>CP097504.1:21351703-21981078 GCA_023547065.1 Musa troglodytarum
TAGCATTGCCATAGATCTTAACACTGAGCTCATGTGGGAGCAGCAAATGATAATTAATTTGCATACTAGGATTTTGTTTCTGTGTTTTTTTTCCTTCTTTTGTTCACTCTTTGAATTGGTGTTTAACTAGTTTCTTTGAGAATTCGAGATGTGAGCAGGTAAGCAACGAGAGCCGAAATTTGTCACTGTCTTCTTTTTGCCCCTTCCATGATGACAAATAGTACTACTGGGAATCACGAGTCTGTGTACTTCAATTTCTCAAAGATTTTAAGGCTTTTCGTGGGGCTGCAACTACAATGTGATTTTTAGAGAGGCTTGATCATGAGAAACAGTGGTTTAAAAAGGTGCTTGGGCGCTCGCCTAAGCGCTCGGGCAAGGCGAGGCGAGGCCCGAGCGCCTCGATCGGTTTCCATGCGGCGTGCTTCAAAGAGGCGCCGCCTGGGCGCTCGCCTGAGCCTAGGCATTGAGCGCTTCGGGCGAGCGCCTGGGTTAAATCGGACGACCGAACCAGATTTTTACATCTGGTTCAGTCTAATGTGATTTAGTTGGTTCGATTGAACCAACTAAATCATCGATAAATCGATTTCCCCAACCCTAAACCTCGCGATTAGCCTTTGCTGTTGCTGCCGCTGCCTGCGCCTATTCTCGCCGTCGCTCGCCGCTCCAGCTGTCGCTCGCCGCACCCGCTCTAGCCATCGCTTGCCGCTTTCGCTCCTGCCTGCTTGCCGCTGCTTGCTCTCGCCGCTCCCATCGCTGTCGACAGACTCGATCTTCTCCTTCGCTTCGAGCTCGACAGTATACTGTTAAGTGTTAACAGTAACAGTATACTATAACAGTATACTGTTAACAGAATTTTTTTTATTTATTAAAATAATAATATATTTATTTAATTATATTTATAAATTTTTTTATTTATTTAATTATATTTATAAATTTTTATATTTTAGCGCCTCGCTTCGCTCGGGCTAGCGCCTGGGCGAGCGCCTAGTGTTTATTACCTTGATTAATTCTGAGCCCAACTTCAGTGGATCATGCAATTTTTGTTTGATTTCTTGGTTGCAGTATCAATTATACATATATTTGACAGAGTTCTTTTCATGTGGACGTATTCCTGCAAGGTTGCCTTTTAGTGTTTATTACCTTATCCTTGCAAAATTACTTGCAATATATCTGACATGACGATTAGCTAACATATGTCTGCATTTGCTTCCAAACGAAGTGCAAGTTGCCGCTACATTCTGATTTATGCTTGGACTTTTTTTAATCTGTTCCAATAAAAAGGAATTGTAATTTCAGTATGAACTTGTTACCTGCGTACTTGTCACTGGGCAACCAATTCAGGGATTTTCTGGATTTTTACTCTCATTCTCGGACTGTTTTATGTGTTGGAAAGGAGAGAATATGAGGAGTTGATCTCCTCATAAACTTTATGGTATTTGAGGATCTCTTCTAACTTTGTATATTTACATTGAAAGTTGAAAGGCAGGCATTACCATTTCATGGATCATTCACATTGGTTGAGCAGATTCAGGGAAAAAGGCAACTATTCCAAAGCTTTTTAAGTTCGGGCTTTCAAGTTAGAAAGAGACCCGATCTATATATATTATTCTGACAGTAATTAATACGGTCAGTTTCAATTTCTTAATCGGTTTGATTTGCTTTTATGTCTGATCTCATCTTCCTCTCTTCCATGTCTTGATTGCAGAAAAAACGCAAATGGAAGCTGCGTGTGAGAACCACAACAATCTCAACACACTTGTGACTCCACTCCCACTGCCATCTCACAAGGAGGTAGAGAAATTTCAAGAACAAAGACCAAAAGATACCCCAGAAATAATCTACCATGAAACTAAGATCTTTCAAACAAGAACGTGTTCCTGCGAAGTTAAATCTGTTTAATGAACATATGCACATGAAGAAACAACAGAAACAAGGAAGCAAGACAAATTGAGGAGGACACACCGCCTTGTGCTTGCTTGGTTGCTAGCTCGCCAACAAATGCGGTCCGTTCCTGGACGTCAAAGAAACTCCCTTCGCTACACTTGCACATATATGATCGCCCGCGTCACGTCTCCTCCCACAGCTTCCATCAGCCCCACCATCCTTTTCCCTCTAATGAAACGTTCCTTGCCGTCTTCATCCATCAATTCTGCAACTTCTGCCGACCATAGACTGTCCACGCCATTTCTTGGCGCCTCTACAAATAGCCGCTAGCTTCCTCCCCCTTAATGCTGACTCATAGAGAAGCAATTGGGCATCATGGGCGGCTGCATCGGCAGGAGCAGCAGCGTGCACCCGGCGGAATCCCACGACGGTCGGCGAGCCCCGAGGATCGTCTGCCGGGTGAAGGTTCGGATGGCGGCGAGGGAGTTCCAGGAGCTGCTCGCTCGCACCAATCCGGCGGAGATCGGGCCACTCATCGTGGAAGAGTGCCTGAGAGGAAGGTGGCCGGCCAGGGATGGCAGTCTCCCTGCCAGGAGGTTGGAGACAGTCTTTGAGGAGATAGCTTGATCGTGTGATGAGCTCATATCTACCCAATCAGTACACTTGTGCATGTCGTTCTTCTCATGAACTATTCTATTGCATGAATGAGATTAATGAAGTAGAGCTTGTAAATTTAAAGCATAACAAGTATCATAAATAGGCTTAAAGACTATTCTACCATATTATATTATACCTTTCTCTTTTTTTTTCCCCCTCTCGCTTTCGTTTCTCCTATAAATGCGATGCTCATGTTGCTGACTATAATTGTATCGGATGAATTAAGTTATTTCATATTTTATGAATAAATATATGTCTAGCTTTTGCAAGTACTTGTTCAGATGTTTAAAATTCCAAGTACATCCATATCAGCAGAGTTAAACACTATCTTTACGCGTGGCTTTAATCTTGATCAAGGTACATTATGTGATTTGAGCAATAAAAATCATACTCGGCAGTTCAATTGAAAACAAATACTAATACTATATATATTATAATCTTTGGTCTTATGTTAACACAATTGTATGCCGAGCTAGCGTGTAACACATGACAAAAACCTGTGAAGAAAAATCTTAATTGGAAAATAAAGTCTCAATATCAATACTGAAACGAAAGAATTAAAGAAAGAAACATGAGCGATAAAGAGTAATTAATTGTCCGTTATTTTAATCCACATCAAATCTTGATTCTGACTTAGTTTTCTTCGTATCCATTGATCAACAATCAAGCATAAATCAATGAAGACCACACAAAATTGTAACTCAGATTTTTTTTTTTTCTCATATCACCCTTATACATATAATAATCAATTCCTAATTTCATATCCTCCATGGTTCTAAAAATCTAAAAATTCTACCCTTCTCATCAACATATATAGAATACGATATATTTATAAGAATATTCTTGATGTCTACCTTTCTTTAGAAAGATACCTTCTTTTTATACATCTAAAAGAATAAACATATTATATAGGAAAGGGATAAAATTACTTTTTGAATTTCTACGTATTTATCCCTGCAAAGTATGGAAAAAATCTATTTGCCCTTGTAAATATCAAATGCATCTCTTCAAATATTAAGAATTACGATCCATCGTATATGCCCCTTTTTTTAATATTCATTAATAGCTCTAGTGCTAATTATGTTAACCGACTACTAGTTTGAATCAATTAGAGTTTCAACTAACAGTCAAAGATTAATAAAATAATGATTCATGTACAGGTAAATTTGTAGATTTTTCCTCAGATAAATTTGTATTAAACTTAATTTATATATTATAAAATGATTAAATATTATTTATTATTCAAGGAGGTTAATTACAAAAGGATGAGGGAGGGAGTGATCCCTCACCATCCAAGAGGGAGATCACTTCCTGTCTTATCCTTTTATAATCAACTCTCTTGATTAATAAATAATACTTAATTTTTTAAAAAAATTATTAAATAAAATATTACATCAGAAATATACTTTATATACTTTTGACAATCAACCCTCTGCCTTTCCTTCCGACGGTAGAAAGATTAAAGTGCAGCAGGCAATGCGCAATGGGTGCGGAGGCTCGTAGACAAGAGCAATTCTTTCTTTTGATGTAAAGAATAACCCCATTCCCCAAGCAGATCATATTTAATGCGGAAACCTAGGCCAAACCAAGCCAAGCAAAGAATCTAGAACTTTCTCTCCTCTTCCTCGTCCTCATCAGCTCTTCCTCATCTCTGAGATCCGATCACCATAAGATCGGTATCGATTACCCCCCTCCCGCTCCGATCTAGACCCTCGCCCTCTTCCAATCGTCCCTGCTTCCTTGATCTGCTCTGATTTGCCTGCTTAGATGGCGGCGGACGATGCCGGTTCGGCCGGAGGTGCGGAGAACCTAGCCGCGGGGGCTCCACCACCACCACCTCCTTCTCCTCCCAAGAAGCAGCGGAGGGGGTTCGTGGCGCGGCTGTGGCACGGGATCTTTGGGGGGAGGAACGAGGACTATGAGAAACGGCTTCAGTACTTGTCCAAGGAGGAGGCTACAGTCCATGCGCGGATGAAGCGCCGGGCGCAATCATCCCGGCGGATTGTCCGCGATCTCATCGTTCTCTCCGTCATCCTCGAGGTGGCTCCTTCTTCTTGCCGATCTTTGAGTTGTTATGAAACTATCTGATGTGTTTTTAGGAGTGTGTACTTTCGGATCTTGATCGGAATGACTCATTTAGTATCCTATCGATCTTTAAGGCTTAGCTGATGACTGTTGCAATCCTATCATGGATGCTTGGCTGTAGTTAGGGGGCGTTGGTTCATAGATTGGAGGAGGATACGCAGATTAGCTCTTAAATCTGGGTCCTAGAAGTGCCAAAAATTGCAGAGTGTGGGTTTTCCCGATGACTAATACGAGGAAGTACCCCTTTCTGTTCCTCCTATTCAATGAAATGACCGCTAGAATCAAATCAATGTATTCCTGGAATTGATGGATTCTTTTTCCAAGTTGGAGACATTTGTCCATTTGTTTGAATTTTTAACTATTTTTTTTGTTTTTAGTCCAAAGTCCAAATTACATGGGAGGGTAATGTCATGATTTGGAACACCGTGTCAGTGAATTGCTTTAGGTGATTCAGCGTGTCTTCACTTCAGCTTTTTGGATTGTTTTTAAAATTTCTGCCGAGTTCATTTCACAAGGATCCTTCGTGACTTGTGTGGGTAGTCTAGGTCTGTTCATGAGATGACATCTTAGCGGGCAACAAAATTGCCTTCCATCCCTTGAGTGTTTGATGTGGTGGACTTGCTGTTCTTACTAAGATATGTTTCCACACTTTGGCAACTTTTTTTTTTTTTGTTTAAAAATGAAGGGAGAACCATATTGAGACTGATACTTCTCAGTATTCAGTCACCGTCCTCTCTTTAAAAGATTAAGGTCATTGGTATTGCTGTTGATTCCAACTAAGATATGTATCATTTGGTAATTTCTGTTTGCTAAACTGAACTGGTAATGTGCAAGGTGGTCTTAGCCCAATAAGTGGCAATTCGCATAGGCAGCACTATTCAAAACCAGTGCAATATTGGCGGACCCTATAAGGATTGACCCTCACGGTGATAGGTTTGGACATAGGCCCACTACAATCTGGTGTGGACCAGCGTGGACTTAAAATCAAATTCTTGATCACTATACTTTCTCAGAAAATGTTTGAGGCCATTGCTAGGATCCAACTTCAGATAGTGGATCTTTTATTATAAGCATATTATTTGTATTCTTTTAATCTATAAGCATTGTAAGAGACATTTCATTGACCCCACCAAACTTACATGTTATTGTTTATTCCATTTCTTGGTTTTTTATGCCATTTTAATGCTTGTAGTGGGGTTATAGTAATCTTTCAAATTCTGTCATTTGTTTTTGTTCATTTTTTTATTGCCTATTTGAATCAGTAAATTAATTGTAACAAGCATGTAATATTCCAAGGGATTAGTTTTCTTGGTATGTCCTGAGAGTTCTTTTATGAATGCTTTTATATTTTGTAATATATTTTTTTTCATTCATACATGAATATCTTGGTTTCTGTTTTGCATTAATACTTGGGAATTTTTCATATTAAAGAAACACATAAATGTTCAAATAAATCGTAGTGGCTGATTTACTGCACAAGTTGCAGTTTTTTGTCTTTTTTTTCGATCTAATTTCATCTTTGATGAAAGCTACATGCTTTAGTTTTTGAGAATTATCTCAATTTCTCCCAGAAATTATAAGAATAGCACACAAAAAAGGTTTGGTAAAATGTATGGAAGCCATGGAGGTAGAAAATTTTGTGGTTTGTGATTCATAATTCTGTCATCAAGTATTGGGAGAAGGCTTTTTGGTTATGTTCATGTTTCTTATCTCTTTAAGCAAAAGCCAAAATGTGATGCTATCAGGTTCACAACAGCATGTTGAACCTTTGGAGCGACATAGATTGGATGGATGTGTGGAAAAAGGTTGATTTTAAGATTCATTCTGTTCTTTAAAATTATACAATATTCAAATTATCGTGCCCAAAAATTTGAAATCCTTTCACTTGACAGTGCCATGGATAATGAAAATCATCATTGCAAACAAAACCTTATGGAATGATTGATCATTTTAAGATATTATCTTGCATTTTTAGCCCGTTGATCTCATGTTCTAGTTGCTCCTTTGCATTATGGTCAGTAGGAGTCAGAAAACCCATTTCTTTGTTTACAAGGGTAAGTGACCTCCTTAACCCCACATTGCAGGGAACCTTGTGCATTGAGCCACCCTAGTGTTAGGTTGCATTTTTCAGTCTCTTGCTTTATTATGATTAAGAAACCTCTCATATTTATAATCTTATATATAGCCAATTAATAATATAATATGACATTTGACAATTTTATTTTTAAATATGTTATAACTGCAGTTTACGCAGTCTCAGATTTCATCTTTTTATTCTTGGGTCCAACTGATGCCCTAGAGATCCTATCTGGAGAATATGTCATTCTCAAAAACAAAAAATAAAAAATTTCAATTGGTTAATTAGAAATCATAAGATCAGTTCAAACTTTAAAGTTCATATGCATTGTATTATATGTGATGTGCCCCATGTGTTTCTTCACTAGCCCTGAACCAACCATGGAATCTTTATCGTTTAGGAGCATCTTGATCTGAATCCAAGGTGCTTGATCCAGTATGATAATCAACAGTAACAATGGTGACAGATATGAAGGATAATAGACATTTTAGTTTTAAAGTTTTGATTTGAGGCCTTAGATTCTCGATTCGTGTATTACTGTCATCTCTAGTCATCAAAATGAATACGAGGAGAATTGACTAAATGTTGCAACAAACAGAAAATTGGTTTTGAAAATTTGAAAATTCAGAATATGATTCAAAGTGTGCTCTTTGGTTTAGTTCTGACATTTTGATGATTGAAATGATATCCACGTTGATCTTTGAGAAATTCATATCTATCTGCTATTGAAGTAATGATAACTATGTTAGAAAAACTATTTATTTTATATTGTTGAACAATTAACTTTGGTTACATTTAAGAAATTATCACATGTTATTTAATTTGGATAAAAGTTTATGTTCATAATGTTGGTTGATATTATCATTTTTATCATATTCAATACGACTGAAGGTTTGTTTTCATTTGTTTAATATTGTTTTTTTATTAATTTTAATATTTTAGATTTTTACTACATATAATTTTGAATTATTTATATAGCTTAAAATATTTTAAATTAAGTACATGGTCTGACCAGTGACCTAGTGATGGTCGGGTCACTTTTTGATTCAGTTCTGATAGCTATGCTCTAAAGTCTATAATATAAAATTTAATTATGCATTTTGCTAACATATTGTGTCTTTTGTGGTTCTTGATATTTCTACTAGGTGGCAGCAGTGGTTTATGCTATCATGACAACCAGATCAGCAGATATGAGCTGGCAGATGAGGGCTATACGAGTTCTTCCTATGTTTGTTTTACCTGGTTTATCTTCTATGATTTATTCAGCACTTGTAAGCTTCATGAGGATGCGTAAATATCTCAATCTCTACACTTGGAACTATTTTGTTTTTAGATCATACATATACATATATATCATGCCTTTTTTATTCCCATAACGTCTTCCAGCATTCATATACTTTCATTGGCCCAATTTTAGAGCCTTGTTTTCCTCTTATCTTAAGTTTTTAGATGGTTTTCTGTTAATTAAATTTCCATGTATATTTTTTTTTCACTTAGAAGATTTTGTTACAGTGTTATTTTTGTAACATGCAAACATGAAGTGGATATCACTAGAGCAGAAATTTTGTCTAGGATTTTGGATGACTAGGGACATCCTCATCTGATTGTGGAGTTATTTCAAAAATTTACTACTTAGAAGAATATTAGCAATAATTTTATTGGTGAAACTGGTCATGCATTTTGAAGGACCACTCAGATTGGTTTGATTTAACCTGAAGAAAATGCTAATTCTTGTTTTTTACATTTTGAAATCTGTTTATATCATCTTCAATTTCATTTTGCAGCACCTTTCATTTTAAAGGTAACATGTTCGTGTTGCGTCTCATAATATATTTGATATTCAAACCAATATTTTTAATTTCGGGTATCAGACCCATACTAGTCCTGGCGTAGACTGATACTGGTCCAAACTGTACTGGTAGCTGGTACTGGTACATAACAAGTTTCAGAAAAAAAATGAAAACAGGTTAAAAAAAAAAGTTACTGCCTGTTACAAGCCCTGTACTTGGTGGTACAAGCCTGTATCATGCAATTGGTACAAGCCTTGTATTGGATGTAATGTCAGTTTACCTTTGTCCAACCACCCATACCAAAATCTTACAAGGGATATTTGCAAACCTTGATTCAAACTGTAAAGCCAGTTGAATGGTCAACACAAATAACAAGGAGAAATGAAACTTAGTATTTGTACTATTCTATCTTGTTGTGTCTCTAATTATGCCACTTATATTTCTTTAATGCTATATTTTTCCCAAAATAAAAATATATTAAACTTCCCAAAAAATGATTTGCATAGGTCCATACAAAAAATGGACTTTAAATCCAAAGGCATTCTCTCCTTACAAAATGCATTCACCTTGGTTACCCTTTCCCTAATCAGCAGCCCAATTGGCTCAGTGAGCACATGAAAATTAAACAAATTGCTTAATTATATCTTTTACGTAGCCAATTATATTCCATATCTCCCATGGAGGGAGTTTTGGACTTGTAGCAATCTTTATAATTATCTAAAAGTTAATATCCAACTGTACCCTATAAATATCTTCCTGTCATGGCAAATTGACTCCTTCCTTAATTGCCAGAGCCTCAGATTGTGAAGGTGAGTAGCCTTACATATATTTGTGTGCAGACAATGGACACATACTCGCATCATCTCACCTTAGTCACCCATCCTGCAAGAGAACAGAGCCACCAATATTTATCTTGATCACTCCTTGGGATGGTTTTTCCCATTTAAAAGAAATGAGATTCACTACTTAATCCCTTCAAAATTAAATTTTCTAGCAGAATTACTAGTGGCTGCAGTTGATTGAGCCTGGATACCTCTAACATTAGGCTTCAACTGATTAAAATTTTTAGCATTTCTACCTTTCCAAATAAACAAAAAGCATATCGGCTATTATAGCCATCAACAGGGTCCCTTGCGGTGCTCCTCTCCCTTAATCCAGTCAGTATCACTCCAAGACCCCCACAAAATGAAACATGCTACCTTGTTTCCTAGCAACCAACTCCCAAACCTCTGAGAGAAATCACACTAAAAAGAACAGGTGACTCACATACTCAAAAGCCATCTCACATGTAGGACATCTCAACATTGAAATTCAGCTACCTAATCTATAAGTAGTTGAAAGACACTTATGGAGAAGCTTCCAACAAAAATTTTATATTATAAGAGAAATAGGAACTCCCATTTTCTAACCCTCTCATATGACAGAATCAGGCTTCATATCCCAAAAGGTTTATGGAGCCAGGTTTAGCAGTAGCTAAGCCTCTTGGATCTAGTTTCCAAAGCCATTTGTCCTTATGACATATTGCAATCTCTATTCTACTCAATCTGTTCATAACCTCGAGATATTTTGAGGCAGATTTAGCCATAGCTAAGCCTCTCTACCCTTTTTGCAGTAGAGACATTTAAAGCTGACATCACAAGAATGCCACTGGTCTTACCCTCATATAGCATGAGCATAAGGACTGTTTGATCAACACCAGCTCCCTCCCTTGATATGTGTTCCTCACTTGTCTTATTGTCAACCCTGTAACCCATCTTCTCTGATGCTAGCAACATCCCAAAAGAAGCCACAGAGGACTTAAGAAGGCTTTTTCCTGCTGCTGAACTCTGCTCCGGGTGCCTAACCATTGATTTGAGTCACCCCTTGCCCACCTCAATCTCCAGTCGAGCCACCTCTTCCAAAGGTGTGGCAGCTCCATCTAGGAGAACCTTAAGGGGACAAACCTCTTTCTTATGACCTAAATTGCCACAACTAGAACACAATATGAATACTTTCATAGTCTAGATTTGGAACACCCCAAAATTAGGTTCACCTATCCAAACCCTTTAGAGAAGCAATTTGTTGGTATCTGTCTCCACATATACCATAATATAGTTCCCCTTTCTAACCTTAGTCACCTGATATCCACCTTAAGCTGTGATCAATGAGACTAATTGGAAGATGCATTCCTGGTTGCAGTACTCCATCAGCAAGCCTGGAAATTGAATCCAAATTGGAGTGGTCCCAATTTTCTTCATGAATGGTTGAAAATTATGTTTATAGGGTATGAGTTGTAGGACACCTCACCTAAAATTTGTAAACACCTTAAGAGCATCTGATTCATTCTGAAATTAGAACAAGAAAGAACCCCATTTAATTAGAGAAATAGACTGTCCAAATATTAGGAAGAAAGTTTCTAACCATAGAGAGGGGAGGGGGGTCGGCAGAAAAACTTATCTACGAAGCAAGTTGCCCAACGGTGCCACTGCTCTAGCTTCGCTTCCTCAGACTTGAGGGAGTTCCTAGTTGAAGCTTTTTGGAATTTTTGTTGAAGGGGTTTTTCTACTTCAGCACATTTTTGTTAAAGTATGTTTTGTATTAGTTGCATATGCTAGAAGTTATATGTGTAGGAAAGGTCAACATCTTGTTATGTGCTTTGATTCAGTTACATCTTCAAGCAAGGAGTAGAATATTTGGGTGTTCTTGTAGTAGTTTTATAGTGGTACATGTTTGAAGGTTAATAAAGGAAATGATTGGTGTTAAAAATGAATTAGGATTAATAAATAAATCTAGAAAATTTGATGAATAGATATATTGTGGCACTGATAGTGCTGTTGATGGTGATGGTGACATCGGTGGCATCAGTGGTGGCAGCCATTGTTGTGATAGCAATGGTCAGAGATGATTATAATGGTGTGTAAAAATTGTGGCAATGCTGATACTGACCATGATGATGGTGGTGTCATTAATGGTATTAATGGGGTGTAAGGACAATAGTGATGATAACAATGATCGATAACACATATGGTGGTGACTCAGATTAGTAAAGAGACACAACTAAGTTGAAAATTTTTGAGAAATATTTGGTACGTCTTCAAATTCTGTTCAAAATCAGGAAACTGGATATGTAATTTTCTAAGAAGTTTTCAATTTATAATTGATAAACATTCATGTGGTTTTCAGTGTTCTTAGAAATTTTATTAAAAACGAAAAAAATTTATGATGCATTGTATATTTTCCTTGGAATCTGGAAAGTTTTCTTGAATTTTTAATTTTCTTTAACAATGTTAACATTGTGAAAGGGAATTCCCATGGAAAATCAATTCTCATGGAATCTTTCTGCAACCAAAGTGCACCCTACAGTAGGGCACAACATGGATAAGAAGTTTAACATTCATTTAATTGATTAGATATGGATTAAATATCTCCTACAGGTAGAGAACATGTGATAATTTGTCTTGGGAATCTCCAATGATATCACACTCTTTTTACTCAAACCTGTATTTTCTTTGAAAGAGAGATATCTATCTATTTATTTGTCTTAAAGGTAGTTTGGTACATAGGCCATGCATTACAAAATCATCTCCCCATGCATGAGGAAAAACTATTGAGGCGACTGAAGTTGCCGAAACAATGTGCCAACTGATTAGAATTCCTGGGTAAGTAACTAAACCAAATCACATTTACTTCATTAGCTAATTCCAGGATATTAGACAGTTGGTTCTAAGGACCAAGGAGTAGCGCTGGAGTTGTTGAGAAAGCTAATGATCTCCTAGTCATCTGTCCAATCCAGAGATGGAGTCCTTCTCTTTAGCTCTTTGAAGTCCATGTAGCACCGCATATAATTCAGCATATGATGCATTCATTTTCCTGGATGCACCACATCCAACAACAAAGATGTCCCTTGTGGCTCCATTTTATGATGTAACCTGAGTCTTCAAAACTTGAAGGTGAAAGGAGTTATCATATTCAATCATATAGTGAAAATGATGTCAGATGCTGTTAGTAGAAGGAATATTCATCGGAGCCCCATTAGAAGGGTTGTTGGTCAGATCAAGCACTTTGCACAAAATGGAGTAAGGCTTAGTTTGGTTGGATGTGAAAGTGGGACTTGTTACTGCTCAACTTGAGCATCCAAAGTGAATTAGTAATAATGTATCGAACCATAATAGTTTCTTGTTTCCCGTGATCAGGCATTTCTTCAAGCTAGGCACCATTTAATTAATTGTCAAAGTGTCTGAAACAAGAGTTTAAATGTGTTACTTCTCAACCTGAGCATCCAAAGTGAATTAGTAATAATGTATCGAACCATAATAGTTTCTTGTTTCCCGTGATCAGGCATTTCTTCAAGCCAAGCACCATTTAATTAATTGTCAAAGTGTCTGAAACAAGAGTTTAAATGTGATTGAATTACATTCCAGTCAGCAGAAGCAAAGGAGCATTTTGGAAAGACATAGGAATTAGAGTCAGTGAACATTTTACAGACAGGACAAGGGTTAACTTGAGAGTGAAATATTTGAGCAAATAGAACAGAACAGAGGAGCCTATTCCAGAGTAATTTCCATAGGAAAAGTTTCACTTTTGGGGAAACGTTAAGGCTCCAAATCATCTTCCAACCAAACCAAGCTTCCTCCCTATTATCAGAACCCTCCTTGAAGATCCCTGCATGAAGTAGAGATAAGCCAGTTTAGCAATTAGCCTTCCAAAAGTAAAACGTATCCAAACCCAAAGGTCACTATTGGGATATGAGGAACATAAATATCATATATTTTCTCCAAAAGAAAAGAATGAAAGAGACTGTTAATCACACTATGATTCCTTGAGAGTAGTTCGATCATCAGGGATAATATTGATGTGGTTGGGTCTAACCGATTTGAGCTTGGTCGATGTTTGACTCAAACCCAATGGCTGTATAGGGAGTCGTCTTCCCTGAGGGGTTCTTAGGAGAAACCTTAGCAGTACCTTCCTGTATGCTAGGAGCGGTGGTCTCTTTGCCAAGGAGCACGAGTTTGTTCTACGAGAGATCATTCCACAAGAGAAGCAGAGGTTGGGGAGGTTTTTAAAAGCCATGGATTAAAATCTATAAGGAGCTTACTCTTATCCAACGTCCTTGAAGGATAGGGTTAGAGAAGGCCATTAGAATGTAGACTCTATAGTGAATTTAGCTCTTGTAAATGTGAGGATGATACTATCTATTTTTAGGGGTTTTTCTAGATGGGAGGCTATCTGTTGCATCAGTTCAAGGGAAAGGCCTAGAAATTAAATTTATGTAGGTGCTGAGACAATCTTCTCTCAAAGAAGTTAGAAGAAAGTTCTCTGTAGCAAAAGAGTGAGGGCTCTTCCTTTGACAAACCAAGGGCCTCTTGTGAGGACCCTTAACATTTCTTCTTCGGTGGAGAAACGAAAATAAAAAAAAGAACTATTTGCAAGATCTATGATGATTACCTTCGATTGAAAGCCCCCAAAGATAGGTTTGGTTGTACATTATATATATATATATAATATAGGTACAATATTCTCTCAATTAAAATTGAAGCAATTTGATGTCTGATCCAGGCCCATATGATCGACTGATTGAAGAGACAAACAATAGAGGTTAGAGATACCTAAATAAATGTCTAAGGATTCCCCTCAGATTATGTGAGAATTACCCAACTTAAGCTATGAGTATGAATGAAATTTCTTTTTTTTTAAGGAAGAACAAAATAATGACTTAAATCATATTCTAATTTGTTATTTTATGTTTACTAATTGACATTATGTCTAGAAAGATAAACCAAAAGTAAAATCATTTTTTTCTCAAGCTCAAGCGATTCAAGGAGAAAAATCTCCTAAAAATAGAATTTCCCAAAGAGTGGTTAACGTATGATATTCATATAAAGATTCTTTTGTTTTTTTAAACCTTGGCGAAGATTAGTTTGGGAAGGAGAGGGTGAAGAGCAAGAAGAGGAGGTAGAGGAGGTTATTGAGGATTTGGACCAGTATCGGTGGTGTTTGGGGGTTTCACTGGGAGTAGGGAGTGGGGAGGGAGAAGGAGATGAAGCATTGGGAGGAGAGGAGGAAAAGGCCATCGCGATCGAAAAAAACTCAAACCTGTACTTTTTTGTTTTATCCTCTAGATAATATATCATAAATAGACTTGCACTCATATAGATATCACCAATCCCTTATGAAAAGACGATATATTTAGATGGAAAATATGGATCTTACCAATATAACTGAAAGTGTCTAACAACAACAACCACAACTTAGAGGAAAGAATACATTCCCGACAAAGATTACTTTTCCTATATTTTGAAGTCCTCAATATAAACTTATACACTCTACTTGTTTATACTGATCTATGTTTATAAAGAGTACACATACATGCACAATACACACACACACACACACACTCACATATATATAGATATAAGTCAGTCCATGTTGACGTAAGCTAGTTACTTCTAATGAGGGTTTCAAGTACACGTTTCCTCCTACATGGTCACATATGTTTCTGCCAAAGTGGTTATTGAATTAGTAACATATTTAATGTGTTCCATTTCCTATAAAATTTACGTTGACATCTTTTGGCTTTTGTTGGAAAGTTAACATCTTTTGTTTGGTTCATGATTCACCCCAGCAATAGTTTCTTTGTTGTGTTGTATGTGGATTTTCTCAGGATATTTACATTTGTTTTATCATTGTTTTTCCTAGATGCCAATGTGCACTTCAACTAACTCCAAAATTGCTATATGTAGTTGATCGCAAGGACCAGAAGACACTTGAAAGGCTGCGAGCTGAGAGGAAAGCGAAGATTGATGAGCTTAAAGAGAGAACAAACTATTACACCACACAACAACTAATTCAGGTGATTAGCTAATAATAGTCAGATAATGATTCTGTTAGATACTGTGATATTACATGTGCATGTTATTATACACACACATATAGAAGGTTTTGCAAATCTTACCGGAGCCTGAGCATCTCAGATGTACATCTTACACCTGTGTGCATATACATTCCAAACTTTCACCCCATTAGTTCTTGGACTATAGGGAATAAAAACCTTGAAAATCCATGGTGGAAATAAACATGGTGCAATTCAATCTCAAATCCTGAAAAGTATTATGCTTCTTTTCTTTTGTTTTCTTTTTAGTCGTTTTAAAGTAAATTCTGGCCTTTCATCTCCAGAAATATGACCTTGATCCTGCTGCAAAGGCTGCAGCAGCAACAGTTCTGGCATCTAAGCTGGGGGCTGACTCTGGTTTGAAAGTTTATGTTGGAGATGAACCAAATACAAGTACAGTGGCAAAAGGCAGTGATGCTGACCCTGTCATAACCACTGGGCTTAGGAACAGGAAACAATCACATGCAAGAAGCAATAACACTGGGGGCACTATTGTATCTCAAATGGTCAATGAAACTTCGGACGAGCATGGGGTCGATGACCAAGAAATTTCCGCTCAGACTCAGAAGGTTGTTGAACACTACAAAGCCTCTGGTGCTAGTGATGGTGGTTGGATTGCTCGTTTAGCTGCATTGCTTGTGGCTGAGGATCCATCACAGAGCTATGCGCTCATATGTGGCAACTGCCATATGCATAATGGTTTGTGGAATTGACGTTCATGTTCCCTTTTTTATAAGTAGCAACAAATCACTTGGTGCTATATCTATGGAAAGCAAACTAGTCAATTGACTTTGTTTTTACAGGACTGGCAAGGAAAGAAGATTTTCCTCGCATATCTTACTACTGTCCTCATTGTCATGCGTTGAATATATCTCAGCAATCAGGAGAGCCTGATTCAGGTTGCAGTTCAGGCAGGGGCATTTCATGTGCTTCAGTTGATGCCAAATATGATAACAATGCTGTAAAGAGTGAAGCAGCAAGTAAGATGGCAGAAGTTCCTAAGCCGCCAACTGGTGAAAAGGATGATAAAGAAGATGCCCCGGAGGTTAGTTGATGATTATGGATTACAGATTCTTGTTGTGTTTTTTTCTTTGTTCTATCGATTGTGGCACTTGTGTTTGGAATTAGTATAAGCTCTCTCTCTCTCTCTCTCTCTCTCTCTCTCTCTCTCTCTCTCTCTCTCTCTCTCTCTCTCCGTGTAACATAATGACACCACATAATTGCATATTTTAGAGGGTTATGACTCGGTTACTTAAAAGATGTATATTACAGTTGGAAGGTTGTTTTTGCTGTTTGGGAACTCTTCTAGTGTCGCTTGAATCAGATTCAGCTTCGAGACAATTTTTGTTATGAAATGAAAAATTAGTCGAACTAAGGATTCTGATTTGAACTAATAGGTAGCACTTGAATGATCACTCGACGATTTCCTACGGCCGCCAGGTGAGCTTAGCTTTGCAAAGGGGACCCAAGTAAGATCGTTTCCTTTTTTATATTCTGCTCGTTACATGTGGATGATCTCGAGGCCCTGTAGGCGTATTTCCAATGGACAACACTAGCTAATTTTATTTCGTAGACAAAGTGTCTTCATAATAAGATCAACGGTTTGGCCTTGGTAACCATGTTATTTTTGGAAGAGCAGCGAGCTGCAGATGGAAATCTTTTGATGGTGAGCGGGAACCCATGTACCCGTCCATGTGTTTGCCCTGTTGCCACTTTTACAAATGGCTCTTGCACTTTAGCCTGGAAGAATAAAGTTGCGGCTGCTCTCAGTCCCATCTTGGTTGGTTGTTGGAATTAATGCGAGGTAAAACAAACTAAACTTGAGGAGCGTTTGGTCATTCAATTCAAACGTGGCTTTGCTACTCGCAGAATTTGATGGATCAGCTCATCGCACAACCCATTTGAAAATATGCGTACCTACTTTACTCATCTTACATGGATTGTTCAAAAATAATTTAATCACATTCATCATGAATTCATAATCTCACATCACTCGAATTCACATCTAAATGGCGGCACCTAAGGCTTCGCCTTACAAACTCTCCCACAAAGGTGGAAAAAACCCCATCATTGATTCTGGTTTGCACGTAATGATTCTAGTTGGCACCTGTGACCCGACCCCACCGAATTGACGTGCTCTCTACGATCGTACAACATGGTTACTTTTAAATTCCCTCTAGCATCAGTTGTCCTAACCTACCCTTATTATGCATATCATATAATATCATATACTCCAAAATTTTCCAATGATATCTATTTAGAACCCTCCTCTATAACGTGAGTCACTCAAGACACATGGAATGTCTCAGAAGAAGGCCTCAATGGAAACAAATTGAGTGTGTTTATTAGACAGATAAAACATTTGGTTCTTGCTCCCGGTTAGCAATACACAACTCATAAGATTTGAAGAAAATGAGAGCTCTATATAACAGTGCAGTTTCATCTTTGTTGGGATTATATTGCTGTCACGGTCAGCAGCTGAGAGAGGCTGAAAGCTGCTACAACTCACCTTTCCTGATTTGCACAGACTAAGAAATCAGTTTTCTTTGCGAGTGCTACGTGTATCTCTGCTTGTTGGGTTGCCATCTTCCTTTGGACTTGTTTCATTATGAACCGCAGCCTCAACCTCCATTTTGACATCAGTTTTAGCATCGCCTTCGGCTTCACCTTCAGCTTCAGATTGGCCAGCCTCGTGGCCAGAGTCCATATCAGGGCTCTGCTTCTGACCTTCTCCAGCTGTAGCATCGGAGTCCATAGGAGCCACTCCATCTTCAAGCTCAGCTCCACTACCAACACCATCAGTCTCAACTGCAGCTGATGCAACCTAAACATAGAAAAATAGTTTACATCTTGAGCACCTCTTGCTATAAAGAATGAGTTTGAGATATTCTAAAGAAAGGATGTTGGGTTCAATCATGCCAAACTCAAATGCATCCGTACAATCAGTGTTGATGTTGGTCCTGAGTTAATGGTTTGTAGTATAGCAAAAGAAAGAGCGCAAACCACTTCAACAACGTGCAAGCAGTTAAAGATTTTGAAATTCTTCAGAATATAGATTATCCTAGAATAAAATCGAGGTGTGTGGTGTTTAACATAGGTTATCAAAGGATTTACAACTACCTGGCTATCTTCAGGCTGCGTTGCGGCACCTTTTGCTTCTTCCTTTTTAGCTCGTTTTGCCTTGTCACCAGGTTTTGTATGAAACTTGGACCGAACCTCCGGTGGCAGAAGTTCTGGAGGCACAACTCCTTCGATGCCATGATCAGTAAACTACATCAAACAAATAATTGCAATTGTATCAGTTAAAGAACAGATAATTGTGATCCTCTTGTAGATATTCATATGCTCTTTAGAAAGTAGCTGTACTCGAGAAAATCCTTCCAAGTCCTGTCGAGCTGAAAATCGTAGGCCTTTCCAACAGTAAACCTGTTATATCAAAACCATAAATAGCAGATAATTTTTGGATCATAATGAATTTTCCATCTCAACAGAAAATTTAAGCTAGTAAGGTTCCTCAAAAAATAATTAACTCGAAAATGAGACATTCATTTGAGTAACTACTGTATTGTATTGTCCACTAACACTCCAAGATGCATTATCATTCTGTGGCAGTTAAATAGTCAAAACCAAAAAATATTACCAAAACCTGTGACTTACACGATTGTTTTTATGATGATATTCAGCTTCAATTCCAGCAGAAACATCCATCTGCAATAGTTGAAGACACGTTATGTGCTTAAGACATCCAATACAAGGATCCAACAGTGTATAGAGAGGAAAATAATTTCACTACTCAGACAATACTATTTTAAACCTTGCTTATTTAAGTTGAACAGAAAACAGAATTATGTGTAAGCACCATGTTTTGAATTAACTACCAAAAATAGGTGATAAAATGCTTACATCCTCTCCAAGAGGTTTCCAGTACTCAGTGACTGAGGGCATTCGAACACGCTGAGGGTCAGTCAAAGCATTCTGAATTTGGAAGACAACAAAATTAGAACAGGCAATAGAAATGTAATAGTGAAGTTGTTATGTTAAGCTATGTGATACAAAACCATCATGTACACACATGCATACAAACTAGTCTTATCAAATACTAGTCGGCAATTTATAAGGAAAAGTTTGACAGTAAGTTTAGGTACTTATTTGACCAGAAATCAGGGAAGGGCATGACTTGGTTAAGGCTAGGTCTTTCACCCTTATGACCCCTGCTTGCCTAGTGCCTCTGGATGATCTGAAAGGCCCAGATATGATCTATGCTTCAACAATGTCAGGACAAGTCCCTTGATTATTTCCTATAATGTGGTGGGGTTGGTGATTCACGGCAACCCCCTTTCTGAATATGAAGGAACCCAAAATGAGATATACATAACAATCTAGTGCACTTGACTAAACCTAGTTTAAACTTAATACAGATTGTGCCTACAGTGTCCAGTCTAAGGAGGGAGGAGCCAGTTTCCTGATTCGCTCAAGTGAAGGGAGCTGTAGGATCACAGGCTGCAGATTCATATATAGAGGTTACAGATACAATGAAGGCCATTCAAGAAGGTGACCTCAACGCAATGCAAGAAGGAACCTAGAAACTGAAAATTGAAGTAGCTGATGCTGAGCTGATTAAAATTTTGGATGAGGGATCTCCCTGCTTACAAAATCCTCCATGCATACAGGGAAGCTAATTGTTGTGCTCATTGGTTAGCTTCCCATGCAAAATCCTCTAAAACTTCTCAACTCTAGAGGCGCCATTGACAGTTGATGTAATATAATTTTTTTCATTTGGAAAAAAAAGTGAACTTGGATAGAGGAGGTCAGAACAAGGATTCAGGTGCTATACACATGCATATCTGCTTCATTAAACATCAGCTGTAACTCTCCTAGTTATGCAATTAAACCTAGGGAAAAAGAAGCATGAAACAACCATGATCTGAACATGTGAATAGAAGAGCAACAGCAAACTTATTCCAGAATATCCACAAATATTCAATAAGTATTAAAATTAAGAATACGAATATCAAATAATGTTCATTACATACAGGATTTTGTTCCACCCATTTCCATAGTTGAGATAGCTCTTTGTTTCCTAGCCTCCACCTTGGCTTGCTATCACAGTGAAGTGGATGACATTAATCAGTTCGGTTAAACAAATAAAACCTTTTACGCAAAAGTAGCTTGGTTCTAATTGGAAGACTTGAGAAAATCCAAAATGTCCTATAGATCTTTCTCTATTGTGTTAACAACATCATTCAAGACTACCTGCAAAACTTTGACTAGCATTGCTCATTATAGAAAACAAAAACACTCTTAACATCCATGTTGTTACTGAAAACGAAAATTATTACAAAATATTCTGAAAACTTTCAGCAAGATAAATAAGTAAGCAATTTGTAGCAAATAATTTGGTCATGGTGAAGCACTTCCATGATGAATGGGCAAAATATTGCATGACAAGACCAAAAAGCCAAGTGCAAAACTCAAATTACTACAATAAGAAGCTAAAAGGTAAAATGGCTTAAGCTGATTAAAGAAAGGTTATTTGCTTATTGCAGTGCAGAAGAGCAGATGAACTGTACCCTTACCCAGCAATCAGTCAATTGTAATTATCCAAGTCGACATGCAAAAACACAAATAGCAAAGTAATCAAGAGGATAAGCCGTCTCCCACAGCACACTGTATCCACAGGGAGGTAAATCTATATAATCAGTGTCTAAAGAGTTTGGGAAGTGAAGACCGACTCTTGTTAGTGATTATCATGCAAGAAAATATACATGCATGGATTAAGTGACAATCGCCACTGCCATAACATGACACACATATAATATTGACACAAACCCATGCTGGCCAAATAGAGTATCTTGCATACAGATGGGTACAGCACAAGTACATGACAACCACTTGCAGGCACCAAGCTTGCTATATAATGACCTTGACAGCGACTTGAAATGCGCAGGGGCATAGCACATGATAGTTTGATCCTTTCAAGAGTTTGTATGCGAAACGTTAATTTAGTGATATGCTTAAGAAGGGATGATCGGTTAACTACAAACTTACATAGGGAAGACTCATATTACTTCTGAAGGAGCAACTTATAAACTGCATCTACTAGGAAAGATCAATATTGGAACACTAGGTACAAAGGAAAAAATACCGCTCAGACAGTCCAGACCAACCAGAACAGGATGCAGACTGAGCAATTTAGGGTTGCCTAACCCTACTGAATGAGATTACTGCCTGGTTTTAATACTTATAATTGGAAACATCGGGTGGTAAGCCTACCACCAAATACCATGTCATTTCTTTATCTTTTTTATGAATGCCTCCCACATTTTTAAAATTTTAACTCCCATGTCTTGTGTTCTCCCTTTCTTTCTCTTTTTATCTCTCCCACTGCCTCTTCGTCCTCATCCCTGCCACCTTGCTGTTGCTACTGCTGCCTCCTATCTCTTCTCCTCCTTCCTCTTTCTCCTCCTCTTTCTTTGCCTTCTCTTCTCCTTGCCTCATCTTCATCCTCCTCTCCTCATGGTATAAGCCAGAGACCAGTATAGGTCTCAAATTGAGACATGAAACCTTGTGATGTATTAGCCATCACCATAGGGTACACCTCAGCAAGGATGTCGTATCGTGTACCAGATTGAGACATGAAACCTTTTGATGTATTAGGCAGACCATAGGGTACACCTCAGCAAGGATGTCGTATCATGTACCGAACCGATACTGATCGCAGACAAGTACATAACAGTCGGTACTAGTGTATCAACACATTTACATATAAATGTTTTGAATATGAAGGAGAAGAGGAAGGCACAATGGAAGAGAAAAGAGGAAGGAAGAACTAAGAAGAGGAGCAATGGAGGAAAAGGAGGAACAAGTGGAAGCGGTGGAGGAAGGAAGGACGAAGGGGAAAGAGGAAGAAGGAAGAATAGGTATAGAGGAGGACAGAGCATACCAAAGAGGTAGGCCACAGTGAACGGCAGTGGCGGTGACATCAAACACCACTAATGATGACATCGATTCCATGTGCCCAACAAGAAGAGGCCTCATGTACATGAGCCCTAATCAGTGTTTTAAGTGTTTTTTTTTGTTTTTATATTAAGTTGGACTGTACCATATGAAACGGGACAGTCCATGAATCGATCCATGCTTGGACCAATGCGTATCACCCGTTTCATACTGATCCTAGTGAAACAGATTTCCTTGCTCCTCATGCACCAATTAAGATAAATAAAAGACCATTTAGCATGTTTGTACCAAGGTTTGGCATCCCACCCAAAATGGTATAAAACAAGCGATACATACTAGTTCGCTGGCTGGCTGATCGGTACATGAACCAGCCTATCTCGAGTGATACATAGAAAACAAGCCTAGTATAGGCCGGCTGATATGATCAAAACTTGACCATTATCAATGTCGATTATCGGGTTTTGACTGATGAAACCCATAACAACTCAAATCTAGCCCTAATCGTCAAATTGACCACTGGGGTCTCTTTTGGGATTTAAATCCTTCTCCCTCCCCGTCATTCACTCTCACTCTCACTCTCATTCACTCTTAGTCTCACCCTTTTTCACACTCTTTCTCACACTCTCACTTGTGATTAGAATTCCTAATCGGTGTTTAACGGTAATTAAGCTCTAGATTAGTGATTAAAGTTCCTATTCTAAAAGATACAAAGATAAATTCAGTTTTGCTTCCTTATAACTTAGATTTTCAATTCATTTATGACTTAAATACATTTTATTCTTATTTAAATATAATTTATCGACCAACAAATTAGGAGGAAAAACCTAAAAGGGGGCTTTATTGAATTTCTGGACATTTTTTGGAAACCAAGTATGTGTCCCAACATACTGACACCACCAGTACCGACCGGTACATAGTGGCCTGCCCAATGATCAATAAGCCTAGTCAGTATGTGGCGTTCCTTGACTGTTACATCAATATACTGGTACAATATGGTATATATAACTTGCATGTAAAATGAAGACCATGCATGCTCATAATTAAGGCAATCAATTTTGCAAAATGCCTAAACAAGGTAATATCACATATAAGACTTATTTAGACAACGATTCTGCTGCATTTTATAGAAAGGATCCATAGAAAATCAAACTATCCACAATATTCAACTTGATATATAGATTAAATGAATGATTTTGCTATTCAAAATATTTTTTGTACCTTATTTAATATCTATATGTAGCTTCTTACACTGCATAGTTTGTCAATCGAATGTCACAAACCCAAGGCACTCTATGGTTTAGCCTAGTGCTTATTCTACAAGACTATACAATGATCAAAAACAGAGTAGAAGGGTCATTGAACCAAATTCATCCATCTCTTACAGCTGATACAGTGGCATATCAATTCAGGTATACAATCTAAACACAAAAAAAAGGAGAAGAAATATGATACTACCAAAACAGAAATAATATGAAAAATATAAGGGCGGTCCTGACGCATGAGGCTCTTGCCAATATGAGGTTTGATAGAGACAATGTACACAACCTTGTCCTAATAAGAGATTGTTTCATGATTCAAATTCTAATCATATGGTCGCAAAGAGGCAATCTTGCCATGACAACAAGGCTCATTCTCATGCAAATAGATTATATATCTCAATTCTTCTCAATTCTCAAATTCAGTGTTCAAAGCTTCTTTTCCATTGCTACTGAATGCATATTTCTCATCAGTGATTTAAAAAGCGTTAGGCGCCAAGGTCTAAAATCGCCCGAGGCACTAGGCGCTCGCCCAAGCGCTAGCCCGAGCGAAGCGAGGCGCTAAAATATAAAAATTTATAAATATAATTAAATAAATAAAAAAATTTATAAATATAATTAAATAAATATATTATTATTTTAATAAATAAAAAAAATTCTGTTAACGATATCTTTGTTATAGTATCTTTATTGTGCTGATATCTGTTAACACTTAGATATCTTGTCGAGCTCGAGCGAAGGAGAAGATCGAGTGCATCGGCGATAGGGCGGCGAGAGCAGCGGCAGCGGCGGGGGCAGCGGCAAGCGATGGCTAGGCGGAGTGCGGCGGCAGGCAGCGACAACTAGCGGCGGCGGCGAGTAAGCGCGGCGCGGCGGCGGCAAAGTTTAGGGTTGGAAATCGATTTATCGGTGATTTAGTTAGTTCAATCGAACCAATTAAATCACGATAATGAACGGATGTAAAAATCTGGTTGATCGCCGGTTTAACCAGCGCTCGCCGGCGCTCGATGCAGGCTCGAGCGCCAGCGGCGCCTCTTTGAAGCCGCGCTGAAAGCCGTCGAGGCGCTCGGGCCTCGCCTCGCCTCGCCCGAGCGCTTAGGCGAGCGCCCGAGCGCCTTTTTAAACCACTGTTTCTCATGATCAAGCCCCTCTAAAAATCACATTGTAGTTGCAGCCCCACGAAAAGCCTTAAAATCTTTGAGAAATTGAAGTACATAGACTCGTGATTCCCAGTAGTACTATTTGTCATCATGGAAGGGGCAAAAAGAAGGCAGTGACAAATTTCGGCTCTCGTTGCTTACCTGCTCACATCTCGAATTCTCAGAGAAACTAGTTAAACACCAATTCAAAGAGTGAACAAAAGAAGGAAAAAAAACACAGAAACAAAATCCTAGTATGCAAATTAATTATCATTTGCTGCTCCATATGAGCTCGTGTTAAGATCTATGGCAATGCTATTCCTAGTTTCGATGTATCATCTATCGCGTCTTGGGTGGAAAAAGCTGCATAAGTTGTAAATTAAGATAGTGATTTATATAGCACTACTTCCACGTCTATTCAAAAAAAATAAAAAAAAAGTTTATTAGAAAAAAGAAAGATTGCAAAGCTTTGTTTGTAACAATCAGGAAAATTGTGAGAATACGCATGCGTACCGTTTCTTGGCTCCATCATGACCAATCTTTCTCTCAGTAGGTTGTTTCTCAAATGCTGGGCAACCATCTCGCTTCCACCAAACCTTGGGGTACAATGTCCAATGAACGAGAACAAATCAAAATTAATCTCACCTCAAAGGAACAATCTTAGCAATGAGCTCAAATAAAAAATATTACCATTTCAAAGGTAAACAATCTCTCATAATAAAAGAAACAAGAGATAGTTTGAACATATTACTCACCCAATTCTTTTCACGTTCCAATATGTGCTCAATGCTTTGAAGGAACTCCTTCCCCTGTGGAGGAATGACCTCTAGAAGTTTCTTAACACGCTCTTCACAAGATTTAATTTCTTCTTTCTGAATATATAAAGACCAAAATCTTATTTGGTAGCTCAGCAAAGAAAACAAAGCTAAAACTCTAAAGGTACTAAATTAATAATATATCAGGAATGAACTTCTGAAGGTGCCCAACAAAGCAAACACTAAACTGAGAGAACAATAACTAGGCTGGCACTATGAGAAAGTGTAGCTAGTTTATAGAACTTGTAGAACATACACAAACTATTGTTTGAAAGAATTTTGTAATACATGACGTGAAATCATTTGTATTAGGGAGAATAATGCATCATGTACCAGCAAATTTAAATAAGCTTCTATCTACATTTCTGATATCTAAATCTTTACTGAGTGAAACCACCATTAGATTTATTTTTTTTTTTTTGGCATTGTGTGCTTAAGAGACGAGATCATAATAATGACAATTAATTAGGATGTCCTATTACCTAAATGATTATGTATGAAATATAGAGAAAAGCACCAACAAAAATAAAGGCACTGACCATGCTTTCAGAGGGCCCATCTTTGTCATTCTTGCCAGGGGTCTATACATCACAAAAGAAAAAAAAAGCAAAAATATCAACTCACAGGTATGATGATACAAGTACTGTAGTTAGTGCTAGAACATAACCATCACAAGCAAGGATTTCAATCCCGGGTAGTAGTGTCATAAGCCCATGCCAAACCAATGACATTGCGAAGGTAGTGTGGTCACCCTTTGGGAATGTCTATGAAGCACTAAATGATGATATGTAAATCACAGCATTTTAGTACGACAATCATGTTATATGCAATAACTTAGGAAGATCCACTCTAACTACACTAAAATTATAACATAAGATGTATAAACCACATGGGACAAATGTCAGTTAAAAATGTAAGATGTTGATATATTATGTTCTAGTTGAAGTATAATTCTCCATCCTCTGGCTAATTGAATGTAGGTGACTGAAACCTATCAGCTCATTAGATCTAAACTACCACTCGACAAAGAGCTAAGAACCAATAGCTTGTATCACTAGAGCAACTACATTAAGATTACAATAGAAGGCATATATGCCATGGCCAAATGTCAGTCCAAAATGAAGGATGCTAAAATAAGTTCTCCATTTAGTTCAATCTTCCCCACTAGAAGTTTGCCTATATGTGCTCTATGTCAAGCCCTTGTTCTGTACATAAGAATCTAGGTGATGGAAACCTATCAGCTGGCTTGGAGAACCACCTGGACATCGCTATTGGAAAACCACTAAAGAACATGAAATTAGGTTAAGACAAATTAAACTAAAATTGAATATAAAAATGTATTCAGGATAGATATAATTCATGGATGTGATGACAGGTGACAAATCCTTTAACCACTAAGAACCTGCATGGATTTCAAAGTGTCCTATTCATCATAACCCCTTGCCACAAATTCCTAGAGACATAAAAGGGAAAAAATGGATGATCAAGCTAGATGGATATTGCAAAGTTGACAACATCTAATCCCACAAGCTCACAAAGATACTTCTTCCAAATACTAAGAAGCAAAAGATAAAAGTCAGAGCATGGTTTAATGTACCACCAGATACGGTATGAAACGAGTGATATGTACATGTCTGCCAGTTAATCGATACATATACCAGCCTGTTTCTAACATTGTAAGGGAGGGGCATACCGATTTCTAGCCCATAATCAACCGATATTCAGAGCATGGTTTCTAGCCTGTTGCCGATTGATATGAGTTGATAACGATCGAATTTTAATTATACCGATCAAAATTAGGTCAAATCATGTCCCAACCGTTGGGCCTATTTTGACCCTTTACATCTTCCTCCCTCCTCCCTCTCACTCACTCTCACACTCTTATCAGACTCTCACTTGTCTAATCTTCATAATTGATGATTAGTATAAACCAACCTCTTGACTTGGAAAAAAGAGGGATTGGAAGTCAAGATCGAATTTCTCTCCAAATTGAATGTATTTAGCTTCTTTCTATATTTTATTTATCATTTCATATAATTAGAGGCTTATTAATGAATATTAGGAAGATTAAAAGTAAGCAAGATCATTCTCTTACATTTAGGCCTAATTCTCTTATATTTAGACCCAAATTGAGGGTATTTAGACCTAATCACAACTTGTTATTGTTGGATAAGGGTTTTTCCTCGTATTCAATGTGATAAACTTCTAATTAGAGTTAATTTGTATCTTTTTCTTATTTTTGGTTCCAATTAGGGGTCATTAGGTATAATTACGCTTAATCAAAGCTTGTTTTAGTTGTTTGATTATGAGATTATTGGTTGATTAAAGGCTTTTCCTTATATTTATTGTGATTTAGACCTAATTAGAGCTAATTAGTATCACTGCTTACTTTTAGACCCAATTAATAATCATTAATTAGAATTTGGGGCTAATTACAGCTTGCTTATGAATTTATTGGTTGATTAAGGGTTTTTTCTTGTATCAAATGTGAATAAAGTCTAATAAAGTTAATTAGTGTGTTTTTTTATCCAATTAGGGGCCATCAGGTATAATTTAGGGGTAATTACAGCTTGCTTATTGCTGTTGTTTATGATATTTGTAGTGGATTAAGGCTAATTAGAGCTAATTAGGATCTTTTTCCATTTAGACTGAGTTAGGAAACTTATTCTATTAATTTTTTTTAGGAAAATGACTCCAAAGCAACAATCAGTTGATCCAGATTGGGATCACCCTCGTCGTTTAGAGAACCACCATCAGCGTTCATTGTGACTCCATTGGTCAGACTGGACAAATACCCATATACAACCGACGGATTTTCCGATGTCACAAAATGCACCAAGGTTTGATAAGAAGAAATTTCAAATCGATATGATAAAGAAAACAGTTGAAACTCTACAGAAGCAAGTCAAACAAGGAGAAGAGGTCTAAGGCACCAGTAACAGTATAAGGGTAGTGTCGATGATGTTAACTCAGACCTTGAGGCTGGCATCCATACATCACCAGAGCATCAACACATGGACAAGGAGGCCATGAGACAAACAGAGAGATTGTCCGACCTGACATCACTGCTTTGCAACAAACTTCAATGCTTTGAAGTCCATTCAATAAAAAAACTTGGACTAGCGTCAATGTTCACATCATCAGAATAGGTCAATTCTCAATAGTCAAATTCATCGGATGAAAAAAAAGTGGAGAAGTACATCAGGCCTACTGGATTGTGGGGTTGCCTTCAAGATTATTAGAGCAATCGAGTGACTTTACGTCATCATACAAAAAGTTCACATGGAGAGGATGCCATAGATGGGCTACGACCAAGGAGGAGATCCAAAAAACATTAAACGATGAGTGGCTGGTCAATCAATATATCAAGATCCGAAGATCGTTGATTGTAGGTGTAGCGCCCATATGGATCATATTCTCAACGCAAGTAAAAGAAAATCCAAATTCATACTGAAAACCGTACTGGTCCCATGCTGGACTAATACATATGGTCAACACTAGCGTACCGACACTGTTGGGGGAGAAAAAGGAGGAAAGGAAGAAGGATGAAAAAGAAAGAAGAGGAAAAAAGGAAAAAAAAAAAAAAAGAGGTTCAAAGAAAAGGAAGAGGAAGAAGAATGAAAAAGAGGAGGTGGTGGAGGAAGAAGGAAGAGGAATAGGCATACCGGAAAGATATGGACGACCAAAGGAGAGGAAGAGGAAGAAGAAGAAATAGATGGATGCCTCATGAAGAGTGACAAGTGGTGCACATAGGACAATCACAGCTCATGGAAGAGGATAAGGGGGTAGCGGTCTCAAAAGATATGAGGGTGATGAGCTCAAAAGAGAAGATGGTGTGCACTAATAATTCATGCTTGGACCAGTATATACTCAACATTACAAAATCACAGCCTACGCATCCAACCATATAAGTACCATATCAATCTGATCGGCAATGGACCAAGACATGCAATTTTGCCTGCCATTATTTGTTTCTCTACACCATTCCATAAGCAAGTTTTTAAATCTCACTCATGCTGATATTGTTTGTCGGTATGATTCCAGTAGTACAAACCCATGGTACCAACACTATCAATGGATCAATAGGTCTATAGACCTTGTATCACCTGGACTAGAGAAGGAGAGAAGAGCAGAGGAAGAAGAAGAGGAAGAGGAGAAACGGAGGAGGTTAAGTGGCGAAGGAAGAGGAGGCACAGAGGGTAAAAGGGGAGTAGGACATGGAGGAGGTATACTGGAGGAAGAGGAGGAAGTAACAAACCTTACAAGGATGCGACGACAAGCTACGGAGTGGCAGAGGTGACCATAGTGATAGTGACAAATGCATGAAAGAGAGAGAAAGGGGAAAAGAGCATGAGAGAAGAGAAAGAAAAAACATTAAAAAATAGTCGCTTATCAAAAGTTGTCAAAAACATAATGCATTGGTGGTTACATAAAGTACTCCATCAAAAAGATAATGGTGGTACCAGATGGTACTCCTGGACTAGTAATCTGCATACCATTCATATAAGTAAATATTGACTTATACCAATTTGTATGTTGGGAATTTTCTGCCTTGTTCATATCTCACAAAACTTGTCATGACACCACATTTTGACCCAAAATAGCAATCTTAGACTGGTAAGCATAATAAAGGGGAAGGAATGAACATGGTTTTTCTAAGACTTGAATGGGGCATTTTATGTCCTAACCAATTGGTTGGCGTCGATAACTCATTTATTCCTGAATGGTCATAGTTTCAAGTTTTGTGAATGTATTGGGATTTTCAATTATGTCCATCTCACCTTTGCATTATTAGAGGTGACACTCTACGTAGTTCTCATCATTCTCTTTTTTTTTTTCTTTGTTATGCTTCTAGCACCCTTGCACGAGCACGACAAGTTACCACATTGTACTGGCAACATAACTAGGGCCATGTAAGAGCTGAAATTGGACAATTGGACCAGACAAAAATAACTCATCTATTCTTTCCCAGTGGAAAAAGAATAACCCAATGCATAAGGCTCCCACTGATGCCAGGATTAGAAAAGGTCAGTACATGCAGTCTTACCCTTACTGGCAAATATGATACGTCTGTGATATGAAACTTAATCACCTAGATCGCAAATAAGCAACAATAAACTTACACCAACAATTGCACTCTTTTGAAGCTTCAAATAGTAAAACATTACTTTAATTAACCAGGAAAAAAAATAGTTCCCTGAATTAAATGAAAGAATTTATATCAAAACATATGCAGTCACCTAGTTAAACCAGCTGATATTTAGCAGACTAAGCAACATACCTTTAGAAAATCAAACAATATGAGACATTGAACAAGGATATGGCGGCGAAAACTGGGATCTTTCAGCTATAGAAAAGGGAAATTGTTAACCAATGACATCAAAATAAGCATTTAAAATAGAAGATATATTTGGAAAAAAAATACAAGATACACTTCTGACATCACTTGGTCAAACACCCATCTGTGGTTGAGACCAGATACTCTTCCCAACACCAACACAACTGTGCCAAACTAAGTGCACGTCATTATCATCTACCTTGTTAATTTTGTAGGTTTTTGACAGGGTGTTTGACCAAGTGAGCACCAGAAGAACTTATCTTAACAGTACATCCAAATAAAACTTGTTCTAACATATCACCTCTAGTCCCATTAATTTACTGCTTGTCAAGTACTTGATGTTGAAAACAGCATCCTCCTCTTCTTGCTCAAGATTATTCACATTTCCATCATCATCATTAAGAGGCTGAGCTTCAAATGTGTCCAACACAACCTAAAAACTCAAAACATAAATCAGTAAAGCGTTCATAGTTATGCTGTCTTACAATTGAATACATTTTTGCCAAAAATGTGAGAGGTGATATAAAGACAGATAATCCTTAAAAAGGGGCAAAAAGTATACCATCAAGTTAAATGCGAATTTTTGCCATTTGGATGGTGCAAGGGTTGTTGAAGTTGGATTACTAAAATGCTCCTGATTAGAAAAGGAAGAAAAATAACAAAATTAACTCAGTTCATTAATGGCCATACCATCCTTAAGTCTTAGAATAGTACGAGAAGAAAAAGTGAAAATGCTCTTATGTGCTGCTGTAGCAAGAAGAGAAATCTGATGGACAAATTAATTGTTTAGATAGTCTAAATATCATTGAAGGTTTTTTATTTTAATATGGTAAATTCCAATTTCAGCATACATTGGCAAAATTACTTTTTGATTAAGGTTTTAGAAGTATCAATACTCAAGTGAACACCAAGTTGTATGAGAATGTTTAGGAATCCATTTACAAATAGACAAAGTCAACAAACTACAAAGGCATATTAAATGATGGAATATCCACTTTAATTAAATTTGATGGGTGCCGAAATTATTTTTGACAGGTGTACAGTAAGGTCTCCCACTTTTCCAAGCTTCAATTACAAAGAAATCCACTACTTTTCATACTACCAATTGATAAATAAGTATTTCAAAAGGATACACCATGCCAAACTGAAAGAATGTGGTGCAACCCAACATTTGAGGCATCTACAATGTACCATGGGATCTACGATGGGGAGGTGTCTAAGGTAATGCTCATAAAAAAAACCATGGATCTTGGGGAAAATCATTGTAATTAAATTAGAAAGGCTTAATAATTATAATTAAGATCAGCATATCACTTACAGGCAATAAACCTAATATGCTCTCCAATTTTCCATCTCTTCATACTTGGCAAACTATATGGTTGCTAACATTGTTCGTCTTATCGATTCGTCCTAGTATACCGATCGACAATCGATATGGCATGTACCGAACCATACTAATGTACCAACATATAATATGGTGAGGCATACCAACAAACCAGTATGTACCACTCATATCAGTCCGTTGTTGAACCAATATGTACCACCCATACTGAGCGGTACATCACAGTACAATGAACCTTGGTTGCTAATATCAACAAAGTCCAAAGAGAAGAAATTGGAAATGCCCATGGAAGCACCCACATACTAGATAATTACTAAAATGCTAATCCAAAGCCAAACAATGGAATGTGCAAAATTCCTAGTCTACACAATGAAACCCTCAATCTTTTATTAGGCTTTTACCATTTACATATTATTAGTGGAAACCAACTGCTTGACAACTTTATTCACTTCAAAGAGTTCAAGCAGAATAAAAAGGTTTATGCTACAGTGTTCATCAAAAATTGAATCAAGACATTTAAAAAGGCTGTCAATGAGTCCTTTATTATATTTGATCAGATCTGCATAGAAATTTCCACCAAGCTTTAGTAACCTATCACTAGAAGAAGCTAAGATAAAACCTTGATTATCCATCAACTCGAGAATAGTTTTAGCACAAACATTCACAAGGTTTCGATAGACTTCAAATGTATCTCTAACGATTTCTTAATATACATGATGTTCCATATTTCACCATGCTTAGCTTTTACTTGATAGACTAGTTTACATAAGTATTTTCGGATTATCTGATTCAGATGTCAGTACTAGTATCACAATGTTCAGCAGATTTAAGCAATAAAAGGCACAACATGCTAAACTCAGAGAGGTGAAGATATGCCCTGAAGAGGGAAACTCGAAAACCTAACCTGTAAACTCCAAAAGGTTTTGTAGAAGTTGAAATCAACAGTAATTCCTGTAACATTTATATGAAATTATACCGATGATGAGTCAATTAAAGGATGTACAAACATGTTTAAGTGAAAAGGAAAAAAAGCAAAAGAAACAGCCAACACTATGTTTCTCTGTGCATACCATCAGGAGCGTCTTTCTCATACTTAGTTTCATTTGATGTGTTGAAAACTCCCTTAATATTTACAGCTGTAAAATATTGTTCCAAAAGAAACCACGTCACAAACAAAAAAAAGTAAATTAACTGTGGTTGGTATTGGTGAAGGTACCTGAGCGCTCTGATAGTGGGAAAAAATGGGCAAGAAACATAATAATACGTCCACAGAATACAACATCGTTTGCCTGGAAACTCTAATTATTAGTACATCAATGAGATAACGGTGCAGTAACATTAGATTATAACAAAGAATGCACTGACTTATCATAAACATTTCAAGAAGTCCTGAAGCCTAATGACTACTTATCAAAGTTTAAGTTATCACGTGGTTTGCTTGCATCAGTTGTGGCGTGGCATGACATGAATTGTACCATGTCAAACAATGCCATTACTGTGATGGCACTCACACAATGATGTGCCAAGACATGTTATTGGATCTTTTTTTTTCATCCCCACAAGGAAGTTTCTTGTTGACCAAAGTATCTACAATGAAAAGAAGTCCAACAAGCAAGTATTTTATCAACAAGGAACATTATTTGTCAAACCAAATATGAAATTATACTTCCTTAGAGAAGGAAACATTAAGTTATCCTTTCTTTTCTTTTGTTCAGGGTTTAAAAAAAGGAGAAAGGGACCGTAACCAGGATATCAATTTATGAATGGAGGATTAAATATATTCTTTTTTCCACATTATTTGTGGCTGATGTAAGGTTTCACATTTATTATAATAATATTATTCCATCATCAGCGTATGAAATGTGCACTGATGTTAATCCTTGAACAATAGTGGTTTTAGTCAAGGTTTTTAATAACACATGCTATCGTTCATTATGGATAATATTTACTGGTCCCATGGATGACCAGGGTAAACCGGGTGATATGCATGGTACTGGACCTGTACCAGATTGTACAGGCTCCATACCGCCCAATATACCAGGTACAAGGTTGGTACAGCCTGGTACAGGGTGGTACAAGCTTTATACCAAGTATTTTATTTTTCAGGATTTTTTTTTAAACCACCAATGTATCAACACTCGGTACACAGGTACAAACTGGTATGCTACCAGTCCGAACTAATTGATATAGTACTGGTACATAAAATTGTGAACCTCGAGTCCAATATTTATCTTTTTTACTTTTTCTATTATTCAAAATATTTTTTCTTTTTTCTACAATTACAAGTTCTAGAAAAAATATATGTTCATTGCCCTCCACACAACTGTCCTACATCAAGATGGGATCTATGTGCATATAAATACAACATAATAAGAGAAAGATGTTTTATGTCTAAAACCTTTGACAGTCTTCGAAGGAGTTGATTGCATGTTCTGAGCATCACAAGCTTCCCTCTACCAAAAAGCTCTTGCTGCAACAAATTAAACAAGCTACTTAAACAATAGAGTGACAAATCAAGGATTCTAGTCGGATATGTAATCAGCAAAAACTGACTTTTAAACAAAAACTCTAGCATAAACATCCAAATTACTCACCTTACCCAAGATATCTTGCTTGCTCTCAATGTATCCAAAAATTTCTTTGCAATCCTTGATGGTTGACATCTCAGTCAAATCTTCTAACAGCTGGAATATCATGCCACCTTCAACATGTCCTCTTTCACAGAGATGAAGAACAATATCTACAAGCAGAGGAAAGAAAGGACAGGTCTCATCATATTATAGAAAATTAGCATGTGTGTCCAACATACACATATATACAATGTACCAAACTTGGTGCAGCATCATTTTGCAAAGCAAAGAATGTTTACTGCAGTACCAACCAAGAAAGCGTGGTATTTGTCCATGGATACTTTCTCCTTCATCAATCGTTTGGCCATATTGCATCATCCTTTCACCTGATTGAACTGCAGATGACTGGAGGTGAAGATATAGAACGATGTCATCAACTAATACGAATCCCAAGACAAATCCACGTACAATAACAGCAGAACTTACAACAGTTTTTCCATCAATCTAATCTATTTGGCAATCCACAGAGAGCGCAATCTCACTTCTTCCCCATATAATACACATTAACATAAAGTACAGGTGGCACATTCTAACTTAAACTCGATACCTGCCTGAATATACCAAAAATAAATATATTTCAAAAAGGTCCCTTTGGTCGCAAACTCAAAATGAAAAACAACAGAGAAGAGTTTTCCCCCAAGACTCCTTTTCAATGAAAGTGGTTCGGATTGTATGAAGAAAAAAAGAGAGAGAGAGAGAGAGAGAGAGAGAGAACTTTTCTTTACCCCTTTTGACGTCTGAAATGCAAGAAAAAGTCACTGATCGAAAAAGATACCTTGAAAAGAAGGGGAATAAAATTCAGGAGAAGTTTTCTTTATTTCCAGCAACAAAAAAAATTATTTTTTCCTAAAAATTTGGAAAATAGTTTTCCAACCAAACAAGCATCTAAAAGAATCTTTCTGAAAGAAAACATTTTCTTCATGAACTTTTCCATGCACCCAAGCACATATTAAGGTATTTTCATTAATTTTCAGGTGTGAACCAAAGTTCTACTAGCCCAAGCATGCCCCAATGCCAGTCTAGCATTAGCATAGTATATGTGTAGTGGAGCAGGGTAACACGCCACCCAACATGAACTCATATACAATGATTTACAAATAGGAAGGTGACTAATTTAAAACCTTATAGGCATGCTATTGCTACATACCTGCTTTGCACAAGTTGACGTGCCCAGATGGCAATATATGCCTGTTAGAACTTGGTCGGCCATTAGTTTGCCTCACCTAAGCGGTTCATTGGCCAGGAATTATGGATTAAATGGATCAGGAATTGACACGAGGTACTTGAACAAAGTCATAAAATCTCTTTTTTTTCCTTGAATGAAAGTGTAGAACTTGAACAATCAGCTAAATGCATCCTTTAGCCTAATTGTTTCATGTTCAACTAGAATTATGACAGTTATTATTTCAAATGAATTTAAGTTAAATTCAATCAATTAAAACAAGTAAACAATAAATCAGCTCACCACTAATTCCTGTAGTAATGTCCGAAGTGCATTTTCCAGGGATTGGTTCTCATCTTGGACCAGCACAGTTTGTTTCTGTTGTGAGTTGAAATTACAAATAAATGACTACTTACTCGTGGCATAATAAGATATAACATAATAACATGCAGCAAATTCTGCAAACTAATAAGAAAATAAGAAATAACAGAAATAAAGACATCTTAGCATGCTAGTCCAAGTTTGGCATGAATACGCAGACATAAAATTCCATCTTAGAGACCTGAGAATCTGAGATTAATGTGTCAATATATGCCCTATGATAGAATAGTGCAGGTAACTCATGGGCATGGGCCGTTACTTAACCATACAAGTAGTGCTCCTCATATGCCATGGCAATACCACACAGAGCAACTAGACATCCTTGTAGCCCCTTAATTTTTTTTCTAATTCTCTTTTGTTAAACACAAAAAACTTGGGGTTTCCTTTTGGGTTATGAAATAATTTGGTTTATTTGACTTCAAGACCATTAATTTTATCTACAATATAAGGTATTTTGATTTATAAGCTCTCATGAACAGAACAAAATACAGAAGATCTAGGATCAAATGTATATAAAGTGATGTTAAGGGATATGTTAAGATTAATTCATAGCATCCTCTAGGACAGATCTAATTTACATGTTTTGCCACATACGATAACCGAAAAATGTAGAAAGTCTACATAAGCCAAAAGGTTGAATATAATGTGTACATATACATGACAGGTTCCTGCACTTGACCCAAAGTTTCCCATTCACAAAGCAGTGTTTTCAAAAGGCGCTCGCCTAGGTACTCGAGTGAGGCGAGGCGAGGCTCAAGTGCCTTGCACGACCTCCAAGCGATGTGATTCATTGAAGCACCGCCTTGTCATGGACTTAGCTGGTTTTGCCTAAGTCGTACGACACCCTTGTGTTTCCGCCCGCAAATGGTCAGTCTTCCCGAAACCTCTTATTGTCCTTTAAGGAACTGAAAAAGAGATAATGAGTTAGAAGAAGCGTTTTACTCGGGATCTCACAAGCAACCATCCCTACAAACACTTCATAGACAATGGAAATTACAAACATAGACTTCGCAAGTTTTGAACGATCGCGAAATAAAAGGTCCAAGGTGTTCCGCAGCAGTGTCATGTGGGCACTTGTGAGGACTTTTGGCTGCAGCAAACCACCTTGAACCCTTTGTCATGCAACTGTTCAAAACTTACGAAGTTTATGTTGGTAATTTGCATTGTCTATCAAGTGTTCGCTGAAATAACTGCTTGTGGGATCCCGAGTTAAACGTTTCCTCTAATCCGTCTTCTCTTTTGCAAGTTCTTAAGGGACCATATGAGATTTTGGGGAGGTTGACCATTTGCGGGCGGACACATAAAGGTGTTGTACAACTTCGGCAAAACCAACTAAGTCCGTGACAACCTGGGTGCTTGCCTAAGCCTAGTCGTCGAGCGCCTTGGGTGAGCGCCCAAGTGAAAGTGGCGTAGCACAAGAAATTGGAAGAGAAAGGATGAGATTAGAAGAGAAAGGGGTCCAAGCGAAAAGGAGAGCACTGACCTGAAGGCGAATACAACAAAATTGATCAGTGCTTAGCGGCGGAGAATTCAATGGGAAAGCAAAAGATGTGATCTCATTAGAAGGCAAAAAGCTAGGGTTTTGAAGGTAGGACGGGAAGGCAGAAGTGATCTCATTGGAAGAAAAGATAAGATTTTAAAGGTAGCGGATGGGAGGGTGGAAGACTAGCTGGAAGACTTAGCGTACTAAGTAGCAATAGTGGTAATTAGTGCATTGTGAAAAGCAATAAGTAGTGCACTAAGTAGCACACTAAGTATTAAATCGTAATAAAAAGCACTCTTGCTCTAATTTCATTGCGTCAAGATGCCAAATGACTCGTTCATTTCCAGATTTGGGTCAGAAATCACCCTATCGAATGGGATTGAGCTTAAATTATGAGTCAACTTAGGCATAGCGGTCAAAGAATTACACCCCGTAATATATATTTCAAGTCAACTATGTGATTTTAATTTGATGTGCCAATTTTACTTTTATGATCATATTTATTAATTATAATATATATTTTTATTTTAATATTTTGAAGCATCTCGCTTCGCTCGAGCTAGGCCTCGAGCGTTTTAAAACCTTGGCACCTGGCGCTTTTTAAAACACTACAACAAAGGGAGTGAGCATGCTACAACTAGTGACACATCCTACACTGGTCACTATCAAAGATGCAATCCTGCAAAACCCAGCTAAGATTAAATTTTCATCCTAGTTCACTCTTTGGCAACAATAAAGTAGGATCTAAATCCCCCCTTCTAGACTCACTCAAATCCTTCCCTACATGAACTACACCAACACAAGAAATTTGAGACCCCAATTCCCTAACACATAAGCAGCATCCAATACTATCCATGTCTATACAGAGAGATTGATCTTGCTACCGTGACTCTAGCACATAATTCTGAAATCCTTAGTATGTGGTGCATTCAATTATTGAAGGGAGATAAACAGTCAAAATCTAAATCCTAGGTCCACTCTATTCTTGGTTGTCATAGAGATGATTATAAATCACCCCCTTGTAGACACCACAATTTGCCTCTTCATAGGTCAACAGTCAAAGCATGAAACTGGTCTCTCGCACATAAATTGCCAGTCAGTGTTTAATGGTTAAATTGCCAGTCAGGGTTTCAAGTTAGCCCAAATGAATATAGAGACATCAGAGTGGAGATATCAGGGTGATTGTCACTAAAAATCCCTCAAGAACTTTCAATCAGAACAAAAAAGAAACACACATGATTCTCAAATCCTCGACAATTTTTCTTGTCGACCAGGGGTTAGCATCAATTTCTTCTTTGTAACTCCACGTAAACATAGCTAGATTATATAGACACCCCAATTGATAATATTGGAAAAAATAACATAATCTCTAGATCATACATGGGAATAGCAAGTGCTACACATCCTTGTCGCATATAAAAAATGTTACCATATGCAGCCAACCATTTGTTAAGACATGACACAAACCAGCATATGAACACCAACATATAACGGGCATATCGATATCACAGTTTGAAATACTTATTACTCAGAGAATGGCATGTGTTTATCAGTTTGTGATTTTCAATTAAGCATTTAGATTTTTAGTGATCAGACCTAGTTCAACATCAATTTCACTTTTTACGTTTCTGAAATCAAGAAACAGACTACAATTTTGCCTTTTTCTTTGTTAAACAAAAAGCAAGCTTTGTGATGACCGTAACGAAATGGGGGATTGTTGTTTTATCAATCTCCACCTCTTACAGTATAGGATCACATAACCTATACTGGCCCTTCAGGTGTCATTGCACATTATCAAGCATTTTCTAGTTAGCAATTAGAATGTACTTCAATGACAAAATTCTTTCACATGCTTATCTTATTGGCAAATAAATAAATACAAAGCAACAGACAAAAAAGTAAAAAAGTACTGCATCTTCCATCACAAATAAAAGTAACAGACATTTATAGAAATATTTGCTATTCATATCAGGAAGCTATCTCAAATAGAGGTAAAATTGTAAAAATAAGGCTTACCGAATATTGGCTATGCAATATAAGTTACTGAATGGACCATTATTGTTAAATTTTTATACACACATTTACTTTGTATATTTAATGGTACTTAGTAAGTACAAATGCAGTTTAATGGCAAAAATTCTGTCACATTCCTGGCTTATTGGCAAATAAATCAATACAGAGTAACAAATAAGCATAAGTATTGCATCTTCCATCACAAATAAAAGTGCTACAATTTAATTTTATCTACCTGAGGCTTTATAGCTTCTTGAACTGCTTGAAGAGCAAAATTTTCAGGAGGGTCACCTTTCAGTAATAATTTTCTAAATACTTCCTGTTAGAACAAATATGTGACTTTAACCATAAACACATTCGCACAAAATGCACTATTCTTCTTTAGAAAAGGCAGCAATTAATACTTAGAAAAACAATATAGGAAAATTATACTACAACAACAACAAGCAGAAATATGACAACTACGACAATATGAGTAATGATACTCGACAAAAAGAATGCCATCAAAAATTTAAACCAATCACAATGTATAGCTATTTGCATAACGGAACTGAATCAGAATTATCACTTGTAGGGTCTATTAAAGTAAGCATTTGATAGTTTTAGTAGTGGTGCATTGGAAAAAAAAATGAAAACTTAAAACTGACAAGCTCAGAAAATTTTATCAACTTTTTGACACTATTAAAGTGACTTTACCATGCCTCCAACTCATTGCATGATCGTTGCACTCTCCTCCAAATATGAGATTCAAAAAAATTATTTAGAGTAATTTCTTCCAGTTTTGGGAGAATACCTCCTTTACTGCCATGTGATTGATAAAAGCCCACTTAAAATGGCACATATTCCATCTAGTTAATACAAAAGTTACCTCCCGGCTTTGTCTGGAGCAATCATTCTTTTATCTCAATTGAGTCACTTGTAAATTCCTGTACATCCCTTAGTATCCATCGCACCATATTCTTAGGTTTCAAAAGCTCATCATTATTTCAATACGCATTTTCACAATAACTTTCAGCAAATCCCTCACAGTTATTGATTGTAATTTAGGTTAAGACTGTTACAAGCATGGTGCTCAAACTAAGTGCTCAACCTAAAGAGCCTCTTAAAGTGATCGACTTGACTAAATTACAACAGGTAGAAATGAGTCATTGTCAAGTTGTTGCTCCACAAGGGAAGGTAAACAACCGAGATGACTTCTCCAAGTGAAGTAATAGTGTTCCTTCAAACACTCACCATCCTCAAGTAACAGTAAAAGTCCCGGTAAACAAACTTAGAATACCACAATCTAATTTTACGCAGTTAAAAACTTACAACAGACTCCCCCGAACGGCCATCAACCAGCTACCTTTTTCCTTGTCAAGAACTATACAATCTGGAAATGTTGTATATGTTGCTGTGACATTTTCTTTTATTCTGTCTAAAACCAAATAATATCCAATGGCACTTAATGGGAAAGGAAACTTTCTTTCCTGCAGGAATCCCATCAACCCTCCATCCACTGTTTCTTGATTCCATTCATCTGCAAGCACCTACCTTGATTCATTCAAGACAAATAAAAATAAACCTGATTCACTGACCGCTTTCGACGTGTAACCAAGATTCATTTCCCAAAAACTTAACTATCGTCTTCACCGAGCCCTAAGTATCTCCCGTATATCATCGATACAAAGGCATCGCTAGAGCAAAAAGAAACCACGAGAGTCGAGAGACGGAAGGCAAGGAAAGAGATCGAGCTCGCTTACAATGACTCGGTCCCGATCGGCGTGGCTGGAGACGGGCACGGGACCGCGCTCCTTGACGTGCTGGTGGAGAAGGATGCGGAGGCCCGACGGAGCTTCCGCCGCCATGAGGAAGCGTCCGCAGCTGCGCTTCACCCCCTGCTTCTCGCCGTCACTTCGGTTAACTTGTTCGTTCTCGCTCTCTCTCTCTCTCGCTCGCTCTCTGTCTCTCTCACAGCCGACGGAGCACCACTTGCCCTCGGCTCGAAGAGGCGGACAAGTTCTTGAGCCCGTTACGAACGGCGGCTCCTGGTTTGGATCACTTGGGCCGTCATATCGCGGACCGGGCTTGCATGCCCCGCCCGATTATGCTAACATAATGAGAGCCCAATCAAAGATTCCAACATAATTAGCCACTTTGTACACAAACTCACGTACCTAAATAACTTTCGAGTTTTACTAATTTTGATCCCTCTTTTGTTTAAAAAAAATAACTTTCGAGTTTTCAAGAAGCTGGCTACAAGAGCAGCTAGCCAAAATTCTAATTCATTCCATGACAGCGAGTCAATGAAAGACTTTCAACTAATGACCCAAGAACTCTTTAGCCTTCCAGAAGCTGATTACCAAAGCAGCTAAAATTTTATTCAACTCATCGAATCGAACAAATAGAAGATTTACTTAATTATCATGTGCATGAAAAACTTTTAAAGCTCACTAATCGTGCAGAATGATTCAATGGGACCAAACAAATAGAAGATTCACTATAGTAGTATAACCACGGAGATATTTGTTGATAGGTGTCAAGTTTAAAGTATTTTAGGATGTGCAATTAGATTCACAATATTTAAAAAAAGTCTTAATTAGATTTAAACTATTTGATAGATTAGGATTAGGAATAGGATTCTAAATTCAGATAGAAAACTAAGTTTTAGTGAATTAGAATTTATTGTTATAAGTACTCTATATTACTCAATATATCTCAATATTTTGATGAATGGGAGAGGCTTAATAGAAAAGAGTTGAGTATCGAGCGAGTTGAGAAAAGAGGTTCATGTTTAGGTAAAATAGTATAGAGATATTTATTGTATTTGATTTTTCTCATATAATAAAAATTAGGTTTTCTCCCTAGACGTAGACAATGAGTATTGAACCATATAAGTTTTCTATTGATTTTTTGTTATATTATCTTTGAAATTTTTCTCTCTCATAATTATCATAATTGAATCGAGGAGCGACCTGGTCGAGCCTTGGGTCATTAGTTGAACCAATAGATCAATTAGTTGGACTACATGTTTAATAATAGGGAGAGGTTTAGGGTAAACACTTTCGATACTTTTAGAGTTTTTTTAGTGGATCCATATACGGTTGAGAGGTGTATAAGAATTTTTTACTTGAGTTTGGGTTTATTCAAGAGAGATTCTGTGTTCTGTTTTTCTTATATAATTAAAATTTTAAATTTTCTTAGGTAATGAGTGTTGAACCACAAAGTTTCTAACGATTTTTTTGATATATTCTTAGATCTCTGGAACTTTTTTTATTGGTTTCAACACCTCTCCCATAACTATCATGACTTAATCAGGGAGCAATCCGATCAAACCTTTAGTCATTAGTTGAACTAGTGGATCAATTGGTCAGACCACATATTTAATTTAAAAATATTAAATATTTTAAAAATTATATATTGTAAAAAATTAAAATATTAAAATTAATTTAAAAATTATATTATTAATTATAAAAATAAAAATATCAATCACCTGTCCTTATTAGACATAAGCATCTAATGTGTTTAATACTTCCTTCGTAGATATAAGAATTCTAAATACTTGAGACGTCCCATCATAAACATAAATATCTAAAACATCCGATACGTCTCTCATAGACATAACCATCCCAATCACTTGATGCATCATTCATTAACATAATCATTTGAAGCATTTGATATGCTCTTCATAGGCATAAGCATCCTAAGTGCTTAATGTATCCTTCATGGATATAATCATTTAAAGCATTCATTGCGTTTTAGTGGACATAAGCATCTGTGTCCAATACTTCCTTCGTGGATATAAGTATTCCAAATGCTTGAGACATTCTCTCATAGGCATAAACATCTAAAGTATCTAATACATTTCTCAAAGACATAAGCATCCCAATCATTCAATGCATCATTTGTTAATATAATTATTTGAAGCATTTGATATGTTTTTCACAGACATAAGCATCCCAAGTGCTTAATGTATCCTTCGTGGACATAAGCATCTATAACTTTATTGTACCTTAGTGGACATAAGCATTTAAAATGTTCAATACATCAAGCATCTAACACATTCAATACACTCTCCGTAAATAAAACAGATCTTATCAATCAATATGTCCTTTATAGATACAAGCATTTTTAATGCCCAATCAAGATGGTTCAATCGGCCAAACTTGTAACCAACTTGCTCGATGCGAGTAACTTAATACTCTAGTCAAATTTCATCCAATGTGAGCAGGTCAGCCAACTTAATAGCCAGCTTGCCTGATGTGGGTTAGTTAACACTAAGTTAAATTCTACTTGAGGTGAGTTTGACATGGTTAAGCTCAATTCTAAGTCTAATCTCAAACATTGAAGTAAGATACAGCTCATCCAAATCATATTCAATCTTAGCTGTTAAAGCAAAAGATGACTTATTCACATTCGCTCCACGTCACCACACAACATATTCAAATCCTAGCCCAAGTTGGACCTACGATCAAAGCAACGTCGACAAGATAGACTTGTAGGGATTCGTGTGCACATATGCCTTGAAAGAGATAAGGATCTATCTCTTTGTGCCAATCTAATATGACATTGACTTCTCGGATCATAACCTAATTAACCAATGAGTGTTAGGTTATATAATTCTATTTAGATAAGATATATTATAGATATAATTATATTTTGATTATAGTTATTAGTCAATAGAAATAAAGTTCAATTATGATAAGATTATTTAAAGAGATAATCTTGATAGGAGGGACTTTCATAATTACTTATCCTAGACTATTTATTCTTGTCTAAAAATATATTAAGCGGTATATGAACTTGAGTTTCTAGTTCGATGTCAATGATAGTAAGTCTAACTTAGGATATGTATTTACTCTAAATGGAGGAGCAATAAGCTAAGAGTTGTAAGTAAATTACTACTGGTTGACTCAACTATTAAAGCAGAGTATATTGCTACAGCAGAAGTGACAACAAATGGAGTCTATATAAAGAAATTTATTATAGATCTAGGAGTAGTGTCGGGCGATGACGAGTCGATTCCTTTATATTGTCACAGTAATGAAGCGATTGCTCAAGCAAAGAAACTTAGGTTTCATTAGAAGTCTAAGTACATTTTGAGAATATTCCACTTGATCAGAGAGATCATAGCCCGTGGTGATGTAGTAGTGGAAAGAATTTCATTTGATGATAACATCATAAATCCATTGACAAAACGTTGTCTCACATTAGTTATGAGTGTCATAGAGGTCTGATGGAGATCAAGTACATAGGTGATTAGCTTTAGGTCAAGTGGAAAATTGCTAATTATATGTGCCCTATAAGCAATCACATGAGTGATGACACGTGTGACACGCTGAATAATCTTTTTGGTTATTATTATTATTATTATATTTTTCTCACTTTATATTGGATGATGAATATATTGTGATGGCCTTAAATCTATGTAATAAGAATTGGATCATGATGAGATCATAATAATGAGACCAATTTGTCTATAAACACAAACCCTAAATATACCCGATCACAGGTTACTTGAGAGTGATATAAAGATAGCCAGACAGATTGGTGTACTATATATCCGTCTATATGATGAAGGAAGCTGGTCTCATAACTATTTGTGTGGGGACACCAAGGATATAGTGCAGATGCTTATTAGAGAATGGGTTTACTGAATGATCTGCTCACTGAATGTTTGATGGTTAATGATACTTCATTGTTAGACAACAGTTTTTGATGTGTCACACACATACATATATAATATATATCTATATCGTATGCAAATATATATATATATATATATATCTAGTAGTTGTGTAAGTAATCACACATCACATGAGCAATCGCACCAGATGATCATAGACTACATCCTAATATGATCAAGCTCGAGCCAGTGATCCCAATCACTTAAATCAAGATCTATATATACAACGACATATCTCCATGCCCTATGATCATCTATCTCATTCTCGTTAGTTCTGTTGATATCTCGATGCATCTCCATGTGTCGCGATCATCCATCTCGGCCTTATGGGTCTCATTATCGCTTCCACGCTCCCGTTGTGTCTTCTCGTGTAATTACAATATAATTACAAGTACATAGGCCCGACAATAAATAAGAAAAATAAAGACTCATAGGCCCCAATAATAATAATCATAATACATATATACATCACGGTCTATGATCATCCATCCACATCACACTTCATATGTATACATCATCATGTAGGACTACTAGATAATAATAATAATTATTAATTAACTCTTTTAATTAATCATTTTATAGCCCTTTGGGGTGTTGAATCTCAGATTTTGATGATAAAACCAATTGATAGAGTTTATGATTTAATCTACATTTTGAGTGATGCAGGACTAGCTTCGATTAAGAAAAGATAAATTGATTAAAACAAGAGGAATCAAACTTTGAGCCGGAGTGGAACAAGTCAGAAGATTGGAGGTCGAGCTAGAGGATCGGTCGACGTATCGGCAGATGGCTTTAGACGATAAGTTTGGGCATCAAACCAAGATGAACGGACATTGCACTAAGGAGATCTGAGTTGTGAGGTCAATATGTCGATTGGGAAATAGGCCACAAGAGAGGACAATGCGTCGAAGGATCGGACAAAGTGCCAATAAACCAACGACATGCCGGACAATATAAGATTCATGCTTATAATAATTTTTCTAGATCAAAATAGTTTAGGAGACTAATTGAGTTAGTTTTAATGTAATTATACTAACTCAATTATGGGCCCATTGGGCCTAAGTTAAGATTGCATTAGGCTAAGAGAAATGCCCAATCAGTGACCCAAAAGGTGGGTCATGTGGTGGCTATTAAATCTCAAATTTTGATAATAAAATCAACTGATAAATTATTATTCTAATCTATATATTGAGAAAAGTGTACAAAATTAACTATGATAACAAACAAGATATAAAGCAAACATAGTGTCGGAGTTAAAGATCGAACGATTCGTTAGGCATTCGAGAGTTCGTCAAGAGTCTGAAAGTTCATCGAGTGTTGCCAGAATTTACCGAGAGTTCCTCGAGAGCTTGCTAAAATGTATGTCAGAAGTTCACCGAGAAGTTCATTGGAAGTTCGTCGAAGCTCGCTGAGAAGATTGAAGCTCACCAAAGAAGCTCGTCAGAACTTGTTAAGAAGATCGTCGAGAGTCCAAGAGCTTACCAAGAGTCCACTGGAAAGTCACTAAGAGTTCGTCAGAAGTCCGCCAAAAGATTGCTAGAAGCTCGTTGGAAGAAATTTTGACCTACCAGACTTACTTGCTTTAGTATATGCCTTAAATATCATAGTTAAGATGTAATTAGAGTTGGATTTGGGAGGCAATCCCACTAACTCTATTAGGGGCCAATTGGGCCCATATCCAAATTGGTTTGGGCTGGACTCATGGCCCAAACAGTGTTGCTGAACCTTGTCTGGTGGTGGCACTGTCAGAATTAGACAGTGGAATTGCCCAAGGCTCAATCTCCCAAGTGTTTGGGTGATGGTATTGTCAGTAGTTAATAACTACCAGACAGTGATACCACTAGACTAGGCGGTGGTACTGCCTAGTTCTAGTAATCGAGACTCTATCTAGCGGTAGTACCACTTGATTGGGCGATGGTACCACCCAATGTCAGAGTCTATTGGTAGTGGTACTGCCAGTACCTTGAAAATTCAGGATGAGACCTTTTTTGGTTTCATTTTTGAAGCCAATTGAGGCCTATAAATTCTCTTTACTTCTTTGCTTATTTGATATAAAGAAGTGAACAAAAAGAATTGAGACTATAGTAAAATTGCTTGTAAACTTTGAGAGTTCACCTCCATCAATTCTTAGTATTAGAAGCCTGTATAAGGAGAGTGCAGAACTTATAAAGAGTTCTGTAAAGGGATGATTGATCTTTGCCTTGAAGAAAGATCAATAGTAGAAGCCGGTGATCTCATCGGATGAGGTATCGGGAGTGGACGTAGGTCGGACGACCGAACCACTATAAATTGGTGTGTTCTCTTCTTGTTGTGCATTTTTTCTTTTACTGCTTATCTTTTTTACTTAACTGCAATAATGTCACTCTCATTTTGGTTTGAAACTCAAGAGAGATAACATTTATCGATAATCTAGAGGGTCATTCAATCACACGTCTACCCATGTTCAGTGGGATGGATTACACGTATTGGAAAACTAGGATGGGGATTTTTCTAATTTCTTTGGATTTTGAGTTATGAAATATTATCAAAAATAGTTTTCAAAAGTCTTCTCTTCCAATGAATAATTAGAATGAGTTGGAGAAGAAGACTTTCTCCTTAAATGCCAAGGCTATGAATGTCTTATTTTACGCTTTAGATAAGAATGAATTTAATCAAGTTTTTATTTGTGAAATTACTTTTGACATTTGGCATACACTCGAAATAACACACGAAGGCACTAGTAGAGTAAATGAGTCTAAAATAAATCTTTTAGTTCATAGTTACGAATTGTTTCGTATGAAACCAAGTGAGACCATTGGAGACATGTGCACCCGGTTTATGGATGTCGTCAATGGTCTAAAAACTCTTGGTAAAAGTTTTTCTAACTTTGAACTTGTTAATAAAATATTAAGATCCCTTTAAAAGAGTTGGGGTCATAAAGTAACGGTCATTCAAGAGGCCAAGGATTTGAATAATTTTTCGCTCGAAGAACTTATCGGATCTCTAATGACCTACGAAATGACATAAAATGCGCATGAAGAACTTAAGAACAATCTTCCAAAGAACAGTAAGGACTTGACACTTAGAACTCATAAAGACCGCTTAAGAGAAAGCTTAAGTGATGAGGACAATAATGATAACTTGACACTCTTAACAAGAAAGTTCAAAAAATTTATAAGAAGAAATAAATCTAAAAATGACACCAAAAATAAAATTAAACTTAAGAAAGAACAAATTATTTGCTATGAATGCAAATAGCCAGGATACTTCAAAAGTGAATGTCTCCAAGTAAAGAAGAAACAACAAAAAAAAAGAAGATGCTCAAAGCTACGTAGGATGATTCGAGCGCTTCCGAAGACGAGATGCAAAACAACAAGGAAGTTGAAAACTTCACACTAATGGCAATCAATGACAAGATAAGTAGTTCATTAGATACAAATTTATCTTTCAATGAATTATTAAGTGCTTTTCATGATTTATTTAATGAATGTAGATTAATTAGCAAAAGGTATAATTTATTGAAAAAGGAGTATGCCTTTTTAAATAGTGAATTTGTAAAACTTAAGCATGACAATGTTTTATCGCCTTCATGCACCATGTGTGAAAACTTAGAGACACTTAAAAAAGAAAACTTACTACTAAATAAAACTCTAAAAAATTTTAAGATTTGTAGCAAATCCTTGAACATGATCCTTGCTAATAAGGGTCATATTCATAGAAGAGATGAAATCGGCTTTGTGAGTAGCATTCATCAAAAGCCAATCATTTTTGTTAAAGGCCCTACCTTGCATGTTTCCCCCCATACCAAATGCAACTTTTATTGCAAACTCAGACATTATGCTCATAAATATCCATTTAAAAAATATAATCCACACAAGTTAATGTGGGTTCCTAAAGAAACTGTAAAGGACTATGTAAAACGATAAGTTAGGTAGATCGATTTTTTAGGCACCTAAGGTTAAATGGGTACCTAGAAACCATTATTTCTTGTAGGTATGTCTACAATCTCAAGCTAGGAGCAAGAGATGATACCTTAATAGTAGATGCTCAAGATACATAATCAGAGAGTCAACTCAATTCTCTAAGCTTACTAGCCAAGATGAAGGGTATGTCACCTTTAGAGACAACAAAGGTAAAATCATTGACAAAGGAACCATAGGTAATAAATCAAACTTCTTGATTGAAGATGTGTTATTAGTAGATGACTTAAAGCATAATCTCTTGAGCATTAGTTAATTGTGTGATAAAGGATACATCATAAGATTTAAATATAATGCTTGTATTATTAAAAAACCACACGAAAATATATCTATGATTGCCCTAAAACATAATAATATATATTATTGATATTGATGATCTTTGTAATAAAATATACTTTTTGACTTCAAACGATAATGCTTGGCTTTGGTATAGGAGATTAGGTCATGCTGACATGATACTAATCTCTCAAATCTCATCTAGAGAACGTGTAAGAGGTATTCCTAACATTAAGTTTATTAAAGACAAAATGTGTGATGCATGTCAACTAGGAAAATAAATAAAAAGTAGTTTCAGAATCAAATAAGCACCTCTAGACCATTGTAATTGATCCATATCGATTTATTCTATCATATCCCAGATTTATAAAATATAATAATTCATCATTTTATTATTCAAATAAAAAACACTCCCTTTTTTTATCATTGAATTTAATTTCTTATTTTTACAATAATAAATATTCTATTAACTAGAAAAAGGATCATATCTTCTTGGTAAGGTCACAAGTTTCTTCCACCTAAGCTTCAGATCTACTGTAAAGTTATAGATTACTTTGAAAATAAATATAAGATAAAAATATATTAGTAACCACACATGTTGGTAGGAACCTCAAAAAAATTATAAAAATAATCCAGCATTCGTGAAACAAATATCAATAATTTAATAAAAAATAATAATATATCGATTCATCATAAAACTTAAGCATCTAAAAAATGATGATAAGTTCTTAAGTAAAATTATGCATTAGCTACATACAACATATACATAATAACTAGATAACAAAGGCATACATCACACCCAATGGTGCACTCTCCCAACAGTAAATGGAGAGGCATACTCCAGGGGATAAATTTTTCCCAACAGCGGATGAAGATAATCCATATCGCACTCCCAACAACAGATGGAGTGATATCCCTCACCCGCCCAAGTAGAGACATGTTTCTCCTAATAGCGGATGGAAGAACCATCTAACCATCACATCTAATGGTTCGCTAATCCCTAAAGGGAATCACCATACCTACCCTCGGTAGGGATATATAAACATCAATGATCATTCATTTATATTCATTCATTCATTCTCACATGCATCCAAAAAATAATATAATCAAATATTATAAAAGAACATACTTTATGTATGATTTATTAGACTATGTCAATTGGTGACTCTGTAGTGTGATGGACTTGCAGCTCCTTTCACAGGTCATACTTCCAATGTAGACCATTAGCCTAGTTACATCTACTATATGGTAACAATCATATCAATATCATAAACTTAAGAAAAGTAGAAAACCAATAGTTATTTTCAAACGACATCTTCAAATAAAACCTTTAAATTCATCAAATCATAAAGGCTTAAAACATCAATCTCTCAATAGTCCTCAATCAACCAAAACCTTAATTAGAATAACTTAATTAACTTAAACCAAATTTAATTCAATTATGACCTAACAGAACCAATCTTAAATCCTTATAGAACTAGTCTGAAATCATTCTAGATTGGTCTAATTTAGATTTGGTTGATCTCGATTAGGTCAAGTAGGTTTGAACTAGTTAAGTTAGCTTGGAATCACCCTAAACTGACTTTAACCGATCAAGTCTATTTGATTTAGTCAATTAACGAGCTCAAACCAATAAACAAAAAGGAAATTTGACAATGTCATATGGCGATAGCCCAAACTAAACTAACTCACATGAGTCTTGGATGGGTCATATGCGTTGCACATGCTTGTCTCAAGTAATATGTTAAGTTGAGGTACAACGGGCTAGATAGAGGAGCGATGATGTGTCTAACGCCAATCGCATAGCTGGGCAGGCTTAACTTCATGGACTAGGCTAAGTCTCACTCATAAGTTAGGCTGAGCCTTACCACTGAACTAGGCTATGCTTGGCTCGCGAGTTGGGTCATGCCTAGACACATGATTTGGAGTCGTGTCTGACTATATAGATTGGGTTGTACATAGTTACATGAGTTGGTCTATACTTAGCTACATGATTATGTCATACCTTACCATATGGGCTAGGTCGTACGTGGCCACATGGACTGGAACGTACCTGGCCACATGGGTTAGGTCATACCTTACCACATGAGTTGGTTCCTACCTGGCCACATGGGCTAGGTCAAGCCTAGTCACATGGGCTGACTATACCTAGCCAATGGGTTGAGTCGTACATAACTATATGGGCTAAGTCGATCTAGTCTGACAGATCAATTTAACTTAAGTCAGAACCCAATTAGACTCATCTTAAATTTTAAAAATCTAAATTATCAAAGAATAACTCAAATCCAAGAATTAACGAATTTAAATTCATAATCTTAAATTCAAAACTAATTAAATCAGAGAAATTCACACATCTTAAAACACAAATATATCTAATTAGAACCATTAATCTAAAAATAAGAATTTTAATAGTTAAATCATTATTAAAACTCACTTAAGCTTAAGAGAACCAATATCAATCAAATAATTATTCTAATATCATGAATCAATTATTATTATTATTATTTATTAATCATAAAATTTCGAAATTAAAATATTATTATGCATTATAAAATTGTAACAATCTCAATATCAAGATTTTAAAATATAAATCAAAGCTAATTAAAAAAAAAATCATACCTCTCCTCGACTATCCTTTCCATGAGATTATCTCATTGGGAAGTCTTCTCCTGAATCCTCCTATTGTCAGGCTTGGTAAGAAATAAGGAAAGAGAAGATGAGATCTCCCTAAAAGGTAAGTATATATTTTATTTTATATTTTAAATATATTTTTATTTTACTTTCACACATAAAGATAGAAACATAATATTCATTTATTATGGTTCATAAATAAAAATGGAATATATACTATTTACTTCATAAAAATCACATTACTTATTAAGAAATAAATTAATTAATAATCTAATTGATTAGTAAGATTTTTAACTTATCCATATGATTAAAGAAATCAAATTTAATTATTTTCTTAATTGTAATACATAAATATAGAAGTTAATAATAAAGCAATACATTATTTATAGTAACTAATTTATGTTAAGGGAGAAATTATCAGTGATTACATATTTGGACCAATTGATATAACAAGCCTAGGAGGTAGCAAATATACCTTTGTAATTGTAGACGATTATAGTAGATATACTTGGAAATACTTCTTGGCACAAAAAGTAATTGTTTTAAGTGTTTTTTGAAATTATGTAAACTTGTTCAAAATGAAAAAGGCTTTATGATTTCATCGATTCGTAGTGATCATGATAGTGAGTTTCAAAATTGTGATTTCCAAAACTTTTGTGAAACAAATGGGTATAACTATAATTTTTCTACTCCAAGAAATCCTCAACAAAATAGAGTAGTTGAAAGAAAGAATAGGAGTTTATAAGAAATGACAAGAACCAGGTTGAACGAACGTAGCTTACCTAAATATTTTTGGGCCGAAGCCATTAATATGACATGTTATGTCATGGATAGGGTTCTAATAATACCATACTTTCCAAAACTCTTTATGAATTATGGAATAATAAAAAACCTAATATTTTGTATTTTAAAGTTTTCGATTGTAAATGTTTTATCTTAAATGAAAAAGATGTCTTAAGAAAGTTTGAAGCAAAATCTGATGAAGACATTTTTTGTAGTTATTCTTCTATTTGTAAAGCCTTTTATGTCTTTAATAAAAGAACTTTTGTTATAGAAGAATCTATTCATGTTATTTTTAATAAAGTTTTCGAATTTAAGAAAAATAATTTTGATAATGATCTTAATTTTGATGTTTTAAATTTGAATGAAATCTCTCCTCGCACTAGCAACTTTGATGCATCTTCTTCCGAAACATCTTTACCTTAGAAATGGAAGTATGTAGATGTTCATTCTAAGGAGCTAATTATAAGAGACACATCAAAAGGTATTCAAATTCGCTCTTCCTTTAAAAATTTTTGTGCTAATGCTGGTTTCTTTCTCAAATTGAACCTAAATGCATTGACGAGGCCTTGAAAGATGATTCATGGGTTATCACAATGCAAGAAGAGTTGAATCAATTTGAGAAAAATGAGGTATGGAAGCTTGTTCCTAGACTTAGTGAACATTTAGTGATTGGTACTAATTGGGTCTTTAGAAATAAGCAAGATGAATTTGGTATCGTGGTTAGAAACAAAGATAGATTAGTGGCAAAAGGTTTCAACCAAGAAGAAGATATCGATTATGAGAAAACCTTCACTCTTGTGGCAAGATTTGAAGCTATAAGGATGCTCCTTGCCTATGCTTATTGTAATAACTTTAACTTATTTCAAATGGATGCCAAAAGTGCTTTTTTAAATGGCTTTATTTCTGAAGAAGTTTACGTTGAACAACCTCTCGGATTTGATAATACTCTTTTTTCTAATCATGTGTTTAGGTTAACTAAGGCTCTCTATAGATTAAAACAAGCCCCATAGGGCTTGGTATGAGAGACTTAGTTCCTTTCTTATCTAAAATAATTTCTACTAAGGCAAGGTCGATACTACATTGTTTATTAAAAATTTTAAAAATAATTTTCTTGTAGTTCAAATTTATGTTGACAATATTATTTTTGGTTCTACAAATGAGTCCTTACGCAAATCATTTGCCAAAAGTATGAGCCAAGAGTTCGAAATGAGCTTAATGGGTAAACTAACTTTCTTCTTAGGCTTACAAATCAAATAACTTAGTGATGATATTTTTCTTAGTCAAACCAAATATATATTAGAGTTGCTAAAACGATTTAATATGGATAATTCAAAAGCTATCAATATACCAATGAGTACCTCCACTAAGTTAGATGTGGTCGAAAGTGGAGAAAGCTTTGATAAAAAAACTTATAGGGGTATGATAAGTAGTTTACTAACTGCAACTAGACCAGATTATGTTTAGTATAGATCTTTGTGCTAGATTTCAATCTAATCCTAAGCTATCTCATTTTAAAGCTGTCAAAATGATTCTTAGATACCTAAAAGGAACTCCTAATCTAGGATTATGGTATCCAAAATTCAAAAATTTTGAATTAATTGCTTATGCTAATGTTGATTTTGCTGGATATAGAATAGATAGAAAAAACACACCTAGAACATGTCAATTCTTAGGTCATGTACTTGTCTCTTGGTCTTCTAAGAAATAAAACTCGGTTACATTATCTACAGCCAAAGCCGAATACATAGCAGCGAGTGCTTATTATGCACAAGTAATATGGATGAAGAACAAAAAATCATATTCAACGCTCTAGAACTAAGCATATTGATATTAGGCATCACTTTATATAAGATCATGTTAATAACCATGATGTAACCTTAGAATTTATTAATATAAAAATCAATTAGTCGAATTTTACAAAACCTTTAAATGAAGAATAACTTGATTTCATTAGAAGAGAATTAGGCATGTTAAATTATCCAAATGCATGAGTTTCTTATATACTTTTTCAAATTTTCTTGATTTTTCATAAATGTAGCTTTTATCGAATTTATTTAGTATCATCTTCCTCTTATCTTGGTATTGAGTTCATTTAATGAATTTATTTCATATGATACTCTTACTCCGTCACTTGATGACTTTTGATACTCTTAGAACTCTCCCTTTATTCACAGATTTTATTGACTAAAGTATCATTCATGGATTTCACTGATACATGATTTTTGTGCAAATTTTTGCAATGCTTATGAATGGATTTTATTTGATAGAAATGTCATTCACGGATCTTATTTGATAGAAATGTTATTCATGGACTTTATTTGATATAAGTAACATTCACAAATTTTTCATTCACGGATTCTATTTGATAGAAATACTATTTATGGATTTGATACACTTGATTCTTGAATGAATCTCTTCCTTCTATTCATTTTGTTTTTATGTCATGAGCCCTTTAGCTCTTGATGAAAGTAGAAGGTTGATGAATTTCCGATAGATTGAATGAATTCTTCTCCTTATACTATTCATGGACTTTTGATTGCTCGATCCTTCTTGATGGATGAAATAAATGATCTTCTTGATGAATGGACTTTTCCTTGTAACTCTCTCAAGAATCCTGCTCAAAGTTATGCTAGTTTGTTTATTTCATCCTTGCTAATTTACCTACTTCAAGGCTACAAAGTAATGCTAGCATGAGTAGTGCTATTTTGAACATTCCCTCTTTATTTGGCCATAAATGAAAAGTCACTATCTTGTTATCGCAACAATTTAAAATTTTACTTGTGTAAAATGATTGTCCATTTCCTTTTTGTTGATGATAAAGGGGGAAAAAGTGGCAGATTAATGAAAACTTGTAATGTATTTGAAATATGCTTAGTATTGTGAATGGTATCGTAAATGCTTGAAATTTATCGTAAAAGCTTGAAATATATCATGCTTGGTATTATGAATGCTCGAAATATGCATGGTATCGTGAATGGTATCGTAAATGCTTGAAATGTATCATGAATGCTTAAAAAGTTTCATGCTTCGAAATTGATATCATGCTTATTATTGTATTTGATTTGGTATCGAAATGATGAATGTCTATCATCATGATTTGGTATCAAACTTGAAGTTTGTATCATGCTAAACATTGGATTTGAAATTGGTATCGTGCTTTGAAACCATGAATGTCTATCATCATTTGATGTCAAACTTTATATCATGCTTAGCATCATGCTTTGGCATTGTATTGATAAATTTTGGTATCGTGATAAATACTTGGTATCATGTTTGAAATGAAAAGTCATCATCATGTTTATTATCATGCTTCTAGTATCATTTTGTGCATGTTGATATGTTGAAATGTAACTTATCGATTAGAGCTTAAATTCGAAGGTTGTGAATTCAAGTGTATCTTTTCTCAAGTATGACATATAGATAGGGGGAGTTAAGGTTAACTCCATCATCAATTGGTTATCATCATAAAAAGGGAAAGATTATTGAATCTCATATTTTGATAATGAAATTAATTGATAAATTATTATTCTAATCTATATGTTGAGAAAAGTGTACAAAATTAACTATGATAGCGAACAAGGCATAAAGCAAACATAGTGTCGGAGTTAAAAATCGAATGATTCATTGGGAGTCTGAGAATTCATCGGGAGTCAGAAACTTCGTCGAGAGTGTTACTGGAATTTGCCGAGAGTTCGTCGGGAGCTTGCCGAAATGTATGTTAGAAGTTTGTCGAGAAGTTCATCAGATGTTCATTAGAGCTCATCGAGAAGATCAGAGCTTGCCAAAGAAGCTCATCGGAACTTGCCAAGAAGATCGTCGAGAGTTCGTCGGAAGTCCGTCGAAAGATCACCGGAAGAAATTTTGATATACCGCACTTACTTGCTTTAGTATATACCTTAAATATTATAGTTAATGTGTAATTAGAGTTGGGTTTGGGAGGTAATCCCACTAACTCTGTTAGGGGTCAACTGGGCCCATATCCAGACTAGTTTGGGTCGGACTCATGGCTTAAACAACGTTGTTGAATCTTATCTAGTGATGACGCCACTAAAACTGGGCAGTGGAACCGCCTAGGGCTTAGTCTCCTAGGTGTCTAGGCGATGGTACCGTCTAGTTCCAGTAATCGAGACTTTGTCTAGTGGTAGTACCGCTAGACTGGGCGATAGTACTATCTAATGTTAGAGTCCACTAGTGGTGGTACCGCCAAGACAAGCGATGGTACCACCAGTATCTCGAAAATCCGAGATGAGACTTTTTTAGCTCTATTTTTGAAGTCAATTGAGGCCTATAAATATCCCATACTTCTCTGCTTGTTGGATACAGAGAAGTGAACAAAAAGAACTAAGACTATAGTGAAATTATTTGTAAACTTTGAGAGTTCACTTTTACCAATTCTAAGTTTTAGAAGCTTGTATAAGGAGAGTAAGCAACTTGTAAAGAGTTTTGTAAAAGGGTTATTAATCTTTGCCCTTGAAAAAAGATCAATAGTGGAAGTCGGTGACATCATCATCGGAGATATCGGGAGTGGACATAGGTCGGACGACTGAACCACAATAAATTGTTGTGTTCTCTTCTTGCTGTGTACTTTTCTTTTGCTACTTATCTTCTCTACTTAACTTCAATGACCCTACTTCTTCTCTATTCATATATGAATGTGTTAAAATGTCTTTGCCGAAATGAGTTTTCATTGAATGAATCTTTCAGCATACGAAGTTTTCCAAAATCTCAAAATCAAACATTTTTAACCGCTATACTAATTCAACCCCCCTCTTAGTATCGAACTTGATCCTAACAGTGGCACTACTAGAACAAGCGGTGGAATCACCGATGGCTCAATCCCTGAGACACAATCTCCAAGACTGTGTCTAGCGGTGGTACCGCCAAAACTCTGAAGACCCGGGATGAAACTAGTTTAGACTACAAGTTTGAATCCATTTGGGGCTTATAAATACCCCTCTCATCTCTGCTCAGAATACATAAGAATTGAGAACAAAAAGAGGAAAAACGCTGTTGTAATTATATGAAAATTCCTCCCCTCTAGCTCTAAGTTTTGGTTAACTTTAAGAGAGGGGTGAGTGAGAGTTGTAAAAGTTGTCTCCTAAACCTATGAAAAGAAGAAAGGACTGTAAGAGGGTAGTTGGTCTTTGCCCATTGAAGGAAGATTGTTAGTGGACGCCAGTGGCCTCGAGTGAAGAGGAATCAGGAGTGGACATAGGTTAGGATGATCGAACCACTATAAAATTGGTTTACATATCTTTCTCTATTGTTTACTTTCACTGTAAACTACTCTACTCGATCATTACTCTCTTACGAATACTTTCAAGTTAAACATCTTTTCGATATGACTTTTATCGAAATGAAAGTTTTTATATCGCTGACGATTTTATCATAAGCACTAATTCACCCCCTCGCATCCCCCCCCCCCTTCTTAGTGCTGACTTGATCATAACAGTTGGTATCAGAGCCATGTTTTTCTTGTTTGGTTTAACAACTAAGAGAAATGATTTTTTTTTGATATTCAAGAGGGTCAATCTATCACTCGTCCTTTTATATTCAAAGAATGGACTACATGTATTGGAAAACTCGAACGAGAGTTTCTTTGAACCTTGATTTATGAAATATTATCGAATATGATTTTCAAATACCCTCTAAACCTTTGAATAAATGGAATGACTTTAAGAAAAAAATCATTTTCATTAAATGCCAAAGTAGTGAATGTTTTGTTTTGTGCTTTAGACAAAAATGAGTTTAATTATGTTTCTATTTACGAAACTACACATGAGATTTGGCACACTCTTGAAGTCACACATGAAGGCACTGGTAGAGTTAAAGATTCAAAAATTAATCTTTTGATATATGATTTTGAATTGTTTCGAATGGAACTAATTGAAACTATTGGTGACTTGCACACCCGTTTTACGAATGTCATCAATAGTTAAAAAAGCCTTGGTAAATATTTTTCTACTCTTGAACTTATAAACAAAATACTAAGATCCCTTCCAAAAAGTTGGGATCCGAAAGTGACGACTGTACAAGAAATAAAGGACATGAATAATTATCTTATTGAAAAACTTATCGAGTCATTAATGACCTATGAGATGACATGATTAGAACATGATAAACATGAGAACCACATTCCAAAGAACATGAAGGATATGACACTGAGAACAAAAGAAGACCACTTGAGTGATAACTCAAGTGATGATGATGATGACCTTGAAATTCTTCCTAAAAAATTTAAAAAATTCATAAATCAAGAAACTAAAAACAAAAATAAACTTAAAAAGAAGAAGCTATCAAAAAAAGAAGAAAGTACTCAAGAACAAATCGAGTGATGAAGTTGCGAACTACGCTTTGGTAGCCTTTGACAACGAGGTAAGCGACTCAACTAAAACCCCTTTACTTTATTATGAAATTACTTAATGTATTTCATAAGTTATTTTTAAATTAGCAAGAAATATAAAATAAAAAATATTCATGCTTCTCTTTCTAATGATTTTGAAAATTTAAAAATTTGATCATGAAAATTATATATTTTATAATAAAGGAACAAAATGTTAGATTTAAATCTAATGCTTGTACACCAAATATAATTCCATGTATGTTTATCTTGATGATTTCCGTATCGCTTTTCAGTTTCAAACATGATATATGGTTTTGACATTAAAAAAATATTTATCATGACAATTGCATATTAATGGAATAAAATGTTAAAATTAAATATAATGCTTGTGCAGAAAATAAGATTAATCCTTTAAATGTTTTAAGAAGCAATTATATGTATCTTGATGATTTTGTATTGCTTTTCACTTTTAAACATGATGCATGACTTTTGTATGAAAAACTTGAGCATGTTTATATGAAATCAATCGCATGAATTGAAACTAAAAAGAAGAAAATATTTTGTAAAAAAAATTTCACTATCTTTAAAGCTTTTTAATTTTAAATAAAAGATTAATGAATCCATGTATATTATCTTTTGTGAATCTCTTGAATTATGAAAGTGATTTTGATGATTTGATGATGAGTTTTATCCATGTATGTTATTTATGTATCTCTTGAAAGTGATTTTGAAGATTTGATGAATTGAATTTGAATGAGTTGAAAATAATGATGAATGTTTTGAAAATAAATATTTTTGTACATGCTTGATGATTTTATATCCTGAAATTATACATGATGAGTTGAAGTTATGATAGTTTGAAAAATATTAATTCAAATACATGAATCAACAACTTTTACTATTTATTTTCATATGATTCTTTCATTTATTAAAAAGAATATTTATTCACATGAATCATGATTTCTTCACTTGATACTTGAGATTTTTTAAAGATATCTTATTATTTGATCTTCGATATTCTTTTTTGCTATTCATTAAAGAGGAAATTTAATGAATCATGATCTTGAAATCTTGGAATTATAACTTGAGATTTTCTCTATATGAATCAAGATCTCTTACTTTATTAAAAATAATATTTATCCAAATGAATCATAATATTTCCTTGATTTCTTTTCAATACTTACAACTTGAAATGATGTGCTTTGATGTTTGAAACATTATATATGTAAAGATTTTTCTTTTATGTTTCAATACTCCCTTGTATTTATAATTATATACCTTATGTTGTGATGATTAGAGCATTATTATAAAAAGAAAATTATACATTTATATTCTTCCCTTCTTTTTGACAATGACAAAGGGGGGAGAAAGAATTGCTCGCTCGAACATTGTAAAGGAATCAAAAAGTTGTTAGCTTGTACATCATAAAGAGAAGCAAAAAGTTGCTATCTCAAGAGAAGTAAAAATTTTGCTTAACTTCACTTTCTCAAAAACTTGCTAGCTTGCAAATTTCAAAAGAAGAAGCAAAATTGCTAGCTTGCACTTCTCAAAAGAGAAGAAAGAATTTGCTAACTTGAACAACTCAAAATTGTTGCTAGCTTGTATGTTGTAAAATTTATATATCTCAAAACTTGCTAGTTGCACTTCTCCTTTTTGTTGATGACAAAGGAGGAGAAGTCCATAAATAGGGTTCTTTTTATTTGCCACATCCTATTCTTCTCTCCCCCTCTCCTCCTCAGCCATTAGCCCCTATTTGGAGCATGTGGATAGCAAAAAGAGCTGGCTCCTTAATTGTGTGTTGTGTGCAGCGAGGAGATTTGAACAACGATTTGAGGAGCGTCTTTGCAACCCCTACCATGTGGATCACCACTAGAGAGGAGGATGCTGGACCTTCATCATCTTTTCATATAGATCTATAGAAATTTAGGGATATACAATCTCTCTAGATAACACAAATCTCTTATAAGCATAGTTTTTATAATTTTATGAGTTTTTGTGCATCAATCTTTTGCATGACGACGAAACCTTCTTTTTTGCAGGAAATTCTAGGATTTTTATTTTCTATTCCCCCACTGCGCATATGATGTTATCCTAGATTTTTCAATAGTAGTATCAGAGCTAGGTTGCTCATGTGAAAGATTAGTTTATAAACTATGTGTGTTTTTTCGATTTTGTGAGTTTTTGCGCACCAATCTTTTGCATGACAATAAAACCTTCTTTTTTGTAGAAAATTCTAGGATTTTTATTTTTTGTTCTTCTACTACGCATGTGATGTTATCCTAGATTTTCTAATAGTGGTATCTGAGCCAAGTTGCTCATGTGAAAGATTGGTTTATAAACTGCGTGTGTTGTGTTCAATCATGTAAAATTATTTTTGTGCGATTACTATAATTTTTTTGTCGTAGTTTTCAAATTTGTGCTACACCTTTTCTTGTTGTTAAGAGGTGTTTTAGAGAGGGCTTTTGAAGTCAAAATTATTGACACAAAAGGGGAAGAAAGGGTAGCAACTATTGATGTCCCTTGGATTGGCCGAAGGTTGCTTACAGCCTTGGCCGAGAGCACCACCTTACTGCTCTCAGCTTGGTCAAAAGCTATAGGCTGAGAGCAGCAAGGAGCTCTCATATATGGGAGTGGTAGCCCCTATAACCAGGAAGGGGCACCTTAAGCGGCTAGGGTTTCCTAGTTGCCCAAGAGTCCCTAGCGGCCAAGACTCTTGGCCGCATGGGGCAGGGTAGCGGTTAGGGTTTCCTAGCCACCCTTGCTTCCTCTGCAGCTAGGGTTTCCTAGCTACAGAGGCAACCTTGGGGGTCAGGGATCCCTGGCTACCCAAGGTAGTCCTGCGGCCAGGGTTTTTTGGCTACATAGGGCACCCTAGGGTATCCCATGTTAGGATCAAGTCGGCACTAAGAGGGGGTATTAAATCTCAGATTTTGATGATGAAATTAATTGATAAATTATTATTTTAATCTATATATTGAGAAAAGTGTGCATGATTAACTACGATAACAAAGAAGACATAAAGCAAATATAGTGCCAAAGTCAAAGATCGAGTGATTCGTTGGGAATCCGAGAGTTCGAAAGTTTATCGGGAGTGTTGCTAGAATTTGCCAAGAGTTCAATGTACTAGACTGGGTAGTGGTACCACCCAGTTCCAGTACCCAAGACTCTATCTGGCGATGGTACCACCCAGTGTCAGAGTCCACAAGCGGTGGTACTATCAGACCCCGAAAATCTAGGACAAGACTTTTTTTAGCTCCATTTTTGAAGCCAATTGAGGCTTATAAATATCCCTTACTTCTCAACTTGTTAGACAAAGAGAAGTGAATAAAAAGGACTGAGACTATAGTGAAATCACTTATAAACTTTGAAAGTTCATCTTCATCAATTCTAAGTGTTAGAAACTTGTATAAGGAGAGTGAGCAACCTATAAAGAGTTTTGTAAAAGGGTGATTGATATTTGCCCTTGAAGAAAGATCAATAGTGGAAGCCGATGACCTTGTCGGAGGAGGTATTGGGAGTGGACGTAGGTCGAATGATCGAACCACTATAAATTGGTGTGTTCTCTTCTTGTTGTGCACTTTTCTTTTACTACTTATCTTCTTTACTTAACTACAACTGTCCTACTTCTTATCAACCCACTTGTGAATGAATTCAAAGTTAAACATCTTTACCGAAACGTGTTTTCATCATATGAAGATTTTCGAAATCGACGTTTTTAACCGATACACTAATTCACCCCCTCTCTTAGTGCCGAATTTGATCTTAACAATTGGTATCAGAGCAAGGTTACTCTCATTTGGTTTTAAACCCAAGAGTGATGGATTTGCTAGTAATCTAGAGAGTCATTCAATCACATATCCACATATGTTTAATGAGATGGATTACATGTATTAGAAAACTAGGAAGAGGATTTTTCTAATTTCTATAGATTTTGAGTTATGGAATAAGGTTGAAAATGATTTTTAAAAGTCTTCTCTTCCAATGAACAATTGGAATGAGTTGGAGAAGAAGACTTTCTCTTTAAATGCCAAGGCTATGAATGTCTTGTTTTACGCTTTAGATAAGAATGAATTCAATTGAGTTTCTATTTATGAAACGGCTTTTGACATTTGGCATATACTTAGAATTATACACAAAGGAACTAGTAGAGTAAAAGAGTCTAAAATCAATCTTTTAGTCCATAGTTACGAATTGTTTCGCATGAAACCAAGTGAGACCATTGGAGACATGTACACCTGGTTTACAGATGTCGTCAATGGTCTAAAAGCTCTTGGTAAAAGTTTTTCAACTTTGAACTTATTAATAAAATATTAAGATCTCTTCCAAAGAGTTGAAACCCTAAAGTAACGGCCATTCAAGAGGTCAAGGATTTAAATAATTTTTCGCTCGAAGAACTTATCGGGTCTCTAATGACCTACGAAATGAAATGCAATGCGCATGAAAAATTTAAGAACAACCTTCCAAAGAACATGAAGGATTTGGCACTGAGAACTCATGAAGTCCACTTGAAAGAAAGGTCAAGTGATGAGGACAATGATGATGACTTGGCACTCGTAATAAGAAAGTTAAAAAAATTCATAAAAAGAAACAAATCTAAAAATGACATTGAGAATAAAGTTGAACTCAAGAAAGAATAAATTATTTACTACGAATGCAAGTAGCCGGGATACTTTAAAAGTGAATGTCCCCAAGTGAAGAAGAAATGATGAAAATCATCAACTTAGCAACCATACACCTCGATAGCTAAAGAGCTATGATACATATGGAATGCAAATTGATACCCTCCAATGAATTGAAAATAATGTGGATCGTTCAAGAATGAAGTAAGAAAAACTATTCTAATCATTTATCAATAAAAAATTGATTAAATAATTAGAATAGTACTTTGAATTTTCTTAAGATACCATAAACTAATAAGTTTGATAAGTCAAAGGAAAAGCAAAAATTTAGGTTTGAACGCCACAAGCAGAAAAGCCTGATAAGTTCTAAAGTTCATACAAGAACTTAAAAATAAAATACTCACCGGTGTTGAAAAATTATTATACTTCCCAAATTGTCTGTCTTACACTGAGAGTCAACCTCATTTATATTTTATGAGGATAGTATAAAGGGAATGAATGCATTAAATAACATTCATATTCCTAATTCATGAATTTTGGTAAACATGGCTGAATAGACTTTTATTATTCAAAATGAAGTCTTCAAATTTGTCCTTCTCTCTTCATGATCATATTAACCATTTTAGGCTCTTCTTGTAACCATAGAACTTTGACTGAGTCTTGACTAGCTTGATCCTTCCAAATATTTTCCAATAAACAAGTTAAAGCTTCTTTCATCCTCTTAGCTTTAGCTCTTGTCATTGGTCCTCCATAAATAGTTAAAGGGTCTTTAATAGAATTATGATCAACTTGATGGTTCATATTAAGAAACAACCAAAGAAGAAGAATGTGCTCAAAGCTATGTGGGATGATTCGAGTGCTTCCGAAGATGAGGAGCAAAATAACAAGGAGATTACAAACTTGGTGCTAATGGCATTCGGCAACGAGGTAAGTAGTTCTTTTGATGCAAATTTATCTTTTGATGAATTATTGAGTTCTTTTCATGATTTATTCGATGAATGTAGATTAATTAGTAAAAAGTATAATTCACTAAAAAAGAGCATGGCCTTCTAAATAGTAAATTTAAAAAATTAAAAATTAAGCATGATAATTATTGAATTTCGGATTTTGATGATGATATCAATTGATAAATTATTGATCTAATCTATATGTTGAGAAAAATATGCAGGATTAACTACGATAACGAATAAGGCATAGAGCAAAACATAGTGCCGAAGTCAAGATCGAACGATTCGTTGAGAGTCCGAGAGTTCATCGGGAGTCCAAAAGTTTATCGGAAGTGTTGCTGGAATTTGCTGAGAGTTTGCCGAGAGCTTGCCGAAATGTACATCGGAAGTTCACCAAAGAAGCTCGTCGGAGCTCACCAAGAAGATCGTCGAGAGTTTAAGAGCTTGTAGGGAGTCCATTGGAAGATCACCGAGAGTTCATCGAAAGTCTGTCGGAAGATCGCCGGAAGCTCGCCAGAAGAAATTTTGACTTACCAAACTTATATGCTTTAGTATATGCCTTAAATATCATAGTTATGGTGTAATTAGAGTTAGGTTTGGGAGGTAATCCAACTAACTCTATTAGGGGCCAACTGAGCCTATAATTGGACTAGTTTGAGTTGGACTCATGGCCCAAACAATATTGGTGAACCCTATCTGACAATGGCACCGCTAGAACTAGGCAATGGAACTGCCCAAGGCTTAGTCTCCTGAGTGATTGGGTGGTGGTACTGCCCAAATTGGACAATGGTACCATTAGTAATTATTAACTGCTAGGCTGTGGTACCGCTAGACTGGGTAGTGGTGTCGCATAGTGTCAGAGTCAACTGATGATGGCACTGCTAGGATAGGGGGTGGTACCGCCAGTACCCAAAAAATCTGGGATGAGACCTTTTTTAGCTCCATTTCTGAAGCCAATTGAGGTCTATAAATATTCCTTCCTTCTCTACTTGTTGGACATAGAGAAGTGAACAAAAATGACTAATACTATAGTGAAATTGCTTGTAAACATTGAAAGTTCACCTCCACCGATTCTAAGTGTTAGAAGCTTGTATAAGGAGGTTGAGTAGCTTGTAAAAAGTTTTGTAAAGGGGTGATTAATCTTTGCCCAGAAAGATTAATAGTGAAAGCCGGTGATCTCATCGGAGGAGGTATCGGAAGTGGACATAGGTCGGACGATCGAACCACTATAAATTGGTGTGTTCTCTTCTTGCTGCATACTTTACTTTTACTGCTTATCTTCTTTACTTAACTACAACTGCCCTACTTTTCAACCCCCTTGCAAACATATTCAAAGTTAAACGTTTGTGCCGAAACGTATTTTCATCGAACAAAATATTTTCACCGAAATGATTTTTCTGAAATCAACGTTTTTAACTACTACACTAATTCAACCCCCCCCCCCTCTTAGTATCGATCTTGATCCTAACAATTGGTATTAGAGAAAGGTCACTCTCATTTTAGTTTGAAACCCAAGAGAGAATATTTGCCGACAATCAAGAGGATCATTCAATCACACGTCCACCCATGTTCAATGGGATGGATTACATATATTGGAAACCTAGGATAAGTATTTTTCTAATTTCTATAGATTTTAAGTTATGGAACATTATCAAAAATGATTTTCAAAAGTCTTTTCTTCCAATGAACGATTAGAATGAGTTGGAGAAAAAGACTTTCTCTTTAAATCCCAAGGCTATGAATGCCTTGTTTTGCACTCTAGATAAGAATGAATTCAATCGAGTTTCTATTTGCGAAATGAATTTTAACATTTGGTATACACTCGAAATCACACACGAAAGTACTAGTAGAGTAAAGGAGTCTAAAATAAATCTTTTAGTTCATAGTTACGAATTGTTTCATATGAAACCAAGTGAGACCATTAGAGACATGTACACCCGGTTTACGGATATCGTTAATCGTTTAAAAGCTCTTAGTAAAAATTTTTCTAACTTTGAACTTGTTAACAAAATATTAAGACCCCTTCCAAAGAGTTGAGACTCTAAAGTAACTGCCATTCAAGAGATCAAGGATTTGAACAATTTCCCACTCGAAGAACTTATCGGGTCTTTAATGACCTATGAAATGACTTGCAATGCTCATGAAGAGTTTGAGAACAACCTTCCAAAGAATAGAAAGGATATGACACTAAGAACTCATGAAAATCACTTGAAAGAAAGTGCAAGTGATGAGGATAATGATGATGACTTGGTACTCTTGACAAAAAAGTTTAAAAAATTTCATAAGAAGAAGCAAATCTAAAAATGATACTAAAAATAAAATTTAACTAAAAATAGAAAAAATGATTTTTTACGAATGTAAGAAGCCGGGACACTTCAAAAGTAAATATCCCCTAGTGAAGAAGAAATAACCAAAGAAGATGAATACGCTCAAAGCTACGTTGGATGATTCGAGCACTTCTGAAGATGAAAAACAAAGCAACAAGGAGATTGCTAACTATGCGCTAATGGCAATTAGTAATGAGGTAAGTAGTTCATTAGATGCAAATTTATCTTTGAATGAACTATTGAGTGCTTTTCATGATTTCTTCGATGAATGTAGATTAATTAACAAAAAGTATAATTTATTAAAAAAGAACCATGCTTTTTTAAATAGTAAATTTGAAAAACTTAAGCATGACAATACTTTATCACCTTCATGAACCTAGTGTGAATACTTAGAGGCACTTAAAAAGAAAAACTCACTACTAAATGAAACTTTGGAAAAGTTTAAGATTGGTAGCAAATCTTTAACATGATCCTTGCTAATAAAGGTCACGTTCATAGAAGAGATGGAATCAGCTATGTGAGTAGCTCTCACCAGAAGCTAACCATCTTTGTTAAAGGTCCTACCTTGCATGTTTAACACCGCACTAAATGCAACTTTTATTACAAACTCGAACATTATGCTCATAGATGTCCATTTAAGAAATATAGTCTATACAAGTTAATGTGGGTTCCTAAAGGAACTGAAAAAGACTGTATGCAAAATGAAAAACTAGGTAGATTGATTTTTGAGGCACCCAAGGTCAAATGGGTACCTAAAAACCATTCTTTCTTATAGATGTGATAATAATCACAAGCTAGGAGCAAGAAATAGTACCTCAATGATGCATGCTCATAATCAAGCTCACTAGCTCAAACAATGAAAGATCATTGATTGCCTAATGATTGAAATATGTTGATCATTTATATGTTAACCTTCGACCTTGAATAACGATATTAAAACATACTAGTGTTGAGACTAAGGGACACTAGCTAAATTGACCTTGTTAGACTTCTTGAAAAGTGATTTTGATGATGATCTTGATTTCACTTATAATATACTGATATTCAAACTTTTGTAATTCTCGAAAACACTTATCTAAACTCCTCTCTTAATATTCAAATTATCAACTTTTCTTTAATTATTCTCCCTTGATCCTCCTAATAAACTAAAGAAAATGTTCATGAATCTTTTAATGATCCCTCACCATGTAAAACCTTTGTGTATGATTGAATCTCTATTGAAAAATAAAAAAAATAGTTAAAATAATTTGATGAGTTATGTTACTAAAAAAAATATGAAGCTATTCAAATTGACAAACAAAAAGGAATTTAAAATATATAAATGATGTCATTTCACTTGATTAATCGCTCAACAATTGAATTGAACATTCAAGGTTAGCCTCACTATAAGATAGTTGTTGAATGAGAAAAGTGATGAAAACCTTGTAGCCCCAAATATGCTTAAGGGAGTGTACTAGTAGTGGCACCACTGGAGCTGACAGTAACATCGCTAGAACACTTAGTTCTTAGGCAGTAGCACCGCCCAATTAGCGGTAGAATCACCCGAGAGTGCCCTATAAAAATGCACTTTAGAGCCAATGGTAGAACCGACTCCAACACTTTCCTCATCTCTAAAAAAATCTCCCCTACCTCCCACTCTTCATCCTCCTCCTCTAGAAAAACAAGAAGGGCTCTCTTCTCTATAAATCTTAGGATCAATCTTAACTTCTAAGGAGATCACTGCAAAGGTATTCTTTGAAATCCTTCCCTTAATTTATGAATGGTTCTTTTCAGATTTCAAGAGGGTTTTTCTATCGTTCATCCTCCCATATTCAATGGGACGAACTACACTTATTGGAAAACATGAATGATAGTTTTCTTACTTTCTTTAAATTTAGATTTATAGAACATCATTAAAAATAGCTTTCAAACTCCCTCTAAACTGATGAACGAATGGACAGATTTTGAGAAAAAAAATCTTTTTCATTAAATGTAAAGGCTACGAATGTCTTATTTTATGCATTGGATAAAAATAAGTTTAATCAGATTTTGACTTGCGAAATGACTTTTGACATTTGACACACACTTAAAATCATGCACGAAGGCACTAGTAGAGTCAAAGACTTAAAAATAAATATTTTGATATATGATTTTGAACCTTTTCGAATGGTACCAAGCGAAACTATTGGTGATATGTACACCTGTTTCACGGATGTCATCAATAGTTTGAAAAGTCTTGATAAATATTTTTCTAATTTTAAACTTATAAACAAAATTTTAAGATCCCTTCCAAAAAATGAGATCTGAAAGTAATAATGATACAAGAAATAAAAGATTTAAATAATTTTCCTATTGAAGAACTCGTTGGCTCATTGATGATATATGAAATGAACTTCTTAAAACGTGACAAACTTGAAAACCACATTTTAAAGAACAGGAAGGATTTGGGACTTTGAACTATAGAAGACCACTCTAGTAAAAGCTCAAGTGATGATGACCTTGAACACATAATAATAAAATTTAAAAAGTTCATTAAACAAGAATTGAAGAATTAAAATGAACTAAATCTGGACACAACCTCTTGCTATGAATTCAAGAAACTGAGGCACCTTAAAGGAAAATGTCTGTAATAAAAAAAGAAGACAACCAAGGACGAATCAAGTAATGAAGTTGCAAACTACACTTTGACAACCTTCAATAATGAGGTAAGTAATTCACCCAAAATATTTTTACATTATTACGAGATTACTTGATCTTTTCATGAGTTGCATAATTTAGTTTATAGGATATACAAAAAATATTTTATAAAAATATATCATGCTTTTCTTTCTAGTATTTTTGAAAATTAAAATGATACTTGTATGATTTGTGATAATGCTTGTGCACCTAATAATCCATGAATGTGTATCTTGATGATTTTGTGTCGTTTTTAAAAATGATGCATGTCTTTATTTGAAAGACTTAAACATACTTGGATAAAATCAATTACAAAACTAAAAGACTTAACCCACATTCCTTTCAATAAATTTTTCGAATAAAAGAAAAGTGATTTTCGATTTTAAATATCATGCTTGACGATTTTATATCATGCATGAGTATTTGAAGAAATGATGACTTGAACTCCTATGTTTTAGAATAATGTGTTTTTGGTCTTGATGACGAAACTTGTATTTCAAATTTATACGATGATGGCTTTCATATTACAAAATTTGAACATGCTCACTTAAATTGAAACACACATAAAAAGGGAAGGAAAATATATTATCATGATGAATCAAATCTTTCACTTAAAGATACTTTATGTGTTTGGTCTTAATCATTTTTATGATGAAATTTTTAGATGACATGTCATATTTTTGGTATTGATAACAAAACTTGTATTTCAGTTTTAAACTTGATACACATCTTTTATATAAAAAGGACTTGAGCATGCTTACATATAATCAAGCTACGTTGCTCTTCATAAATTTCTTGAATGAAAGATCTTGATGATAATTCGAAATTATATGATGATGCATGGCTTTGAACAAAAAATTTGAACATACCTTTTGAAATCATCCTTAATAATGATAAAATGAAAATATTAAAAGATTGTTATCATGCTTAATTATTTTATATTATGGTATCATGTATGAGGATTTGATGTAATGATCTTATAAAGTGTCATATTTTGATGACGAAACTTATGTTTTGGTTTTAAACATGATACTTGTCTTTGAAAACTTGAGCACACTTATATGAAACAAACAACTTAAAATGAAACACATTATCATGATAAATCAAATCTTTTGAAGATGCCTTATCTATAATGTGGCCCTTGATAATTTTTTTTTTACGAAATTTGCCTTTTGCTCTTAAATGTTAATACTTGTTTTTATTAAAGGCAAAGTCATGCTTATAAGAAGAATCATGTAAATTGAAACAAGGAATTTTCTATCTTATCGAGATTAATGAATTCATGTAAATCTCTTGGATCATGAAATTGATCTTGATGATTTGATAATGAATTTTTATCAAAAATCTATTTGTCATTTTGAATCTCTAAAAAGTTGATGATGTGATAATAACTTTATTTATGTTATGAATCTTGAAAGTGATTTTGATGATTTAATTATGAGTTTCGAGTTGACAAATTGATTTGAATGAGATCTTTTATTTCAAGCGAATCATGAACTTTCTTTTGATTTCATGACTTATTGAGAATTCTTATGCATGAATCATATTCTTATATGATTCTTTTACGAATGAGATGATATATTCAAATGAATCATGACTTGATCTTTGATATCGATATGTTTTTTTTTTTCATGATTCTTTTATATTGGTTGTATGCCCTTTATCATAAATTGAAAATTGATACTAAAGAAAATATTTGTAAATCATGATCTTGATTTCTCAGACTTATAACTTGAGATTTTTCTTATATGAATCAAGATTTCTCACAATGCATTATTGTATAATTCTTTCACTTTATTAAAAAGATTTATTAAATGAATCATGTCTGTCTTGATTTTTCTTGATATCATATCCTTCATGACATAGAGATGATTTGATTTCTTTGGCTTATATGCATCATGTGATGATTGAAATATTGATTGATGCAAATTTAGTTGATGTCAAAATTTGTTATTGTTGAGATCTAGAGCGGCACTAAGATGGGAGGGGGGGGGGTGGTGAATTAGTGCAGCGGTTAAGAATGATAAATTTCGACGATTTAAAAGGATTTCAGAAACTTTGTATGATTAAAAGTAACGTTTCGATTAAAAGTGTTTTAATTACGTTTAACTTGAAGACATATGTAAGAAGATGAAGAGGAAGCGGAGCAAGTAAAGTAAAGGCTTGCAATAATGTAAATGACAATAAGTAAATGCAAACCCGATTTTATAGTGGTTCTGTCACACGACTTACGTCCACTCCCGATTTCTCTTCTCTTGAGGCCATCGGCTTTCCATTAACTATTTTCCTTCCAACGGGTGAAGACAAACTCCCTTACAGTACCTCTCTTTTTGACGGGCTCAGGAGCACTTTACTCCTCTCTTTCGGTAGAATACAAATGAGAACTAGATAAGAGATTTCTAAAGTGATTTGAACAGAGTTTTTTCACTTTTAAAGTATGTGTGCTTGTATTTTCAACCTAGGGATGGGAGTGATTTTTATAGGCTCCAATCTAATTTAAACTTAGAGCCAAAAATCTTTCCATCCCGGGTTTACCAAGTACTAGCGGTACCATCGCCAGTCATTGATAGTACCACCGCTAGTTTGACCCTGACACTAGGTGGTACCACCGCCTAGTCTGGCGATACTATCACTTGACATATTGCCACGGTCAGTGTACTGGGCGGTACCACTGCCCAAGTGCTCCGACACTAGGCGATACCATCGCTCAAGTGCTCTGACATTTGGCAGTACCACCACCCAATACATCCTAGGGAGTTGGACCTGGGGCGGTGCCACCGCCAGACAAGGTCAAACACTTCTGGTTGGGTTTTAAACCTGGCCCAAACCAATCCATTACCAGGCCCAATTAGCCCCTACCAGGGTTATAGGATTGTCACATAATCTTAACTCTAATTATGTGCTAACTACAAAATTAAAGACATTTCCTAAGCTAATACAAAGTCTGGCACATCAAGTCTTCCTCCGGTGAACTTCCAGTTGTCTTTTGATAAACCCTCGGATACCATTCTATAGACTCCCAGTAAGCTCCTGGACTTCACAATGATCTTGAAGCGTTCTGACGAGCTTCTTCGGCAAGCTTCGATCTTTCTCGACGAGCTCCACGAACTTCCGACGAATCCTTCCAGCAAACTTTCAAAAATCCTTCGGCAAGCTCCCTACTCATTCTCGGCCAGGTCCAACAACACTTCCAACAAACCCTCGGACTTTCGTCGAACTCTCGAACTCCCAACGATTCAATCGCACTTGACTCCAGCACTTTGTTTCGCTTTATGTCTTCATCGTTATCGTAGTTAATCTTATACACTAAGTAAATCTTAACCCTACTTCGATCTAGACAATTATTACATGAATCAATATTATGTAGCCCTGCACATCATTTGTCAGCACTTCGTCCAGTTCTTCAGCACACTGTCCTCTCTTGCAGCCTGTTGCCTAATCGACGATTGACCTCCACAACCCTGATCTCCTTGGTGCAACACCACTCTTCTTGGCCTAATGCCTGATGTCCGAATCCTTTTGCCGATTGTTAATCGGACCTTCGGCTCAACGTCCAATATCCTAATGTGATTTCCTCTAATATAACATTGATTCATTCTGTGTCAACTATCTAATACGGATCGATAGTAGACCTGCATGACTTAAAATGAGATTAGACAACAAAATACAATCAATTAGTTTTATTATTAAAATCCAAGATTCAACAATCTCCCCCTTTTTAATGATGACAACTAATTGATGACGGAGTTAACCTTAACTCTCCGGAGTTTAAACAAACTCCCCCTATCAATATGCCATATTGATAGAAACCTTGGATTATTGCAAATTCAAGTAACATTTCATCAAAAATATATCAACAAAAATATCATGCAAATATATAAAATATTCAATACAGCATAAAGTCATCAATCTATTTCTCCCCCTATGTCATCAACAAAAAGGAGAAGTTACATCATAGCTAGTTTAAAAGATATGCAAGTTTTACAATCACACTAGCTATCAATCTAGATGTTCAACATATATCACTTTAAAATATTCAATTATGGTAAATTTTTAAAGATGTGTAATCATGGTAATTCAATACTTGCTTCTTGCACAAGTTTGCACTTTGCTTCTCTTGAGATTCCAAGGTAGCAATTGTTCCTTTTCTTTTGAGAAGTGCAACTAATTTTCCTTAGCAAGCAATATTTTACAAAAATAACATCACTTTAAACATGCAAGCTAACTTTTCATTATAACATACAAGCATAGAAGCATAGCAAGTGTAAGATTGTAAATTTTCTAAGTTTTACATTTTGTTTCTATTGAGATAGCACCTCTTTACTTCTCTTTAGATTGTAAGATTGCAATCATTGGTAATATTCATGATAGCAAGTTCTTTCATTTCAATGATCGAGCTAGCAAATTTTTCATTGAAGTCGCAAGCTAGCAACAAATTTTCTCCCCCTTTGTTTTTGTCAAAAAGAAGGGAAGAGTACAATTCTTTTCCCTTTACATGAATTTTAAAATTATGACAATCAACAAAGATAAATATTCATGGGATATCAAAAGTTTACATTCATGATTCAAAATCAATTTATGAAAACTAAGTTATGAATTCTATTATCAATATCAAGTTATGAAGATCAATTTATCATTTAAGCAACACATAAGGTACTCTTTAAGTGATGCACAAGCTAGCAATCTTTCTCCCCCTATGTCATTGTCAAAAAAAAAGGAGGAAGGAATATAATGATACAAAAATTTTTCTTTACATCCATTTTCAATTCATGATAAAAGGTATACAACCAAGAATCATAATACATAAAAAAACATATCATTCTCATAGATCAAGTCATGATTCATTGATTCATCATATAGCAATTTAATTTTCAATCATCACTACAAGGAAGTCATGTCATGAAAGATCAATTCATGAATAAACAAAAATTATATATTTGTCATGAAGAAAATCTTGACTTATACGTAGGAGTTTTCAAGTCATCACGATCATGATTTCATAAAAAGAATCTCAAATATATAGTTCCGAGAAATCAAAATCATGATTTATAAAACTCATCCAAATCATCAAAATTACTCTTAAGAGATTCATAAATGACATAGATAGATTTGGATTGTTTTCCTCTTTAGTAAATGATAGAATGGATAAATCATAGGGAAAAAGATTTCGATTCATGCATACAAACTATCAATGCTCAATAAGTCATGATTCCAACAAAATAAAGATATGAATCTGAAAGTTTAAAAATGGAAGTCGTGAATCATTTTGAAAGATCTCATTCAATTCATCAACTCTAAACTCATCATCAAAATCACATTTAAGAAGTTCACGAGATTTACAAAATTAACAAAATGAATTCATTGATCTCGATAAGATAGAAAATACATTGCATTTCAATTTATGTGAATCTTCATATAAGTATGCCTTTGCCTTTAAAAAAAATCAATATTCAAGAATGAAAGGCAAACTTTGTTATAAAGATCATCAAGACAAAAATATAATACATTACTTCAAGTCATAAAATTCAATTCAAATCGTTAAGATCAATATTATAGTTGAAGAGATTTATCAATGATGGCATGAGTTCATCACTTGTCTTTTATTGAAAAATCTAAAACTCTAGAGATAGAAAATTTTCAAGGAACAAGCATTTTCCTTTTATGATTTATTTCACATAAGCATGCCTTTGCCTTTAATAAAAACGAGTAAAATTTTGTCATAAAAACCATCAAGATGAAACACATCAAGCATAAGACATCATGATAGTTCTCTTTGGCATTCTTATATATTTCATTTGATGCAAATTGATTTTATATAAACATGTTCAAATTTTTCATATGAAAACTACCATCTTGTAAATTTGAGACAAGGTTTTGTTAAAGCCATCAAGACCAAACGCATGAAACACAACACATCATGATAGTGCATTTTCTTATTTTATGTGTTTCATTTTAAGTTAGTTGTTTCCATATGAGTATGCTTATGTTTTTCATATAGATCCAAAAAGAAAGTTTCAAGAGAAATCTTTAATACCAAAAACATGATACACACATTTATTTTCAAAACATTGATTATGATTATTTTCATGAGATTCACAAAATTCATAAAATGAGTTCATTCATCTCAATAGAATGGAAAATGCATTTTCATTTCATGCAATTTGATTACACATAGGAATGTTCAAATTGTTTATGAATACATGTATCAATATTTAAAAACAAGACATAAGTTTTGTCATAAAATCATCAAGATCAAACACAAAGTATAAAACATCATGGTAGTGCATTTTTTATTTTTATATATTTCAATTTTAGTGAGCATGTTCAGATTTTTCATGCAAGGGCCAAGTATCATATTTAGAACCGAAAGCATCATCAAAACCATTTTTAATTCTATCATTCTTTCTTTCATTGTTATTAGTTATAACAAAATTTTTCTTCTTACATGATTCTAACTTAGTGTTAAAAAAAATCAAGAGTAATGCTCAAATTTTGCTAAAATCATGTAACAATTTATAAATCCGAAAAATAATTTTCGTAATGAAAACCATCAATACCAAAAACATATTGTTCCAAAACATAGGATTTCAATTTTCATTACTTCAAATCCTCATTAAGCATGATATCGTTAAGCATGAAAATTGAAATACACAATCATGGGTTAATCTTATTAGGTATACAAACATAATCATGTTTAACGATATCATGCTTAATGAGGATTTATCATGCTTAACGATATCATGCTTAACGATAATTCCATGCATATGATTTATTATGTCAAAATCATGCATCAAGATTAAAACAAAAAATTAATACAAAATCATATGCATGGAATTGCATTATCACACATCATGTAATTATCATCCATAATGTTGCATACATCATTCGAAATTTTGAATCATAACATACATGAAACTTTAACAATATAATTTTTATGATCAAATTTTGTTTTTAATTTTTCAAAAATGCTAAAAAGAGAAGCATGATATAATTTTTAAAAATAATTTTTTTTACCAACTAAATTAAGCACTCATGAAAAGGTCATGTAATTTCAAAACAACATAAAAACATTTTAGGTGAGTTACTTACCTTGTAGTTGAAACCCGTCAAAACCCAATTCGCTATTTTATCACTTGATTTTTCTTTGCATTTCTTCTTCATCTTTAGCCCCTTCCTCCATTCAAGTTCATTTTTAGTTTTATATTTTTATTTAATAAATTTATTAAAATTCATTAAAAGTTCAAGGTTCTTAACATTGTCCTCATCACTTAAGTCATCACTCAAGTGGTATTCATTTGTCCAAAATTCCAAATCCTTCCTATTTTTTGGAAGGTGGTTCATGTGTTCATCAAGTTTCAAGATGCTCATTTCATCTATTATCAATGAGCCGATAAGTTCTTCAATAGGTAAATTATTTAAATCTTTAGCTTATTGTATTACGGTTACTTTAGGATTCCACCTTTTTGGAAGGGATCTTAAAATCTTGTTTATGAGATCAAAATCCGAAAAAGATTTACCAAGGGCTCTCAGACTATTGATGACATCCATGAAATGGGTGTACATGTCGTCTATAGTCTCACTTGGTTGCATTCGAAAAAGCTCAAAATCATGCAATAAGAGATTTACTTTTGAGTCTTTGACTCTACTTGTTCCCTTGTGCGTGATTTCAAGTGCGTGCCAAATATCAAAAGTCATTTTTATTTAAAGCACAAAATAAGACATTCATAACCTTTGCATTTAACGAAAAAGATTTTTTCTCTAAATCGGACCATTTGTTCGTTAGTTTAGAGGGAAGTTGAAAGCCATTTTCAATGATATTCCATAAATTTAAATATAGAGAAATTAAAAAACCTCTTATTCGAGTTTTTTAATATGTGTAGGCTGATCCGTTAAACAATGAAAAATGAATAATCGAAAAATCATCTTGAAAGCCGTGAAGAGTCATTTCTCATGGGTATAAATTCAAAAGAGAAATAATGAGGCTTTGATACCAATTATTGTGATCTAAAGTGATACTAAGAGAGGGGGGGGGGGGTTGAATTAGTGCAATAGCTAAGAATGATAAATTTCAGCGATTTAAAAATATTTTGAAAACCTTGTATGATTAAAAGCAACATTTCGATTAAAAGTGTTTCGATTGCATTTAACTTGAAGATGTACTTAAGAAGATGAAGAGGAAGTGGAGCAAATAAAGTAAAGGCTTGCAGCAATGTAAATGACAATAAGTAAATGTAAACCCAATTTTATAGTGGTTTGATCACACGACCTACGTCCACTCCTGATTCCTCTTCTTTTGAGGCCACCGGCTTTCTACTAGATATCTTCTTTCCAACAAGCGAAGACGAACTCCTTTACAGTACCTCTCCTTTTGACAGGCTTAGGAGATAACCCTTACAAGCACTTCACTCCTCTCTTTCGGTGGAATACAATGAGAACTAGAGGAGGGATTTCTAAAGTGATTTGAATAGCATTTTCTCACTTTTAAAGTATGTGTGCTCATATTTTCAACCCAGGGATGGGAGGGGTTTTTATAGGCTCCAATCTGATTCAAACTTGGAGCCAAAAACCTTTCCATCTCAAGTTTACTGAGTATTGGCGGTACCATCGCTTGTCACTGGCGGTACCACTACCAGTTTGACCTTGACACTCGGCAGTACCATCGCCTAGTCTGGTGGTATTACCGCTTGACACACTATCACGACTAGTGTACTAGGCGATACCATCGCCCAAGTGCTCTAACACTGGGCGGTACCAATGCCCAGTACATCCTGGGGAGTTGGACTTAGGGCGATGCCACCACCCTAGTCTGGCGGTGCCATCGCCAAACAGGATCTAGCACTTCTGGTTGGGCCTTAAACTCGACCCAAACGAGTCCATTACTAGGCCCAGTTGACCCCTACCAGGGTTATAGGATTATCACGAATTCTAACCCTAATTATATGCTAACTATGAAATTAAAGATATTTCCTAAACTAATATAAAGTCTGGCACATTAAGTCTTCCTCCGGCAAACTTCCAGCGATCTTCCGACAAACCCTTAGACACTATTCTGTGGACTCCCGACAAGCTCCTGACTTCACAATGATCTTGAAGAGTTCTGACGAGCTTCTTTGGCAAGCTTTGATCTTTCTCGGTGAGCTTCACGAACTTCTAATGAATCCTTCCGGTGAACTTTTGAAAACCCTTCGGCAAGCTCCCTACTCATTCTCGGCTAGTTCTAATAGCACTTTCGATGAACCCTCAGACTTTCGTCGAACTCTCGAACTCCCAATGATTCAATCGCACTTGACTTCGACACTTTGTTTCACTTTATGTCTTTATCGTTATTGTAGTTAATCCTACACACTAAGTAAATCTTAACCCTACTTCGATCTAGACAATTAGTACATTAATCAATATCTTATCGCCGAACACGTCATTGGTCGATGCTTCATCTAATTTTTCGGTGCACCGTCCTCTCTTGTGACCTATTACCCAATTGGTGGTTAAACTCCGTAACCCTGATCTCCTTGGCACAATACCACTCTTCTTGGCCTGATACCCAATATCTAAAGCCTTCTACCGATTGTCGATCGGACCTCTGGCTCGACGTCCAATATCCTGACGTGATTTCCTCTAACGTAATATTAATTCATTCTGTGTCAACTATCTAATCCTGATCGATAGTAGACCTACGTGACTTAAAATGAGGTTAGACAATAAAATATAATCAATTAGTTTCATAATCAAAATCCGAGATTCAATAGTTGTAAAAACAAGAAACTATATCATTGTATTGTACTCTTCCCTTCTTTTTGATAAAAATAAAGGGGGAGATTGTTTGCTAGCTCGCGCATTGCAAATGAAAGTAAATTGCTAGCTCAAACATCGCAAAGAAAGGCAAAATTGCTAGCATACAAAGGAAGCAAAACTAGCTAGCTTGCACTACTCAAAAGAGAAGAGTGATCTTTCTTTCATGAACATAACAAAAAAGATTGCAAGCTTGCAATCTCAAGAGAAGAAAAATTGTTATCTTGCCTATCTTAAGAAACGAAAGTGCAAACTTGCACATCTCAAGAAGCAAATTTGAACATTCTTGAAAATTATTAGCTTGCATGTTTAAAGTGATTGAATGTTGTAAATCTAGCTTGAATGGTGTAAAATTTATATATATTTAACACTTATTAGATGTAACTTCTTTTTTTTGTTGATGACATAGGGGGAGAAGTATATTGATGATTTCATGCCTTGTATGATTGAATATTTTGAAATATTGCATAATATTTTTGATAACATGTTACTTGGATTTTTTGAAATCCAAGGGTTCTATCAATATAGTATATTGATAGGGGAAGTTTGTTTAAACTCTGAAAGTTAAGGTTAACTCCGTCATCAATTAGTTGTCATCATCAAAAAGGGAGAGATTAATGAATTTTGAATTTTCATAATGAAACTAATGGATTGTGTTTCGATGATCTAACTACGTTGTGAGTTACACAGGTCTACTCTCGATCAAAATTAGACAAGTGAAGTAGGAAGAATCAATGTTACGCTGAAGGAAATCATGTCAGAATATTAGACGTCGAGCTCGAGGTCTGGTTGAAATATTAGCAAAAGGCTTCGGACAAATAAATTGGGCATTAGGCCAAGAAGAGCCGAGTTGTGCTAAGGAGATCAAAGTTACGGAGGACAACTACCGATTAGGCAATAGGTCATAAGAGAGGATGATACGCCGAAGAGTTGGACGAAGCATCGATGGACCAATGACGTGTCGGGTAATAGAATGTTGATTCGCTTTGTAATAATTATGTAGATTGAAGTAGGATTAAGCTTAATTAGGTTGGAATTAGGCCAACCCAGTTAATGGCCAATTGGGCCCGTACTTGGATAGGTTTGGGTTGGATGAAAGGCCCAAATAGTATTGTTGAACCTTGTCTGGCGGTGGCACCGCTAGACTGGGGCGATAGTACCACCCAGGATTCAGTCTCCCAGGTGTAACAGACCAGTAAGCCCAGGTGATGGTACCACCTAGTGTCAGGGTGTACTGGGTGATGGTATCACCAACACCTTGAAATCTGGGATGATTTAAATTTGGGCTCCAAATTTGAATCCCCTTGAGGCCTATAATACCCCTCTCATCCATGGTTAGAACACACACAAAAATGAGAAAGAAAAAGGAAAAACTTTATTGTAATAGTATTAAATTCCTCCCTCTAAGTCTGAAGTGTGATCTAGTTTAAAAAAGGGGTGAGATGCCTTGTAAAGATTAACTTCTGAACCTGTAAAAAGAGAATTGAGTTGTAAGGGTATTTGATCTTCACCCATTGGAAAGAAGATCGTTAGTGAAAGCCAATGGCCTTGATGAAGGAGGAATCGGGAGTGGACGTAGGTCGGATGACCGAACCACTATAAAAATTGGTTTGCATTTCTATTCTTGCTATTTATTTTTCTGCAAACCATTTTACTTCACTTGCTCCATTTCCTCATCACTTTCTTACAAATGTCTTTAAGTTAAAATGCAATCAAAATTGATTTTCAATGAAACGATTCATTTCATATGAAGTCTTTCGAAATCGTCGAATTTATCATAATCTTTACCGCTACACTAATTCACACCCCCCCTTCTTAGTGCCAAACTAATCTTAACAACTATGATTTTATGTGTTGTAATATACTTCTTAACTCCTTCTATACTTTTTATGTTTTGATGGTGCATATTTTCCTTTAAGTTTCATAATGCACTAATTAAACATGTTAAATTGTCCAAATGCATGAGTTTCTTGTATACTTTTTTGGTCGTTCTCGATTTTTCATAAATGGAGCTTTTATTGAATCTATTTCGTATCATCTTCCTCTTATCTTGATATTGAGTTTATTTCATGAATTTTTGATACCCTTGCTCTATCACTTGATAACTTTTGATACTTTTAGAACCCTCCCCTCATTCATGGATTTTATTGACTAACATATCAATCACGGATTTCATTCTTGTGCGAATTTTTGCAATGATTATGAATGAATTTTATGTGATAGAAATAGCACTCATGAATTTTTATTTGATAGAAATGTTATTTACAGATTTCATATGTTATGAAATGATACACTTGACTCTTGTATGAATCTCTTCTCTTTATTCACATTTTTATGTCATGAGCTCTTGTTGAAGAGTAAAAGTTTGATGAATTTATATCAAGAGCTCATGAGCTCTTGACGTGTTATATAGGAAGATTATATATCATTAAATTCCTATAGATTTATAGGAGAAAATGAAGGAGGTCAAGCATCCTCCTCTCTAGCGATGATCCATACGATAGGGGCTTTAAAAATGCTCCTCAAATCACTGCTCAAATCTCCTCACTGCACGCACCACACAATTAAGAAGAAGCCAGCCCTTTTTGCTATCCACATGCCCCAAATAGGGGCTGTTAGCTGAGGAAGAGAGAGGGAGAGGAGAATAGGAGATGATAGCAAAAAACAACCCTACCTTATGGGCATTTGGTTCCCTCATATTTATAAAGGTCCCCTATCAACTTAACCCTAATGGATCATGTCCTATTGGGTATTGGATCTCTATCCAACTACCCAAACCTCTTAAATTAGTGGGTTTCTACCCAACCCTGGCTTATTAGCTCTTATTGAATTTCATCCATAGGATCTAATAATTCAGTGGCTTATTGGATATTCAATAAGATAAGGGACTAGAAGATATCTCATATCTAAACCTCTACTCGTCGTAAAACCTATCAAATGTATGTGACTTTTTAGGCCAATATCGAGCTAGCCATGAGTCATATCTGTCATAACTCCTTTTAACTTAGTGAATTATTATATCCATAATAATTCTAATAACTCATCGACTATGGATGTACTAGGCTACTACGTCGTAGTCTTCAAATAATATAACAGAATCCAATCATTTGGACTTATCTGTCTTCAGTTACCATATATCTATATTCCCTCATCCATCTAATATCTCAGAGACTGTATTCCAAGTATGGTGCTATCAGGCCCATTCAGAATCTATTCTAGTCTCGCTCTAATCGGATTCTCCCAGAGAACTCCTTTTCTCTCAATCCAAATGACCCTGGTCAGGGATTTGCCTGAGCAAGAATATATGAGATATTTCTCTCATGACACCGAGAGCGGATGATCCTTTATCGATACTCAATTACCCTCGTAAGATTGGTTACCACTCCCGATGACCGACTGTGCTAGATCTGAAATTTACAGACCTATAAGTCTGATATCAAAGAGTAGAGTACTCATACAAAATACTTTGGTATCTTAAGTCTAAGAACCAGATATACTCTAGGACTACAGATCGTTGTCTAACAATAAGGTATCATTAACCATCCAGTATTCCATAAGCAGATCAATCAGTAAACTCATTCTCCAATAAGCACATGTACTATATTCCTATTGTCCCCATACGAGCAGCTATAAGACCAGTCGCCTCTATCATATGGATGAGTATATATTACACTAGTCTATCCAGTTATCTCGATACCTCTCTCGAGTAACCTATGGCCGAGATTATTTAAAGTCTATGTTTAAAGGTGAATTGATTTTATTATCGTGATCTCATCATGATCCGATTCTCATTGCATAGATCAATGGACATCACAATATAAGAACAAGTAATATAAAGTGAGAAATATATCAAATAATTAATAAGTAAAAAGAGTGTGTATTATATCACACGTACTATTACTCGTATGATTGGCTTGCAGGACACATATAACTAGCAGATTGCACTTGTTGATGACTTAAAATTTTGATGATTATGTATGATGATTTGAAATTATGATTACTTTGATGTGTGTTACTATTATTTCAACTTATTGAAATGTTATTATTTTCTAAACTTGAGATTAGTTCAATATGATATATAGGTAGGGGGAGTTTACTTAAAACTCCATCATCAATTGGTTATCATCATCAGAAAGGGGGAGATTATTGAATCTCGAATTTTGATGATGAAATCAATTGATGAGTTTATGATCTAATGAGCGTTTAGTGACACAGGACTAACTTCAATCATGGAAAGGCAAAGCGATTGAAGCAGGTGAATCAGATGTTGGGCCAAAGTAGATTATATCAGAGATTAGGTATCTGGCTGGAAGGATCGAGCATTGAGCCAAGAATGAATATTGCGGGAGCTCAACATGCTAATGGATCAGGCAATACGTCGAAGGAGAGGATGATATGCTGAAGGTTTGGACGAAGCATCGGATAAACCAATGATATGTCGGACAATATAAGATTCATGTTTATAATCGTTTATCTTGATCAAAGTAGTTTAGGTTTTAATTGAGTTGGTTTTGGGTGTAACCATGCTAACTTAATTAGGAGGCCATTGGGCCTAAATCACGATTGAATTGGGCCTATTGGAAGGCCAATTTAGTGACCAAAAGTTAAGTTAGGTGGTGGAACTACCCATAAGCTAGAAAGTATGAATTATACTTTTCTAAAAAAATCTGACGGTAGTACCACTAAGACAAGCGATAATACTACCTAATGTCAGGTGGTGGTACCGCCTAATGTAAGCGGTGGTACCTCCAAGACTCTAAAAACCTAGGAATTTAAATTTTTGGCTCCATTTTTGAAGCCATTTGGGGTCTATAAATACCCCACTCTTTTTTGCTTGAGATAGCAAGAATTGAGCAAGAATTGTAAATGAAAAACTTGTGATTCTAAGTGTGCAAACTTTGTTGTAAACCCTTGAATGTTCCCCTCCTCTTTAAAGTCTAGAGTTCATTCTAAGGTAGGTGTGAGACTTGTAAAGGTTCTCTTCTAAACTTATGAAATGGAGAAAAGAGTTGTAATAAGGATAGTTAATCTTTGCCCTTTGGAAAAATAATCGGTAATGGAAGCTAGTGGCCTCAAGTGGAGGAATCAAGAGTGGATGTAGGTCATGACGATCGAACCACTATAAATCCAGTGTGCACTTCTTCTTTTGCTTTCATTTAATATTGCATACTAATTTACTTACTAAGTACTCCTTTCTCATGCTTTTTATTATTGAAAGTTTCAAACCAAAGTTTTTCAAAAGCACTAATTCACCTCTCCTCTTAATGATACTATGATCTTAACATGCACGATAATGAAACCTTCTTTTCTTGTGAAAATCTAAGATTTTTCTTTTCTATTCTTTTACTATGCATGTGATATAGCCCCAGATTTTTCAACAGTACCATTGCTAACCCTAGTGGTACCATCGTTGAGTTTTTCAGAAAAGTACAATCTATGCTTTTTAGCTCACGGGCAATACCACCTCCTCTCCTAGTGATGCCATCGCCTGACCCAATCTCAAGTCACTGAATTAGCTTTCCAATAGGCCTAATTCAGCCCTGATTTAAGCCCAATGAGCTCCTAATCAAGTTGGCCAAGTTACGCCCCAAAACCAACTCAATTAGACTCTAAACTATTTTAATCAAGACTTGACAATTTACAATCATGAAGTCTACATTGTCCGGCATGTCATTATTCATCTAGCACTTCGTTCGAACCTATGGCATATCATCATTTGGTACATTGCCCGATCTATCGACATGTTGCCCTCCCATAACACCTGATCTTCTTGGTGCACTACCTGATCATTCTTGCCCAATGCCTGAACTCATTGCACGAAGTCCATCCTCCGACATATCGACCAATCCTCCAGCCCAATGTTTGATTCTCCTGCTTCATAATTCAAGTCCATGATCAAAGTTTCTCCTATGTCACTTTTCTCAAATGCTCATTAGTTCATAAACTCATCAATTAATTTCATCACCAAAATCCGAGATTCAACAAAAATTTTGATCGATGAAACCCATATCAAAAATGTATTTAACTTAGAATGTGAGTAAGAGTAGTGAGCAACTAAATCAGTTAGTAATAGCAAGGAAAAGCATAAAGAGAAATACAAATCAGATTTATAGTGGTTCGGTCATCCCGATCTATGTCCGCTCCCGATTCCTCTTCTCTTAAGGCCACCGGCTTTCACTACCAATCTTTTTTTCAATGGACAAAGATTAACTGCCCTTATAATAACTCTTTCTCCTTTTCATAGGTTTAGAAGAGAACTCTTACACCTCTCTTTTACAAGAAACCTCACACCTCCCTTAGAATGACTTATAAACTTAAGGAGAAAGAGACTCAATACTTTACAAGAGAGTTTATATATTTTCAATCAAAAGTATGAGTGAGAGGTATTTACATACCCCAAATGACTTCAAAAATAGAGCCAAAAATTTAAATCTCCGGGTTTTTGGGATACTGGCAGTACTACCATCTACGTTGGATGGTAGTACTACTCTGATGGTACCATCGCCTGACATAGCTTGAGAGACTGTGTTCTAGCGGTACCACCTCTTGACTAGGTGATACCATTGTCAGGTTTTTCGAAAAAATATAGTATGTACTCTCTAGCTCACAGGTGGTACTATTACATAGCCTAGCAGTGCCACCGCCTGGCCCAACCTTAGGTCACTAATTGACCTTCAAATAAGTCCAATTTAACTCTAGTTCAGGCCTAATGGGCTTCTAATCAAATCAGAATGGTTACACCCCAAAACTAACTCAATTAAACTCTAAACTACTTTGATCAAAACTTAACAATTATAATTATGAAGCCTACAATATCTAGTTGCTAGTTATAGGTGCCCTACAAGCCAATCACATAAGTGATGGTACCTGTAATACGCTGCGTCAATCTCTTTGCCCATGATTATTGGTATTTTCTTACATTATCTGGATGAATATTGTGATATCTTTGGATCTATGCAATGGTTAAGACCGATTCACCTTTAAACACATACTCTAAATAATCCCGGTCATATGTTACTCGAGAGGGACATCGAGATAACCGGATAGATTGGTGTGTTGTATAACCTTCCATATGATGGAGGTGGCTAGTCTCATAACTACTCATGTGGGGATACTAAAGATACAGTGCAAGTGCTCATTGGGGAATGATTTCACTGATTAATCCGCTTACGGAATGTTGGATGGCTATTGATACCTGATGTCAAATAGTGATTTCGTAGTCCTAGTGGTATATTTGGTCCTTAGACTTGAGGCTCCAAGGATATCCTGTATAGGTACTCCACTCTTTGATATCAAACTTATAGGTTTAGAAGTTCCAGATCTAGTATAACCGGTTATTGGGAGTGGCAGCCAACCTTACGAGGGTTATTGAGTGTCAATAGAGGATCATCCACTCTGGTATCATAAAAGGAATATCCTGTTGAATCTCAGATTTTGATGATGAAACTAATTAATTGTAATTTATGGTCTAACTGCGTTTTGAGTTACGCAGGTCTACTATCGATCAGGATTAGATAGTTGATGCTGGAGGAATTGACGTTACGTCAAAGGTGATCATGTCTGGATATTGGATGTCGAGCCGGAGGTTCGGTCGACAATCGGTGGAAGGCTTCGTACGTCGGGCATCAGGCCTAGAAGAGTGTGTTGCACCAAGGATATCAGGGTTGCGGAGGTCAACCACCGATTGGGCAACGGACCGCAAGAGAGGACGATGTGCTGAAGGATCGGACGAAGCGCCGACCAATGATGTGCTAGACAACTGAATGTCAATTCGTGTTGTAATAACTGTCTAGATCGAAGTAGAGTTTTTGTTTGTGTGTGTGCAGGATTAACTACGATGACGATGAAGACGTAAAGCGAAATAAAGTGCCGAAAGATAAGTGGGATGGATCGTTGGGAGTTCGAGAGTTCGACGGAAGTCTGAAGATTCGTTGGGAGTATTACCGAAACCGACCGAGAACAAGTAGGGAGCTTGCCGAAGGGTTTTCGGAAGTTCGTCGAAAGGTTCATCGGAAGTTCGTGGAGCTTGCCAAGAAAGATCGGAGCTTGCCAAAGAAGCTCGGTGAAACTCACCAAGATCATTGTGAAGTCTGGGAGCTTGCCGGGAGTCCGCGGAATGGTTTCCGAGGGTTCATCGGAAGACCATCGGAAGTTTGCCAGAAGCTCGCCGAAAGAATTCTTTGACTTGTCAAACTTTGTAATAGCTTAGAAAATATCTTTAAATTCATAGTTAGCATATAATTTGATTTAGGATTAGGTGTTAATACTATAAACCAAGTTAGAGCCCATTTGGGGCTGTTTTGGACCGGTTTGGGTCGAGTTTTTGGCCCAAACTAGTGGGCTGAAACATGTTGGGCGGTGGCACCGCCCAGCAGCCAAGTGCTGGGTGATGGTATCACCTGTGCACTGTCAATTTGACGACTGACAAGCGGTGGCACCACCTCTGATAGGCAATAGCACCGCCAGCACCGGGAAATCCAAATTGAATTCAAATTTGGAGCTCAAATTTAAATCCTCTTTGGATCTATAAATACCCCCCCCCCCCTTTCTCAGCTGAAAGGGTAACCCTTAGAGAGTTAGAAATTGAGCAAAAGGCTTGGGAAAGTCTAGTTTTCAATAGCTTGTGTTCACCTCCTTCTTTCTCTTTGAAAAATCTGTAAGAGTATGAACTTCTTGTAAAAGGGTTGTAAGAGGGGTGTTTGGTCCTTCCCCTTCAAAAGGATTTACAAGTGGAAGTTGGGAGCCTCATCGGAGAAGGCTTCGGAAGTGGATGTAGGTCGGATGACCGAACCACTATAAATCAGTTTGTATTTACTTTCTTGCAACTTACTTTGCTGCAAACCATCTTCATTTGCTGCCTTATTTACTCAACTTCATCTTCATCTTCTTACGTATGCTTTAAAGTTAAAACGTAATCTTTTCGGGTTCAAACGAAACGTTGCATTCATTCGTACGAAGTTTCCGAAGTTGTTTTAATCGCTGAAAAATCTATCGTTCTTTACCACTACACTAATTCACCCCCCCCCCTCTTAGTGTTGCTCGATCCCTAACAATTGGTATCAAAGCCATGTTATTTCTCATTCGGATTTACACCTGTAAGAAATGGATCTTCATGGCTTTCAAGAGGGCTTTTCAATTTTTCATCCACCGTTCTTTAACGGTTCGAACTACACGTATTGGAAAACTCAAATGAGAGTTTTCTTGATTTCTCTCGATTTAAACTTATGGAACATCGTTGAAAATGGATTTTAACTTCCCTCTAAACCGACGAACAAATGGTCAGATTTGGAGAAAAGATTGTTTTCTTTAAATGCAAAGGCTATGAATGTCTTATTTTGTGCTTTAGACAAAAATGAGTTCAATCAGATTTCTACGTGCGAAACGGCTTTTGATATTTGGCGAACTCTTGAAATCACGCATGAGGGAACTAGTAGAGTTAAAGACTCAAAAGTAAACCTCTTATTGCATGATTTTGAGCTCTTCCGAATGACACCAAGCGAAACTATCGGCGATATGTACACCCGTTTCACGGATGTCGTCAATAGTTTGAAAAGTCTTGGTAAATCTTTTTCAAGTTTTGATTTAGTAAATATGATTTTAAGATCCCTTCCAAAAGAGTGGGATCCAAAAGTAACGGTAATACAAGAAGCTAAAAATTTAAATGACTTATCTCTTGAAGAACTCATTGGGTCTTTAATGACCTATGAAATGGCTTTCTTGGAACATAATGAACTCGATAAACACATGGGCCACCTTCCAAAGAATAGGAAGGATTTGGCACTTCGGACTATGAAATACCACTTGAGTGATGACTCAAGTAATGAAGACAATGAGAACTTTGAACTTCGAACAGTAAATCTTAATAAGTTCATTAAACAAAAATCTAAAATAGACAATGAACTTGAATGTTGGAAGAGACCAAAGAAGAAGAAGAAGAAAGCTTGTAAAGAAGAATCAAGTAAAGAAGAGGTGAAATGGGCTTTGACGATTTTCGACAATGAGGTAAGAAACTCACACAAGTTGCTTTTACCTTATTTTGAAATTACTTGATAGTTTCCATGAATGCTTAACTTAGTTAGTAGGAATTTTCTTTTCTTATGTTTTTGGAAGTTAAAACAAATTGGTTTTTTTTTAAAAAAATATGCTATGCTTTTCCTTTTAGCATTTTTGAAAAATTATAAAAATGATCATGAAAAACTATATTGTTAAAGTTTCATGTATGTTATGATTCAAAACTTTGAATAAATGATGATTGCTTAGTTTATGATTTCCATATCATATTTTGATGCATGGTTTAACACAAAAGTTAATTAGCATGATTATGTTTAATAGGGTTAATCCATAATTGTGTACTTCGTTTTCATGCAATGAGGATTTGAAGTAATATTGATTTAAAAACATCTATCTTGGATTAATGTGTCTTAATCCTTTTTATGATGAAGTTTTTATATGATGCATGTCTTCATGAAATCAATTGCAAAACTAAAAGACCTAGCCCACAAATTTTCAAAATGAAAGAAATGTGGTTTTGATGTTGCCTTGTGTTATAATTTGGACTTAATGGTTTTCATGACGAAAATTATTTTTCAGATTTTAAAATGATGTATGATTTTAGCAAAAGTTTGAGCATTGATCATCTTGTTATAACAAATGAAAGAAAGAATTAAAATGACTTTGATGATGTATCATGAAAACATGCTTAATGATTGTATCATACTTGATGACTTGAAATCTCATATTTTGAAATAATATATTCATAATGAATCCATGAATCTTGATGATTTTCATATCACTTTTTGACTTTAAATTTGATATATATCTTTCATGCAAAAAGTTTTTGGGCATGCTTATGTGAAATCTTGCTTGATAATGAAAATGCTCCATACATATGATCATGATAAATTCATGAATCTTGATGATTTTATATTGCTTTTGATTTTAAACAAGATGCATGATTTTTGATACAAAAAATTAATAGCATATTTCAAGATAATGGTTGCACACCAAATATGATCAAAAGATAGAAACAAGCATATTGATGATTTCGTTCTTACATGAAAGTTTTGAACATGTTTATATAAGATCAACCACATAAAATAAAACACAAAAGTTAAAAATATTTTAATCACAATGTTTTATTTATGATGTGTTTGGTCTTAATGGTTTTTATAACGAAACTTACATCTTGCCTTGAATTGTTGATACATGCTCACATGTAATCAATTTATGTTACTCTTATTAAAAATTTTGAATGAAAGATTTTGATACATTTAATCTTGATGGGTTTAATGACAAACTTCTATTTTGAATTTATACAATGATGGGTTCCGTATAAATATTTGAACATACCTTATGAAATCATCATTGATAATAATGAAATAAAAATATTAAAAGTTTATTATCATGCTTAATGATTTTATGATATCATGAGAACTTGAAGTTGTTATATCTTGATGACAAACTCATATTTTGGTTTTAAAATTTGATACTCATCTTTTGAAACATGAGTACACTTATACGAAATAAACAACTCAAAATGAAACATATTATCATGATAAATTGAATCTCATGTCTTGGAATAATATGTTACATTTTTGCCTTGACAATTTTTATGATAAAGTTTGACTTTCGATTTTGATTAATCCATGTAAATCTTTTGAATCAAATCTTTTAGAAAATACCACATACTTGATGTGATTTGACTTAATGATCATTATGATGAAATTTGCCTTTCCATCTTGAATGTTGACATTTTGTTTTAAGGCAAAGGCATGCTTATAAGAAGTAAATCATATGAATAGAAATTTACAAGAACGAAATGCAATCCTCTATCTTTTCGATTCTTCAATAAATCTATGCTTGTCATGTATGAATTTATTGAATGTGATTTTTGAGGATGATTTCAGATTTGAAAAATGCTTGATTCGTATTTATGACATAAGATACATTTTAAATATGAATCATGCTCTATCTCCCTTAATTCATTTTGTTCTCCTATAATTCCTTTTTACTTACTAAAAAGGAGAACCTTTCAAATGAATCATGCTTGATAATTTGTATTATGAGATTTAGCTTTTATGTCTTGAACATTTATGCTTATTTTTATTCGACATAAAAAGGACAAAAGCATGTTCATATGAAATCAATGCAAATCACTAAAAGAGAAATCACTAAAAGAGAAATGTATGTTTCTTGAACATCTTTCTATCTCTAAAGTTTTTGATTTTTCATAAAAGACAAGTGATGAATTCATTATGATATTTTGTGAATCACTTGAATTATGAATGAGATTTTGATGAAGTGTTAAATTTTTAATCTAATCAAAGATTAATGAACTCATTTATGTGAATCTCTTGATATCTTGAAATCATGACTTTGAATTCTTGACTTGAGATATCTTTGCGAATCAAAATATTTTCCTCTATGATTGCTTCCTTTTACCATTAACTAAAGAGGAATATAATCCAAGTCTTGATATCTTGATAATTGATACTTGAATGAATTCATGTACTTGATATTGGATACTTGAAACTTCTCATGAAATGTAATCTTGATGAGAATTCCTATGCATGAATCAAGTTGCTCTTTGTGCTATATCTTTTCAAATGAATCATGAGCCTTAATATCATATCTTGCATGATATTAAAATGACAAGAATTCTTTGGCTTGTATGCCTTATGTGGCAATTGAAGAATTAATATAAAAGAAATTTGCCTTATGATGAATCAATGAATCATGATTTGATCCTTAATATTGATGTGCTTTTATATATTATGATTCTTGGTTGTATGACATTTATCTTGAATTAAAAATTGATAAATGTGAATTTTGATCTTGCTAAAAAGAAAGTTATGAATCATGAATGATATCTTTTGGTTTTGATCCTTGTTGAATTTTCATATTGATATCCTTCATGATATGATAACTAATGTATATTTTGATGCAAATTTATATTGATATGAAAAGTGGATGAAATTGAAATTTTTAGCCATTGAGTCCTCCACTTCATTTTGACAAAAACTAAGGGGGAGCTAGCTTGTTAAATTCATATTAATGACTTGATAATTGAAATATTCATGTAGAATTTTGATATGTATCACTTGTCATGATTTGAATATTGAAGTAAAAGAAATTGTGTTCTTCTTGGTATCTTTTATGATGAATCATGAATCATGACTTGATCCATTAGATTGATGTAAACTTTTTTATGCAAAATTATGTGAAATGTTTATATCATCATATTTGATCCTCCCTTTCTTTTTGACATTGATAAAGGGGGAGAAAGTTTATTGATCACTTGCACCTTAAATGAAAAATTTGCTAGCTTATTCAAGAGGAAGAAAATTGCTAGCTTGGCATAACACAAAGAAATCAAAGTGCAAACATGCTAGCCTACAAAAGAGGAAAAGAACTTGAATATCAAAAATTGCTACCTTGTAATTTCAAGAAAAATAAATTATAAATTTGCACAAAAAGCAAGTGTTGAATTGCTATGCTTGGACATCTTTAAAAACCTTACTATGATTGAATGTCTTAAAGTGATATATGTTGTATGATGTGATTGATAACTAGTATGATTGTAATATTTGCATATCCTTGAAAACTAGCTATGATGTTACTTCTCCTTTTTGTTGATGACATAGGGGGAGAAGTAGATTGATGACTTCATGCATTGATTGAATATTTTATATATTTGCATGATGGTTTGATTATTCTCTTAATTGTGATGAATGTTGCTTGGATTTGGGATAATCCAAGATTTCTATCAATGGCATATTGATAGGGAGAGTTTGTGTTAAACTCCGGGGAGTTATGGTTAACTCCGTCAGTCATCAATTAGTTATCATCATAAAAAAGGGGGAGATTGTTGAATCTTGGATTTTGATTATGAAACTAATTGATTGTGATTTATGGTTTAACTGCATTTTAAGTTACGCAGGTCTACTATTGATCAGGATTAGATAGTTGACACTGGAGGAATTGACGTTACGCCAGAGGTGATCACGTTTGGATATTGGATATTGAGCCGGAGGTTCGGTCGACAATCGATGGAAAGCTTCATACGTCGGGCATCGAGCCTAGAAGAGCGTGTTGTGCCAAGGATATCGGGGTTACGGAGGTCAACCGCCGATTGGGCAACAGACCACAAGAGAGGATGATGTGCTGAAGGATCGGACGAAGCACCGACCAATGACGTGCCGGGCAACTGAATGTCAATTCGTGTTGTAATAACTGTCTAAAACGAAGTAGAGTTTTTGTTTGTGTGTGTGCAAGATTAACTACGATGACGATGAAGACGTAAAGCGAAATAAAGTACCGAAAGACAAGTGAGATGGATCGTTGGGAGTTCGAGAGTTCGATAGAAGTCTAAAGATTCGTTGGGAGTATTGTCAGAACCGGTTGAGAACGAGTAGGGAGCTTGCCGAAGGGTTTTCGAAAGTTCACCGGAAGGTTTATCGGAAGTTCGCGGAGCTTGCCAAGAAAGATCGGAGCTTGCCAAGAAAGATCGGAGCTTGCCAAAGAAGCTCGATGGAACTCGCCAAGATCATTGTGAAGTCCGGGAGCTTGCCGGGAGTTCGCGGAATGGTTTCCGAGGGTTCATCGGAAGACCGTCGGAAGTTTGTCGGAAGCTCGTCGGAAGAAGTCTTTGACTTGTTGGACTTTGTAATAGCTTAGAAAATGTCTTTAAATTCATATTTAGCATTTAATTTGGTTTAGGATTAGGTGTTAATCCTATAAACCAAGTTAGGGCCCATTTGGGGCTATTTTGGATCGGTTTGGGTTGTTTTCGGCCCAAACCAGTAGGTTGTGATAAGATGAAAAGTAATTATACAAGTATGATGAATACAATAGGAGGTCTATTTATACAGATTAAGAGGGAGAATTTCTCTCAACAACTAGAGAGATTATGGAGGATTTCCCTCAACAACTAGAGAGATTTCCTCATATAGTTGGAGGAAATCTTATCTACTATCATGCCCCCGCAAGATGGTACTCCTGTCAAGGATGCCAATCTTGGATCGATGTAATGAAAATAATTTATGGGCAAGAGGCTTCGTGAGTGGATCTGCAAGTTGATCAGCCGTATGTACATGAGAGACACGTAATTGATTTCTTACAACTTGATCTCGCACGAAGTGGAAGTTAATGGCGATGTGTTTCATGCGTGAGTGAAACACTGGATTGGCACATAAGTAGGTAGCTCCAATATTATCACAATATATTGTAGGAGGAAGGGTAGAGTTGACGTTGAGTTCCTTAAGGAGATTTGTGACCCAATTGATTTCAGTAGTAGCAGTAGCGATGGCACGATACTCAGCTTCAGTTGTAGACCGTGCGACTGTCTTTTGCTTCTTAGAACTCCAACTGATAGGATTAGCTCCAAGGAAGATAATATACCCTGACGTAGAAGTTCTATTATCAAAGTTTCCTGCCCAATCAGCATCAACAAAGGCATGGAGATTAAGTGAGGCATGTTTGCGGAGAAAGAGGCCATGATGAAGGGTCCCTTTAAGATACCGTAAAATTCGTTTGACTATAGACCAATGCATAGTAGATGGTTGGTGCAAGTGCTGATGATTATAGGGGATATCACCTTGACGATGAGGATGAAAGTGTTGATAATGTGGATGAGAGGGGTTTGGTGTGGATCCCATAGGGTCAGGAGGCAGCTTTGTCGGACCGTGATTGACGTGCTTATTGTATTGGCTGCTCTTCCTCTTGGATTTATGCCTGACTTGAGCTATGATAGTTGGTCCGGGTAGCCTATCGTCGCGCTTCAAATATGTCTCATAGTCGGTCAACTTGTCATAAAGTTCTTCAAATGATATTGGAGAGTCACGTGCTCGAATTGCGGCTGCCAATTCTTTATATTCATCCCCTAGGCCATTAAGTGTATGAACGAGGACTTCTTCTTCACTGAGGGAATGACCTATCAAAGTTAAGTCATCGATGATCACTTTGATATTTTGTAAGTAATCAGCAATAGTACTTCCCTCTTGGTTCACTTTCATCAGATTGGATAAGAGTCCGAGCATGCGAGTACGCGAGCGATTTGCCAATGTCGTTTGCAACTTGGCCCATGCTTCTGCAGCAGTCATACATGAAGATATTAGTGGGGCGACGGACCCAGCGACGGAGGCTTGAATGGCTTGGAGGATGAGACGGTCTTGACGTAACTACGCTTTATGAGCTGGATTTGGTATTGGACTAGATCCTCCTGGGCTGTTGAGCACTGCAGGCGGACAATGGAGAGAGCCATCGATGTAACCTATAAGGTCATATCCAAATAGAAGATTAGAAAATTGGGCACGCCAAGATGCATAATTTCCGCTTTTGGATAACTTGAAAGGAATGAGTGCCGCAACATTGATAGTGATGAGGCTTGGAGGTTGAGAACTGCTATTGTTCCCTGCAGAGACAATGACTGGAGTATTGGAAGTAGATGATGAAGCCATTTGATGATACGATGCGTCGAAGACTCAACCGATGTAGATCGCACCGTTCGGTGGAGTTCGGCGGGAGAGAGCGTTCTCGCCGTAAGAGAGTGCCGAGGCGAGATCGCAGGTGGCTGTCTTATTTGCGCCACACCGCACGCCGCGGCGGTTTGAAGAAGCAACAGCGCCAATGGTCACTAGTAGCGGCAGTGGTGGAGAAGGGGAAGGAGGCCGCGATCCTCCGGATGCTGGACAGCCGCCGCTTACGCCGCCTCACCGCTAGTGGAAGCCTGGGCGGTGTTGGCGAGGCTATCTGTGGCTGTCGAGGCAGAGAGTGCTCTGCTTCTGTCGAGAAAAGGGGCTAGCAGCGATAGTGGACGACGCCGCCGAGGGCTTGCTGCAGTCGCTGGGTGGCGATCTCGCAGATGCAGCGGATGCGAATCCGCACAAAGGTAGGGCTGGCAGTTGGGGCCGTCCTGCTCTCTATCGGGGTGGGGACGGTGGTGCTCCGCTTGCTGGAGAATCTCGATTGGATGAACGTCGTGTACCTGTTGGTGACGACGATTGGATACGGAGATCGGTCGTTCAACACGACGCCGGGCGGATCTTCGTGTCCGCTGCGATGGGCAAGGCGTTTCTCTACTTGGTGGAGGCCCGGATCGACAAGAGGCACCGGAGGAGGAGACGAAGGAGCGAGAGGATGTCTTGTCGCATTAGCGAGAAGAGGAGGTGGCCAGGAGTGTCGACGCTGTCGCTGGACAGCGGAAAGAAAAAAACTCTTGCTTAATGCAAGTGCTCTGATACCATGATAAGATGAAAAGTAATTGTACAAGTATGATGAATACAATAGGAGATCTATTTATATAGATTAAGAGGGAGGATTTCTCTCAACAACTAGAGAGATTATGGAGGATTTCCCTCAACAACTAAAGAGATTTCCTCATATAGTTGGAGGAAATCTTATCTACTATCAGGTTGAAACATGTTGTGCGGGCGATGGTACCGCCTAGTGGTAGCACTGCCGCTTGCTGTGGTGGTACCGCTTATGCACCGCTACCGACGATCGATAAGCGATGGCACTGCTTCTGACAAGCGGTAGCACCACCAGCATCGAAAAACTCAAATTGAATTCAAATTTGGGGCTCAAATTTGAATCCTCTTTGGATCTATAACCCCCCCCCCTTTCTCAGTTGAAAGGGTAACCCTTAGAGAGTTAGAAATTGAGCAAAAGGCTTGGGAAAGTCTAGTTTTCAATAGCTTGTGTTCACCTCCTTCTTTCTCTTTGAAAAATCTGTAAGAGTGTGAAATTCTTGTAAAAGGGTTGTAAGAGGGGTGTTTGGTCCTTCCCTTTCAAAAGGATTTGCAAGTGGAAGTTGGGAGCCTCATCGGAGAAGGCTTCGGAAGTGGATGTAGGTCGGATGAACCGAACCACTATAAATCGGTTTGCATTTATTTTCTCGCAACTTACTTTGCTGCAAACCATCTTCATTTGCTGCCTTATTTACTCAACTTCATCTTCATCTTCTTACACATGCTTTAAAGTTAAAACGCAATCTTTTCGGGTTCAAACGAAACGTTGCATTCATTCGTACGAAGTTTCCAAACTTGTTTTAATTACTGAAAAATCTATCGTTCTTTACTGCTGCACTAATTCACCCCCCCCCCCCTCTTAGTGTCGCTCGATCCCTAACGTATCCCTTGTGTTCTTGCTTAGGTAAATCCCTAGCCAAGGTCATTCAGATTGAGAGAATACGTGCTCTAGGAGAATCTGATTGAGCAAGACTCGAGTGAAAATCATATGGGCTTGATAGTACCATGCTTGATATATGGTCTTTAGGATATTAGATGGATGTAGGACTATAGGTACATAGTAATTGAGGACAGATAGGTCTAAAGGATTGGATTTCCCTATAGCATTTGGGAACTGCGCCATAATGGCCTAGTACGTCTGCAATCGATAAGTCGAGTGAATTATTATGGAGATAATAATTCACTGAGTCAGAAGGAGTTCTGACATGTATGACTCATGGCCAGCTCGATATTGGGCCTAGAGGATCACACACATATGGTAGATATTACAAAGAGTAGAGGTTCGGATATGAGATATCCGTCGGAGCCCCTATCATATTGAATATCCAATAAGCCCTTGTATTATTGGATCTCATGGATGAGATCCCATAAGAGCTAGATTATTGAGTATAGACTCATTAATCTAAGAGCTTGAGTAATTGGATGGAGATCCAATATCCAATATAGCAGGATCCATTAGGGTTTACAAGGGGCCTTTATAAATAGGAGGGAACCAAAGGTCCATAGGCTAGGGTTTCTTGGTGGCTACCTCCTATTCTCCTCTCTCTAGAGACGAGCATCTTCACAGCCTTGTCGTGTGGATCACCACTAGAGAGGAGGACGCTTGATCTCCTTCATCCACCCCATGGATCTATAGAAATTCAAGGATATACGATCTCCCTAGGTATTATCTTTTTACATATATAGAAATTCAAGAATCACTGCGCATGTGATGTCGCCCCTTGGATTTCCCAACAGTAATATCAGAGCTAGGTTGTTCATGCGAAGATTGGATTTTAATTGAGTGTGTTGTGAATTAGAGAAGCTTTTATCGTTAAAATTGTTAACGCAAAAGCGGCAAAGGGCTGTAACTGTTGTTGCCCTTGCTACCATCTGCATGTCAGTAACTGTAGTGGTGGCGGCCTGTTAGCTGCAGGCAGGCAGCACCCACAACCTATGACCTACCTGCGCGGGCACTATGCCCACTAACAGGGACGCAGGGGCGGGCGGTGCCCCGCCCCCCCCCCCCCCCCCAAATGGGGGCATGGCCGTCGCCGGTAGGAGCGGTGGTAGCCGTAATGCTGCAGCAAAGTAGGGGATTAGGGTTTTCGGACAAAAGATAGTTTTGCCCTTGGGAATTTTAGAAATTTTAATTTTGTCCCTTCTAGCTGAATGACTAAAATACCCTTTAGAATTTAGAAAATTCATTGCATGTCCCTGATTTCATAAAAGTATAAGTTAATTAGAAATATTTAATTAATTATTATTATTTATCTAGTATTCCTATATAATAACATGTACATGTGATGTATGATGTGGACAGATGATCATGGACCGTGTGATGTGATATATGTGTATAATGTGATCATTATTATTGGGGCCTGCAAGCCTCTATTTTTCTCGTTTATTATCGGGTCTGTGTACCTGTAATTATGTTGTAATTATACGAGGAGGTGCAGCGGGAGCGTGGAAGTGATAACAGGACCCATGAGGCCGAGACAGACGATCACGATGCATGGAGATGTGTTGAGATGCCGATGAAACCGATAAGGCAAGATGGATGATCATAGGGTATGGAGATATGTTGATTTATATATAGATCTTGATGTGAGTGATCAGGGCCCACTGGCTCGAGCTTGATCACATTAGGATGTGGTCCATGATCATCTGGTGTGATTATCATGTGATGTTTGATTGGTTCTACACTTACTAGATATGTATATATATATGCATGTGATGTAGATATATATTAAATATATATGTGTGTGACATGTCATATCAGGAGACCGAATAAAGAATCCCTATATCAATAATATTAAGTCGGTAAATGTGAGGCAATTAGATTGATCCACATTGCCTTCCATCGTTATAGGTACAAACCGATTCCCGGTGTAGGTTGAGTTGGTCGAGTCCCTTGAGACTCACCTATATCGCGATTCGCTATCTTATCTACGACATAGAGATGTCACCGGTGACCTGAGGGCATGGTATGCTTAGTCGAGTCCCTCGAGGGTATATCATCGAATCAGACTTATCTTGTAACGATGGTGATAACTTAACCGAACATCATGGTTGGTCGAGTCCCTCAAGGCCATGGTAGTTCGGAGGCCAAACAGGACGGGAATCACAAAGAGTTATGATTGACAAAAGCTGCTTGCCTTTTGGGCTTAGTATGATTGGTCAAGTCCCTCGAGGTTATACTAAGATGCTGATTGGATCTCAATCCCCACTAGAAGTCTGCCGGAGACTTTCATTTCACATGTTGAGGGTGTTGCGTGACTGGCTAGAAAAATAGTGGGAGCACATTAAGATAGAAGTTCATTTCTTGATTATTTATATTTCTGCAAAATCTGTATGTTATTTATTTTTTGCTGTATCTTTATTTTTTAGAAAATATCGCTATTAGACTCTCTATGTGGCATATTTAATGCCAACCGCCTTACTAGTCCAAATTATACGGATTGGCTCTGTAACCTGAGAATAGTTCTCATAGCGGAGAAAATCGCATATGTCCTTAATATAGTAATCCCTACTGTCACGGACTTAGCTGGTTTTGCCTAAGCCGTGCGGCACCAATGTGTATCACCGCAAAGGTCAGCCTCCCCGAAATCTCCTAGAATCCCTTAGGACCTACGAAAAAGAGAACGGGACAGAGAAAGCACTTCACACGGGATCCACAAGCCACTCTTTTAGCAAACACTTTATAGCCAATGCAAATTCTAACCATGCATATTACAAGCTCAGAACAGTTGCACAACAAAGGTATAAAATTGGTCCACTAGCATCGAATTCTAGTACAAGTATGCACTCGATGCAAGCTTTATGTACAAGTCTACAATGGCTTACAAACTCGCTCAAATGGGACATTTTGCCTTTGGCAAGCCCTTTACAAGTTTTACAAGTGACAACCAACCAAAAGGGACACGGACATGCATAAGCATTACACCGAACAAGCCGTTTACAATTTGGTCTGTGACATTCTCCCCCACTTATTCCTTTGACGTCCTCGTCGAAGCCTTTGCTAATGCTGTAACTTCTTTTCTTTGTTGGATCTTCGATCTTCTGCTCCTACTGCAACGCGCCTCTTGGCTCCCAATTGCTCTCCACTTGTTGTTGTTGAGTCGTCGAACTTTAATCCGTCATGCTGCTTCAACTCGCCAATAAATTTGACTCTGGTGTGGGGTCGACGAAGTTGTGCTGATCCTTATTGAGTCTTGCAGATTCATCTGATGAAGGGAAAAGACCATCTTTGATATGCGCCAGTCTTCAAATTCTTCTTATCTCTTAAACTGGATAGATGCTTGTTGGAGCTTTAACGAGCATCGCCTCGCAACCTTTAAATTTTTCAGGTCCTTCCTCCGTAAAATTTGCCCATCGAATCTTCTTCCACTTAATTGTCTTGCCCAAGTAGGCTCGCATCACTTCCGCTTTCGATTGGCATTGAGTTGGGAAATGAAGTAGACAGTCTACTCTCAATAGCACTAATCACCGTTGGTGAGGACTTGACAACTGTTATCTTCCATTAGTTACTTCGAAGGGTCTTCAAATTTATAGAGCTCCTTCCGCAGATAACTAAGAGAGTGGGTACTGGTTCCGCCCCATTCTCTTGAGAGTTGAGAAGGCAAAGGTTACTTGACTTTGCCTACCTCCTTGAGGTTGTACTTCATGCGTCGAGCTAGTTACTTGACTTCGTCTGCTCTTAGCTCACACTTCCGAAGCACTTGAAGTGTTTGCAATCCTTGCACTGAGTCAGCTACTATGATTCACCTTCTCATTGCCCTTGAACTTCTGGAATGCAAGAAGTTATCACTCCAACTTGGAGTAAGTCTCCGATAGATCTGGTCGCCTTTGGGATTGTACCGCCTTCTCCATCATTTCTATCACCGACTCCTCTGAGTAGCAAAGGTACAAAGATCGCTGCATCGCCTGCTCCGATCCTTAGTCATGCACTCTTGCATCGACCCGAAGTCCTTCACTCACGGCTATCTTGATGGAAAGTCTATTGACACTGGTCTTACGAAGTTCCCTGGCTTCTGCCCTTCAGCCTTGTCTTGGTACATGGAGTTTGCCAAAGCATTCTCCTCCTCCACAGCCCATATCACGACCAAGTGCTCTCCCTCTATGAGAGCAAGGGATTGATGACTTCTAAGTCCCGCTACCATGGCACTACAACGCCATGGCACTACTATCCGCTGTCTCGCATCTACATCCCTTCTTCATGATCGGTAGATTCGCCTCCGCGCATTGTGGCACTCCTCTCAGTCCACCTTCAATCTAACCGATGATTGATCTTGGGTAGCGAGTCCCTCTTGACTCATCATTGCTTCTTCGCCCTATTTCGACCATCCGCTCGACACCTCCGTGTTCTCTCGGCAGTTCCACTTGGTCGCTGGAAAGACAGATTACAACACCCATGTATGGCCACCGCCATTCATGTTACAGGGCTTCACCATTTCTGTTCTCCTTGGCTTCATTGGCTGCAATGTTCGCCATCGGCCTTGTCCACTGACTTGCCGGGCTCCCTTAAGCGAATGTGAGCTCTGAAGCAGTTCCACTCTTCAACCGCTCCGATCATACCTCTGCATGATCCAATCCCCACATGGGACTCCCTGGTACTTGCATCTGAACTTCTTCCTCGATAGGGCATAGCCCCCATAAGCTGATGTCCAAGGCTTCCATTCAATGCAAGATTCGGTGCACGCACGGAAGACCCGCCTCTACGGTACCATGACATTCACTGCTTGAATCCATAGCTCTTCTTGCCGTCGTGTTGTTCACCGACTTGGAGCTCCTAGTCGTGTTCCCGATCATACTTGCATGATCTAGTCCCCATGGGACACACCATGTGTGTCGTCTTGCCACGAACCATTCCACTATGATCCGCGCATCATGTCATCGCCGATGACATCTCCTTGCATTCGATCCCCGTGGTATGAACTCGAATTGCGATATCTCCATGTGTGGACTCCGCCAACACATCGCAAGGCCTTCGCCACTTCGATTATGTTCACTCTTTGGCAATCGACTGCCCACCCACTCGGTCACACTTGACGAAGCCTAGCTCTAGGACAGTCCATCGCCTAGCAGCTCCTCTGAAGTCCCCTGACTTCGCTGAAATAGGTGCACCATTGTCGGATCTCGACTCTACCCTACCAAAGACAATCTCCGCTGTGCACCGCTTTCCTCATGGCAACTTGAATAGCAACACTATGGCATATTCTTCAAGAGTATCTGCCACTGCATCCTCTTGCCCCGTGTCAAGGCCTATTGACACCAACTTTGCCTCAGCAAACTACGTCGCCTTAGAATCTCCCCCAAATGCTTCATCGAGATAAGGTGCATGTGCCTCAAAGCTCCCTTTGTCTTTGGCACCATGCAAGATGAGTCGGCTCCATCTGAATATGAAACCCATGGAACGACATGATCCGATTCCTACCTCTGCAAGAGTCCATGTCCTTGACCTCTATCTAAGGAAAGCTCCAAGCCTCCGCTCCATCGTTCTATCTTCTTCGCCAACTCCCTTCATGCGGTTTGGGTACATCAACAAGTTACCCCTAAGTTGTTTCGCTTCTCGATTTGCATTGCGTTAATGGTGGCCCTCACGCCCACCATTCCACGGGTCAGCCCTTTGTTGAGTCCGATCTCACTATTGGCTCCAAGTGTGCCTTCACTTTGTATTGCCTGGGTTGCTCCCCCACTTGATCTCGCTATGCGTCCACCAACGCATTACCACTGGCGAGATCATGCAATGACTCCTTACCACTCACTCGATCCATCGAGTTTCGACTTGAGGTACTCCTCAACTAGTGTTCATTGCACAAGATTATCCTATGGAGAATCGGGACTTATCCTCCCGGATATCCGTCCCATTGGAGCAACTTCTCTCTTCGCATCCTTCCCTTTGGAAGTTTTGGAGACCACCATCCTCTTGGACTACTCCGCCTCTGCTGAATAAATTGTGTCCAATTTTGCCTTTGCAAATGCACTTGCTAGATTGTGACATTTCACCAATACAGCTCGCACTACACCCCTCTGGGTCTAGCAACATGCCGAACCTGCTACACACTTCAGCCTCTTACGAAAGTATCCTGCACATGTCGAAGAGAAAGTTTTAATGCTCCATGGCGCCGACCTTCGGTCGCCTTGGGATGGCCGCGAACAATCCATCGTCCGCATGCAAGGCCTTGCATGAGTATCGAATTCCTTGAGTTAGCAACTCTTTCGATTGTTGAACAACCCACTCCACCTTGCACGGTCTCATCCTTTGCCAAGCACTCTGCTTGCCTCGAGCATTGCCAAGTCTGGGTGTTAACGTCGAGCCACTGCTCGAACTCAGCCATCCCGACCTTTGTGCGCTCCGCAATTCCTCTTAGCTTGTTGTACTCGTGGTGCCTCGCTAGGTCCCCCACGTTTGCATGCTAAGTGTTTGTAAGTGGGCTTGTCCCGCTCTGATACCATCCGTCACGGACTTAGCTAGTTTTGCCTAAGCCGTGCGGCACCAATGCGTATCACCGCAAAGGTCAGCCTCCCCGAAATCTCCTAGAATCCCTTAGGACCTACGAAAGAGAGAACGGGATAGAGAAAGCACTTCACACGGGATCCACAAGCCACTCTTTTAGCAAACACTTTATAGCCAATGCAAATTCTAACCATGCATATTACAAGCTCAGAACAGTTGCACAACAAAGGTATAAAATTGGTCCACTATAGACCGAATTCTAGTACAAGTATGCACTCGATGCAAGCTTTATGTACAAGCCTACAATGGCTTACAAACTCGCTCAAATGGGGCATTTTGCCTTTGGCAAGCCCTTTACAAGTTTTACAAGTGACAACCAACCAAAAGGGACACGGACATGCATAAGCATTACACCGAACAAGCCGTTTACAATTTTGTCCGTGACACTACGCCCAACGAAGGGGCAAGCAAGGATGAGATCACTCGCTACATGAAGTACACAGATGGCTCCACTCTTGCTCAGTATTACATGTTGACTCCATGACTCCCGAGTTATAAAGACAACATGAAAAAATGGATGTCAAATCCATACTCCTACATCTCCATAAATTATTTGAGGAATAGGGAAGAATTCAACGATATGAGATATCGAAGAGTCTCTTTTATGCCAAGATGACTAAGAGGACATCGGTTCAGAACTATGTCCTTAAGATGATTGAGTAGATAGAGAAACTCACAGGTCTAGGAATGATCCTAGATTATAACATATGTGTGGATCTTGTGCTTTAGTCGCTACTAGATTCCTTTTTATAGTTCTCTATCCTGGTAAGACAAGAAAGAAAAGGAAGACAGAGAAGTCTCTTAAGAAGGGCAAGGGCAAAGGTAGATCGAGTAAAGCAAAGGTTGCTAAGAATGGCCCGATAAAGGACAAAAACCAGTGCTTCCACTTTGACAAAGACGGGTACTGGAAGATGAACTACAAAGAGTAGATTGCAGAAAAGGTAAAACAGAAGCTTAGAGAAGTTTCATATATGTATTCATGAGTAGTCTCTATCTATCAGACTCATATGATAATACATAGGTATTGGATACCAATAGTATTTATCATATATGCATTTCGTTGCAGGTTCTAACAAGATCTAGGAGATTGATAAGAGGCAAGATGGACCTCAAGATGGGTAATGAAGCAAGAGTTGCTGCTATTGCTATTAGCGAGGTCATCCTATATCTGCCTGGTGGAGCTATTATTGTATTATATGCATGTTATTTTGTTCTCTCTATCATAAAAAATATTATTTTTATTTCATATTTGACATTGAATGATTATAAAGTAGTTTTTTAGAAAAATAATTATTTAATTATTGAGGATGATGGGATCATCATGAGAGGAACATTGCATAATGGTTTTATTATACTAGAAACTACTCCATATATCATGAATGTAAGTGAGTCCAAGAGGAAACGAAATGAGGTGAACATTGCATACCTATGACATTGTAGGGTAGGTCATATCTGTGAGGGAAGGATTCAAAAGTTGCTGTTAGATAGATACCTAGATCCATTTGACTATGAGTCATATACGACTTGCGAACCTTACCTTCGTAGAAAGATGACCAACTCTCCATTTAGTAGAACTAGAGAGAGAGCCATTGAGTTATTGGAACTTATACATAGTGATGTATATGGTCACATATCAACTCAAGCCATAGGTGGTAACTCCAACTTCATTATTTTCACTAATGATTTCTCTAGGTACGGACACGTGTACTTAATGAAGTACAAGTCTGAAGTCTTCGAGAAATTTAGGGAGTATAAGAATGAAGTAGAGGTTTAGACTAGAAAGAGTATCAAGACTTTTCGATCAAATCGAGGAGGTGAGTACTTGAGTACAGAGTTTACTCAGTTCCTCAAGGACCATGGGATTCTATCCCAATGAACACCTCCTCATACATCCTAGCTCAAAAGTGTATTTGAAAGGAGGAATTACACACTGTTGATATGGTGCAGTCCATGATGAGTTTTGCTGACCTACCCGTCTCATTCTGGAGATATGCCCTAAAGTCCGTAGCTTACCTTCTGAACAAAGTTCCAACTAAGTCGATAGTATTTACACCATATGAGATATGGAAAGAGAAGCCCGATCTTAAGGTTGTTAAGATTTGGGGCTCCCTTGCCCATGTTAAAAGACACAAACTCGACAAGTTAGAATCCAAGACGGAACGGTGCAAGTTCGTGGGAGACCCCAAGAAAACTTGTGGGTATTAATTCTATCACTCCAAGGACCAAAATATTTTTGTAGCCAAGAGAGTAGTGTTCCTTGAGAAGGAACACATTCTTGGTGGAGATAGTGGGAGCATGATAAAGTTGAGCAAGGTTGGAGAACCCAGCTCAAGCACCATTCTATAGCCAGAATCTGTTCAGGTGCCTAGCATACAAGTTCTAACTTTACGTAGGTGCGGTAGAGTATTTTATCTAAGAGTATGTGGGACATATCGAAGGAGCGGATGTTGAGAATATTGATCCTCAGACCTATAAGGAGTCTATTACAAGTATAGACTCCAGAAAGTGACAAGAAGTCATGAATTCAAAGATGGATTCCATGTACTCCAACAAGGTTTAGAACCTAATTGGTGCACCCAACAATATCGAACCCATTGGCTACAAGTGGAGCTTTAAGAAGAAGATCGAAGTGGATAGAAAGGTAGAAACCTATAAAGCAAGGCTAGTGGCTAAGGGATATCGTCAAAGCTAAGGTATTGACTATGACGAAACCTTCTTACGCATAGCCATGCTAAAATCCATCTAAATTCTATTGGTTATTACATCACACTATGAGATCTAGTAGATGGATGTAAAAACTATGTTCCTCAATGGCAACCTCAAGCAGGAAGTGTATATGATACAACTTGAGGGATTCGTATCCAAGGATAGTCCAGATAAGGTGTGCAGGTTGCTTAGGTCTATCTATGGACTGAAGCAAGCTTCCTAAAGTTGGAACATAAGATATAATGAGGCAATAAGATCTTATGACTTTGTTAAAAACGAAGATGAGCCTTGTATGTACAGGAAGGTAAGTGAGAGTACTATCACCTTCTTAGTGTTATATGTGGATAACATCCTAATAATTGGGAATGATGTAGGAATGCTCTTCACAGTAAAGACTTGGCTATCCAAACACTTCTCCATAAAGGACATAGGAGAAGCATTATACATATTGGGGATTCTGATCTATATAGATAGATCTAAGAAGATGCTTGGCTTGTCTCAGTTTAGGTACATAAACACTATTATCAAAAGGTTTGACATGAAAAATTTCAAGAGATGTCTCATAACGATGAGACATAGGCCATCACTTTCTAGGAGTATGTCTTCAAAGGCTCCAAGAAAAGGCACACATGGATAGGACACCCTATGCCTCAGCAATAGGGACTATCATGTATGCTATGCTATGTACCAGGTTTGATATAGCGTATGCTCTGAGTGTCGCGAGCTGGTATCAAGCGAATCTAGGCTTGGAGCATTGGAAAGTAGTAAAGTGTATCCTTATATACTTGAGAAAGTCTAAGGATATTTTACCGGTATATGGAGAAAGTAGCCTTAGAGTTGAGGGCTACATGGACTCGAGCTTCCAGTCCGATGTCAATGATAACAAGTATAATTTAGGATATGTACTCTAAATGGAGGAGTAGTATGTTGGAAGAGTTCCAAGCAAGATACTACTGCTGACTCGACCACAAAGGCGGAATATATTATTATAGTAGAGGCAGCAAAGAAGGGAGTTTGGATGAAGAAGTTCATCACAGATCTGGGAGTCATGCCGAGCAACGAGGAGCTGATTCCCTAATATTATGACAACTATGGGGCGATTACTCAAATAAGGGAACCCAAGTCTCATTAGAAGTATTTTGAGAAGGTTCCAACTTATTAGAGAGATCGTGGCCCGAAGAGATGTAGCAGTGGAAAGAGTTCCATTTGAAGATAACATTACAGATCCACTAACAAAACCATTAACTCAGATTGTCTTTAAGCATTACTGAGGTCTGATGGGGATTAGACGTGTAAGTGATTAACTTTAGGTCAAGTGGGAGATTGCTAATTATAGGTGCCCTACAAGCCAATTATGTGAGTGATGACACTTATAACATGTTGCGTCAATCTCTTTGCTCATGATTATTGGCATTTTCTCATATTATCTAGATGAATATTGTGATGTCCTTGGATCTATGCAATAAGAATTGGATCGTGATGAGATCACGATAATGAGACCGATTCACCTTTAAACACAGACTCTAAATAATCCTGATCGTAGGTTACTTGAGAGAGGCATCGAGATAACTGGATAGACTGGTGTGCTGTATACCCGTCCATATGATGAAGGTGGCTAGTCTCATAGCTACTCATGTGGGGACACTAAGGGTACAGTACAGGTGCTCATTGGGAAATAATTTCACTGATTGATCCACTTATAGAATATTGGATGGATATTGATACCTGACATCAGATAGTGATTCCGTAATCATAGTGGTGTATCTGGTCCTTAGACTTGAGACACCAAGGATGTCTTGTATAAGTACTCCATTCTTTGATATTGGACTTATAGGTTTAGAAGTTTCAAATCTAGTATAGTCGGTTATTGGGAGTGACAACTAACTTTACGAGGGCTATTGAGTGTCAATAGAGGATCATCCACTCTCGGTATCATGAGAAGAATATTCTATGTGTTCTTACTCAAGCAAATCCCTACCTAGGGTCATTCAGATTAAGAGAGAATGCATTCTTTGGGAGAATCTGATTAGAGCGAGACTCGAGTGAAAACTGTTGGGAAATCAAGAGATTTGGCATCTCATGCGGAGCAAAAAATAAAAACAAGATCAGATTTCCTATAGTTACGTACTTGGTCGTCGTGCGACAATTGATGCGCAAAAATCGTAAATCCAAAATATCCACATGTATAATGTCAGAAGCGTTACTTGGGGAGATCATATATCCCCAAAAATTTTAGTTCCGATGAAGAGGATGAAGGAGCACTAGCATACTCCTCTCTAGTGGCAATCCATACAGCGGACGTAGTAACGATGCTCCTCAGATCACCATAGGATTTCTCTCCATGTACACCATAAGATTGCTGAAGCCAAGGAGGAGGAGAGGAGACTAAGGAGAATATGAGGATGACTATCAAGAGCTCTCAGCCTATAAACTAAGAGATTCCTCTTATTTATAGAGGTGGAGGAAGCTTATCCTTAATAGATCCTGTTCACACAAGATCTCTATCCATTTGGATCTTATTGGATCTTATCCAAAGGATCCAATTTGATCTCATCCAATTGGTTTTTATCCAATCATTTAATTGGATCTCATCCAATTACCCAATTGGATCTCATCCACAGGATCCAAACTAGGGGATTCGCAGATATCTCATATTCGCACCTCTACTCGCCATAATATTCACCTTATATGTGCGACCCTCTAGGCCCGATACCAAGGTGCTGTGAGTTGCTCCCGTCAGAACTCCTTCTGACTTAGAATACCTTCTGATATAGTGAATTATTATCTCCATAATAATTCACTCGACTCATCAACTATGGACGTACTAGGCCACTATGCCATAGTCCCCATATGGTACAAGGGGATCTAATCTATTGGACCTATCTGTCCTTAGTTACCATGTATCTATAGTCCCTCATCTATCTAATATCCCAGAGATCATATATTGGGCATGGTAACCTCAGACCCATATGGAATCCTATTTGAGTCTCGCACTAATTGGATTCTCTCGGAGAACTCCTCTTTCAATCCGAACGACCTTGGCCAGGGATTTTACCTCAGCAAGCACACGCGAGATATATCTCTCACGATACCGAGAGTGGATGATCCTCTATTGACGTGCAATTACCTTCGTAAGATTGACTACCATTCCCGAGAATATGTGCCCTACAAGCCAATCACATGAGTGATGACACTTGTGACTTGATAAGTACTCTTTCTTTTGCTTATTATTATCAAGCATTTTATCACTTTATCGTACGTGTTGCATATATTATGATGTCCTTGGATCTGTGTAATGGGAATCGGATCATGATGAGATCACGATAATAAGACCGATTCACCTTTAAATACAGACCCTAAATAATCCTGATCATAGGTTACTCGAAGGGGATATCGAGATAACTGGATAGACGGGTGTGCTGTATACCCATCTATATGATAGAGGTGGTTGGTCACATAGCTACTCATGTGGGGACACTAAGGGTATAGTGCAAGTACTCATTGGGGAATGAGTTCACTGATTGATCTACTTATGGAATACTAGATGGTTATTGATACCTCACGTCAGACAACAATTTTGTAGTCCCAGTAGTGTATCTGGTCCTTAGACTTGAGACACCAAGGATGTCCTATATGAGTACTCTACTCTTTAATATCAGACTTATAGGTTTGGAAGTTTTAGATCTAGTATAGTTGGTTATTGGGAGTGGTAGCCAACCTTACGAGGGCTATTGAGTGTCAATAGAGGATCATCCGCTCTCGGTATCATGAAAAAATATCCTATGTATTCTTACTTGAACAAATCCTTGGCCAAGGTTATTCGGATTGAGAGAGAAAAAGTTCTCCGGGAGAATCCGACTAGAGCAAGATTCAAGAAGAGACCGTATGGGCCTGACAGCACCATACCCGGTATAGGGTCTCTGGGATATTAGATGGATAAGGGACTATAGATACATGAAAAATGAGGACAAATAGGTCCAAAGGATTGGATTCCCCTGTATCGTCTGGGGAGTACGGCATAGTGGCCTAGTACGTCCGCAATCGATAAGTCGGGTGAATTATTATAGAGATAATAATTCATTGAGTCAGAAGGAGTTCTAAGAAGTATCACTCACAGCTAGCTCGATATTGGGCCTAGAGGGTCACACACATATGGTAGGTGTTGCAACGAGTAGAGGTTCGGATATGAGATATCCGCTAGAGCCCCTATCTTATTGGATATCCATTAAGCCCCTGAATTATTGGATCCTCAGATGAGATCCAATAATTACTAAAAAGAGATTATTGGGTAGAGACCCACTAATCCAAGAGGCTTGGGTAATTGAATGGAGATCCAATACCCAACAAGGCAAGATACATTAGGGTTTATAGGGGACCTCTATAAATAGGAGGGAACCAAAGCTCCATAGCTTAGGGGGTTCTTTTTGGTGGCCACCTTATATTCTCCTCTCCCAAGAGAGGAGCATCGTTGTAGTCCCTACCATGTGCATACTGCTAGAGAGGAGGACGCTTGACCTTCTTCATCATCTCCTACAGATCTGTAGAGATTCAGGGATATACGATCTCCCTAGGTACTTTCTTTTACACATGCAATTTTTGTGGATTTGTTTTTGACGCACCGATCTTCACACGACGACGGAACCTTTCATGGAAATCTTAAGATTTTTGTTTTTTTGTTCTTCCGCTATGCATGAGATGTCGCCCCTTGTGGATTTCTCAACAGTGGTATCAGAGCTAGGCTATTCGTATAAAGATTAGATCTTAAACTGTGTGTGTTGTTATTTAGAACAGTTTTGTCGTCAAAATCGTTGGCGCAAAAGTGGTGAGGAAGGGTAGCAACTGTTGCTGCCATTGCTACGCTTGCAGAATAGCCAAAAGCTGCTTGCAGCCATGGCTATGCGTGTAGGGGCCGGCGTTGGCTACCAGGCAGGCAGCGCCTACAGGCTGCCTATGTAGGCGCCCTTCCTGTAAGGGGCGGGCGGCGCTCACAAGGGCGATCGCCGCCGCTCATAGCCAAGTAGGCAGTGCCTGCAGCCTCTCACGACCAGGCAAGCAGCGCTTGTAACCACCCGTAGGGGCGATCCCCGCGGGGGGCAAGGTCGCCTGAGGAGGCAGCGCCCGCCCGTGGCGACGCCCACGGGGTAGCGCCGTAGGGGCGTCGGCGGGGAGCCCGTGGGGTAGCGCTTGCGGGTGCTGTGCCCACATGCAGCAGCGACACTGCCCGTAAGCATGGGAGGCGCCCCCTTCCCACACGGCACCTCGTGCACATGGTCGCTACCGGCAGGGTGGCGGCGGCCGCAGCCACAACGCTGCAGAGGAGGGATTAGGGTTTTTCCTAGGCAAAAGATAATTTTGCCCCTCGGAATTTCAAAAATTTTGGTTTCTATACCTTTTAACAAAATTATCAAAATACCCCTCATAATTTTAAAAATTCTAGTTTTATCCTTTTAGCGAAATGACCAAAATACCCTTAAAAATTCAAAAAATTCTCTTTATATCCCTGATTTCAGAAAAATATTAGTTAATTAAAATATTTGTTTAACTATTATTATTTATCTAGTAGTCCTATATAATAATATATACATGTGATGTATGATGTGGATAAATGATAATGGACCGCGTAATGTGATGTGTGTACATGTGATTATTATTATTAGGCTTGCGAGCATATATTTTTCTCATTTATTGTCGGGCCTGCGTGCTTGTAATTATGTTGTAATTACATGAAGAGGCACTATAGGAGCGTGGAAATGATAGCGGGACCCACGAGGTCGAGACGGATAATCCGACGTATGGAGATGCGTTGACATGCCGATGGAACCGACAAAGCGAGATGGATGATCACAAGACATGAAGATGCGCCGATGCACACATAGATCTTGATGTGAGTGATTGAGCCCACTGGCTCGGGCCTGATCATATTAGGATGTGGTCCATGATCATCTGGTATGATTGCTCATGTGATGCATGATTGATTATATAGCTACTAGATATATATATTTACATGCGATGTAGATATATATATTAAATATGTATGTGTGTGATACATTATGTTAGGAGACCAAATCAAAATCCCCTCTATTAATAATATTAAGTCGGTAAATATGAGCCAATTAGATTGACCCACGTGGCCTTCCATCATTATAGGTAGGAACCGATTCCCGGTGTAGGTTGAGTTGGTTGAGTCCCTCGAGACTCACCTATATCGCGTTTCGCTATCTTATCTATGACATAGAAATGTCACCGATGACCTAAGGACATGTTATGCTTGGTTGAGTCCCTCGAGAGTATATCATCGAATCAGACTCATCTTGTAACGATGGTGATGACTTAATTGAACATCATAGTTGGTCAAGTCCCTCGAGGCCATGGTGGTTCAGAGGCTGAACAGGATGGGAATCACAAGGAGTTGTGATTGGCAAGAGTTGCCTACCTTTACAGGGTTACATGATTGGTCGAGTCCCTCGAGGTTATGTTAAGACGTCAATTGGATCCTGATCCCCACTAGAGATTCATCGGGGGTTTTCGATTCACATACCGGAGGGTGTTATGTGTCTCACAAAAAATTAGTGGGAGTACATTAAGATAGAAGTCCTTATCTTAACTGTTTAATTTTTGTAAAGTCTACATGTTATTTATTTCTGCTACATCTTTAATTTCAGAAAAATATCGCTTTTAAATCCTTTACGTGGCATACTTGATGTCAACTGTCTCACTGGTCCAAATTATATGGATTGATTTCACAATCTGAGAATCATTTTCATGGTGGAGAAAATTACGTATGTCCTTGATATAGTGATCCCTACGCCTAACGAAGGAGCAAGCGAGGATGAGATCGCTCATTATATGAAGTACATTGATGATTCCACTCTTGCTCAGTGTTATATGTTGGCCTCTATGACTACTGAGTTATAGATGCAACATGAAAATATGAATGCTAATTCCATACTCTTATATCTCCGTAAACTGTTTGAAGAATAAGGAAGAACTCAGCGATATGAGATATCAAAGAGTCTTTTCCGTGCCAAGATGACTGAAGGGACACTGGTTCAGAACCATGTCCTTAAGATGATTGAGTAGATCGAGAAACTCACAGGTCTAGGAATGGTCCTAGAGGATAACCTCTATGTGGATCTTGTGATTCAGTCCCTACCAAATCCTTTTCTCAATTTATAATGAATTTTAATATGAACAAGCTTGAAGTGACCCTCCCAGAGCTCATCAATATGTTGAGAGAAGCAGAAAGCACCATCAAGAAAGAGAAGCCAGTTCTCTATGCTGGTGAGACCAGAAAGAAAAGAAAGGCTGAGAAGCCCCTTAAGAAGGGCAAGGGCAAGGGCAAAATGGGTAAGATAAAAGTTACCAAGAAAGACCCAACAAAGGACAAAGACCAGTGCTTCCACTACAGTAAAGATGGGCATTGGAAGAGGAACTACAAAGAGTATCTTGCAGAGAGGGTGAAACAGAAGCTTGGATAAGCTTCAGGTACATTCATGACCAGTCTCCATTTGTCAGAATCTTATGATAACACATTGGTATTGGATACCGGGAGTGCTTATCATATCTGTAATTTATTGCAGGTTCTGGCAGCACCTAGGAGATTAAAGAGAGGCGAGATGAACCTTAAGATAGGCAATGGAGCAAAGGTTGCTGTAGTGACTGTTGGCAAGGTCACCTTATATCTGCCTAGTGGAGCTATTATTGCATTAGATGCATGTTATTATATTCCTTCTATTATGAAAATATTATTTCCATTTCATGTTTGATAGTTAGTAGATATAAATTAGTTTTTGAGAACAATGGTTGTTCAATAATATTAAATGATGAAATCATTATAAGAGAAACATTGCATAATGGTTTATTTATGCTAGATACAACTCCACACATCATGAGTGTAAGTGAGTCTAAGAGGAAACGAGAAGAGGTGAACAATGCATATCTGTGGCATTGTAGGCTAGGTCACATCCATGAGGGAAGGATTCAAAAATTGTCGAAGAATGAATATCTAGATCCATTTGACTATTAGTCATATGCGACTTATGAACCTTGCCTTCGCGGAAAGATGACTAACTCTCCATTTAGTAGAACTAGAGAGAAAGTCATTGAGTTACTAGAACTCATGCATAGTGATGTATGTGGTGCCATATCGACTAATGCCATAGGTGGTTACTCCTACTTCATTACTTTCTCTAATGATTTCTCAAGATACGGACATGTGTACTTGCTGAAGTACAAGTCTGAGGCTTTTGAGAAATTCAGGAATTATAAGAATGAAGTGGAGAACCAGATTGGAAATAGTATTAAAACCCTTTGATCAGATCGAGGAGGTGAATACTGAAGTACAGATTTCACCGAGTTCCTCAAAAACCATGAGATTTTATCCCAATGGACACCTCCTTATACACCGTAGCTTAATGGTGTATCAAAAAGGAGGAATCGCACACTGTTAGACATGGTGCGTTCCATGATGAGTTTCGCCGACCTACCCATCTCATTCTGGGGATATGCCCTAGAGAGCATTCTGAACGTAATTCTAACTAAGTCAGTAGTGTCTACTCCATATGAGATATAGAATGGGAAGAAGCCCGATCTTAAGGTTGTTAAGATTTGGGGCTGCCCTACCTACGTCAAGAGACACAACCCCGATAAGTTAGAATCCAGGACGGAATGGTGTAAGTTCGTGGGATATCCTAAGAAAACTTATGGGTATTATTTCTATCACCCTGAGAACCAAAAGGTCTTTGTAGCTAAGAGAGCAGTGTTCCTTGAGAAGGAACACATTCTTGGTGGAGACAGTGAGAGCATGATAGAGTTGAGCGAGGTTGGAGAACCTAGCTCAAGCACCATTCTATAGCCAGAGTCTGTTTAGGTACCTAGTGCACAAGTTCCAACTTTACGTAGATCCGGTAAAGTATCTCATCCTCCTGAGAGATATGTAGGACATATCAGAAGAGAAGATATTGAGGATCCCCAAATCTACGAGGAGGCTATTATGAGCATAGACTCTGGGAAATGACAAAAAGCAATGAATTCATAAATGGATTCCATGTACTCCAATAAAGTTTGGAACCTGGTTGTTGCAATCGAGGATATTGTACCCATTGGCTGCAAGTGGATCTTCAAAAAGAAGATTGGAGCAGATTGAAATATAGAAACCTATAAAGCAAGGCTAGTGGCTAAGGGGTATCGTCAAAGGCAAGGTGTTGACTATGATGAAACTTTCTCACCCATAGCCATGCTAAAATCTATTCGAATTCTATTGGCTATTGCAACACACTATGATTATGAGATCTGGCAGATGGATGTTAAAATTGCATTCCTCAATGGTAACCTCGAGAAAGAGGTGTATATGATACAGCCTGAGGGATTCGTGTCCAGGGATAACCCAAATAATGTGTGCAAGTTGCTTAGGTCCATCTATGGACTGAAGCAAGCTTCCCGAAGTTGGAACATAAGATTTGATGAGGCGATCATATCTTATGACTTTGTTAAGAATGAAGATGAGCCTTGTGTGTACAGGAAGATAAGTGAGAGCACTATTACCTTTTTGGTATTATATGTGGATGACATCTTGATCATTGGGAATGATGCAGGAATGCTCTCCACAGTGAAGGCTTGGCTATCTAGGCACTTATCCATGAAAGACTAAGGGAAAGCATCTTGCAAATGAAGATACAGATCTATAGAGATAGATCTAAGAGGATGCTAGGCTTGTCCTAGTCCAGGTACATAGACACCATTATCAAAAGGTTTGGCATGAAAAATTCTAAGAGATGTCTCATACCAATGAGACATGGAATATCACTTTCTAGGAGTATGTCCCTAAAAAACTCCTGAAGAAATGACACATGGATGGGATACCATATGCCTCAGCGACAGGATCTATCATATATGTTATGCTATGTACCAGGCCTGATATAGCACATGCTTTGAGTGTCATGAGTAGGTATCAAGCATATCTAGGCTTGGAGCACTAGAAAGCAACAAAATGTATCCTTAAGTACTTGAGAAGGACTAAGGATCTTTTACTGGTATATGGAGGAAGTAGCCTCAAGGTTAAGGGTTACACGGACTCGAGCTTCCAATCCGATGTCGATGATAGCAAATCTAATTCAGGGTATATGTTCACCCTGAATGGAGGAGCAGTATGCTGGAAGAGTTCCAAGTAAGACACTACTGCTGACTCGACCATAGAGGCGGAATACATTACTGCAGCAGAGATAGCAAAGGAGGGAGTCTGGGTGAAGAAGTTCATCACAGATCTAGGAGTCATCCCGGGCAATGAGGAGCCGATTCCATTGTATTGCGATAACAACAGGGCAATAGCTTAAGTGAAGGAACTCAGGTCTCATCAGAAGTCAAAGCACGTTCTAAGGAGGTTCCACTTGATAAGAGAGATTATCGCCCGAAGAGATGTAGTAGTGGAAAGAGTTCCATCCGAAGATAACATTGCAGATCCACTGATAAAGCCATTGACTCAGATTATCTTTGAACGTCATAGAGATCGGATAGGGATCAGACACATAAGTGATTGGATTTAGGTCAAGTGGGAGATTGCTAGTCATATGTGCCTTGCTAGCCAATCACATGAGTGATGGCACTTGTGACTTGATATGCACTCTTTCTTTTGCTTATTATTATCAAGCATTTTATCATTTTATCTTACATATTGCATATATTGTGATGTCCTTGAATCTATGTAATGAGAATCGGATTGTGATGAGATCACGATAATAAGACCGATTCACCTTTAAACACAGACCCTAAATAATCCCGGTCATAGGTTACTCGAGAGGGACATCGAGATAACCATATAGACTGGTGTGTTGTATACCCATCCATATGATGGAGGTGGTTGGTCACATAGCTACTCATGTGGGGATACTAAGGGTACAGTACAAGTGCTTATTGGGGAATGAGTTCACTGATTGATCCGCTTACGAAATACTGGATGGTTATTGATACCTCACGTCAGACAGCGATTCTATAATCCTAGTAGTGTATCTGGTCCTTAGACTTGAGACACCAAGGATATCCTATATGAGTACTCCACTCTTTGATACCAGACTTATAGGTTTGGAAGTTCCGGATCTAGTATAGTCGGTTATTGGAAGTGGTAGCCAACCTTACGAGAGCTATTGAGTATCAATAGATGATTATTTACTCTCGTTATCATAAGAGGAATATCCTATGTTTTCTTGCTCGAACAAATCCTTAACCAAGGTTATTCGGATTGAGAGAGAAAGAGTTCTCCGGGAGAATCCGACTAGAGTAAGATTTGATAAGAGACCGTATGGGCCTGACAATACTATGCCTGATATATGGTCTCTGGGATATTAGATTGATGAGGGACTATAGATATATGGTAATTGAGGACAAATAGGCCCAAAGGATTGGATTCCTCTGTATCATCTGGGGACTACGGCATAGTGGCCTAGTACGTCCGTAGTCGATGAGTCAGGTGAATTATTATAGAGATAATAATTCACTGAGTTAGAAGGAGTTCTAACAAGTATCACTCACGGCCAGCTCAATATTGGGCCTAGAGGGTCACACACATATGGTAGGTGTTGCGACGAGTAGAGGTTCGGATATGAGATATCCGCTAGAGCCCCTATCTTATTGGATATCCATTAAGCCCCTGAATTATTGGATCCTCAGATGAGATCCAATAATTGCTAATAAGAGATTATTGGATAGAGACCCACTAATCCAAGAGGTTTGGATAATTGGATGGAGATCCAATCCCAAACAGGGCAAGATCTATTAGGGTTTACAGGAGGCCTCTGTAAATAGGAGGGAACCAAAACTCCATAGGCTAGGGGGTTCTTTTTGGTGGCCACCTTATATTCTCCTCTCCTAAGAGAGGAGCATCGTTGTAGTCCCTACCATATGCATACTGCTAGAGAGGAGGACGCTTGACCTTCTTCATCCTCTCCTACAGATCTACAAGGATTCAGGGATATACGATCACCCTAGGTACTTTCTTTTACACATGTAGTTTTCGTAGATTTATTTTTGACGCACCGATCTTCGTACGACGACGGAACCTTTCGTAGAAATCTAAGGTTTTTATTTTTTTTATTCTTCCGCTATGCATGATGTTGCCCATTGTGGATTTTCCAACAATTCTTACGTTATTCCCAATGATTAAAATGTCATCCACATATAACATCAAGAAGGTGATAGCGCTCCCACTTACCTTCCTATGCACATAAGGTTCATCTTCGTTCTTAACGAAGTCATAAGATCTGATCACCTCATCAAATCTTATATTCCAACTTCGGGAAGCTTGCTTTAGTCCATAAATGGACTTAAGTAATCTGTACACCTTATTTGGACTATGCTTGGACATAAAACCCTCAGGCTATATCATATACACTTCATCTTCGAGGTTGCCATTGAGGAATATAGTTTTCATGTCCATCTGCCATATCTCATAGTCATAATTTTCTGCAACAACCAATAAAATTCAGATGAATTTCAGCATAGCTACAAGTGCAAAGGTTTTGTCATAGCAACACCTTGCCTATGACGATACCCCTTAGCCACTAGCCTTGCCATATAGGTCTCCACCTTTCCATATACCCCGATCTTCTTCTTAAAGATCCATTTGTAGCCAATGGGTACGATACCCTCAGGTGCATCAACAAGGTTCCAAACATTATTGGAGTACATGGATTCCATCTCAGAATTCATGGTTTCTTGCCACTTCTCAGAGTCTATACTCGTAATAGCCTCCTCGTAGGTCTGAGGATCAATATCCTTAATATCATCTCTTCTGATATATCCCACATATCTCTTAGGAGGATGAGTTACTCTATCGGATGTATGTAAAGTTAAAACTTATGTGTGAGGTACTCTATCATAATAGTCTCCTCATAGGTCTAAGAATTAATGTCCTGAATGTCCTCTCAACTAATATGTCCCACATATCTTTAAGGAGGGTATAACACTCTACTAGTCCTATACAAAATTGGAACTTGTGTGTTAGATACCTGAACAGACTCGATCTCTGAAATGGTGCCTAAGCTAGGTTCTCCAATCTCGCTCAATTCTATCATGCTCCCACTGTCTCCTCCAAGAATATGTTCCTTCTTAAGAAACACTACTCTTTTGGCAATAAAGACCTTTTGGTCCTCAGGGTGATAGAAATAATAACTACAAGTTTCCTTGGGGTATCCCATGAACTTGCACCGTTCCGTCCTGGATTCTAACTTATTGGGGTCGTGTCTTTTAACGTTGGCAAGGTAGCCTCAAATATTAACAACTTTAAGATCGGGCTTCTTCCCTCTTTATATCTCATATGGTGTAGACACTACCAATCTAGATGGATCTCTATTCAGAAGGTAAATTACGGTTTGTAGGGCATATCCCCAAAATGAGATGGGTAGGTCAACGAAACTCATCATGGACCGGACCATATCTAATAGAATGTAATTCTTCCTTTTGGATACACCATTAAGTTGTGGTGTATAAGGAGGTATCCATTGGGACAGAATCCCATGGTCCTTGAGGAACTGGATGAATTCTATACTTAAGTATTCTCCTCCTTGATCTGATCGAAGAGTTTTAATACTCTTTCCAGTCTGGTTCTCTACTTCATTCTTATACTCCCTGAATTTCTTGAAAGCTTCAGACTTATATTTCATCAAGTACACATATCCATACCTAGAGAAATTATCAATAAAAGTAATGAAGTAGGAATAACCACCTATGGCATGAGTTGACATAGGACCACATACATCACTATGTTTAAGTTATAGTAACTCAATGGCTTTCTCTCTAATTTCACTAAATGGAGAGTTGGTCATTTTTCCACGAAGGTAAGACTTGTAAGTTGTATATGACTCATAGTCAAATGGATCTAAGTATCCATTTTTTAACAACTTTTAAATTCTTCTCTCATGGATATGACTTAGCCTACAATGCCACAAATATGCATTGCTCACCTCTTCTCGTTTCCTTTTGGCCATACTTACATTCATGATATGTGAAGGAGTATTTAGTATGAATAAACTATTATGCAATGTTCCTCTAGTGATGATCTTATCATTCTCACTGATTGAATAATAATTATTATCAAAAAATACTTTATAACCATTTAATGTCAAACATGAAATGGAAATAATATTTTTGATAATAGAGGGAACAAAATAACATGCATCTAATGCAATAATAGCTCCATTAGGTAGATGTAGAGTGACCTCACTGATAGCAATAGTAGCAACTCTTGCTCCATTGCCCATCTTGAAGTCCATCTCACCTTTTGCTAATCTCCTATGCCTTGTCAGAACCTGCAACGAATTGCAGATATGATAAACACTATCAGTATCTAATACCTATGCATTATCATAAGAATCTGACACATGGAGATGGATAATAAAAGTAAGTAAAGCTTTTTCAAGCTTCTGTTTTATTTTTTCTGCAAGATACGCCTTGCAGTTCCTCTTCCAATGCCCATCTTGATCGCAGTGGAAGCACTGGCCTTTGTCTTTTGCTGGGTCAATTTTGGTAACCTTTGCCTTACCCCATTTGCCATTGCCCTTACCCTTCTCAAGGGTCTTCCCAATCTTCCTTTTCCTTTTGGTCTCACCAACATAGAGAACTAATTTCTCTTTCTTGATTGTGCTCTCTGCCTCCCTCAATATATTGAGGAGCTCAGGGAGAGATACCTCAAGTTTGTTCATATTGAAATTCATGATGAACTGAGAAAAGGAATCCAATAGGGACTGAAGTATAAGATTAATATATAGGTTATCATCTAGGATCATTCCTAGACTTGTGAGTTTTTCAATCCACTCTATCATCTCTAGGACATGGTTCTGAACCGGTGTCCCCTTAGTCATCCTAGCATGGAAGAGACTCTTAGATATCTCATATCGCTAAGTTCTTCCTTGTTCCTCAAATAGTTTGTGGAGGTGCAGGAGTATGAAATGAGCATCCATGTTTTCATATTATCTCTGTAACTCAAGAGTCATAGAGGCTAACATGTAACACTGGGCGAGAGTGGAATCATCTATATACTTTGCATAGTGGGTAAACTTTTCCTGAGGTGCTTCTGCCTCAAGTTGGGGCATGACTGTATCTAGTACATATGCGATTTTCTCCACTGTAAGAACTATTCTTAGGTTGCAGAGCCAATCCGTATAATTTAGACTAGTGAGGTGGTTGGCATCAAGTATGCCACGTAGAGGGTTTGATGACGATATGTTTCTGATAAACAAGAGATATAGCATAAGTGAATAACATGCAGATTTTGTAAAAATAAACAATCAAGATATGGACTTCTATCTTGACATGCTCCTACTAATTTTTCTAACGACTCATGCAACACCCTCAACACATGAAATGGAAGTCTCTGACAGACTTCTAATGGGGATCGGGATCCAGTTGACATCTTAGTGCAATCTCGAGGGACTCGACCAATCACATTAAGCCCAAAAGGTAGATAACTCTTACCAATCACAACTCCTTGTGATTCCCATCATATTTGGCCTCCGAACCACTATGGCCTCGAGGAACTCGACCAACCATGATATCCAGTTAAGTCATCACCATCATTACAAGATGAGTCTGATTCGGTGATATGCCCTCGAGGGACTCGACCAAGCATATTATGTCCTCAGGTCACCGGTGACATCTCTATGTCGAAGACAAGATAGCGAGACATGAAATAGGTGAGCCTCGAGGGACTCGACCAACTCAGCCAACGTCGGGAATCGGTTCCTGCCTCTAACGATAGAAGGCCACGTGGGTCAATCTTATTGTCGCATGCTTACCGACTTAATATTATCATAGGAGGGGTTTTAGGTTTGATCTCGTGATATGACATGTCACACACATATATATTTAATATATTTACATCGCATGTAAATATATATATATATATATATACTTATCTAGTAGGTGTATAGCATTCACATGCACAAGCACACCAAATGATCATGGACTTCAACCTAATATGATTAGGCCTAAGCCAGTAGGCCTAATCACTTACATCAGGATCTATGTGCATATCAGTGCATCTCTATGCACGGTGATCATCCATCTCGTCATCGTCAGATTTGTCGGCACTTGGATGCATCTCCATGCATCGTGATCGTCTAAATTAGCCTCAGGGATCCGGCTACCACCTCCAGGCTTCCGCCGCACCTCTAGGATAATTACAACATAATTACAGGTATGCAGGCCCGACAATCAACGAAAAATGAAGACGCGCAGGCCCCAATAATCACATACACACATCACAAAGTCCATGATCATCTTCACACATCACATCATATCACATCATATGTATATATCATGTAGGATTACTAGATAAATAATAATAGTTACTTAAACCTTTTAAATAACTAAAATTCTAAAATCAAGGACATGTAGAGAATTTTTCAGAAATTCTGAAGGGTATTTTAGTCATTTTGTCATAGGGGACAAAATTAAAATTTCTAAAATTTTGATGGGCAAAACTATCTTTTGGTCGAAAAACCCTAATTTTCATTCCCTCTACTTTCTGTAGCGCTGTGGCTGCAGCCACCGCCACCTTGTCGTCGACGGCCATGCGTGCGGGGTGTCATGGAGGGAGGGTGGGGGTCGCGGCGGGGCTGGTGCCACCCGCGAGCCTAGCGCCTGCGGGCTCCTTGTGCGCATGCGGCCAGTGCTGCCATTGCGGGCAGACGACCACCGACGGCCCTACATGCACGACCATGGCTGCAAGCAGCCTTGGTCAAATTATGAGGGCAGCAACAGTTGCTGCCCTCTCTCATCTTTTGCGTCAACGATTTTGGTGTCAAAAGCGCATCCAAAACAAAACACATGTAGTTTATAAGCCAATCATCACACAATGAACCTGGCTCTGATACCACTGTTGAAAAATCGAGAGATTTGGCATTTCATTCACAGTGAAAAACAAAATAAGATCGGATTCCCTATAGTTACGTACTTGGCCGTTGTGCGACGATTGGTGTGCAAAAATCGTAAATCCGAAAAATCCACATGTATCATGTCAGAAGCGTTACCTAGGGAGATCATATATCCCCAAAAATTTTATATCCGATAAAGAAGATGAAGGAGCACTGGCGTACTCCTCTCTAATGGTAATCCGCACAGCGGACGCAGTAACAACGCTTCTCAGATCACCGCGGGATCTCTCTCCACGTACACCACAAGGTTGCCAGAGCCAAGGAGGAGGAGAGGAGACTAAAGAGAATAGGAGAATGACTACCAAGAGCTCTTAGCCTATGAAACATGAGGTTCCTCCTATTTATAGAGGTGGAGGAAGCTTATCCTTAACAGATCCTGTTCACACTAGATCTCTATACAATTGGATCTCATTGGATCTTATCCATAGGATCCAATTGGATCTTATCCAATCATTTAATTGGATCTCATCCAATTACCCAATTGGATCTCATCCACAAGATCCAAACTAGGGGCTTCATAAATATCTCATATCGACACCTCTACTCGTTGTAACATTCACCTTATGTGTATGACCCTCTAGGCCCGATACCGAGCTGGCCGTGAGTCACTCCCGTCAGAACTCCTTCTGAGTTAGAACACCTTCTGATATAGTGAATTATTATCTCCATAATAATTCACTCGACTTATCAACTATGGACGTACTAGGCCACTACGCCATAGCCCTCATACGGTACAGGGGGATCTAATTCATCGGACCTATCTGTCCTCAGTTACCATGTATCTATAGTCCCTCATCCATCTAATATCCTAGAGACCGTATATTGGGTATGGTAAAGTCAGGCCCATACGGAATCCTGTTCGAGTCTTGCTTTGATCGGATTCTCCCGGAGAACTCCTTCTCTCTCAATCCGAATAACCCTAGCTAGGGATTTTGCCTAAGCGAGCACATGCGAGATATATCTCTCACAATACCGAGAGTGGATGATCCTCTATTGACATACAATTATCTTCATAAGATTGGCTATTATTCCTAAGAACTGGCTATACCAGATCTGGAGCTCTCCAAACTTGTAAGTCCGGCGGCAAAGAATGGAGTACTCAAGCAAGACATCTTTGGTGCCTCAAGTCTAAGGACCAGACACACTACTAGGACTATAGAATCACTATTTGACATTAGGTATCATTAACCATACAGCATTCTGTAAGCGAATCAATCAATGAACTCATTCTCCAATGAGCACCTACATTGTACCTCTAGTGTCCGCACACAAGTGACTATGAGACCAGTCACCTCCATCATATAGACGAATATACAACGCACCAGTCTATCCGATTATCTTAATGTCCTCTTCGAGTAACCTATGACCAGGATAATTTAGGATCTATGTTTAAAGGTATATTGGTCTCATTATCATGATCTCACCATGATCCGATTCCTATTGCACAGATCCATAGACATCACAATATTCATCCAGATAATGTGAGAAAAATGTCAATAATAATATGTGAAGAGATCGACGTAACATGTCACAGATGGCATTACTCACGTGATTGGTTTGTAGGGCACCTACAACCAATAGAAACCGTATGGGCCTGACAGTACCATGCTTTATATACAGTCTCTGGGATATTAGATGGATGAGGGACTATAGGTATATGGTAACTAAGGACAGATAGGTCCAAAGGATTAGATTCTCCTGTATTGTTTGGGGACTGCAGCGTAGTAGCCTAGTACATCCGCAGATGAGTCAAGTGAATTATTATGGAGATAATAATTCGCTGAGTCAAAAGGAGTTCTGATAGGTATAACTCACGGTCAGTTCGATATTGGGCCTAGAGGGTCACACACATATGATAGGTATTGCAAAGAGTAGAAGTTCGGATATGAGCTATCCATCGGAGCCCCTAGTTTATTGGATATCCAATAAGCCCCTGTATTATTGGATCCCATGGATGAGATCCCATAAGAGTTAGATTATTGGGTAGAGACCCATTAATCTAAGAGACTTGAGTAATTGGATGGAGATCCAATACCCAATAGAGCAGGATCTATTAGGGTTTACAAGGGGCCTCTATAAATAGGAGGGAACTAAAGGTCCATAAGCTAGGGCTTCTTGGTAGCTACCTCCTATTCTCCTCTCTCCAAAGAGGAGCATCTTCATAGTCCTGTTGTGTGGATCACCGTTAAAGAGGACTCTTTATCTCCTTCATCCACCCCATATATCTGTAGGAATTTAAGGATATATGATCTCCCTAAGTACTATCTTTTTACATACGTAGTTTTTAGATTCACGGATTTGGTTTTATGCACCGATCTCCACACGACGATGGAACCTTATCATGAAAATTTAGGATGTTTTATTTTATGTTCTTCCGCTACGCATGTAATGTCGCCCCTTGGATTTTCTAACACTAGCATGTCATTAGTTCATCCAGCACTTCATCTGAACTACTAACGCATCATCTTTTCCTTCGACTTATTATATCTAATCCAACGATATGTTGACCTCCTGTAACATTCAATTTTCTTGACACAAAGCCTGATCCTTCCGACCTAATGCCCAATCTTTGACATGATGCTCTCTGGCCCAACATCTAATTCTCATACTTCAGTGATTTACCTTTCCATGATCGAAGTTTCTCTTGCGTTACTTATCTCAAATGCTTATTAGTCTACAAACTCATCAATCGATTTCATTATCAAAATTTGAGATTCAACACTTATTTGATGAAATAAAAGCTATGCTTATTTAAAATTCACTTTTAATGGGTAAAATAATAAGAAAATAATTTTTTTTAGCATTTTGAAGGGTTAAATTAACTGAAAATAGATATTTTAAAGGCCTAAAAGTAGAACAAGTGGTCATTTAGGCATTCATAAGTTTCTAAAGTTTCATCGAACTTGAGCTTTGAGTGATCAAAAGTAAAAAAATAAAAAATTTAGCCATTTAAGTACTTATTTAACTGAAAATATGTGCTTTAAAGGCAAAAAAATAAAAAAAATGGTCTTTCAAGGCTTCATCAAATGTTTACAAGGTTTCATAAAAATTTTGATTAATAAACCTTATAATTTCAGCTTAAATTGATCAAAAAAAATCAGCATTTTAATAACTGAATTAAATAAAAGTAGGTCTTTTAATGGTCAAAAAAAAGGGAAAAAATTGGTCAACTAGGGCTTCATTACATATTTTCAACGTTGTATAAAAAATTTAATATTTTTCAATTAAAATACACTAGAATTATGCTATTTTTGTAACTCATTTAAAAATAGTGTCACTGAGATATCAATAACTTTTTGTTATCTTAAAACTTGAAGAAAACTTCTTGGATGAAATAAAAATGACTTTGTAGTCAAATTTGTTCCCAAGTTCACCCTAGATCAGTCAAAAAAAATAAAAAAAGAAAATCTCATCCTTTTAACTGTTAATAACTGAAAATAGGTCTTTTAAAGGCCTAAAAAAAATATAAAAGTGATCATTTAGTCTTCATAAATATTTCAAAGGTTTCATGAAACTGTTGACCCAAAAAAAAAAATAATTTCAGCTTAAATTTTATAAAATAAGGAAATTTCAACTTTTTAAGTGCCTACTTAACTGAAAATAGAAACTTTAAAGGCCTAAAAATAGTAGCAATGGTCATTTAAGGTTTCAGTAGATGTTTACATGGTTACATAAAAGTTTTGGCCAAAAAACATTAAAATTAAATTGGCCAAAAAACATTAAAATTAAATTGGCCAAAAAGAAAAACTTTAAATTTTGAAGAGCTAAATTAACTAAAAACATATCTTTTAGTGGTCCAAAAATAGAAAATTTAGTAAGTTAGGGCTTTATTAGATATTTTCAATGTCATACAAAAATTTTGAAATTTTTATAAAAAAGGAACATGAGTTTCATATTTTCTATTGGGACTATATCCTTATTGTATAAGACCGAAAATACTGTAACTCGAAAGTCAGTAAATTATTTTCATCTCAAAACTGTATAAAACTTCTTTGATATAATAGAAGTGATTTTGTACTCAAGTTTGTTCTAAATTCACTTTAAATTGACCAAAAATTGAGAAAATGAGAAAATTTCAGTCTTTTAAGGATTTAATTAACTGAAAATAGATCTTTTAAAGGCCTAAAAATATAAAAGTATTCATCTAGTCCTTCATAAGAATTTCTAAAAGTTCATCGAAATTTCAGCGAAAAATCATTGTAATTTCAGCTTAAATTGGACAAAAATAAAAGAATATGAATTTTTATTTTTAAATGAATAATTAATTCAAAATAGGTAATTTAAAGGCCAAAAAAATAGAAAATATGATCGCTTCACTAGCTGTTTACAAGGTTTAATAAGAATTTTGGCAACAAAAGTAATTTCATCTTAATTTTTCAAAAAATAAAAATGAAAAGTTTTAGCTTTTGGGAGCTGAATTAAATGAAAATAGATCTTCTGGTGGCTCAAAAATAGTAATATTCTCAATATTTAAGAATTTTTTATATTTTTAATGAAAATGAACAATAGTTACATTGTTTTCTAATAGAGTTGCATAGTTTTTATATAGAACTCAAAAGCCATATAAGCATATTAAAAAAATATAGGGTAATTCTTGTTGGAAAATCTGCGCAAGGGGGCGACATCACATGCGTAGCAGAAAAACAAAAAAACAAAACCCCAGATTTTCCATAGAAAGTTTTCATCGTCGTGCGAAGATCGGTGCGTCAAAAACAAATCTACAAAAACTACACGTGCAAAAGAAGATACCTAGGGAGATCGTATATCCTTGAATTCCTACAGATCTGTGGGAGAGGATGAAGGAAGTCAAGTATCCTCCTTTCTAGCGGTATCCACACAGCAAGGATTGTGACGATGCACCTCTCTCTCTGGGGAGAGGCGAATAGGAGGTGGCTACCAAAAACCCTCGGCCTATAAAACTTTGGTTCCCTCCTATTTATAGAGGCTCCCCTGAAAACCCTAATGGATCTTTTTGCCCTATTAGGTATTGGATCTCTATCCAATTACCCAAGCCTCTTGGATTAGTGGGTTTCTACCCAATAATCTCTTATTAGCAATTATTGGATCTCATCTAAGGATCCAATAATTCAGGAGCTTAATGGATATCCAATAAGATAGGGGGTTCAACGGATATCTCATATCCGAACCTCTACTCGTCGCAACACCTACCATATGTGTGTGACCCTCTAGGCCCAATATTGAGCTAGCCGTGAGTTATACTTATCAGAACTCCTTCTGACATAGTGAATTATTATCTCTATAATAATTCACCCAACTCATCGACTACGAACGTACCAGGCCACTACGCTGCGGCCCCCAGACGATACAGGGGAATTCAATCTTTGGACTTATCTGTCCTCAGTTACTATATATCTATAATATCTCATCCATCTAATAACCCAGAGACCCTATACAGGGCATGGTGCTGTCAGGCCCATACGGTCTATCATCGAGTCTTGCTCTTATTGAATTCTCCTGGAGAACTCTTTCTCTCTCAATCCGAATAACCTTGGCCAAGGATTTGTTCGAATAAGAACACATGGGATATTCCTCTCATGATACCGAGAGCGGATGATCCTCTATTGACACTCAATAGCTCTCGTAAGGTTGGCTACCACTCCCAATAACCGGTTGTACTAGATATGGAACTTTCCAAACCTATAAGTCCGGTATCAAAGAATGGAGTACTCATACAGGACATCCTTAGTGTCTCAAGTCTAAGGATCAGATACACTACTGGAACTACGGAATTACTGTTTGACGTGAGGTATCAATAACCATCCAGCATTCCGTAGGTGGATTAATCAGTGAACTCATTCTCCAATGAGCGCTTGCACTGTACCCTTAGTGTCCCCACACGAGTAGGTATGAGACCAGCTACCTCCATCATATGAACGGGTATACAGCACACCAGTCTATCCGGTTATCTTGATGTCCTTCTCGAGTAACTTATGACTAGGATAATTTAGGGTCTGTGTTTAAAGATGAATCGATCTCATTATCGTGATCTCATCACGATCTGATTCCCATTGCACAGATCCAAGGACATCACAATATATGCAATATACAAGATAAAGTGATAAAACGCCTAATAATAAGCAAAGAGAAAAAATGTATATCAAGTCATAAGTGTCATCACTTATGTGATTGGCTTGCAGGGCACATATGACTAGCAATCTCCCACTTGACCTAAAGCCAATCACCTACATGTCTGATCCCTATCAGACCTCTGTGACGCTCAAAGATAGTTTGAGACAATAGCTTGGTCAATGGATCTGTAATGTTATCTTCGGATGGAACTCTTTCCATTGCTACATCTCTTCGGGCCACGATCTCTCTAATAAGTTAGAACCTCCTCAGAACACTTCTGATGAGACCCGGGTTCCCTTATTTGAGTAATCGTCCCGTATTTATCGTAATATAAAGGAATCGGCTCCTCGCAACTCGGGATGACTCCTATATCTGTGATGAACTTCTTCATCCAGACTCCCTCCTTTGTTGCCTCTGTCGCAATACTATATTCCGCCTTTGTGGTCGAGTCAGCAGTAGTGTCTTGCTTGGAACTCTTCCAGCATACTGTTCCTCCATTCATGGTGAACACATACCCTGAATTAGACTTGCTATCATCGATATCGGACTGGAAGCTCGAGTCCGAGTAGCCCTCAACCTTGAGGCTACTACCTCCATATACCAGTAAAAGATCCTTAGTCCTTCTCAAGTACTTAAGGATACATTTTACTGCTTTCCAGTGCTCTAAGCCTGGATCTACCTGATATCTGCTCGTGACACTCAGAGCATGCGCTATATCAGGCCTGGTACATAGCATAGCATATATGATAGATCCTATTGCTGATGCATATGGCATCATATCCATATGTGCCCTTTCTTCAGGAGTCTTTGGGGACATACTCCTAGAAAGTGATATTCCATGTCTCATTGGTATGAGACCTCTCTTGGAATTTTCCATGCCAAACCTTTTGACAATGGTGTCTATGTACCTGGACTAGGATAAGCCAAGCATCCTCTTGGATCTATCTCTATAGATCCGTATTCTCAATATGTAGGATGCTTCCCCTAAGTCCTTCATGCAGAAGTATATAGATAACCAAGTCTTTACTATGGAGAGCATTCCTACATCATTCCCAATGATCAGGATGTCATCCACATATAATACCAAAAAGGTGATAGTGCTCCCACTTAATTTCTTGTACACACAAGGTTCATCTTCATTCTTAACGAAGTCATAAGATCTGATCGCCTCATCAAATCTTATGTTTCAACTTCGGGAAGCTTGCTTCAATCCATAAATAGACCTAAGCAACTTGCACACCTTATCTGGGTTATCCTTGGACACGAATCCCTTAGGCTGTATCATATGCACCTTCTCATCGAGGTTACCATTAAGGAATGCGGTTTTGACGTCCATCTGCCAGATCTCATAATCATAGTATGCTACAATAGCCAATAGAATTCGAATGGATTTTAGCATGGCTACAGGTGAGAAAGTTTCGTCATAGTCAACACCTTGCCTTTGACGATACCCCTTAGCCACTAGTCTTGCTTTATAGGTCTCTACCTGTCCATCTACTCCAATCTTCTTTTTGAAGATCCACTTGTAACCAATGGGTACAATACCCTCGGGTGTATCAACTAGGTTCCAAACCTTGTTGGAGTACATGGAATCCATTTCTGAATTCATGGCTTCTTGCCATCTCCCGGAGTTTATGCTCATAATAGTCTCCTCGTAGGTTTGAGGATCAATATCCTCAACATCCTTTCCTCTGATATGTCCCACATATCTCTCAAGAGGATGAGATACTCTATCGGACCTACGTAAAATTGGAACTTATGTGTTAGGTATCTGAACAGATTCTGGAATGGTGCTTGAGCTAGGTTCTCCAACCTCGCTCAACTCTATCATGCTCCCACTGTCTTCACCAAGAATATGTTCCTTCTCAAGGAACACTGCTCTCTTCGCTACAAAGACTTTTGGTCCTCAGGGTGATAGAAATAATACCCATAAGTTTCCTTATGGTATCCCACGAACTTGCACCGTTCCATCCTAGATTCTAACTTGTCAGGGTTGTGTCTCTTAACATGGGCAGGACAGCCCCAAATCTTAACAACTTTAAGATCGGGCTTCTTCCCATTCCATATCTCATATGGAGTAGACATCACTGATTTAGTTGGAATTCTGTTCAGAAGGTAAGCTACGGTTTCTAGGGCATATCCCCAGAATGAGATGGGAAGGTCGGCGAAACACATCATGGAACGCACCATGTCTAACAGTGTATGATTCCTCCTTTCTAATATACCATTAAGCTACGATGTATAAGGAGGTGTCCATTGGGATCAAATCTCATGGTCTTTGAGGAACTAGGTGAACTCTGTACTCAAGTACTCACCTCCTCGATCTAATCGAAGGGTTTAATACTTTTTCATGTTTGGTTCTCCACTTCTTGTTTCCTCTTAGACTTTCTTACACTCATGATATGTGGAGCTGCATCTAGCATATATAAACCATTATGCAATATTCCTCTCGTGATGATCTTATCATCTAATATTATTGAACAACCATTGTTCTCAAAAACTAATTTATATCCAATAACTATCAAACATGAAATGGAAATAATATTTTTGATAATAGAAGGAATATAATAGCAATGAATTGTAAATATGATAATCACTTCATTGCCCATCTTAAGGTCCATCTCGCCTCTGTTCAATCTCCTAGGTCCTGCCAGAACCTACAATGAATTACAAATATGATAATCACTCCAGGTATCCAATACCCATGTGTTATCATAAGGTTCTAACAAATGGACACTGATCATGAATGTACCTGAAGCTTCTCCAAGGTTATGTTTCGCTCTCTCTATAAGGTACTCTTTGCAGTTCCTCTTTCAATGCCCATCTTTGCCGTAGTGGAAGCATTGGCCTTTGTCCTTTGTTGGGTCTTTCTTGGCAACCTTTGCCTTACCCATTTTGTCCTTGCCCTTGCCCTTCTTAAGGGTCTTCTCAGTCTTCCTTTTCTTTCTGGTCTCACCAGTGTAGAGAACCAGCTTCTCTTTTTTGAAGGTGCTCTCTGCTTCTCTCAACATATTGAGGAGCTCTGGGAGGATCATCTCAAGTTTGTTCATATTAAAATTCATTATGAACTGAGAAAAGGAATCTGGTAGGGACTGAAGTACAAGATCCACACATGGGTTATCCTCTAGGACCATTCCTAGACTTGTGAGTTTCTCGATCCACTCAATCATCTTAAGGACATGGTTCTGAACCGGTGTTCCCTCAGTCATCCTAGCACGGAAAAAACTCTTTGATATCTCATATCGCTGAGTTCTTCCCTATTCCTTAAACAATTTGTGGAGATGTAGGAGTATGGAATTAGCATCCATATTTTCATGTTGCCTCTGTAACTCAGTAGTCATAGAGGCCAACATATAACACTGAGCAAGAGTGGAATCATCTAAGTACTTCACATAACGAGCGATCTCATCCTCGCTTGCCCCTTCGTCGGGCGTAGAGATCACTATATCAAGGACATACGTGATTTTCTTCGTCGTGAGAACGATTCTTAGATTATGAAGCCAATCCGTATAATTTGGACCAGTGAGGTCGTTGGCATCAAGTATGCCACGTAAAGGATTTGAAAGTGACATTTTTCTGAAATAAAAGATGTAGCAGAAATAAATAACATGCAGACTTTGTAAAAATTTAAACAATTAAGATAAGGACTTTTATCTTAATGTATTCCCACTAATTTTTCGTGAGACACACAACACCCTCCGATATGTGAATCGAAAACCCCCAACGGATCTCTAGTGGGGATCATGATCTAATCGACATCTTAACGTAACCTCGAGGGACTCGACCAATCACGTTAAGCCCGTAAAGGTAGGCAACCCTTACCAATCGCAACTCCTTGTGATTCCAGTCCTGTTCGGCCTCCGAACCACCATGGCCTCGAGGGACTCGACCAACCATGATGTTCGGTTAAGTCATTAACATCGTTACCAGAGGAGTATGATTAGGTGATATACTCTCGAGGGACTCAACTAAGCATACCATATCCTCAGGTCACCTCTGACATCTCTATGTCATAGATAAGATGACGAGACGTGATATAGGTGAGTCTCAAGGGACTCGACCAACTCAACCTATACCGGGAATCGGCTCCTAGCTATAACGATGGAAGGCCACGTGGGTCAATCTAATTACCTCACGTTTACCGACTTAATATTATTAATGGAGAGGATTTTTGATTTGGTCTCCTAACATAATATGTCACACACATACGTATTTAATATATATATCTACATCGCATACAAATATATATATATATACTTATCTAGTAGATGTATAACTAATCACACATCACATGAGCAATCACACCAGATGATCATGGACCATATCCTAATATGATCAGGCCCAAGCCAGTGGGCCCAATCACTCACATCAAAATCTATGTGTACTTTGGCGTATCTCCATGCCCTGTGATCGTCCATCTCACTTCGTCGGATCCGTCGGCATCTCAACGCATCTCCATGCGTCAGATCGTCCGTCTCGACATCGTGAGTCACGCTACCGCTGCGCCTCGTTATGTAATTACAAATAATTACAAGCATACAGGCCCGATAATAAACGAGAAAAATAGAGTCTTGCAGACCCCAATAATAATAATCACATGTACACACATCACATCACAAGTCCATGATCATCTGTCCACATCACATGTATATATTATTTTATAGGACTACTAGATAAAAAAATAATAGTTAATTAAACTATTTAATTAACATATTTAATTTTCTGAAATCAGGAACATAACAGAAATTTTTGAATCCCCAGGGGTATTTCGGTAATTCGACCAAAAGGATATTTTGGTAATTCTGTCAAAAGGGACCGAATCTGAAATTTCTGAAATTTCGAAGGGTAAAATCATCTTTTGCCCAAAACCCTAATGCATTTCCCTTCTGCAGAGTTGCGCGCGCCACCCTGGCGGCCACTCTGGCGTCGCCGCCCATCGCGGCGCAGCACGCGGCGATGTCCGCGGCGCGCCTGCAGTGCGCCCACATGCGGGCAGATCGCTCGCAGCGTCACTGCCCCTTGCGCGGGTGGCCGCGCGGCGGCCCCGCTGCGCGAGGAGGAGGCGACGCCGCCGCTACCGCGAGCGCGGTGCCGCCGGCGCCTGCGGTGTTGGCCTGCGGGCACGAGTGCCCAGCGCCTGCGCCTCTGCGACGCTGGCCTGCGGGTGCACCTTGGGGCATTGCCCTAGTGCCGCTACCCCGCAGGCGCTGCCCTGTTGGCAGCCTGCCGGCGCAGCGCTGGCGTTGCCCTGCAAGGCAGCCCGCCGGTGGTTGCTTGTGTAGGCAGCCCACCGGTGGTTGCCTGTGCAAGCAGCAAGGCTGCAAGCAGCCTTGCGGTTGCTGCACGAGCGGGCAACAACAGTTGCTGCCCTTTCTCGCTCTTTACGCCAACGATTTTGGCGTCAAAACAGATCTAGGACACAACACACCAGCTTAAAATCCGATCTTCGCACGAACAACCTAGCTTTGATACCACTGTTGGGAAATTCGCGCAAGGGGGGCGACATCACATGTGCAGCGGAAGAATAAAAAAATAAAACCCCAGATTTTCCGTAGAAAGTTTCCGTCGTTGTGCGAAGATCGGTGCGTCAAAAACAAATCCGTAAAAACTGTACGTGCAAAAGAAGATACTTAGGGAGATCGTATATCCCTGAATTCCTGCAGATCTGTGGGAGAGGATGAAGGAAGTCAAGTGTCCTCCTCTTTAGCGGTATCCACACAACAGGGATTGCGACGATGCACCTCTCTCTCTGGGGAGAGGCGAATAGGAGGTGGCTACCAAAAACCCTCAGCCTATAGAACTTTGGTTCCCTCCTATTTATAGAGGCCCCCTGAAAACCCTAATGGATCTTTTTGCCCTATTGGGTATTGGATCTCCATCCAATTACCCAAGCCTCTTGGATTAGTGGGTTTCTACCCAATAATCTCTTATTAGCAATTATTGGATCTCATCTAAGGATCCAATAATTCAGGGGCTTAATGGATATCCAATAAGATAGGGGGTTCAGCAGATATCTCATATCCGAACCTCTACTTGTCGCAACACCTACCATATGTGTGTGACCCTCTAGGCCCAATATCGAGCTGGCCATGAGTTATACTTATCAGAACCCCTTCTGACATAGTGAATTATTATCTCTATAATAATTCACCCAACTCATCGACTACGGACGTGCCAGCCACTCTGTATGGCCCCATACGATCTGAAATTCAATCCTTTGGACCTATCCGTCCTCGATTACCATGTATCTATAATCTCTCATCCATCTAATATCCCAAAGACCCTATACAGGGTATGGTGCTGTCAGGCCCATACGATCTCTCCTCAAGTCTTGCTCTTGTCGGATTCTCCCGGAGAACTCTTTTTCTCTCAATCCGAATAACCTTGGCCAAGGATTTGTTCGAGCAAGAACACATGGGATATTCCTCTCATGATACCGAGAGCGGATGATCCTCTATTGACACTCAATAGCCCTCGTAAGGTTGGCTATCACTCTCAATGACCGACTATACTAGATATGGAACTTTCCAAACCTATAAGTCCGGTATCAAAGAATGGAGTACTCATACATGACATCCTTGGTGTCTCAAGTCTAAGGATCAGATACACTATTGGAACTCTGATTGCTTGTCGGCGTGAGTCAATAACCATCTCAACATTAAGTGGTGAGATCAATCGAGTGAACTCATTCTCCAATGAGTACCATGCTGTACCATAGTATCCCCACACGAGTAGGCTATGGGACCAAGCTACCTCCATCATATGAACTGGTATGATGCACGATCAGCTTATCTTATATCACCGATGTCCTTCTCGAGTAACCTATGACTAGTATAATTTAGGGTCTGTGTTTAAAGGTGAATCGGTCTCATTATTGTGATCTCATCACGATCGGATTCCCATTGCACAGATCCAAGGACATCACAATATATGCAACACGCAAGATAAAGTGATAAAACGCCTAATAATAAACAAAAAGAAAAAATATATATCAACTCATAAGTGTCATCACTTATGTGATTGGCTTGCAGGACACATATGACTATTTTTATTTCAAAAACTTCAGAAAAATTTTCAGATGAATTGATTTTGTCGTCAAATTTCTTCTGAATTCACCTTGAATTAGTCAAAATGAGATAACAAGAAAATTTTAGCTTTTAAAGGATGAATTAATTGAAAATACGTTTTTCAAATGCCTAAATATTTATAGTGATCAATTTAGGCCTTCACAAGATATTTATAAGATTTCATGAAACTTTTGACAAAAAAAACTTATAATTTCAGCTTTAATAGGTCAAAACTAAAACAAGAAAATTTTAATATTTTAAGTGTTTAAATATCTGAAAATAGGTATTTTAGAGACCCAAAATTAGAAAATATAGTCATTTAAGGCTTCAATATATGTTTACAAGGTTTGATAAAAATTTTGACCCAAAAAATCTTTAATTTCAGATTAAATTGAGCAAAAATAAAAAAATCAGAGTTAAATTAACTAAAAATAGTCTTTTAATGGTCCAAAATTAGAAAAATTAGTCAATTATGGCCTCATTAGATATTTTAAATGCTTACAAATATTATTTTTAGATTAAAAATGATAAAAGGGGTACACTGTTTTTGTATAGGACCTAAAAAAAGTATAACTCCATTCAAAAAAACGTAACTCAGATGACAAAAAGTTATTTTTGTATTAAAACTTAAGGAAAAGCTCTTTGATAAAATAGATGTGATTTTGTGGCAAAATTAATTCTACATTCACCTTAAAACTGGTCAAAAATTAGAAAATGAGAAATTTTTTGACTTTTAAGAGTTTAAAATATGTCTAAAAATGGAAAAAAAATGGTCATTTAGGCCTTCATGATATATTTCTAATATTTCATGAAACTTTTAGTAAAAAGAATTTGTAATTTTTGTTTAAATTGGTCAAAAATATAAATTATCAAATTTCAGCTTTTTCAAGTGTTTAATTAACTAAAAATAGTAAAAATGATCATTTCAGGCTTCCCTAGTTGTTTACAATATTTCATAAAACTTTTGGTAAAAAAACCCTTGTAAATTCAGCTCATATTGGCCAAAAATAGAAATAAAAAATTTTAGCCTTTAAAAGCTAAATTGCATAAAGTAATAGCCCCAAAACAGGAAAATTAGTCAATCGTGGCTTCATTAGACATTTCCAACGCTTAATGAAAATTTTGGTATGTTTAGATAAAAATATTTCTGATTTACACTGTCTTTGAATGATGCTTTATTGTTTTCGTTTAAAAGCCAAAAAATACTAGAACCCCATTAAGAAATTTGTTCTAAATTTTTGTCTCAGATGTCAAATTTTATTTTATTTTTTTGGTTTTAAAACTTCAAAAGAAATTATGATGAAATAGAATTGATTTTGTGAACAAATTTGTTCTAAATTCAACTTAAATGACCAAAAATAAGAAAATGATAAAATTTCAACTTTTTAATGATTTAATTGACTGAAAATAGATCTTTAAAGGTCTAAATATAAAAAAAATCTGATTCACATCTATGGACTCGTTTATCAAAGAGGGAGCTGCTATTGTGTCACTGGGATATTTCAAAAATTATGAAAAGATTACGAAACTCCTTGAGAAATATAAACAAAATGATGTCTTTCCCCAAAAAAAACTTAAAAAAGATATCTTTTTGGCATCTGCTATATATATATATATATATGAGTATTTTATCTAAAATAGCAAATGATCATTTTATCTAGTGGAGCGCAACTAGCGCCCTCGTCACATGCCCTTAACGCCCTCGCCTCTGATCGTTGACTAGGGCCTTGTGAGTGGGGTCAAAGAGCTCCGTCTTCGATTGTGAGGAAGAAGCAGTAATGGAGGGCGACAAGGGTAATGAGCTCTGTCTTCGATGATAAGGAAAGGGAAGCTTGACTAAGTGGTTATAACTTTGTTAAAAAATGTGGAGCTACCAGAGTGCTAGTGGTGGATGACGAGCGCGCAATCCATGAAGGCAGCAGAGCAACAAGGAAAGAGGGGGAAAAAGAGGAGAAGAGAAAAGAAAAAGGCGGATAGGGAGGAAGAGAGGGTAGTGTCGCAGAAGCGACGAATGCAACTATGTTTGCGTATTTTTATCAAATTAAAAAAAATATTTTGGGGAGTATCATTTGATGGAAAAGTCTTACACTTAAAGACTTTTTTTAAATGGTAAAATGCCATATAATTTTCATCTTAGGGCACAAAAGGAAAAGGGACGACGCTCTCGGATGCCATCCGAACTCAAACCAATTACAGTAGGAACGTCATATATAGAGCGGTAAACCATCTCCCTCTTCGATCTCGATCCTTAAATTTCCCGCGCCCCGCCTACCAATCTGTCCACGTCTCCCTTGGGGTTAGGGTTGGAGTCGAGCCTTTTCGCGAGCGGGCGAGAGACAGGAGGAGATGTACGCTAGCCAGTTCGATGTTGGATCGGCCTCCCTCTTCTCCGGCGGTGGATTCATGCCCTCACAGGCCACCCAAACCCCCGATTCCTGCTTCCCCAAGGTCCCGAAATCTGTTTAAGAAAGAAGAATAATTCCCTCGCCTCTTTTTTTGGCCTATGTATCCTTTATATCTCACGTCGACCTGGTGGTGGTCGCCATGTTTTCGCTCAGAGTCGCGGCGTCCAGGGTGTGCTCCCTTTCACCGTGAAGCAGATCAGCGAGGCGTACCACTCCAACGACGAAAAGTCCAATTTCGTTGTCGATGGTGTTGATGCCGCCAATGTAGTCTACTCTTTCCAGTTTGCATTTGGGAATCCCTAATTTGAGCATGGCCCTGATTGTTTTGCTGTTTTTTCGGTCTCCTTTGTGAGGTGCCAGGTGAGGCTACTGGGGCTTGTGATGAACAAGACCGAGAGGGTTACTGATGTCTCCTTCGCCCTCGATGATGGTACGGGGAGAATTGATGTCAATCGCTGGTGAGTTTCTTTAGATGCTATCATTTTTTGTAGCCAGAGAGAGAGAGAGAGAGAGAGAGAGAGAGAGAGAGAGAGAGAGAGAGAGAGAGAGAGATTATTTTTGTATCGTAACTTTTATACTTGTTGTTTTGGCAGGGTCAATGAGACTTCAGACACAAATGAGATGGCTATAATTCAGTGAGCAGCTGAATTTTTTTCTTCTCTGCTTTCTTTCGGGATATTGGCATTTTTCTAATGCTATTGAATTTTAATGTGAGAAATGGGATGTATATCACTGTCAATGGTAGCTTGAAAGGATTCCAAGGCAAACGACATGTCGTTGCCTTCTCTGTTCGGTAAGATGCTTAAGATTTTTTTTCCCTCCATGGATGTTCAATTCTGAGTCATTCTCAAGAATCAACTTTTAGGAACATTTTGGCTTAATTATATCTGTGTCCTTTGAGAGTCTATGATTTTTTGTTGAATATCGTCAAGACACAAAGAAACTTCTAGGTTTTAGTTTTTTGATAGTTACACTCCTTCCTTCTGAACCATGCGGTAATTTGGGTTTCAATATCCACCATGACTCAATACTTTGTCAATTTTGTAAAAGACATGGTTCATATGTCATTCCTTTTGTTGCATCTTTGCTTTTTTGGATTTTCTTTTCATAAAGAAAGAAAACCCTGTTACAGCCACCCATTTATAGGCAAAAGAAGGGGCGAATATTTGCAGTTTGAGATGTCAAGACATTGCAATTCTCATTCTGTACCCATGGGTGTTTGAATGTCTTTAGTGTAGTATTTACTTTAAATTGAGATCAAAATATACTTTCAGGGCCTTTATCTGTTGGAATTGTATGATTTAAAATATATATATATATATATATATATATATATATATATATATATATATATAATTCATAAGGGGCTGTGTTGAAATAAAATTATCTCGATGCTATAGCTACATAGCATGCAGATTCAAGTAACACATGATTCTTGGAAAATTAGGTGGCTAGATGAGATAGAAATTACGGGATAAGAGTTCAACCAGATCTTCTAAGTTTCTTGTTTAGGCTCAAGGACATGAACTGGATCTTTGTGTCAGAATTTATAATCATACTTCAAGCTTCTGCATAGACACTAGGACAAATATTTTCTTGAAATGGTTAGAACTATTACTGTGTCAACAATGGTTCTGGGCCATACTTTGATATTTGTGGATTGATCTATACCCACAAAAACTCAATTTCCTAATATCTTTATTTAAACTTTCTTCATCTATTTGGATCTGAAAATTTTCATGATACAATGCAACATCATCCTGGAAGTCTTGTTAGGGCTGAAAAACTCTTTCATTTTGGAAGGCAGCAAACTAATGGGATCAGTTATTATTGGAATGATCAATATGATGGTCAAGGGGGAGTTATGTGTTAAACTTAGAAGAAACTTATTGGCATCAATCTGCTAGATTGCATGGTTGTAGGAGACAATAGTCAATATTGATTATTCTCTCAAATTGTTGATAGTAGAAGATTGTAAAATGTCTAATAACCTCAATTTAGGTGTCTAATATGAACATTAATAACATTATGGCTTATGTTTTTCCTGGAGTACTACAAGTTGTTTGTACTTTGCAGTGACCTTGCATTTGCCTACTCAAAGATGTCAAGATGACCTTTTCAAAGTACTGGGGGTTTGATATTGAGATCTTGGGAGAAGAGATTATTGAAGATGAATTTTTAGAATAGGCAAGGATAAAATGTCAGCCATGACGGGTTTAATATAGCTTTCTTCAGAAGTACCTTGATGAAGGAAATTCTAGCTTTAAGGCCTTGTTTGCTTCAAAGAGCTATAGTCATCTTGACTTGTTAGTAGTCTTTTCACAGGATCATTGAGGAGTGCAGTTTGTCAATCAAAATTTAGGACAATGTTGATGAAATCATTGATGTAATTGGGGAGTTGAAACAGAGAAGAAGCCACCAATTGGAGATATACAATCACAAGATGTATATCTGGATAGATTGTTTTTGAGATAATCAAATAAGCAGTGAACCTCAATATGGTTGGCATATATGTTGGTTCAGTTAACTTTCAAATAGTATTAAATGGAATGGACTAATAAGCCAATCTTATTATGGGTTTCTATCTTAGTTAGACTTCCTCATATTAATAAAATATCATTATCAACAATGACTTACTATGTGGCTATTTGCAATTTGATTGTGGGTCACGAAGAAATCAAGAATCTCACAGGCATGTTTTCATTCATAAATGAAATAAACCTTATTACTATGTGTCTTGCTGGACTTATTTTCATCAATTTTTTGATCTAATTAGTATTTGTATAAGATGAGGATTTCTTCTCCAAGGAGGCATCTCTTTTAGTGGGTCATGCAGTTTACCAATATCTCAATGGTATATGATGGCACTTGCCTGGGAACACATTATTATAGGTCATGCTGTTTCTTAACTGGCTCAGTGTACAAATAGTAATACTATAAATTGCCATTAGAAAACAGAGAGATAAAAGTTATACTGAATGTATCTTTTTTTGGACTTGGAATTTGCATCTTTTAAATCTGAAAGCCTTAGAGGGAAAGGTGATCATACCTTTACAGCATGAAAAGGTTGCTATCTAATTAAAGTAGTTCTTTTTTAATCTTCTGACATGCTTCAGGCAATTGCTAATCTCCTTATTACTTGCTAGTTAACATGAATGATTTCTTTTACTCTATGCTTACTTTTTCCCATCTCCTCCTCTTTTCAGCCTGGATCTTATTAATAGTCAACCAAATTCGAGAACATAATCACATAAGTGACTTTTCTCTGAACAATCTTTATGGATTAGCTAGACAATTCCTGAATTTAACAGCAGATGGCATTATACTTACATTTCTATAATTTCCATGAGGTGGCTAACTAAATTAGGTTACGACAAACTTGATTTGTTTAAATTTGTGGTCTTTAAAGCGTTAATTTGATGAGGGTAGTCAAAATTGTGGAGATTGTCTCGATCTATTTTTTACTTGACATGTCTTATCAGGTATTCAAATAACTGAGTTTTATTGTGGATAAATAGGAAGAGAAGTTTTGAAATATGCTAGTTGCTCTCTACTTGCTAGTTAGATTCTAGGAACTTTCATAAGAAAATTTCGAGAATGTCATTTAAATTGTAAATTTCTGTGTGGTATGGAAGCTTTTTAAGCATAACTTTATCATTTTTGTTCTCACTTTTTTACTGTGACTGTTAGAATGTCTAATTGGTAGTTAAGAATATTTATATGGATCTGTCTCTAGAACAAGGCAAGCTTTGACACAATGGTAAGGTCGCTTCTTTGTTACCAAGGCAATCAGGGTTCAAGTTATGGAAACAAACACTACTTATAAGGGGAAGATTGCACACGTTAATCCATCCCAGACCTTGAATTGGTGGGGGGGCTTGTGCATTGCACTCGCCTTTATGGTTCTGTCCTACTGAAACATTTTATTAAGCAATAATAAAATAACTATGAATCAGTGTTAGTTCCATAAAACTACTAAAAAACAGTAGACTGTCTTTTTATTGTTTGTTTGCAATTTTATTATGAGCCCTTGGATCAAGAAGCAAAAGCAATTATGTCAGCCAATGACAAAGGAATTTGGTTTAATATTCTTTCTGCTGTTTCCTGGTTTTGCCAAATGTATATTTCGCTTTGCGTATCCCCAAGTTATAGCTGGATTTTCACCCTCTATGGTTATGCTGACCTTAGCCTATTTTTATCAGTAATAATCTCTTGTATTTATTCTCTAATCCAAGTTAAATTGTTCTTTTTTTTTTTCTCTCCAACAGTCCACGGTTAAATTTTGTCTCATATTCATTTTGTTTGTTATGAGATTAGTCTAATCAAGCAATTGAGTAACTTGTGATTATCCATTGTCTGCCCAGGCCTGTGACTGATTTCAATTACATCACTCTTCACTTCCTTGAGTGCATTCATGTGCATCTGGATAACACCAGACCGAAGGTATTGATGTATTTAAGCAGTGTTCTATTTGTTGATTATGATGTCCATATGTACTTCCATATTTTTTAAGAACATGCCTTTGTGTTGTATTCATGTTATATGGTGTTTAGCTTCTTATTGGCAAGACATGATTTGGGAGTTACCTATGCTCATTCTAGGTGAATGTGCCTGTGGGAACAGTAGTGACTCCTACTAATAATGATGTAAAAAGATACCAGACTCCTGTTTTGAACCAGGTAAGAAATTTTGAAAAAAAAAAATCCTACTGTCTTAACAAATATCATCTAGGAGCAACTTCTGTACTGGTTGTCCTTTTTTTTTTCTTCCAGTTCTCCACTCATTCAGGCATTGGTGGTTCCGAGAGTAATATCTACAAATTGGTCTTGGATGTTTTTCAGGAACCAGCTAGCCTGTAAGTAATGCATGTTTTACTTAGTTTCCTCTCTGGTTGATTTGTGTGTTTTTCATTTATATCTATGAGACTGCACCATTATGCTATTTGGGACATACTCATTCTGATTTTAAGATCATCAATTTTCTCTCTCTCTCTCTCTCTCTCTCTCTCTCTCTCTCTCTCTCTCTCTCTTTTCCCTTTTTTCTGGTACTGCTGTCATGACCTCCCATGTTGACTTGATAATCTTGCATTGGTTAGTTCATCTCATTGCGGACCTCATGCATTCACCACGATGATCCCTCTTCTTACCAGACAAATTCTTTTTGTACCTTATGAGTGCATAAATTGTCATGATGTTGGATTACTTTCTTAACAGTGCTCGCGAACATGGGCTGCATGTGGATGAAATTGTCCAGCGCTTAGGGCTACCGATGGATAAGATCAAGTCTCTCTTCAGTCTCTCCTTTCACTCTGTTATTTCTTTATATGTTGTCTTTGTTTGTGTTCCTAATGGATATATATTTTGTTTGCAGGGATGCTATTGAGTATCATGTTGATATTGGCAATATTTATTCCACAATTGATGAAAACCACTACAAGTCTGCATGCAATGGTTGAAAATTTCAATTAATTCTTCAAGCAAACTTTTATAAGACCAAGATTTTGTAATTGATTCTTGGAATTTCTCCAAGAATGTCCTCTTGAAACTTGTTTAAACTTGGGGATGCTGTGAGCTGCAAAATTCTCACACTGATCAGGTATAACCCATTGTTTCGTGTCTATGTTAAGTTGATTATATGATGTTTGCCTATCTAATTTAAGGTAGATTTTTTATTTCACAAACTATCTTTTCCTTTGAGATTTTAGATGCTATGTTTTTTTCAAAAGAGGGCGAGCTTTAGTACAATGGTAAGATTGTTTCTTTATGACCTAAGAGATCAGGGTTCAAGTTACAAAAATAGTTTTTATGAATATTAAAAAAAAGGCTATGTATATTGATCCTCCTTGCACTTCTTATTGGTGGGAGCATATATTGTGCACTAGTATATGCACTAGTTATCAGCAAATGTCTTCTATGTAAATTCTTTAGATGTCACATCTCATACTATCAAGATTTAATAGGTTCTTTGGCCAAAATCAAAGATGTCTACCACAGCAAATGTCATTCTGATTGATTTTGTTTAATCCAACCAGTTCTTGGTTTTAATCAGCCCCATCTAATTAAAGCCTGAGATTTTCTTATGATTGGCTTAGCTGTTCATGTAAGAATGCCTTCTATGCAATTTATGTCATGGAAGGACTTATGAAAACACAACAAAAAAAAAAAGCCCTTTCAGATCTAACACAATTCATTCTTTTCTTTTAAGGTTTATATTCTCTCTCAAATCCTGTTCAAGGTTTTTAGATGTTTTAAAATTTTTCTCATACTTTTCTCTCAAACTTAATTTCCTTGCCTGATGTTTAAACCTACATGGAACTCCTATCCCAAATTTTATTTTCCCCTCGTCCTTTAGGACTTAATTTTCTTGTCGCATCATTTTATAAATCTTCACCATCCTAAGACGTGTACACGCAAGAGAACATATAAAATTCCACAATGGTTGTTATTGGTTCCGATTGTATGGTTAGAAAAGACCAAATAGGCATAATTGTCTTGAAATAATTATACACTAATAATTCCTCAATAGCAAATTCATGGGATGTAGTCGATACTTTGTAGGCATTGTTAGTTCATTTTATAGCCGTCGAGCAATATACAAAACAAATCCACTAATAACCATAGGTGTAAGTAATGTATGTTTTGATGATTCTCTAAATGTATTCTATGAAGATTGTCGGATCAGTCTAATTCTTTCAAACTATGATCTTTAAGAATATACTAAATATATGTTTTAGATGTGGAAGAGTCAAATATAGAAGGATTGCTTGGTATCTCCTCCCATGGTATACCAAACATATGATTGGAGAGGAGATGATGCCCTTCTCAAATCCTAGCATTTCAGAACAAAAAGAATTGAGAAGGAAGAAGACCTCCCTTATGGCTTTGGGTTCAAGTTATATAGAGGTCCAGACCAAGATTGTTGGACTCAACCAACTTAGTGGCTATTTAATTATATTGTTTCAATTACCTTTCTGAGTGTTGGAAGCTTCCTTAGGTTCCTACCTTGTGATAGATCTCATATTGCTTTATCGAGAGAGGCCTTAACCAAGCTTGATTTAACATGGGGGCTCCATCCCACGAAAGGAACTTAAAGGGAGGTTTTGATGCTGAAAGAGGTAAGGGTTTAGCTTCTAAAGGTATGTTCTCAACTAAGCAACATTTAATCTGAATAGACCATTCTAATAGGAAGGTATATCCTACTTCTACTAATAGTGGCAGGCCTAGAGGGCTAGGGCATACAAGGATGGCATGCTGGTAGCAAGGTGTCACTACCATCTCTTATTTACTAGCCACTTAAGCTATTAGGACTAAAAATGTTCTTTATAAGAAGGGCTCTAAACCAAAAGGTGTGATCTCCAATAGAACATGAACTGTAAACACTGAACATTATGTATCTTTCGAATCTTTTCAATGTTCTGAAGACATTAGATGAGTTAGTAGATAGAGGTGGAGGTATAAGCAGAAGATACAAGATTCTCTACATAGGCTTATCATCTTAGAGTCGTTAGATGAAGTAAATAACTACAACTCTTCATAAATCGAAGTATGTGGCTAGATGACTCAAATTTTGAATCATTATTATTAGAGAAGATTAAAAAAAAAAATCAAGACGCAAGCGTCTTGGAAGTCTCAACCCTTGTTTCTCGCATTAAATTAATAAGTATTTTAAAAAAAATAAAACCATTCAATGATTGATATACTAATGACAAACCTCCGAATTTCATAGCCTATATTCTTCGAATCCTCTATTGTTTTGAATTTAATTTTATGGAATTATAAGTATGCTCACAATAGGAAATGTAAAAAAGTTTTGAGTAACATCATTTTAGTCTAATCATTCTCTTTGAAGTTGTTTACAAAAGGACCAAAGTGCTTATTTCTTAAAAAAGTTAAGATCCTTCTATTCTAACAATGAGTAAGTTTTCATTTCACATAATAAGTGGCAAAGAGGAAACATTGATAAGAAATTTACCTATTAGATTCATGTATGTTCACTTTGATTTTTATGGATAAAAAAAAAGAGACCCAAGTATAGCAATCATTGGATGGATCCCACATCCTTTTTTTGGAAAGTTGTAGGTTCACTAAAGCTAACTATACCATTCCCACTAAATCCGAAGGGATATTAAGAAGGCTGAGTAAAAAGTATGAAACTAATCTAAGGATAAGCCCCACAGATTTGATTTCCTTTAGGTTTTCTTATTTCTATGTAGGATATAACTACACAATTAAAAAGATCAATGGAAAGATTTTGCATGTAAGTAGTGGTCCATGAAGATCGTCTTTCCCCTGCATGGAAGGCTTCAAAACAAATCCTCCAAGACAACTTAAGAAAAATTTTGATGTGGATGGATGCTAAGACCATCATCGACTTTTTTTTTAAATGAACATTTTTTAGTTCCTCAGTTGTTTGAAATCTCTCATTCCAGATACTAGAGTTTATCATTAAAATCCCAGAGAATCAAAATTTTATAACACATAGCCATGCTATGGCTTCAAAATGTTTTATATTTTATTTCATTTTTTTTTTCCCCTAGGCAAGAGGCAATAGTCTCTAAGATTTTAGTAATAGAAAGATTTTCTAACGAAAGTAATGTATCATTAAAGTTGATGAGCTTAATAACTAATATAATATTTTTTTTCACTTCTCATGTCAATTTCATGTAATATCATCTTATAGAACATGGCTTGCTTCCTTAGTAACTTGTAATTAATTAGTTCATCTTTGTTTCATTAAGGTTCTAACATGTACAAAGTTTAATCCCCTTTCTCCAAAAGTTCCTAAGAGGATCCCCTCTTTTCCAAAGGTGTAGAGAGCTTATAGATATGGTTTTACATGTTGAGGGTTAAATCTTTCTTTTCCAGAGATTTCAGTATAAATATTATTGATTTTGGTTTGACAAGAGTTTGATCCTTCTCAATACGAATCAATATATGTGCACCGCATTATTTTTCATTTTTTGCTCCTTTCGGTTTTTTTTACAATCAGTAGTAGTAATAGTAATAATATTATGTAATTCGTCTTCTGTTATTATTATACGTCAGGGGATTAAATAACATAAGAATTAGATACAGTTCTCCGGAGAGAGGTTGGGGTACTAAGATGAAAGTTTCACCACGAATGATACATCAGAGCAGTCAACCGCATCAAACCGATTTAAAAGTTGGCCTGCTCCTAACACACTTATTTTGGTTCTGATCCTGAAATATGTTGCACCTTAGTCTGATAATCATTATAGTGTTATTTATATCATGACTAAAATGAACAGCAAACATAATATATCAGAATTATCGTTAACAACTCAAGTTTTAGTCTGTCAAATAAACTCAGGGCTTCGAAGCCGATTATAAAATACAGATACTTCAAATATGACAATAGGAAGGCAGAAAATAAGACCTAGTCCAGAGGTGAAATCTGACTATCAAGAATAAGATAAAAGAGATCATGATCTTATAATTTAGGTGCATAACTCCACTAATCAAAATGAGAACACAATAACCTTCAGATTGAAAAAAATTAGGTGCAGAAAATCAGTGTTTATTTTCCTGCTTTGGTTTACGTACCTTTACTGAGCACCTAATATATCATTTCAAATACTGACCATAATGTAAGAAGGCCTAATATCAGATAACAAGATTGGAATGAGATGCTATACATTTTGTTTAAGTACCACCCTCGGTTGCAGCATAACAGAGTTATACACTTGCATGCCAAAAAATTGTCTTCATCCAATCAAAGAAACCAACAAAAGAGCCCAGCAGCTTGACGCTCTTAATTGCATGTGTTCAACAGAAAAGACGTTGCAATATTACAACCAGAAAAACATCGAGTCATTTGTCATGCACGCTCATATTAAACTCTCTTTGAAACCACTCTTCTTATTCACTTTCACCTTGTTTATGCACTGCATCATTTAAACCACAAATTCACAATTGAATAAAAGAATAGGCTTCAATTAAATTTTAGTAATTAAGATGTGCATTTATAATCCCGGCACCAACTTGCAAGAAAGATTTGTGCAAAGACAAATCAAGAAGAGGCTGGAGAGACAATATTATTCAACTACTAATACGTTGACATAACAAAACACAAAAATTTGTTTCTATGATAATAATAACTGCAGTATTTAGCTCTTCTCCTCTTTGCCCTATGTAAACCTAACTTGCCAATGCTAATGCCAGTCAGTGACCAGACGGTACAGTCCTGAAAAGAGGGAGGGGGGAAAGGCCATCAGGATGAAAACAAGAAAACAAGGCAGAAGAAGGTGGGAGAAAGAGAGAGCTGTCGTCCTTCTGTCGTCCTTCACAGCCATTAAACGTTCTGAAACATGGTTCTAGTTAATACTAAGCTAAAAATAAAAAAGAAAGAGGCCTCTCCCTTACGCTAAAACAAAGAGGGGAAAAGGGCAATCTCTCCTTCAGAACTGAGAGCTGCTAAAAGTTCAAAAAAAAGTCATAGGTACCAAGCGGTAAGAGCAAAAACAAGAAGGCAACCTCTCCCTCACAACCAACAGCTGTTAAAAGTTGAAACATATCATTGCAAGTCAGACAATAAGTTAAAGCTAAACAAGTAAAAAATGACAGCCTCTGCCTCACAGCTGGCCGTTGTTCAGTCAAAGAGAACAAAAATTACCAAAAACATTTTAACACGTGTGCATAAGCCTGGTATATTGAACTTAATAATACCACATCCAACTGAGCAAAATCATCTACTCCACGTCCTGGTTGGCTATTAGATAGTTAAATATCTGCTTCTCATGCAGGCCGCTACCCGCGACTTCCGCTTGCCGCGACCTCGCTGCATTCCGCCACGTACGATCTTTGGTCTAATCACTTCTCAAGTATCTATCTCTCTTCTCCTCTTCCTCCTATCTACCTTCGTATTCCTTCTTCCTCTGCTTCCTCTTCTTCCCTCTTACACCGGTGTACCATGTCTCAGTACACCGGTATTGACCGGAATGCACCGGTCTCACATCGTATCCTCAAATTATATAGCTTCACTGTATGCTAACAAGACAAGCAATAGAGTAAGCAGTCCAAGCAATAAAGTTTCTTAACTTTATCATCTGAAAAATCACCGGAGTGTCACGGATAAATTGTAAATGACTTGTTCGACGTAATATTTATGCATGTCCATATCTTTTTGATTTATTCTTGTTTTACATAATATGTAAAGGGCTGGCAGAAGGCTTAACAGCCTCATTGGCGTGAGTTTAGTGATCGTTGTAAACTTGTACATAAAGCTTGTGTCATGTGAATACTTGTAAAAGATTTCGATCTGTAATGGATCAATTTTATACTTTTGTTGTACAATCAATCTGAGCTTATGAAGTCCATGGTTGGAATTTGTATTGACTATAAAGTGTTTGTTGGAATTGTTGCTTGTGGATCCCGTGTTGATCGGGAATTCAACTTTACGCCGTGGCCTCGGGACCAAAGCGGCCTGGTTCGAGTCCGGATGTGCGGGGATCCTTCGGTCCGAGCTTCAAGCCGGTCGGGGTGACGAAGGGGTAGCGTCCACCGTTCGAGGAGGAAGGCTTCGGGCTACGTTCGATGCCAGGGGCTCCGCCTTTGTTCCTGCAAAAAAGGTCGAGTCGGGGGGAGCTCCTCCCGACCCCTCCGACGATCAAGTTAGATCAGGCTACCTTGAAGGGATCTCTCCTTTTTTCTGAGTGCTCGCCGCCCACTTACGCTCGCTCACCGGGTTTTTGCGGGCCGCATCGCTTCTGTAGTTGTGATGCTACGCTCGATTGCGTCGGCGCGTCGAGGATCGACTTCGGCCGATGGTGACGTGCCTCGACGGCCGCGGGTGGCATCACTTCGCCGGCCGCGGCTACCGGTTGCGATGGAGACAGAAGACGTCATCCGGATGCAAGCGGTATGGGTTGACGTCACGTTCCATTTATTACTCGCATCACTCTCCCCCCCGAAGGAAGCCCTGCCTCGGGGCTCGCTCCGAGGTTCGAGGCTGGCTTTAGTCTGTGGGGATTGCCAGATGAACTTCTGATGGGCGTGGAGGATGCTATCCGGGAGCTCGCAATGGAGGTCTGTCGGCTCATCGTTGAGGGACGTGGCGAGACTGGAGTGCCCAGCTCTGGGGGTCAGGTCGTGAAACGGGCATGGAGAGACTGCGGCCGAGGTTTAAGCTCGAGCTTTGTGGCCGAGGCGGGGCTTGGGCTTTGCGGCCGAGGCGTAGCTCGGGCTTTGTGGCCGAGGCGTAGCTCGGGCTTTGCGGCCGAGGTGACGCTCGCAGGGCTCGGGCTTTCTGGCCGAGGCGCGGCTCGGGCTTTACGGTCGAGGCGTAGCTCGGGCTTTGCGGCCGAGGCGAGGCTCGGGCTTTGCGGCTGAGGCGTAGCTCGGGCTTTGCGACCGAGGCATAGCTCGGGCTTTGCGGCCAAGCCGAGGTACATGCTATGGCTGGCGGACTGCGCGGAGAAGTACTCGGGCGGTCGACGGCCGAGGTACATGCTCAGACAGGCGGACTGCGCAGAGAAGTACTCGGGCGGTCGGCGGTCGAGGTACATGCTCAGCAGCGATCGCGCAGAGAAGTACTCGCGGTCGACGGCCGAGATACATGCTCAAAGCGCGGTAGAGAGAAGTACTCGAGCGGTCGACGGCCGAGGTACATGCTCAGCAGTGGGCCGCAGCAGAAGTACTCGGGCGTCGGCCGAGGTACATGCTCAGCGCGGATCGCAGAGAAGTACTCGGGCGGTCGACGGCCGAGGTACATGCTCAAGCAGGCGGACTGCGCAGAGAAGTACTCGGGCGGTCGGTGGCTGAGTGGCTACTTAGCCAGACGGGGGCCCTCCGTCCTAACTCACCTGGTGCAAACAATTGAGAACTCCCTTGCTCCGTGCGAGGCCTCGTGGGCTGATTCATCGGGTCCCGTAGACGTCGAAGTTGAAGCGCCTATATTCTGCCGTCCAGTTTGCCTGCTCCTGCGTTGCCACACGTGGCCTTCATTTATGAGGGGACGTCCTTTGGCCTTCCTGACATGACGTGGGTTGCAGGCGGGTGCGGAAGCGGGACAATCGCCCATCTTCGGGAGACGGAAGGGCGCTGCTTCTGGTGGGAGTTTTCCCTTAAATAGCGCATGTCTGGCTTTCATCTCATTTCTCGCTGCGTGAGTCTTCCGTCCTGGGTCTCGCCTTCCCTTCCTTGACTCCAGCGTCCACTCCTTCCTTCAAGTCGGCCCTTCCTCCATTCCTTTCCAAGGTCAATGAGAATGACCTCCTCCTCTTCTTCTTCTGCCTCTCCATCCCTCGGCGATGCTAACAAGGGGGTGCCTCCGGCGTCCCCCGGCTAGTCCTCTGACGGGGAGGCGGCTAGGGCTCTCGAGGCCTTGATGTGGCCGCACGACCTCGACTCCACCGTGAGTGGGTCATCCCTGGGAAACCTCCGGGATCGCTACGGCATCCCGGAGGATTATGTCCTCTTAGCCCCTAAACCGGGCCAACGAGCTTACGACCCGATTCCTAAGGGTTTCGCATTTTGGGGCGGGGCTACATCTTCCTCTCCACCCCGTCATCGTAGCCTGAATCTCTTGGTGGCGAATCTTACCGTCGCAGGTGGCGCCGAACTCCTGGCGCTACCTGGTGGCTTTCCTAGGGGAATGCCATTACGCCAACATCACCCCGACCCGAAACCTCTTTTTGTCCTGTTTTCACCTCTCCAAAGGGTCGGGGGTTTACTTCTTTTCCGCTCGAGCGGGCCTCCGGGTCGGCGGGGCTCCTTCCAACAACAAAGGATGGAAGGGGCGTTTCTTTTTCGTGACCTGCCAGAAGGATTGGGGTTTTGGGGTCCGATGGTCCGCGAGGGCCATCGATATCTGACCCCGGACCTCGGTGACCGTGGAGCACGAGGACACAGGGAGGCTTAAGGGGATTCTTCCCTCCTCATGAGCTATTCGAAGTATGACCGAACGTTGGCTGGTCGAGGCAGGTCTAAGTCCGTCGTCTTAGGTACATCCTAGGTGTTAAGTTCATGGGTATTATGGATTGTCCCTGATGCTAACCGATGTCTGGTTTTTTTTTGCAGAGATGGTGAACCTCCAATCTCTCCGCGGTGGGCGGTCCTCGACGGTTTCCTCCCCACGCCCGGCGGCTGATCCAAGACCCGGCTCAAAGGACACCCCACTGGAGGTTGAAGCCGCCCGTCCGCGCAAGAGGATGAAGTCCCTCGCCTCTAAGGGGTCCGGGGTGGCCACGGGCCGCTCGAGGGGTGCGGTCGTCGAGCAGGTGGACCGAGCGGGGACGGACCCGCAGCGAGAGGAAGTCGGCCCCAGTCGGGAGGCGAGGGGGACGGACCTCCGACTTCCGGTGGTGCGAGACTTGTGCCGCCTTTCCCCAAGCAAGGACGAGCCCCTCCTGGCTCGGGCGATGGGAGAGCCTCCGACGGGGGAAGTGGGGGATCCGTTGGTTGCCCGATGGGGCGGTCTGTCCCGAGGGGACAGAGTATGGGCCGGAGGGGAATCCTCCGCGGCGTTCCTCCGGGGTGCACTTCATCCCGACATGGCTCGGGATTTGTACACCCTGCCCTCGGAGGTTCTGCTTGGCAAATCAGCCAAGTCCCTAATGTGGGTAAGTATCACTCTCCTTGCTTACGGTTATTCCTAAACATCATTGATCCTGACCCCGCTTCTGTAGGGCTTCCACTACGCAACAACCCTAATGGACCGGGTACGAGACGCCGATCGGATCATCGACGGGTTGACTGATCGTAACGCCGAGCTACGCCAGCAGTTCGAAGAACTCCAGGCAAGGACGGGCCCCGAGGCGGTCGCGGCTACCGAGAAGCGAGCATCCGATCTGGAGGCGGAAGTGGCTCGCCTCACGTCTGAGCTCCAGGCGGCAGGAGAGGCCAATAAAGGGCTGCAGAAGTCGCTGCGGGTGGACCGGACCGAGATCCGTCTGTTGAAAACGGAGGCGTCCACCCTAAGTAAAAAGCTGGAGGAGCAGGAGGCCGTGGCGAAGGTAGCCTGCGAGGCCCTCGCCGAGGAGAGGCGTCTTCGTCCAGAGAAGGACAAGGAACTCCTCGAGGCTTACAAGAAGTCTGAGGGGTTCGAACTGGCCGACTGACGGCGGTATCCTACGAATATGGATACCGGATAGCTCTGGCCCGTTTCCGAGTGCGCCATCCTAGTCTCGAGGTGGAGGATCCCTTTACCTCCTGTCCCGAGGACCTGGAGGTGAGCATGCCCGAGGAGGTCCCTTTCAATGATAGCTTGGAGGCCCCGAAGACTTGAAATAGTCTTGTAGATTTTGTAACCTTCTCTAAGGGGTCAGTCAGTCTGTAAGTTGGTCGGGTCTTGTAACCCCGTTCCTACTGAAATAAATGAAGATTTCTTTCGCAATTCTCATTTGTCTTGACTTCATCATTGTGACGCTTACACACAATATTTTCTAAGGTTCTGAACGTTCCACGGCCTCGGTAATAGGTGACCTGACATCATCTCGAGTCGGAACGTTCTCGCTCGGACGACCTCGACGACGCGGTAGGGTCCTTCCCACCGAGGAGCGAGTTTACCACGTGCCCGGGTCGGGTCGCTCACCTCAGACTTGCGCAGGACCAAGTCACCTAATCTGATCGGTCGAGGGCGGACCTTCCTGTTGTAACTTCTGGCGACGGCCCTTCTATAAGAGAGGGCTTTCAGGTGTGCGTCGGCTCTGCGCTCTTCGAGCAGGTCCAACCCGGCTCGTAGCCCTTCGGCCGACGTTGCTTCCTCAAAGGCTTCTACCCGGGGAGTGAGGACGATCACCTCGGTTGGTAGGACAGCCTCAGTGCCAAACGACAGACTGTATGGAGACTCTCCGGTCGCCGTTTTGGGTGTTGTCCGTAAGGACCATAGGATACTCGGTAGCTCATCAACCTAGCTAGATCGGGCCGCGAGGGTCCTCCTCTTGAGTCCGTCCAAGATTGATCAATTAGTTACCTCTGCCAGGCCATTAGTTTGGGGATGAGCTATCGAGCTGAACCTTAGTTGTATCTGGTGGCTCGCACAGAACTCCCTAAATCGGGCGCTGGCGAACTGAGTTCTGTTATCGGTAACAATGACCCTGGGCAATCCGAACCGGGTCACAATGCTTTCTCCACACAAACCGCTCCACTTGGGGCTCTGTGATCGCCGCCAGTGGCTCAGCCTCGACCCATTTGGTGAAGTAGTCTACGCCGACAATGATATATCTCCACTGCCCCAAGGCCGAGGGGAAAGGCCCAAGGAGGTCCATCCCCCACTGAGCAAAGGGCCACGCGCAATCCATGGGGGTGAGCGGGACCGCCGGGTGCTGAGGAGCTCGCGCGTGTCGTTGACACGCATCGCACCGTCTCGCGTAGGCCCTCGCGTCCTGATACAGGGTGGGCCAGTAATAGCCCTGACGGAGAACCTTGAACGCCAAGGTACGACCGCCTATGTGTCACGTGGCCATTACCCTCTCCCAACAAAACCGGCTTGCCGGGTGTGCAGTGCCAACGCTTATAAGGCTCAAGATCTCCCCTTTCCTTACCAATGTGGGACTAAATGCACCTTGCCTACCCGCTCTTGGGGCGCACCCCCTCTTGGGGTGCACGGCCGCTTACCCGCTTGGGGCGCACTCCTCCGGGTGCACGGCGTGATACCCCGGGTGATCACCATGACATCCTTGAGAATTCACCCCGCCTACCTCTCGGGCGCTGGCGTGACATTCTCCCCACCCAACTCGTGACGCCCTCGCCACGATCGCCACTCGCCTACCCTCCGGGCGCCGGCATGGACACCCTTCCGGGTGATTGGTGAAGGCCAGGGGTTGCTCTGATACCACTTGTCTCGTGGCCATTACCCTCTCCCAACAAAACCGGCTTGCCGGGTGTGCAGCGCCAACGCTTATAAGGCTCAAGATCTCCCTTTCCTACCAATGTGGGACTAAATGCACCTTGCCTACCTGGGGGGGCGCACTCTTGGGGTGCATACCGCCGCTTACCCGCTCTTGGGGCGCACTCTCCTGGGTGCACGGCGTGATACGCCCGGTGATCACCGTGACATCTCGAGAATTCACCCCGCCTACCCTTCGGGCGCTGCATGACATACGTGTTCGCAAGAATCCTCATGACGACTCGCTTAGAATCCGATCTAGCCTCATCGGGGTCCAAGCAACAGAGGAGAGGGCGTGAGAACGACTCAGATAGTCGCATCGATCCGACCGCAATACCGTGCTCGGGCACGCAGACATCGGGCCGCGCCACGCCAGAGGGAGAGTGTCGCCCCGCTTTATATTGCAGCATTTCAACCCACGTTGCCGGGACACGGGCTGCGACCACCGCGACGGTGGCGATGATGGCGGAAAGGAAGCTCCTCAACTTCGCGCCTTCTTCGGGGTTGATCTTGAGGCCAACTGCGAGTGCATCCGGCCGCTGCTTCGACCTCAGGCACTCGATAACGAAACGAACGGCCGTGGCAAGGGCTCTTACCTCCGCCAAGTATTTTGCCATGGTCGGGTCTCGGGCTTCGTACCCGCCGCCTAGCTGCTCGGCGACTAGCTGTGAGTCGGTGAGAACACATACTGTGCCCACTTGCATCTCGGCGGCTAATCTGAGACCCGCCAGGAGCGCTTCGTATTCCGCCTCATTGTTGGTGGCCGCGAAGCCAAAGCGGAGGGAGCGCTCAAACGTGCGCCTGTCGAGGGCTTGCAACACTCAGCCTCGCCTCCCGCACTCCGCCGAGCCGATGACCCGCCTACTCGCAAGACCCATTCCGCCGCCTGCATTCGTAATCCCCGCCGCCGTATGGTCACCCGATATGAAGTCACCACACCGTGCTTTGATGGCGGTTCTCGCTTGTATCGTAAGTCGAACTCCGCTAGCTCCACCGATCATTCGAGGAGGCGACCGCCACGCCGAACTTCGATAAAACTTGTCGGGGTTGGCCGCTGATTACCTCGATCGGGTGGGTCCAAAATACGGACGCAACTTCCGAGCCGCCAACACGAGTGCTAGCGCCACTTCTCACGGGCGGATACCGCTCTTCGGGCCCTTTCAGGATGTGACTTAGATAATAGACTGGTAGCTGTTCTCCGGAGTCCTTGACTAGTACGGAGCTCACCGCGTGCTGGGAGGCAGCTAGGTAGATGCTGAGGTACTCTCGGGGGGAGACTGAGGCGAGGCGAGGAAGGGCGGCCAGATGTTGTTTCAAACGCACGAAGGCTTCCTCGCATTCCGCCGTCCACTCAAAATTCTTCGGATTCTTCAAAGTTCGGAAGAAGGGGAGGCACCGGTCACCCGACCGTGACAGGAATCGAGACAGGGCAGCGAGTCACCCATTGAGGCACTAGAGGTCCTTGACCGTCCGGGGTACTTGCATATCAATGATGGCTCGGATCTTCTCGGGATTCACGTCGATTCCCCTTTCATGCACGATGAATCCGAGAAACTTGCCTGAGCTGATACCAAAGGCGCATTTGGCAGGATTGAGGCGCATGCCATACTTCCTCAAGGTGGCAAATATCTCGGCCAGATCCGTCAGATGAGTCGAGCCTGTGCGGCTCTTCACGATCATGTCGTCGACATAAATTTCCATATTTCTCCCTATCTGAGAGGCGAACATCCTATTCACGGTCCTCTGATAAGTAGCCCCAGCGTTCTTCAGTCCGAACGACATAACCTTATAGAAATAGATCCCCGGCCGTGAGGAAAGCCGTGTTCTCGATCTCGCGCCATCCGAACCGTCAGTAGCCGGAGAAGGCGCCCATAAACGAAAAAACGAGCGTGTCATGGTGGCATCGACCAACCGGTCGATCCTGGCGGGTAGCAACCTTCGACATGCACGGCCGAGATCGATGTAGTCAACGCACATCCTCCGCCTCCCATTGGATTTCTTAACAAGGACTACATTTGACAACCATCGGGTATTTGACCTCTCGATGAAGTCTGCCGTCAGAGTCGCTCCACCTCCTTCGACAGCCACCGCCGCCGGGAGCCGCCACCGAGGCTTCGCCATCGGTCGGGCATTAGCGGAGATGCACAAGTAGTGCTGGGATGCCTTAGGTCGGCGCCCGATATCGGCCGCAACCAGCGAAGACGCCGGCATTCTCCCGAGGAGGTTGATGAGCCGAGTCCGCTCTCGCTGGGAGCTCCGAGCCGACTTTGATCGTCTGATCGGACGACTTCAGGGGTACGCCGATGGTGGGCTTTGTCGGCTCGATGCCGGGTTGCCTCTTCGCCTCCCGGGGTCTACCGGATGGTCGGACCTTCCTCTTGTGCAGGAGACCGCCGCCGTAACATTATCTGGAGTCGCGGGGGATTCCCCGGATTTCACCAACTCTGGCGCGGGTCGGGAACTTTATGGTTCGATGGTAAGTCGAGACGACCGCCCTGATTTTATTGAGGGTAGGTCGCCCCAAAATTGCATTGTAGGCAGTAGGTAGGTCGACTACCAGGAAAGTCGCCATCACCGTCTTCGTCCTCGGCACATCCCCGAGGGTCAAGGGCAGTGTGACCGCTCCTAATGGCGAAACCGAATCTCCGGTAAACCCAGTGAGCGCCGAATGCATCGGCTTCATGGTGTCCCTGGACAACCCGAGCTTCTGGAAGGCGTCCAAGTAGAGTATGTCGGCGGAGCTTCCCGTGTCGATCATAACCCTCTTCACCTGGGCGTTGGCCACCCTAGCGGAAATCACCAACGCGTCGTCGTGCTCGGGTTGCTCGGGCCGCTCGGCCGGAAACGTGATTTCCGGCTCGGGAGCGTGTTTGAGCTCCTCGGTTGCAGCGACGCGGGCATATGCCTTTCGCCCGAACGTGCTGACTCCTCTAGATGCTGGGCCGCCGGTGATCACATCTATGTGTCACTCGACGGGCCCCCCCAGGGCGAGGGGACGACTCTTCATTCGGCCGGAGATACTGGTCCAAGTGTCCCCTGTGAATCAGCTCTTCGATCTGTCGCTTCAGCTCGCGACATTCCTCGGTATCATGTCCATGCTGCCGATGGAAACGGTAGTACCGAGTCCGGTCCGCCAGCTGCCGCGGATTTGTCATCGGGGCTGGGGGTCTAAGCATCCCCTTCTCCTTTATTTGGAGAAATACCTGCGGTTCGGACGCATCCAAGGCGGGAGCGAGGGGTCGAGACGAGCGTTCAGACGATCCATCCCGCCCCTTGCCATGGTTAGTGCCCTTGGGGAGGTTCCGGCCAGCCCCTCTTGAGCTCCTCTTGCTTCCTAAACATCCAGGCTTCCGCCGAGATGTACTGGTAGGCCCGCTGAAGCATTTCCGACACCGCGTTGGGAGGGTGCTCGACGAGAGACCAGAAAAATCTAGAGGGGCGCAGTCCCACCATGAATGCCTGCATTAACAAGGAAGGGTGAGCGTCTGGCAGGCCCCGGATTTCAGTAGTGAAACGATTCACAAAGTGGGCAAGAGATTCGCCCTCCTTTTGATTCAGTCCGAGGAGGAGGGCGACAGAGGGCTTCGGCCGAGCGTGCGCCAGGAAGTGGAGCTCAAACTCTCTGGCCAACTGATCGAAAGAGGCAATTGTCCCGCCTTTCAGAGCGCTATACCAGGCACGGGCTGGCCCTCTTAAAGTCGTGGGGAACGCCTGGCACATCAGGGCGTCAGCGATCCCATACAACGCCATCTGGGCTCGAAAGGCCGCAACGTGGTCCGCCGGATCAGTGGCACCGTCGTACGCATCGATAGACGGAAGTCGAAAGTTCGGTGGCACCAGTTGCTCTTGTATTTCCGTCACGAACGGGGACCCCCGGCAGGGGTCCTCCCTCTGCTCCTCTTTTGATTTACGAATCTCCCTTTCAGATTTTTATCCGGGCCACGATCGACGGCGAGCTGGCTTGAAAGAGTCGACCGAATCCGAGGATACCACCTCGGGTTCGAGTCGGCCATCGGGGATTCCTACGGCTCGTTCTCTACCTAGAGCCGGTCGGGCCGACGGCGAGGCGAGGAAGACCGAGGGCGTCATGTAAACCTCGAGCGGGCTCGATCGCTAGCGCCATCGACCTCCGGGCGGGTTCACGGACGAAAGGAGCGGACGGAGGTCCGCGATCATCTCGCAATGGCTCGACCGTGAGTTAGGTCCCGAAGGCTTCGGCAGCCACGCGACGGACGGCCGAGGCGCCGTGGGGCGGAAGCAATCCCGGGTCGGTGAACAACCGCCAATAATGTTCCGAGGTGGCGCGGGTCGCCCGCCTCGGGCTTCACCGGTGGGGACGCTCGAGAGGGACCTCGCCGGTAAAACCTCGCCGTCGCGCTGCCTTGATTGGTCCGTGATCCTCGCCATTCGGGCCCTCCTTCTAGCGCCAAACTGATGGGGAATTCAACTTTACGCCGTGGCCTCGAGACCAAAGCGGCTCGTTCGGTTCGGATGCGCGATCCTTCTTGGCCGGCTTCGCCGGTTGGGGCAACGGCGGGTAGCGCCCACCATTCGAGGAGGAAGGCTTCGGGTTGCGTCGATGCCGTGGGCTCCGCCTTTGTTCTCGCAAAGGTCGGGTCGGGGAGCTCCGCCCGACCCTCCGACGCATCAAGTTAGATCAAAGTGCTACCTTGAAGGGATGTCTTTTTTTCTCGAGTGCTCGCCCACTTACGCTCGCTCACCGGTTTTTACGGGCCGATCGCTTCCCGATCGTAGTGATGCTACGTCTCGACAAGGTCGGCGCGTCGAGGACCGAATTTCATCGATGGTGACGTGCCTCGACGCGGCGGGTGGCATCACTGTCGGCCGGGCTACAGGCCACGATGGAGACAGAAGACGTCATCCAGATACAAGCGGTATGGGCTGACGTCACGTTCCATTTATTACCCGCATCACGTGTGAAGCGTTTTCTCTGTCCCGTCTTCTCTTTTGCAGGTCATATGGGATCGTAGGAAGTTTCGAGGAGGCTGACCTTTACGGACGGATACGCAAGAGTGCCGCACAACTTAGGTAAAACTAGCAAAGTTCGTGACATTTGGTATTAGAGTGGGACAAGCATATATAGAAACACTTAATATGCAAACATGGGGGACCTAGTGGGGTTGCGTTGAGGGCAACTAGCATGCGCGCCCGTTTGGGGGAAACTAACATGGAGTTGTAGGGAAAGGAGTCACTCAGAGAAGTGAGCATCCGAGAATGACATTCAGAGGAATAGTCAACCCTTCGCATAAGAGGTACCATGAGGACAAATAAACTAAGAAGAATACGTAGCGCACAAAGGTTGGGATGGCTGAGTTCGAGCAATGGCTCGACGTTGGCAACCAAACTTAATGGTGCTCAAGGCAAGCGAGGCGCTTGGTAAAGGATGAGATCGTACAAGGTAGAGTGGATTGTTCAGTGATCGAAAGAGTTGTGCAAAGCTCACAGAGGTGAGGAAAATTGCAAACTTAAGGAATTCGATACTCATGCAAGGGCTTTTATATGGACGATGGACTGTCCATGGCCATCCCAAGGCGACCGAAGGTCAATGTCATGGATATGTCCGTAAGAGGCTGAAGTGTGTAGTAGGTTCAACATGTTGCTAAACCCGGAGGAGTGCAATGGGAGCTGTATTGGCGAAGAGTCGCAATCTAGCAAATGCATCGCAGAGGCGGGACTTCTGTGAAGACATTGATCCCTTGCTCTCATGGAGGGAGAGCGTTTGGTCATGAGATGGGCCATAGAGGTGGAGAATGCAGAGACAAACTCCAAGTACCAGGACAAGACTGAAGGGCTGAGGCCAAGGAACTTCGTAAGACTAGTGTCAATGGGCTTCTTATCACAATAGTTGAAAGTAAAGGACTTCATGTCGATACAAGAGTGTATGACCAAGGAACGAAGTAGGCAGTATACGATGCTGAACCTTTGCTACTCAGAGTAGGTGGCGAAAATGATGGAGAAGACGGTACAATTCCAAAGGTGACCAAAACTATCAGACACTTGCTCTAAGTTGGAGTGAAAATTTCTTGCATTCCAGAAGTTCAATTGCATTAAGAAGGTGAATCACAATAGCTGACTCAATGCAAGGATTGCAAATATTTCGAGTGCTTCAGAAGTGTGAGCTAAGAGCAAGCGAAGTCTAGTAACCATCTTGACGCATGGAGTATAAACGTCGAGGAGGCGGGCGAAGTCAAGTAACCTTTGCCTTCTCAACTCTCAAGAGAATGGACGAAACCGAGTACCCCAGTTCTCTTAGTTATCCAGTAGAGAAGCTCTGCACAGATTTGAAGACCCTTCGAAAGAACTAATGAAAGACAACAGTTGTTAAGTCATCACCAATGGTGATCAGTGCTACTGAGAGTAGATTGTCCGCTTCATTTCCCAACAAAATGCCAATCGAAAGCGGAAGTGATGCGAACCTACTTGGACAAGACAACTAAGTGGAAGAAGATTCGATGGGCAAAATTTTACGGAGGAAGGACCTGAAAACTTCAAAGTTTATGAAGCAATGTTCGTTAAAGCTCAAACAAGCATCCATCCAGTTCGAGCGACAAGAGACATTTGAAGACTGGTGCATATCAAGGATGGTCTTTTCTTTCACCTGAAGGATTCGCAGGAACCAACAAGGATCAGCACAACTCAGTTGATCCCATATCAGAGTCACAGTTATTAGCGAGTTAAAACAGCATGACGGATCAACATTCGACTACTCAACAATAACGACAGAGTGCAGTTGGGAGCTAAGAGGCCCCATCGTAGTTGGAGCAGAAGATTGAAGATTCAACAAAGGCGAGGAGTTGTAACGTCAGCGAAGGCTTCGACGAAGACGTCGAAGGAATAAGTGGGGGAGAATATCATATACAAATTATAAATGGTTTGTTCGATGTAATGCTTATGCATGTTCATGTCTTTTCGGTTTGTTCTTGCTTTACATAATATGTAAATGGTTGGCCGAAGGCTTAACAGCCCCATTGGAGTGAGTTTAGTGATCGTTGTAGGCTTATATATAAAGTTTGTATCATGTGGACACTTGTAACAGATTTCAGTCTGTAGTAGACCAATTTTATACCTTTGTTATGCAACCATTTTGAGCTTATGAAGTCCATGGTTGGAATTTACATTGGCTATAAAGTGTTTGCAGGAATTGTTGCTTGTGGATCCCGTGTGAAGTGCTTTCTCTGTCCCATCTTCTCTTTTGCAGGTCCTATGAGATCGTAGAAGGTTTTGAGGAGGTTAACCTTTACAGACAGACACGCAAGGGTGCCGCACGATTTAGGCAAAACCAGCTAAGTTCATGACAGGAGAGTATCATCAATACAGAAACATAGAACTAATAGCTATCACCGGAGGCTATCGCTCTGCCACCCATTTCATGTATAGAAACTTTGATTCCACAATTTCATCTCTCCTCTTTAATGAGGTAATTCTTATTCAAGTTGAAATTAAACCATTTGGTCTAATAATCCTGTTGCTTTTATTATATCATACTATCTCCTAAAGTATTTCTTAAAAGCTAAAAACCCAGCATCTATGATCAGCTCCTTTTTATCTTGATTAAAGTTGAAATTTGTAAATCGATAGGTTAGTTCAAGAATGAACTTACAGAGAAAAGGAATATTCAAAAATAAAAAATGTAATTAGTCAAATCATGTTGCATGTTATATATCCTGCCAGGAGTAACATTTTGCAACATGTGTATTCTAGGTGAAAGAAAGCTTGCCTAGACTTCAGACTTTTCCGAAAATTCAATCTTTCATGAGCTTAGTTCCAAAAATGAAACAGAAACAGTTGGAAATATATACCAATATCTCTTCACGGAGAAAAAAAAATGCTTACCTAGACTATCGAACACCTTAAGACAAATTCCAATCTTTAAATAACCTTGTTTAAAAAGAAAGACTAACCTAACCTATGAGCCCTTCGAATTTAATTTGGTCTAAGTTGCCTCTTAAGTTAGTGCTTAAATGTGAAAAATACAACTTTCACAAATTTTTCATCAATGCTTCAAATATAACAAAGAAAAGAGACATTGCGTAACTAACATTTTTTCTTTAAGATTCTTTATTAAAATTGTATGCTTAGTCATAAAAATTCCTTAAAGAGCACTAAAATCTACTATGATATAAAAATTTCCATGAAGAACTCCGAAATTTTAGCTTATTTCAGGTGCTTTAGGAGATATATTCACTAGGATGTAGTGAAATCATCGGGTGCCCAAGCAAGGCAAGGCTAGAGCTCCAGGTAAGTGGGCTAGGTGGGTGACTTCAACCGAGCATGGCCTAAGCCCTGGGTGGGCCAAATGCTTGCCTAATTCAAATTAATTGAGAGTCATTTGGTTTGATTGAGCTAGAAAAATAGCGTCAATAACAACAACACCACCCCCTCCCCACCCCCCCCCCCCCCCCATGTGCCCTAGCCCTAATCGTCATGGGTCTTCTTCTCCAATGACTGTGGCTGTCTTCCACTCCATCGACGAACGACAACAGTGGCAACAACATCTACCTTTGGTGAGCACTTCCTCAATCTCTCTCTCTCCTTCATCATTGCACGCTCCATTCTCTTCCCTCCTACCGACCTTTGTCGCAACCCCCCACTTGCCTTATTGCAGCCCCCCTTCCCTGATCCCTCTTCCCTCTTCCCCCTTCTTTGCAAGTCGCCCCTTGACTGACATCATCCTCCCCCTCCCTTCTCCTCCCTCTTCCCCCCTTTGTTACAATCTCCTCCCCTCTTCCCCCCTTCATCATAGCTCCCTTGTAGTGCCGAAGTTTTTAACACAGCACCACACCTAATATGCTAATGGAAATACAAATGATATGTATATTTTCTCATTACTTAAAGAGATGTTTTATGAAATCAATGTTTCACACACACACATATATATATATATATATGCCAATTTTCGGTATGCTTTACAGCGAAAAATAAGCATAAGTGTACTAGCAAACTTGAGCATAAGGTTAAGTTATGATAATATGCATACATACATTGATTATAAGAGACTTTTACATTATAGTAGACATTAAGTATTTCTCATGACTTGATTGATTTTGATCATATTTAAAGAAGTTTGAGGTTTAAACATCATGTATGTGGAGGATAATAAGTTATTTATGCATAGATAGAGTAGTAGATACTAAAGTAGAGATAAAAATCAAAAAGAAATTCTATACTAAAAATATTAAGATACCAAGTGAGACTGGGGAATGAACGTAGACAAAAACACTTTATTTTTGTCAATCAAAATTTGCTGAACCCAACCCATCAAGGCATCCCACTAAGCAGCTTTATTTCCACCTCCTCTCTATTTTGGCCTTATCCTCCTCATCAACCAGGTAAGGCACAACCACATTTTCCTATCTTTCACATGTTCTCTCAGTTGTCACCTCTCCTTCGTGAAGGCCAAGAGCCCTAGCTCTAAAGAAGATGAAGGTAAGAAGGCCTAACCCTTCCCTAGATATAACCTAAGGCTTAGGCTTAGCAATTTGTAAATTGATATTTTCGGATGCTTTTGAGTTTTGAGTAACCTAGGCTTTAAATTAACTTCTGATTTTTAAATACGTTCTGTATGAATCTATTATGGTTCTATAACTTCTTGTATTACTTTAATCGGATATTTATGCACATGTATGGGTTTACCAAGTTGAAGTACTTAGAATCCCTTGCTTTCTTTGAAAGGATTTTGTTCTAGCCAATTTAACACCCTTAAAGATATGATTAGAAGATATGCATAGAGTTATAAGTTTACCAAGCTGAAGTATCCCTTAGGGTTCTGTAGGGTTTGGAATTGAGTGAATACAATCTCTGTGTATTAAAATATGAACATTCGAAGTTCAAGAAGCCTCAAACTAGTTTAGCCAAGCCGAATAGATGATGATAGTTGAATTGGAAGGGTAGTTTAACCTGAAAATGATTCTGTTTTAAATTGAAATTTTGTATATATTTAGTTATGTATATCTCCTGAGTTCCTACAAAATTTTATGGTAATCTAAGACAAGGTTTGTAATTTCATGTTGTATCGGAGTATCAAACTCAGCTCGGTATGATACGGTACAAGTATACCGAGCGATATGCTTTGGCGTATCGCTTGGTATATATATGTATATATATAATAAAAAAATTAAAAAATAAAAAAGAGGGCGACGTCGCCTCGTTTCTTTTCCCCATGAAGCCTCGATGACATCGCCAAGGCTTCTTCTCCCCGCACGGATGAGAAGTCGTCGATGACATCGAGGCCTCATCGCCTCGGACGAGGAGAAGGCGACATTTCATTTGCGGTGTCCAACGAGGGAGGGTGGCGACGAATCGGAATTGTTGAGGAAAAGAAATGTCGGATCTCCAGGTTCTCCATTTTCTTCTTCTTCTCCTCTCTCTTGTTCCTTCTCCCTCGGCTAATATCGCACGATCGATTTCAGATGGTAACGAGACGAAAACAATCCCAATCGATGGTACCGCCCGGTAGCATACGGTCCGCATGCCAATTTGTTGGCGAACTGGTACATACTGCCCGGTATGGGTAGTATCATTTGGAATTAGAAACCTTGATATGAGATCATTTGGTCAACAATAATAGTAACGCAAGATTACTTCATAGAATTGTGTAGTTGTTTGATTGATAGAAATTAGATCATTTGATTATAGGTTAACTTGTTAGCAAATTGGTGATGGAATTTAGATGAATTTACAGGTTGGGTATAGTCCAATTCAAAGAGAGATTCTATCAAAATTTTTGCTAAATATTATTGTTTACATTAGGAGTTATAAGTGATTTAAGATGTAAGGTTCTTAATTTGGGAATATCATTATCCTATGTTCAAAATTCAATATATTTATAGCTCCATTGACACCTGATCACTGAGGAAGATATATGAATTAGGAGCATGACCCTATACTAATATCTTTATTTTAAGTCGAATTAGGTAAGTATAAACTTAAATTACTACAAAATAGTGGTCATATGTAATCTGCGCATTTAAAATATATTTTTTAACGTGTGTTTTGAATGAGATGATTGCCATAAGCTATCTATAAGCATAATGTTAACATATGCATTACATAAAAGAAAGATATATGAATTATAATAAAAATGTATGATATGCATATATATATAGGTTATATATATTATAATATAACCTATAGTGTAGGAGTGTACGTACATGTTATAATATGTAAGGTAGGAGTATACAGATATGTTATGACATACGATGCATATATATATAATGATATGCGGTGTAACAGTGCACATATATATTATGGCGTGCGATGCGATAATGCATGTATATGTTACAACGTGCGATGTAAGAGTACACATATATGTTATGATGTGTGGTATGAAAATGCACATATATATTATGACATACAATATGAGAGTATATGTATATACTATAAAATATGATATGAAAGTTCACGAATGTATCATGATTTCTTATTATATATACTATGACTTAGTTGTGCACATATAAATTAGAATTAGCTTTGAATCAAAGTTCTACCTCTTTATTATGCATCTATCATGTTACGAGATTACACATTGCTAAAGGGGCCATAAGAAGGTAAATTAATCATGGAAATATTTTATGGATTTGATTTTGATAGGTTGTATATATAACACAATGCATGCTCACCTAAATAAGATTATCGAAGTTTATGTTTACTGAGCTATCACTAATTATAGATTCTATTTTGCATGTAAGGACATTAGTACTCCACCTAAGCGATGGGTAAGGAGGTGAGCAAGTGCAAGCCCATGAAAGCACAGATATGGATGATGATATGCTAGCATTTTTGTGTATAAATTCTGAACATGATATGCATATGTGTTTTTCTTTAGGTTTGGCATTTATAACTATGTATATGACCTATATTACAAGTGTCAGGGGAACCAATCTTTTTGTCTAGCAAGTAAACATGTTTCAAATTTGCTCACTTTTCTGTTAAACTATTTTTGATAGCATTAGTGAACTTAAAGGAGACATCCTATTTTGGTCATTTATGTAGGATATGCGTGGAACTGAAAGAATGGTGTTATACCTCCCTCCCTCCTTCCTCAACACCATCCTCCCCCTCCCTTTCCCTCGTAGACCATAGCTCCTCCTCTCTCCTACTAGACCACAAACCCCTCTCTTCTTCCTCCTCTCTAAGTATCTGTGATGGCTAGAATTCTGAATTTGTTATTTTTTATGTTAATTTTCATGTTAACCTTCTTTTGTTTATTATTTTATTATTAGATTCAGACAATTTAGCACTCTAAAGTTTTGTATATGGTTAAACGGATGTAATTTGATATTTAGTGGTGATTATTTGAATATAAAGTTATATAAAACTCATATTTTGTCTAATTTTTATTTTAATGATTGACTTTCGTCTTATTTTTTTAAAATCATTTTATATTGGTGAGCATCTCATTTTGCTTGGGCGAGTGCCTAGCGACTCAGGTATTTTGGAACCTTAGCACCAAGTGCCTTTGACAACATCTAGGATGTGCTAAGGATTACAAATGATAGGAGAACAAAATGAAAGAAAGGATAGAATAGAAAATGGTTTCCCTGATAACAGCAGTTTTAGTGGTTTTAAAGGGTGTTTATGATGCAGTATCCCAGATGAAAACTACTATGGTATTAGAGATGACTATATCTGATAACTAATAATGTTTGAGTCCAGATGGTACTGCTTGTTTTCTTAAAATCAAGTATTAGGACACTTACTGCTTAGTCTATCCATCAAATTAGTTACTTGTAACAATAAAATAGCTGCCAGCAAAGTCAACCAGGAAATCACTGAACTGTAAGTGATTCAAGGGACTATTTGTAGCTTCTGCTTTGAGAAGGCCTGTAACTATACACATGCATGACCTATATCAGTGTGTCTTTAGTTCAGACTATGAAATTAATGAGTAGCTGGTAGAATTGACTTAAAGTTTACTGCCTTTCTTATTGATTCCTGCTAACAACCGTATCTCAAGAAAGTAGTCTGGTAAGATGGATACAGAGGAAGGGGAACAGGAGCTAAAGTCCAAAGCTACCTTCCATCTACATGGTTGTCCCAACAATATACAGGTCAATTCCTGATGAAAGAAATTATCGTATAATAGCTACAGTACAGAGGGTCTTATTTATTGTTTGCGAGAAGAATTCTTTTTATTGTTACTGGAAGTGAAAATTGCCAAAGAGGTTTCAATATAAAGAACATTAACTGTTTATCTCTTCCTTTTGTTCAGCACCATTTCTCCTCGGAACTACGTGTATACTGCTTTATAGCTTAAGTTCAAGTTCTCTTGCCTAATCATAAACCAGTTGGTTAATTGGAGAGCCCAGCCATTGCTAATTATCTTTAGTGCAGAAACCTACCAGATGCTACCGTACATGGGTCACAAACAAATTTTTTAAGTCACGGAATATAGCAGAAATTAATGCAACAAGTAGAGTACAAATGAGGTTTCCCTAATTCAAGCATGAACCTGAATGAATACCTAAGTGTACCCATACATTTCTTGAATCCAACATGGGACCTTTTTCCTCCCTGTACCCATTTCAAACCAAACAAATATCTTAGTCTAGCTTAGGCAGACCGAGCAGGTACCCTTTAAAATGAACAAAACAACTGCAAAATTCACCCTACCCAAACCAGAACGCAACTAACCACCTAGGCACATAACCTGTCCCACAACCCAACTTGAGCACCAATTTTTCTACCCATGTTGAACCCAAACCTTATTAACAGATACCAAAAAGCACCTTAGGCATGTCAACTAGCTGTGGGAACTTTAGAAATCTGACCCTTGCTGTCTCTCCTTGTTGCAGTGAGTTGGATTTATTAGCCTGCATGTCTAATGACTTATAATGTTAGAACCCTCAGACCCTAAGTTTACAATTAGAATACTCCTAGTTTTTGGCCAAGATACCATAAAGTGATTTTGGTGTCAAAGTCATGGGTATTGAAGCTGGATTATGAATGCAACATTATGAGCTCTCCATAAAAGTTTTGCCATACTCAAGCTGATTCTTTAGTGATTTCCCTACTTCTCCAAACACTACAAGGTTAATTGTTGGAAATTCCATCATAAATCAAACAAAATGGCTTCAAACTACTTAACTGTCTTTCATATTTAGATATGATGTCAATAGGAAGTCAACAAAATCCAATGTTACCCTTGACTTGACCTGTCTGAAGATAACAAAATATGCAATTTTGCATCTATACCTACTTATCTAGTTCAAATCTTTCCTAAAAGGAAGTAGGACAGTTTCGTGTTATGCTACATCAATGAAAAAACTTTGTCATAGATTGTGTTATAACTTCAGCCATTACTCAGTTTGAAATGAGATAGATGCATCAAACAGATAAAAATTTCAACTTGATCCCACCTCCTTGGAAAAAGATTATGATTTTGCTTACCTGGAACTTTTCTGAGAAAAAATGAAATCCATATTTGTATAGCCTATGATATCACTGAACTTTCCTGCTCCATTTATTCACCACTCAAGTTACTGTAGAAAAATTAAACAAAAGATAAAACAAAGTAATTAATGAAAACAACAAGCATGAAAATAAAGCAAACAAGAGATCATAACAAGAGCATACCTTTGAGGAACCTGAAGAGGAAGATACCTTTAAGAAGATTCAACAAATGTTCCAGAACTATGTACTTTACACTGTCACCTATATACATACAATGCATATTTAGTTTATTTAGGCATAACCAAAAGTTAGTGAACCACTTAAAAATAACTCATACAATTAAAACAACGTGTATTCTTTCATTGTGTAATTCTTCAACAAAAGTACAAAACTATTGATCACCAATGCTTTTGCAACAACAGGAAATTTGATAAAGTCATCCCTGTAATAAGAGAATCTAAACTAGAGATTGGCTTCAAAATTGTAAAGATCAACAAAAGAATAATGCTTTAAGAAGATGCCTGATTTTTCAATTCTCCAACCTTCTTTGAGAGTCTAAAACCTTCAAAATGGCCCCTGCAATCAATTGCTTGAGGTGTTTAATGTTTGTCGATAATATCAAATTTAAAATTTCTCAAGAAAGAATAGAATCTATGTTAAAAGAAGTTCATATACATCTCTTTATAAAGATGCAACTAAATACTGATCTAATTTCTAGTGTTCTGATATAGTGATCAAAACCAAGGAATGCAATTTCGGAAACCACACGTGTTGATGAATGATTAGACTGGTATAGATCTGATATGTTATATCATACTGGCACACAATATGCAGGAACATACCATTGCACGGGGTAGGGTGGCTGCAGAGATGAGGAAGAGTATGGAAGAAAAAGAGGTCATGAAGGAAGATGGAGGAGGAAATGGAAGAGCAAGGAGGTATGAAGGACAAGGAAGGAAGAAGGGATGGTGGAGGAAGAAGAGAAGAAAAGGAGGAAGTGTACCGAAAAAGATATCGCGGTTTTTTTTTTCCTCTTTTAATTGGAGCAGACCACCAAAAATGGGTGTGGTCCGTGCACTGGTTCATGCCCAGACTAGTAAACAATCAACATTGACCTGTCCAAAAAAATTACAAACTATGATGAAAATTACACCATGTAGCAGAAGAAAACCTATTATAAGTAAATATAGTACCAAATTACTTTGAAATAGCCCAAGTCAAAGTTTCTTAAGAAAATACAAATTCAAAAACCTTAGAATACATAGTTTTTAAATTAGAAATAAAACATTGTTATTCTCCATAGAATATGAACAATCAGTGAAAGCCCTTGCATCAAGCAAATAATAAAACTTGATGACATAAAGATAATATGTTTGTGATATACTTGGTGAACTCATTGCATAAGGTAAAAAGAGGCACATGAAATAATCAATTATTCTAGTCTCATTGAAACTTGAAAGAACTTGATAAGAACAGATTTGCGAAAGAAAACTGTATAGCTAAACAGCTAAAATTGCCATCGGGTAGTATTGCCAAAGGCCCTAGGAGCTAAAAGAGGCCAAGATTTCCAAATGTCTAATAAATGCTTGCTCAAGCAAAAAGAGAGGCCTGTTAATCAGAAAATAATAAGAAAATAATTAAATAGGAAGATAATAATAAAAATAACTAAGACTATATAGCAAGGTTCTGAGGCATTCGAGCCTCAACTCATCTGAGAGCGCACCGACTGATATCAAGCTTAGTTGATGATTTGGTCATGTGCATAATAGCATATGTGCCTAAAATCTTTCTACACACTTTTTCACACAGGAAATGTGTGTAGAAGGAGAAACAAACTCAAGTGAAAAATAAAAAGGCCATCATTTGCAGAGAGCAGACTCAATAGAGTACTTTATTCAGAACTAAAAATTTATAGTCAGCTGACAATTACACAATTTCAAATTGTAGTGTGACCAAGATAGTTGTGAAATATAATTGGAGAAGCAACTGTATCTAGCTCCAATCACATCCAAAACCTAAAACCAAAGATCTAACCTATTTTGCATCGAAAATCTATTTTGTCTATCCTATATAGTTTCCCATTTAAAATAAAAAAAACGTATGTAACTTTCAAATACAACATAGATTCTTTGTCTCTAGTTATTTGGATAAAACAAATCTCCACGAAGTATCAAAACAACCTCATTAGAAATAAAGGGTATTTGCATTAATATTCAAAGAGACTTTACATGACAATCATCAAGACAGATTCACTACAGGAATAAAGGCGAAAGATTCATAACATGACGATTTAGTATTTGTCAGATGGGTTCTAATGCTAACAACAAAATCATCAAAAGACTATTTATCTGAAAAATCAAATTGGTTGACCCAATTCGAAAAGTTAACCTAGAAACTCTTGAATTACAGTAACTTTCAGAACTTTAACAATTTATACTCAATAGACACATACCTATATACCAAAATTTGGGACACTAATAACTAATATAATACCAATCTGAGGCATAATCCATATACTATTGGTATACAAAATTATGAACCTTGATTAAGAGCAAGGTTCATCGTACCACAACATACCGTTCTGTCACGGACTTAGCTGGTTTTGCCTAAGTCGTGCAGCACCATTGCGTGTCAGTCCGCAAAGGTCAGCCTCTCCGAAATCTCCTACGATCCCTTAGGACCTACAAAAAAGAAGACAGGACAGAGAAAGCGCTTCACATGGGATCCACAAGCAAACATTTCAACAAGCACTTTATAACCAATGCAAATTCCAACCATGGATATTACAAGCTCAAAATGGTTGTACAACAAAGGTATAAAATTGGTCCACTACAGGCCGAAATGTGGTACAAGTGTCCACCAGACGCAAACTTTATGTACATGCCGATAATGGCTGCCAAACTCACTCAAATGGGGCATTTAGCCTTTGGCAAGCCCTTTACAAGCTTTACAAGCTAGAACAAACCAAAAAGGACACGGACATACATAACCATTACACCGAACAAGCCGTTTACAATTTGTCTGTGACATTCGCCCCCACTTATTCCTTCGACGTCCTCGTCGAAGCCATCGTTGAAGCTATAACTCCTTATCTTTACTAGATCTTCAATCTTCTGCTCCTGCTGCGATGCGCCCCTTGGCTCCCAATTGTTCTCTGCTTATTGTTGTTGAGTCGTCAAACTTTAATCCGCCATGCTGCTTCAACTTGCCAATGACTCTGATTCTGGTGTGGGGTTAGCAGAGTTGTGTTGATTCTTGTTGGTTCTTGCGGATTCATCTAATGAAGGAAAAGACCTTTGATATGCGCCAGTCTTCAAATGCTTGTTGGAACTTTAACGAGCATCACCTCGCAACCTTTGAAGTTTTCAGGTCCTTCCTCCGCAAAATTTTTCCATCGAATCTTCTTCCACATAGTTGTCTCGTCCAAGCAGGTTCGCATCACTTCCACTTTCGATTGGCATTCAGTTGGGAAATAAAGCAGATAATCTACTCCTAGTAGCACTGATCACCATTGGTGAGGACTTGACAACTGTTGTCCTCCATTTGTCTTTTCGAAGGGTCTTCAACTGCAGAGCTCCTCATCGATAACTAAGAGAGTCAAGCGACTGATTTCGCCCATTCTCTCGAGAGTTGAGAAGGCAAAGGTTACTTGACTTCGCCTCCTCTTCGAGGTTGTACTGCAAGGCCGAGTGTTACTAGACTTCGCCGCTTCTAGTTCACACTCAAGCACTTCAAGTGTTTGCAACTCATACTGAGTCACCAGGATTCACCTTCTCAATGCCATTGAATTTCCGAATGCAAGAAGTTATCACTCCAACTTGGAGCAAGTCTCTCGATAGATTTGGTCGCTGGGATTATACCGCCTTTCTCCATCATTTCGCCGCCTACCTTTCGAGTAGCAAAGGTACAAAGACCGCTGCATCGCCCGCTTTCGTTCCTTAGTCCTGCACTCTTGCATCGACCCGAAGTTCTTCACTTACGGCTCTCTTGATGAGAAGTCCATTGACACCGATCTTATGAAGTTCACTGGCCTCTGCCCTTCAACCTTGTCATGGTATATGGAGTTTTCCACCGCATTCTCTTCCTCCATGGCCCATATCACAACCAAGCACTCTGCCTCTATGAGAGCAAGGGATCGATGACTCCACGGAAGTCCCGCCTCTGCAGTACCATGGCGTTGCCATACCCATGGCACTACTATCCGTTGTCTCATATCTGCGTCTCTTCTTCGCGATCGGTAGATCTGCCTCTACGGCACTGTGACACTCCTCTGAGTCCACCTCCATTCTAACCAACACTCGATTTTGGGTAGCTGAGTCCCTCTGGACTCGTCATTGCTTCCTCACCCTTTTCGACCACCGCCTAACACCTTCAACATGTTCTCTCGAGCGCTTCACTTAGTCGACGGAAAGATAGATCGCAACTCCCATGTACGCCTCCGCCATCATGTTGCGTGGCTTGCACCGCTTCGCTTTCTCCTTAGCTTCATCGGTCGCAACGCTCGCTTACTCGACCTTGTCCTCCGACTCGGGCCCCTTAGCGAACGTGAGCTCTGCGCCCAACTTCTTCACCGCCCGATCATACCGCATGATCTAGTCCTCATGGGACTCACCGGTACTTGCATTCAACTTCTTCCTCGATAGTGCACACTTCATAAGTCGATGTCCAAGGCTTTTATTCAATGCAACCTTCGATGCACACACTAAGACCCGCCGCTCTACCACGGCATTCTCGCCAATCCATAGCCCTTCTTGCCATCATATCGCTCACCAAGTGGAGCTCCTCCGCGCCTCCCGATCATACCGCATGATCCACTTCTCATGGGAGTCATCAGGTACCGCCTTGCCACGAACCATTCCACCACGATCCGCTGCATCATGTCGCCTCCTGGTGACATTTTCTTGCATTCTGATCCCTGTGGTATAAACTCGAACTACGATATCTCCATGTATGGACTCCGCCAACACATCGCAGGGCCTTTACCACCTTCGATTCTGTTTGCTCCTTTGGCAATCAACCTTCGTCCACCCGCTCTCGGGTCACACTCGAACGAAGCCTAGCTCTAGGACAGTCCGTCACCTAGCAGCTCCTCTGAAGTCCTCGGACTTCATTGAAATTGGTGCACTATTGTTCTGATCTCGCCTATGCGCCTTACCAAAGACAATCTCCGCCGCACACCGCTTTCTCATGACAACTCAATAGCAACATCGCGGGTATATTCTTCAAGAGTACCGCCTCGCATCCTCTTGCCCCGCTACAAGGCCTTCGATACCAACTTCACTGTAAGTCCGTGGTCGCTTTAGTTCCTCCATCAAATACTTCATCGAGATAAGGTGCATGTGCTCGCTCTTCGCTTCGCACTACGCAAGCATTTAGTCCGCTTCCATCAGAATAAGAAACCCATGGAACGACATGATCCTGCTCCCGTCTCTGCAAGAGTCCATGTCCTTGACCTCTGTCTAAGGAAAGTTCTAAGCATCCGCTTCATGTTCTATCTTCTATGCCACTCCCTTTCATACGGCTTGGGTGTTTCACCAAGTTACCCCTAAGTTACTCCGCTTCTCGATTTGCATTAAGTTAATGGTGGCTCTCATGCCCACCATTCCACGAGTCAGCCCTTTGTTGAGTCCGATCTCCCTATCATCTCCAAGTGTGCTATCACTTTGTGTTGCCTTGGGTTGCTCCCCCACTTGATCTCGCTATGCGTCCACCAACGCATTGCCACTTGCGAGATCATGCAACGATTTCTCATCGCTCGCTCGATCCATCGAGCTTTGTCTTGAGGTACTCCTCAACGTGTGCAGTCTATTGCACATAATTCTCCCTCTGGAGAGCCAAGACTTATCCCTCCTGGATATCTGCCCCATTGGAGCAACTTCTCTCTTCGCATTCTTCCCTCTGGAAGTTTTGGAGATCACCATCCCCTTGGACTACTTCGTCTTACTGAATAAACGATGCACTGTTCTGCCTTGGTAAATGCATCTGCTAGATTGTGATTCTTCGCTAATACAACTCCCACTGCACCTCTCTAGGTCTAGTAACATGCTGAACCTACTGCACACTTCAACCTCTTACGAAAGTATCCTGCACATGCCGAAGAGAAAGTTTCAATGCTTCATTGCGCCGACCTTCGATCGCCATGGGATGGCCACGGACAGTCCATTGCCTGCATACAAGCCCTTGTATGAGTATCGAATTCCTTGAGTTTGTAACTCCCCTCACCTTTGTGAACTTTGCACAACTCCTTCGATCGCTGAACAACCCATTCCACCTTGTATGGTCTCATCCTTTGCCAAGCGCCTCGCTTGCCTCGAGCACCGTCAAGTTTGGGTACCAACGTCGAACCACTGCTCGAACTCAACCATCTCAACCTTTGTGTGCTACGCAATTCTTCTTAGCTTGTTTGTCCTCGTGGTGCCTCTTGCGTGAAGGGTTGGCCATTCCTTTGAATGCCATCCTCGGATGTCTGCTTCTCTGAGCGACTCCTTCCCCTACAACTTCATATCCGTTTCCAAACGGTCGTGCATGTTGGCTGCCTTCAACGCAGTCCCGCTAGGTCCCCCATGTTTGCATGCTAAGTGTTTCTATGTGTGCTTGTCTTGCTCTGATACCATCTGTCACGGACTTAGCTGGTTTTGCCTAAGTCGTGTGGCACCATTGCATGTCAGTCCGCAAAGGTCAGCCTTCTCGAAATCTCCTACGATCCCTTAGGACATACAAAAGAGAAGACAAGACAGAGAAAGAGCTTCACACGGGATCCATAAGCAAACCTTTCAGCAAACACTTTATAGCCAATTCAAATTCCAACCATGGATATTATAAGCTCTGAATGGTTGCATAACAAAGATATAAAATTGGTCAACTACAGACCGAAATGTGAGACAAGTGTCCACCAGACGCAAACTTTATGTACATGCCAACAATGACTGCCAAACTCACTCAAATGGGACATTTAGCCTTTGGCAAGCCCTTTACAAGCTAGAACAAACCGAAAAGGACACAGACACACATAAGCATTACATCGAATAAGCCGTTTACAATTTGTCCATGACAGTTCGGCATGGACGATACATACCGATCTAATAGGGAACCAGTACGGACAATACATATTGATACATTGGTATGCCACATTGTATCATGTATTATTGGTACATCAATACAACTCAACATGCACCATACCGATGGTCAATCAGTGCATCGGTACTAAGGGGAACTATGATAGAATACATTTTGAGATGCAACTACAAGGATACTATATGGCCAAAGAGATAGTGTTCATCCTCAGATAACTCAAATGCAAATAAGACTTATTTTGCTACTTGGCAAAACAAAAGAACATATATGCAACTTCAACTAAGATTTCAAACATTCACATTAGTATCTAACAGTCCAAACAATGACCAACATCAACCTATATGGACTAATAACCTAACCTATGCATTCCAACAGCTAGTGAGTATTTGATGTTAATTTCTTGTGATACACGGTGGTACAAGTCTTACAATTACCATACTGGTTTGATTGGTTGCTAAAAAGATTTGAATTTTTGAGTTCAAGATTAACTTTAATTGAATGTAAATTCCAAACTATGAATACTAGTAAGAGTTAGAATATAACCAACTATGATCCTTGTTAATCAGCTCTAGATTACTAATGTGTGGTAAGAAAGTGTACCCCAATGGCTGGTCCTGATTTGGAAATCCACCATCAAACTACATACATTGAATCTAAAAACAGAAAAGCAGATTAAGAATCAGATTAGGAATAACACTATCTCAAGTAATTAAAAGAGAATCTCAGCACCAGCACAAAACTTACAAAAGTTGGTCCCTTGAATTGGTAGATTGATGGCAAGATTTTGTCTGATACTTCAACTGTTTGAGCAAGTATTGTATATTGTGATGAACAACACAGGAGATACATGTACAAAAAGTGTCACAACCACTAATTCGAACTTGTGGTGCACTTGACAAGAAATGATACTAACTATTCATTCAAAATAGGAGAACAAAATGATAATGATTTTTAACTAACGTGTTTATTTACATTTGCCTAGTCTACCTTCATCAATCATTTAATAAGAAAAGCTTGTATTTTCTCAATAATGTTAAACATATTGGACTAAAATTAGAGTGGAGACGATTTTCAAACCACAACTATGCATGTGTTGCATTTCATGTTGATTGGGTGCTTTCCACTGGGTAAAGTGGCTGAAGCCAAATTGCTGCAACCTGACCAGTCAGGCAGGGGCATTTTAAAGCACCTTATCTTAAGTAGGTAAAGTAGAAGTGAAAAAGCAATGTTGGTAACTTACAAAGAGAGCAATGTTGGTAAATTGGATGAAAAGATGAGTGCTGAAACCTTCCTAGTAATATCTTCTAAAGAAACCTTCCAACTTTGTCTTCTTAAGAATTAAGATAACATTCCATTGGTTAGAAAACATCTTGTGAGATCCTTTTTTAATGTATTAATAATACATAAACAAAGCACAAAGGTAACAGAGGAAACCTGCTTAAATTTAAAGGAAATAAAGAAATAGAGAAACTTAACACGTCCCTGAAGCATTCATGTTACTCCAACCAAACTGAAACTTCTCTTTTAACGCTGTCTACCACTCTAATGCCTACACTAACAGGAAATGTCTTTTCCACTAAATCACCTATAAAGTCAGCTATGTGACTAGCATTAGATAGAAAATTTATTACCATATTTCATTCATGTCAATAAGCTATGTAAAGGTCTGCTCAGTTTTTCTACAGAAGTTCTTGTATCTTTCACAACATCAAGAATAGATAGGAGGTCATTGCAACCACAGCAATAAATATCTGAGGTCCTAACCACCCGTATATCCACCACTTTAACCTGCTTGAGATTAGAACTATCCTGCAAAATTATTTACAATCAAAGTGAAAAGTCAATTAAGCACACTGACAAATTGCAGATATCATTTTCATAGGATAAAAATGATAGATTTGCTTGCTTTGCAATATCTAATGCATACTGGACTCAAAGCAGAGGCTTGGGCTTGCAAAATATTTTCCTGACATTTCTTATCCTTTAACAAAATGGGACATTAGTCAATAGCTTCACAAGACAAAGGGATCAATAGAGTTTTCTTCAAGGTAAGCTTCATACGCAAACAAAAAAGACAATAAGAAATACCCAACAACTTTTCTTTAAGATGATCTTAACATATAACACAACAAAAGACACCAAGCAATCACAAGTTTGGTCACATTAAAGGTACATATTCCTCATCGTCAGTACATAGTAATGCTTGTTTCATATATCACATGCACATTGAGAATGTGAGAAATCTCTTTAGACTTGCACATTCTTGGACTTCCAAAATATAATAAATCAAATTACTTCAAATTAAAAGTATGAAACTATTATAGGTAGAAGATACCTCAAATACAAGGACATGTTATTGTCAAATGTACTTTCACTAGTTAAAAAAATATCAGCAATCAATGTACAAGAACCAATTAGAACTTCATATTCAATATTAAAAAGGCAATAACATGTTTTTGCACATTATTGATGCCAACAGAGCTCTGTCTAAAATCATAATCAAACTATTATAGGCAGAAGATACCTCAAATACATACATGAACATACATCTCACTACATACTGATTAACATTGTAATATATATATATATATATATATGATGCACCTGTTCGTCAACTCACATGGATTGCAAAGTTAATCCTTGCGCAATCCTAAGCAAAGGCATCTTGAGACTTCCTCAGCAAGCTACCTAATGTCGGGACGTAGAAATATATGATGGGGATTGATAATAGATATTAAGGCAGGTACCTCATCTAAAAGAAGGCCATCTGTTGCTTTTTGTTTGTTGGTATTTAATTATATGTTTGTCAAAATCTATTTGTCATGTGTCGAGCTGTTATCAAAGATTGTGTCTATGTGCCTAGAAAAAAATGCCCTGCATCTAGTGCAAGTTTTTCTGCCTTCATGCATGAGAAATCAGTAACAAAGATGAAGATTAGAGTGAAACTGAAGCTACACAATTAGTACTACATTATTAGTACAAGTAATTGAAAATATAACAAGAAACTTCTCATCAACAAGAAAAGATTGATACATGATAGTGATGCCTTAGGTAAAGTTCACCTCATGTCAATTTAAAGGTTACACATCAAATTCCATCGATCAATGGACAGTTATTAAAACATAGTAAAATGTGTCAAATCTGTAATTTTTTGCAAGGATTAAGAAAAGTGGTTAAAATTAATCCAGAATACTCTTTTGTATTAACCCACAAATCCAAATGCAAATTAGAAACCAAACAAAATGTCAATAGCATATCAAGTGTTATTGTTAAATGAAATTTCGCTAGTCAAAACAAAATCACCAATCTGTGTACAAGAACCAATTAGAACTTCATATTCAAGATTAAAAAGGCAATAACTTGCACATTATTGATGCCAACAGTGTTCTGAATAAAGTCAATATCAAAAGTATGAAACTATTATAGACAGAAGATACCTCAAATACATCGACATGTTATTGTCAAATGTACTATCACAAGTTAAAACAATATCAGCAATCTGTGTACAAGAACCAATTAGAACTTCATATTGAATATTAAAAAGGCAAGAACATGGTTTTGCACATTATTGATGCCAACAGTGCTCTGACTAAAATCATAATCAAACTATTGGCAGAAGACACCTCAAATACATACATGAACATACATCTCACTACTTACTGATTAATGTTGTATAAAAAAATTTATTATGACGCACTTGTTCGCCAACTCACATGGATTGCAAAGTTAATCCTTGAGCAATCCTAAGCAAAGGCATCTTGAGACTTCCTCAGCAAGCTGCCAAATGTCGGGACTTAGAAATATATGTTGGGGATTGAAAATATATGCTAAGGCAGGTACCTCGACTAAAAGAAGGTCGTCAGATGTTTTATGTTTGTTGGTCTTGAATTTTATGTTTGTCGAAACCTATTTGTCATGTGTCTAGCTGTTATCAAAGATCATGTCTATGTGCCTAGAAAAAATTCCCCACATCTAGTGCAAGTTTTTCTGCCTTCATGCATGAGAAATCAGTAACAAAGATGAAGACTAGAGTGAAACTGAAGCTACACAATTAGTGCTACGATATTAGTACAAGTAATTGCAAATATAACATGAATCTTCTCATCAACAAGAAAAGGCTGATACATGGTAGTGACACCTTTGGTAAAGTTCACCCATGTCATTTAAAAGGTTACACATCAAATTCCATCGTTCAATGGAAAGTTAATATAACATAGTCAAAGGTGTCAAATCTAAAATTTCTTGCAAACACTGAGAAAAAGAAGTGGTTTAAATTAATCCAGATTACTCTTTCTTATTAACCAACAAATCCAAATACATATTGGCAACCAAAGAAAATGTTAATAGCATATCAAGTGTTGTTGTGAAATGTAATTTCACTTGTTATAACAATATCACCAATCTGTGTACAAGAACCAACTAGAATTTCATATTCAAGATTAGACAGGCAATAACATGTTTTTGCACATTATTGATGAGAATAGTGTTCTGACTAAAGTCATAATCAAAAGTATGAAACTATCATACGCAGAAGATACCTCAAATACATGGACATGTTTTAGTCAAACGTACTTTCACTAGTTAAAACTTAAAACAATATTAGCAATCTGCGTACAAGAACCAATTAGAACTTCATATTCAATATTAAAAAGGCAAAAAATATGTTTTTGCATAATATTGATGCCAACAGTGCGCTGACTAAAATCATAATCAAAGGTCTGCACTACCGTACCGTACCGGAGTTTCGACACTTCTCCGATATGGTACGGTACCATGTACCGAACAGTACGTTTTGGCGTACCATTTGGTATATATATTTATAATTATAAATAATATTTATTAAATATTATATATATAAATAGATATATATATATATATATTGTCCCTCGACAACGTCGCCCGAGATGTCAACGAGCGACGTCGCCCGAGATGTCAACGAGCGACGCCGCCCGAGATGTCAACGAGCGACGTCGCCTCGGGAGACGTTGCCTCCCATCTCGGGCGACGTCGCCCAAAAAGTAAAAAAAATGATTTTATCTATTAAAAAATGGAAAAACGACGTCGCCTCGGGAGCGTCGCCTTCCTTCTCGGGCGATGTCGCCTGAGAAGTCCCCTCGGCGACGTCGCCGAGGCTTCGGCAATGTCGCCCGAGCCTCAACGACGTCGCCCGAACCTAAAAAAACCAAAAAAATATTTTTTATTAAAAAAATTATTTTTTATTAAAAAATCATTTTTTTTTATTAAAAAATTATTTTTTATTAAAAATTATTTTTTATTAAAAAAATCATACCTACCGATAGCGGGCGGTCCCCGTACCAATATCCTATCGGACCAGTATGTACCGCCCGATACGGGCGGTACTAGTCGGTATTGCATACCTTAAATCAAACTATTAGAGGCAGAAGATACCTCTAATACGTACAAGAACATGCATCTCACCACATACTGATTAATGTTGTAAAAAAATTATTACGCACCTGTTCGCCAACTCACATGGATTGCAACGTTAATCCTCGTGCAATCCCAAGCAAAGGCATCTTGAGACTTCCTCAGCAAGCTCCCTAACATCAGGACTTAGAAATAAATATTGGGGATTTATAATATATGCTAAGGAAGGTACCTCAACTAAAAGAAGGTCATCTGTTGTTCTATGTTTGTACTTTGTTGGTCTTGAATTTTATGTTTGTTGAAACCTCTTTGTCATGTGTCGAGCTGTTATCAAAGATTGTGTCTATGTGCCTAGAAAAAATGCCCTCCATCTAGTGCAAGTTTTTCTGCCTTCATCCATGAGAATCAGTATCAAAGATGAAGAATAAAGTGAAACTGAAGCTACATGACTAGTGCTACATTATTAGTATAAGTAATTGCAAATATAACATGAAACTTCTCATCAACAAGAAAAGGCTGATACATGGTAGTGGTGCTGTAGGTAAAGTTCACCTCATGCCAATTAAAAGGTTACACATCAAATTCCATCAAGCAATGGACAGTTATTATAACATAGTCAAACGTGTCAAATCTGTAATTTCTTGCAAGGACTGAGAAAAGGAAGTGGCTTAAATTAATCTGGATTACTCTTTCTTACTAACCCACAAATCCAAATACATATTGGCAACCAAACAAAATGTCAACAGCATATCAAGTGTTATTGTCAAATGTAATTTCACTAGTCAAAACAATGTCACCAATCTACGTACAAGAACCAATTAGAACTTCATATTCAAGATTAAAAAGGCAATAACATGTTTTTGCACATGATTGATGCCAACAGTGTTCTGATTAAAGTCATAATCAAAAGTATGAAACTATTATAGACAGAAGATACCTCAAATACATGTACATGTTATTGTCAAATGCCCTATCACAAGTTAAAACAATATCAGCAATCTGTGTACAAGAACCAATTAGAACTTCATATTCAATATTAAAAAGGCAATAACATGTTTTTACACATTATTGATGCCAACAGTGGTCTGACTAAAATCATAATCAAACTATTATAGGCAGAAGATACCTAAAATACATACATGAACATGCATCTGACTACATACTGATTAATGTTGTAAAAAAAAAATTATCGTGCACCTGTTCGCCAACTCATATGAATTGCAAAGTTAATCCTTGCACAATCCTAAGCAAAGGCATCTTGAGATTTCCTCAGCAAGCTGCGTAATGTCGGGACTTACAAATATACGTTGAGGATTGATAATATATGATAAGTCAGGTACCTCAACAAATAGAAGGTTGTCTGTTGTTTTATGTTTGTTGGTCTTTAATTTTCTGTTTGTCGAAACCACTTCGTCATGTGTCGAGCTGTTATCAAAGATTGTGTCTATGTGCCTAGAAAGAATTCCCCGCATCTAGGGCAAGTTTTTCTGCCTGCATGCATGAGAAATCAATAACAAAGATGAAGAATAGAGTGAAACTGAAGCTACCAAATTAGTGCTACATTATTAGTAGAAGTAATTGCAATATAACATGAATCTTCTCATCAACAAGAAAAGGCTGATACATGGTAGTGATACCTTAGGTAAAGTTCACCTCATGTCAATTAAAAGGTTACACATCAAATTCCATCGAGCAATGGATAGTTAATATAACATAGTCAAAGGTGTCAAATCTGTAATTTCTTGCAAAGGCTGAGAAAAGGAAGTGTTTTAAATTAATCCGGATTACTCTTTCTTATTAACTGACAAATCCAAATACATATTGGCAACCAAACAAAATGTCAATAGCATATCAAGTGTTATTGTCAAATGTAATTTCACTAGTTAAAACAATATCACCAATCTGTGTACAAGAACCAATTAAAACTTCATATTCAAGATTAAAAAGGCAATAACATGCTTTTGCACATTATTGATGAGAACAGTGTTCTGACTAAAGTCATAATCAAAATTCAAAGGTATGAAACTTTTATAGGCAGAAGATACCTCAAATACATGGACTTGTTATTGTCAAATGTACTTTCAATAGTTAAAACAATATCAGCAATCTGTGCACAAGAACCAATTAGAACTTCATATTCAATATTAAAAAGGCAATAGCATGTTTTTGCACATTATTGACGCCAACAGCGCTCTGTCTAAATCATAATCAAACTATTATACGCAGAAGATACCGCAAATACATACATGAACATGCATCTCACTACATCCTGATTAATGTTGTAAAAAATCAAAAATTATGATGCACCTGTTCGCCAACTCACATGGATTGCAGTTAATCCTTGCGCAATCCTATGCAAAGGCATCTTGAGACTTCCTCAGCAAGCTACCTAATGTTGGAAGTTGGAACTTAGAAATATATGTTGGGGATTGATAATATATGCTAAGGCAGGTACCTTAACTAAAAGAATGTCATTTGTTGTTTTATGTTTGTTGGTCTTGAATTTTATGTTTGTCGAAACCTCTTTGTCGTGTGCCGAGCTGTTATCAAAGATTTTGTCTATGTGCCTAGAAAAAATGCCCCGCATCTAGTGCAAGTTTTCCTGCCTTCAAACATGAAAAATCAGTAACAAAGATGAAGAATTGAGTGAATCTGAAGCTACACAATTAGTGCTACATTATTAGTACATTTAATTGCAAATATAAAATGAAATTTCTCATCAACAAGAAAAGGCTGATACATGGTAGTGATGCCTTAGGTAAAGTTCACCTCATGTCAATTAAAAGGTTACACATCAAATTCCATCGAGCGATGGACAGTTATTATAACATAGTGAATGGTGTCAACTCTGTAATTTCTTTCAAGGACTGAGAAAAGGAAGTGGTTTAAATTAATTCGGACTATTCTTTCTTATTAACCCACCCACAAATCCGAATACATATTGGCAACCAAACAAAATGTCAATAGCATATCAAGTGTTATTGTCAAATGTAATTTCATTAGTTAGAACAATATCACCAATCTGTGTACAAGAACTAATTAGAACTTCATATTCAATATTAAAAAGGCAATAACATGTTTTTGCACATTATTGAGGCCAACAGTGCCCTGATTAAAATCATAATCAAACTATTATAGGCAGAAGATACCTCAAATACATATATGAACATGCATCTCACTACATACTGATTAATGTTGTAAAAAAAAAAAAAATGATGACGCACCTGTACGCCAGCTCACATGGATTGCAAAGTAAATCCTCGCACAATACTATGCAAAGGAATCTTGAGACTTCCTCAGCAAGCTGCCTAATGTCGGGACTTCGAAATATATGTTGGCGATTGATAATATATGCTAAGGCAGGTACCTCAACTAAAAGGTCGTCTATTGTTTTATGTTTGTTGGTCTTGAATTTTATGTTTGTCGAAACCTCTTTGTCATGTGTCAAGCTGTTATCAAAGATTGTGTCTATGTGCCTAAAATAAGTTCCCCACATCTAGTGCAAGTTTTTCTGCCTTCATGCATGAGAAATCAGCAACAAAGATGAAGATTAGAGTGAAACTGAAGCTACACAATTAGTACTACATTATTAGTACAAGTAATTGCAAATATAACATGAAACTTCTCATCAACAAGAAAAGGCTGATACATGGTAATGATGCCTTAGGTAAAGTTCACCTCATGTCAATTAAAAGGTTACACATCAAATTCCATCGAGCAATGGACAGTTATTATAACATAGTCAAAGGTGTCAAATCTGAAATTTCTTGCAAGGACTGAGAAAATGAAGTTATTTAAATAAATCTGGACTACACTTTCGTCTTAACCCACAAATCCAAATACATATTGGCAACCAAACAAAATGTCAAAAAAAAGTTGTCCATATTACTTTAAATTTATTTGAGTTCGGATAATTTTAACTGATATTCTCAAACCTGAACTAGCATAAATTAGACAAATGAAGAATTTAATATCATAGCATTTGAACCAAAAAAGAAAAAAAAATTATCAAGAATAAAAAATATACATATTAACAACATAAAATATAGAATAAAAATAAAAAAGACAACATAAAACATAGACTTCCGGTTCACGAGAACCAGTACGAAATAGGCAGCATGTACCGGTCCGAGCACTGAATGATACACGGACACAATCCGGTCCGATCGACGATATAAAAGGGAAAGTGGGAAACCTTAAGTTCCACTTTCGTGCTGCCTCCACTTCTCATGCAGCAGCGATCGATGCTGCGAGCCTACAACTTCTTTTTGCGACTTCTTGGCTTCATCTTTTCACTGCAATCACTGCCTCCACTTCTCAAGCAAGCAGCTACTGGCAACCTCCACTTGCTGCGACCTCACTACACAACCCCACACAAGATATTTGCCCTAATCACTTCTCAATTATGTCTCTTCTTCCCTTCCTCTTCCTCCTTTCTTCCTCCACCGCTTCCTCTCCTTCCATCTTTCCTCCCCTTCCTCCACCATCCCTTTCTCTTCTCCGTCCTTTTCTTCCTCTCCAAAATATCGGTACTTACCAATGTACCATGTGTCAATACACCAGCATAGACCAATACGTACCGGCCCGACAAATCTCTAAGATAGGTCTGGTACTCAAAATGATGAACTTTGGCATAAAAATACATTAAAAAAAATTTACTATTGAGATTCAATTTTAAAAACTGCACTTACTATTTATCTTTCTTTGCTTGAAAATAAAGACAAACATTCGAAAGATTTTTTTTAAGAAATGAATTGCTCCTTTAATTGTTTGACCTTGCACAAGAAGTCCCACTAGTAAATGATAGAATTTAAATTAGCTTCCATAAGAAATATTGGATGAGATTTTATTGGATAAAATTCCAAAATGCATGAATATCAAAGCATTCTGCCCAAAATCGAACTCCTAAGATGTCAATCTCATATCCCAATTATGAAATAGGTCAACTGCATAACATTTTTCCTTGAGATTCTCTTCCCAATCGAAGTGCATCTTTTTTGCTCCCTTTGTCTTCATCATTCAGATATCCCCAGGTGAACCACTGGTAACTCTATCTAGTGTCCCATGGTTGCCTGCCCCACATCAGGTAACATAAACCACTTTTCCTACACTGCCTTCTTTCATCTCCCAAATTCGGCAATAGTAAAAGAAGCCAGCCAAATGATTGTAGTATTTTTTTCTTTTTTCCACTTTCCCCCTTCCTCTATTCCTCTCTTTCATTTATGATTAAAACAATGTGTGTCCAGGACCCTTTAAAGGCTCAATTAGTAATCAGTCAAGATTGACTGATACTGGACAATTTCAATGATTGAATAATCCTAGCAATTCATGCTAAAATAGTCAGATCAGCTGATCCAATATGAATCAATCAGTATAAAGTGATCCAAAAGGTAAAACCCCAACCAATTGCAGCCAGTGCTAGATTCCCAGTGCTGCAACCTATTAAAGCCAGTCCCAAATTCCCAGTGCTGCAAATCTAGATAATCCAGATATCATGATTTTCCAAGAGAGTTGATGATGACTAATCCCAATCCAAATCAGTTCATCCTTCCAACCATGTTCTGTTGGGCACCTAAAAACTTCAAAAATTGTCTCATATGACTTTCTTACAACAAGGTACAGAACTGTATTATGCACATGTAGCTTCTTATGTATGCAATCTAATGGGCTCCTTTTTTTGTCACATAGTTCCTATTTGCATGATAGAATGACCTGAAACTATCAACTCTTACCATAAAATGGACATGCAACCAATTTCCCATTAGTTTCAGTTTCATTATATGTCAATAAGTATCGTTCAGAATACAGCATAGCCGGGTTGCTGTGAGGACATACCACATAACTGCAAGCTTGGGTTGCTGTGAGTACATTACACAAAATCAGAATTGACCGAGTTGTAGGTTTCTCCAGCTGCATAATGTAAGAGAAATAGGTTACTTAAGTTGAAAAACCAGGGCATAATAATCTTAAATTAGCAAATTGTTATAATAGGTCCCCTTGGTACCACCAAACCTTCAAAACTGGAAGATTTATCATTTAACACACTCTCATTCTCCTGTAACAGAATTGTAGTTGTACACTACACTAGTCTCTGTCTTGTGAGCTGTCCATGCATTATCTTCTCCAAAGTTGTGGACATCATTAGATTTTTCAACTAACTTATAAGTTGAAAACAGTAAGCTCAAAGGAATTATTGAACTGATCCAGAAGAATATCCATACCAAAAACTGAAGAATGAAATTCTTTAACCATATCGCTCCCAAGCATATGAGATCCTGCAGGTATTAACTCTGATAGTACATTTTACAAGCTGCATCACATGATAGGACCTTTCATATTCTTTCATAAGCATTAACTCTGATTTCAGTCCTCTCTCTGATTATGTTGAAACTAGGATAAATCTTTTGGCACATGCATCAAGAGCACCACCATAACATTCCACAGGTCCAAATCGTCTCATATAATTCTCAACACATGTAACACTCCTATTAAGGGTCAAAACTCTGGAGTCAAATTCTCCAAACAATTTGATCAAATTTTTAAATTACATTAAGATGTCTAAAAAAATGCCTCATGCCATCTAAATAGCTTACTCTATCCGAAGAGAAGAAAAGAAGAACAATACTTCAATGCAGCGATTTAAAAAGTGCTAGGAGCCAAAAGATTTAATCGTCTCATATATTTTAGAGCCTTGAAGCAAGCCACTCTAAAATATTAAAATATAAAAATAAATATTATATTAAAATATAAAAAAATTATTAATCTAATAAATAAATATTATTTTGTATAGTAATTAATAATCTATTGTTAACAGTATATTTACTATTAACAGCAGTTACAAGGGAAGAGTAGAAATCGATAGTGAGAAGTCGCAATGAGAAGTCAATAAACAACAGTCACAGTAGCGGACAACAACAACGGCAATAGTCACGGATAGCAGAAGGCAGAAGACAACGGCGGCAGTGACAATGGAGTCGCAGACAGCAAGAGGCAGTGGAGTCACATCATGGACAGTAGCAGGCAGTGGACAGCAGCGGCAATGGATAGCAGTGGCAGATAGCGAACAGCAACGGAAGCTGAGGAGACTCGATCGATGACAGAGAAAGACTCGGTCGATGAAGGCAATAAGAGAAATTGTCGACAGCAAACGCAGAGGGAGAAATCATCGACAGCGAACGTCGAGGGAGAAATCATTGATGACAGACGCAGAGGGAAAAAGCATAGGGTTGGGAGTCGGAGTCACACGTAGGTTTTGATATAACTACGTGCGTTGGTTGGTTCGATTGAACCATCTAACGCAAATTTAACCGAACCAGACTTAAAAAGTCTGGTTTGGTCGCCTTATATCAACCAGGCGCTGGCCCAAAGTGCCCGGCGTAGAGCACCTAACGGTGACTCATTAAAGGGCACCGCCTGGCCCTTAACCGAGGTACTCGGCCTCGCCTCACTTAAGCGAGCGTCAGAGCGCCTTTTTAAATCACTGCTTTAGCATACTATGAATGCAAACTTTTTACGGTAGTCAAGAATATGTACTTTTGTTTTTGGACTGCGCACAAATGGGAACATGAAATGTTTTAATAAACTTGTTTGGTGTATATGCAGAGACCACCTTTAAATTAGTGAACATTCTATTATAGGCACATTATTGATGTCAAAAGTGTTCTGACTAAAAACATAATCAAAATATTATAGGCACTAGATACCTTAAATACATACATAAACATGCATCTCACTACATACTGATTTAATGTTGTCAAAAAAGAAAACGTAAGATGCATCTGTTCACCAACTCACATGAATTGCAAAGTTAATCCTTGCACAATCCTTGCACCTGTCCAAAGCAAAGGCATGTTGACACTTCCTCAGCAGGTTACCTAATGTCGGGAATTAAAAATATATGTTTTGGAATGAGAATATATGCTAAGGCAACTACCTCAACTCGAAGAAGGCAATCTTTCCCTTTTTTTAGTCGATACCCTGTTTGGCATGTGCGAGCTGTTATCCAAAACTATGTATATGTGCCTAAAAAAAGCCCTTAATCTAATCTTAGTTCATTAGAGTGAAATTGAAGCTACACAATTAGTGCCACAGTATTAGCACAAGTAATTGCAAATATATCATGAACTTCTCATCAGCAAAAAAAGGCTGACACATGGTAGTGATGCCTTGGGGAAAGTTCGCGTCATGTCAATTAAAAGGATACACATCAAATTCCATTGAGCAATGGACAGTTACTGTAAACCAGTCAAAGGAGTCAAATCTGTAATTTATTGCAAGGATTCAGAAAAGGAGGTTTAAATTAACCCGAACTAGTCTTTCTCCTTAACCTAAAAACTCCAAATATATATTAGCAATCAAACAGAAACCGGTGATTTAAAAAGCACTAGGCACCAAAAGGCGCTAAGGTCTAAAATCGCTCGAGGCGCTAGGCGCTCGCCTGAGCAAAGCGAGTCGCTAAAATATAAAAATATATAATATAATTAATAAATATAATTATTTAAATAAAAATATACTATTAAATTAAGAAAATCTAAAATACAAAATCACAATGTCACATTACTAAAAAGTCTCAAAACCCAAAACAATTGAGTTGCTCTGAACAATTGCCATTTATCCTAAAACCTAACAATAATTTCAAATAAATAAAAATTAACAGTATTAAAATAAAAATAATATATTATTAATTTAATAAATAAAAAATTCTATTATTAGAGCATGAAGAAGGGGTGATATCGTTAATAAAGATAATCGTCGGGTTAGGATCGAGAAGGAAAGGATCGAAGCCTCATAAAGCAATGGCAAGAAGCATACGATAAGAAAGTGCATGTCAGAATTGTGAGCGGGAGCAAGGAAAATTCAAGGACAAAGAAGAACTGGAGCGGGCTAGCGAGCGACAAAGAAGAATCGGAGGGGTGCGCAAGCAACAATGCATTGGAGCGGATGACGAGCGATGGGCCGCTGAGCGGGCGAGCTACAACGGAGCGGCGTTAGTTTACAACGAGCAAGAAGCGACAATGCAACGGCAGCGGAGTGACGGTCGTCACTTAACGATCGCCACACTCTCAGAAGAATTGCCCATGCTTATACATATCCTTGGCAGCCTATTTTGCCATAGTTTTGATATGTTTTCCTTGGAAAAATGCAAGAAACGACAGCTTGCAGCACTGCAGAACGATCGCTCGCTGCATCGAGCAAAACTACCCTAAAATGGCTCCGTTTTCACGTGCCGAGGCCTGTTTTCTACAGCCCGCGGCTGCCCCCAAAACGTCAGCCATCTCAACACCCTGGAACCTCCCGGGTGGCATAGGGCTTTGGGGTAGTATCGAGCGTTGAACACTTTCACAAGTTTGCACGTCAACTTGACGAAAACTTGCCTTCGCGCCCGGCACCCGAGGAGTAGTTGTTTGCGAACTTGCAGCTGCTCGTTCTCCCTTCTAAAGTCCTTGTTTTCCTCCTCTCTTTCTCTGCTTTCCTACACTTTAAGTGCTCGCTCAATTGCTTGTAAAGCTTCCCTCTTCGTGAGACGTCGGGACTTGTCCGCCGCTCGTTTCAAAAACTAATCAACTTCTGTTTTACAGGTCCTACAGGACCTGCATAAGGTTGCAGCTCGGCTGACCCTTTGCGGACGCATATGTCGCAAAGGCGCCTTAAGACTTAGGCAATCCCAGCTAAGTCTGATCGAAGTAGGCGCAAGGGTGCTTCTCGACTTAGGCAACTCCAACTAAGTCCGTGTTTGCCATAAGGGTGCCTCACCACTTAGGCAATTCCAGCTAAGTACGTGAATTGTAGTATCAGTGCAGGCAAGCAATTCGAGCAAGCAACGAAGAAACTTCACAATCTTGCCATAGCGAAACATCGTGACGAATCAAGCAAAACAGGGCAAGCCGGAATATTGCCCCAAGCAGCCGCAGGGTGGCTACATGTGCAAACTCGCTCTCTCACTGTTGGAGCCGCTCAAGAGGAGCGGGGCAGCGAGCATGATGAGCGAGAAGTTGGTTGCTCGCCACGAGCGGAGGAGGCGCAGTCTGGAGCGCCAACGAGAAAAAAGACCCAAAAAGAGAGAATTAAAGCAGCAAAGACCTGCTTGGATGTCCTTGAAGCGAGCTTGGAGGAACTCTACCAAGGCCAACAAAGGCTTCTTGGGGTAGAGGGCTTGTAGGAAGAAGTTGAATCTCGGATCGATAAAGTTGAGACCCTAGTCGACCAGCTAACAGATGACACCAAGGACTCCATGCATCATTTGCAGGATGTTGTGGCAGAACTCACTTCCAAAGTGACTTTGCTCACAAGAGCGCTAAATGCGGGAGGGAGCAACACCCGCGTTACGCCGCCACAAGGCTTGAGAGCACCTGAGCCACATTGTTATGGGGGTGCTAGAGATGCCAAAGAACTCGAGAATTTTCTGTTCGACATGGAGCAGTATTTCCGGGCCACGAGACCTGACTCTAAAGACATTAAAGTTTCAATAGCAACCATGTATCTGAACAGAGATGTGAAACTTTGGCGGAGAACCCGTTGGGAGGAGATCCAACAAGGTCGGTGCCAAGTGGACACATGGGCAGACTTGATGCGAGAGTTGAGGACTCAATTCCTACCCGAGAACACTGAGTTCGTCGCAAGGAGGAAGTTGAGATAACTCCACCAAACGACTTCCATTCAGGACTATGTGAAGTAATTTTCTGCACTGATGCTGGACATCCAAGACATGTCCAAGAAAAGATAAATTGTTCAGCTTTCTTGATGGCCTGAAGCCATGAGCTCAATAGGAACTACATCGATGGAATGTCACCGATGTGATCGGAGCCATTACAGCCGCAGAAAGACTCACCGACTTCGTTTCTTCGGAGGACTCAGGGAAGAAAAAACAACATTCAGGAAATCGCCCTTAAAAATATTCTCGAGGGATGGAGCCTAGGGGCGAGTAGAGGAAGAAGAGTTTCCATAAAGGCCCGAACTCAAAAGGCACTGCCCTAAGACCTAGAGGATGCTTCTTGTGTGGAGGGCCGCACATAGTGAGTGAATGCCCACAGAGACGAGCACTCAATGCCTTGACGGCTTTTATAAACCCCCTCAAACCAGACAAGGGCAAGGCGATCGCTCTTAGCTCAAGTAGCTCAGAATCCGATAGCGATAATGAGGAATCACAAGGACCTCGGATGGGAGCAATGCGTTTGTTGAATGCATTACGGGGTCAAGTGGGGGAGAACATGAAGATGAAACAACAAAAAGCAGGAAGCAGCGAGCTAATGTATGTGGACATCAAGCTCAACGGCCTAACCACCTGTGAAATGGTGGACACGGGTGTTACCCACAACTTTATTGCTGACCGAGAAGCAAAACGACTTGGGCTAACCTTGGATAAGAACCCAAGCCAGATGAAGGTGGTCAACTCGGAGGCCAAGCGGATCTTCGGACTAGCAAAGGGAGTCCCCATCAAGATTGGATCATGGATCGGGAGCACAAATATGATGGCGGTGCTATTGGACGACTTCCAAGTGATTCTCGGAATGGAGTTCATGCACGCAGCGAAGTTGATGCCAATGTCATTCCTAGACTCCTTATGTCTGATGGGGGGTGACGACCCCTGCGTGGTTCCCGTCTCTCGGAGAGGAACCAAGGACCCCCAACAACTATCGGTAATACAATTGAAGAAAGGAGAGTTAACCTTCGTGGCTGCTATGAAGCTAGAACCACTTGACGGGGAGGTCATTAAAGAACCTGTTACGGTGGCGAACATCCTGAAGGGGTTCACAGATGTTATGCCACCTGAGTTGCCGAAAACTCTGCCACCACGCAGAGGCATGGATTATCTTATTGAGCTGGAGCCGGGAGTGAAGCCTCCAGCGAGACCACTATACCACATGCCCCCTCCCGAGTTAGCAGAGCTCAGAAAACAGTTAGGTGAAGCGAGGCGCTCGAGCCTCGCCTCGCCCGAGCGCCTAGGCGAGCGCCCGAGCGCCTTTTTAAATCACTGACAGAAACAACATAAAAAGATAATTTTTTTACTATTGAATGTCTACTTCATAAACTACACTCACTTTATATCTTTCTTTCTACATTTTATTGTCCTGAAGATAAAGATAAACAATTGAAAGTTTTTCTCTAAAGAAATACAGAGAAACAGGATCTGGACCCATGGATTCAAAGGATAAGGTGGAAGAATTTGATGGTAATACCAAGGTTCACTCGGAACAATATGAATCAGGCATACATATCAGTCCGGACATTGACTAGTAAGGGGACAACCCCTGTTTCAAAGGTTCCAATCCAACCCATTAGAACAATAAAAAAAAAAAAAAACCTTTAAGTCTTCAAGTAGAGCTTCCGAAAGTAAACCCTCTTCCTCCATTGCCTCCTCTTCTTTCTTCCTCTCCCTTCCTCTTACTCTTTTCTCCTCTTATTCCTCCTTCCTCTTCTTCCTCCACCACCTCTTCCTCTTCTCTTTCTTCATCTTTGGAACATACTATACACCATGTCAATACACCAATAGGTACCAATTCGATCAACAACCAATAATGCAAAACTAAATTCCTTGGGTAATACCTCATATTTTATTTTATTTTATTTTAATGATTGTCTTTATCCTTAATGATTGGCACTAGACTAAATTTTATTTTAATATTTTTCTTTAATTATATTTTTTATAATTTTATATTAGCAAGCACCTCAATTCAACAACTAGTCATATACATGTAGGAACAAGTTCAATTAGAATGGAATGAAGATCGTACAACCCCACAAATCTCACAATTAGGGTAAACCTCCAATCTGCATTCATGGACAATCAGTTCCAATGATATTGTCAAACTAAGCAAAATAAGTCCCTTGTTCGTGCTAGCTAAATACGTAACAGTTCTTAATATGTTGTGGTAATGGTAATGTATGCCAAATGGTGGTTAAAAAAAGATGACATACAAAGGCTAATTGTTCCTATTAAACAACATATTTGTCACAACATATTTCTTTCTTCATATTGTGGAAAAAAATTTGAAGTCCTGAGGACATGCAAAAAATATCAAAACAAGAAAGAAATTAAAGAGCATATGAGTAAAGATTGGATCAGAATAGCATCATAATGAGAAGTTCTAGACTATACAACACTCACAGCCTATGGTGCGAAGGACATTGGTGAACAAGGTAATGAACACCTGTTATTTGCCTCAAGAGAGAAGTGAAGGTTCACTGAACCACACAGAAAAAGAGGAAGCCTTTGAAGGGCACAGATCGGCAGTGACTGACGCAAATATCCGTTTCTCCCCATTTTCGTTCACCGCAATCCTCGATCTCATGGTGTCAGGCCGATCACCTCGGTGGAGACAGAATCCAAAGCATCGACAGGTGGCGCCATGGCACTGAGGAAGGATAAGACGAGGCAGATGAGGAGGAGAACAAGAAACAGAAGAGAGAGAAGCGAGAGGGGTTTTACTGAGCCTTGCCGAATAAATATTGGGTCAGAACGTGAGTAAAGATTGGATCAGATGGTAATGCACTCCTGTTATTTGCCTCAAGATAGAAGCGAATCTTGGAACGGTAGAGATCGGCGGCGACTGATGCGAATATTCGTTTCTCCCCCTTTCGTTTCGTCGCAATCCTCGATCTCTTGGTGTCAGGTCGGTCGCCTAGCTGGAGACGGAATTCAGAGCATCGGCGGGTGGCGCGACGGCACTGAGAGGGTCGAACACGACGAGGCAGATGAGCCGGAGAACAAGAAACAGAACCGAGAGGGAAAGAGAGATGGGTTTTCTTGAGCCTTGTCGAATAAAGATTGGATCAGAAGGTAATGCACACCTGTTGTTTGCCTCAAGATAGAACTGAAGACTCCATGAACCACATGGAAAATGAAGAAATCTTTGAAGGGCGGAGCTCGGCGACTGACGCAAATATTGGTTTCTCCCCCTTCTCGTTCGCCGCAATCCTCGGTCTCTTGGCATCAGGCCTGTCGCCCCGCTGGAGACAGAATTCCAAGCATCTGCGGCAATGAGGCGGCCGAACACCACGAGGCAGATGAGGAGGAGAACAAGAAACAGAAGTGAGAGAAAGAGAGACGGCATTCAGAGCGGCGACACTGACGCGACGGAACACGACGAGGTAGACGAGGAGGAGAACAAACACGACGAGGCAGATGAGGAGGAGCACGAGCGAGGTTTTCTTGAGCCTTGCTGGTTTAGCGAGGGGTTTTCTTGAGCCTTGCCGGGTTTAGCGTGGAGTTCTCTTGATCCTTCTCAGGTTTATATCCACCCCTTTGCATTTCAATATGGTATTTCGTTTATTACTTCTCGACACTCCATTAAAAAAAAAAAGGTTTCTATTTAATTTTTTTTATTATTCACAATCTCTTAGGATTCTTTAAAATTTTAATAAAATAATAATTTACTATTCATAATCTCTTTATTTTTATTTTAATCTTTTTTTTTCACAGCCGGCCTATTACGAATACTTCTCACCACCCAGTATATTTTGAGCTTTTTCGAATCATCTCAAAAAATATTATATTTCATGAATGCTTAGAACATGATATCTGATAATACAGAGGCTTATGATATCTTTTAAGTTATTATAATTTACCCAAAAGATGATATTTTTTGAATTATTATAGAATTTTTAATCTTAAAAAAATAACAAATATTATGAGTTAAACATTTATATTATTAATTTATACTAATAATTTGAATGAGAAAAAAAATTAATATTATATTTCCAGAAGTTAAGATCTAGAATACCCAAAATATTGATTCGAACGTTGGATTATCCTACAATTATTCAGAAAATATATTCTTGATATTTTCAAATCCTTCGAAAAATATCATATTCCGAGTATTCTATAAATACTCTGGGTACTTCATAGAGGTCTAGTATCTTTGAATTATTATAGAATCTATATAATTATAAAAATATTAAATCATATAAATAAACATGAAATTTTATTTTTTATCTTCTACTCTTCAATCTTTAGATCATCTCATACTATTATCTATGTTTTTTTTTTTGTTGTCATTTTACATTACCTTCTATGATTAAGAGGAGGAAAGGAGAAAAAAAGAAAAAAAAGGTTACAGGGAAAGAGTGAAAAAGATTTTATAGGTATTAGACTATCAAGTAAGGGTATATATATTTATATATAAAAAATAATTTAAAAATATTTAAAGTTTTTAAGATGCGGTTTTAAATTACAAAATTGAGCTTAGAACTTTATCCTCCATAAATCCTGAATTATTAGATGTATTAAATATCAAAATTACTAAAACTTATTTAACCCTGAATGCTATCTTATATCATTTTATTGGCTCCATTTAGTTCAAAGGTTGAATTATTTTATTAAAAATCCAAATAATAAACCGTTAACATTGACAAGGAGAATAAAAGATAAAACAGTTCAAAACACATTTAAAAATATTATTTTATTCTTAATTATTTGATTAAATTTACTAAATATTAAGACTTTCTTATTCGATGGAATGTATGTAAAAGGTTTACTAAGCCATGTTTTGGACTTTTTCGAATGAGCATTTTAATCCATCAAGAGGACATTTATATGATCTCATAAAACATTCCACCCGTAAAACCTTATACTTTCAGTTTAAATTGATAAAAAATTAAAAAAAAAAGAATATCTTAGCTTTTAATTGCATAATTAATTGAAAATAGGTATTTTAAGAGTGAAAAATAGAAAATTTATCATTTAAGGGATCAACGGATGTTTAAAGCTTTTGTGAAAAATTTTGGTAAAAAAAAGACCTCGTACTTTTAGCTTAAATAGTCTAAAAATAAAAAAATTAAAATTTTAGCCAATTAAGAGTTGAATTAACAAACAATAGGTCTTTTAATGGTTGAACATTGGTCATTAATTTTCATAAAAAATTTGATATTTTTGGTTTTGGTTAAAAAATAGATCGAGTACACTATTTTTTAATATAATATTATTTTTGTATATGACCAAAGAATAATATAACCTCATCAAAAAACAATACAACTCATATGCCAAAGAATTATTTTTATCTTAAAGCATAATAATTATTTTTACCTTAAAACTTAAAAAAAAGTTTCTCTGATGAAATAGAAGTGACTTTGTCATCAATTTTTTTTCTAAATTGATATTAAATTGGCTAAAACGAGAAAATAAGAAGTTTCAACTTATTAAGGGTTGAATTAATTGAAAATAGGTGTTTTACAGACCTAAAAATGGAAAAAAAATCATCATTTTGTTTATCAAATATCTTCTATGTATAATCTTTAGATGTTACATCTCATGCTATCAAGGTTTAGAGGTTTCTATAAAGAACCAAAATTAAAGATGTTTATCACAGAAATGCAAAGCTGATCAATTTTGTTCAATCTAACCAGTTCTTGGTTTTAATCAAACTGATCTAATTGAAGCCTGAGACTTTCTGGTGCTGATCTAAATTGTTCGAGTAAGAATGCCTTCCATGTAATTTTATGTAATTGAAGGACTTATGGGAAAAAAGAAAAAGCCCTTTCAGATCTTTATCCAATCCATTCTTTTGAGGGTTATAATCCCACTCAAATCCAAGGCATTTAAATATTTTAAAATTATAACAATGTACACCTCCTTCACTTTCCTCTCAAACTTAATTTACTTACCTCATATTAGAAACTACATGGAACTCAAATCCCAAATTCTATGTTTCCACCGTTGTTTTTTAGGACCTGCTTACGTTAAAGAGATTTGAAATATATATATATATATATATATATATATATATATATATATATTTCATGGATGAAATATTTTAAAAATAGTTTTTATATATTTTCCAAGCTTTACATAGTCATTTTATAAATCTTAGAAGTGTGCATGAGAGCTAATATATAAAACTCTATAGCGATTATTACTCGGTTTGAATTGTGCAGTTCAAAATGATAAATGAGTGTTATTGTCTTGAAATAATTAAACACTAATAATTTTTTAAATATAAATAATTGTGAAGTTCATTTATAAGTATCGTTAATTCACTTCATAAGCATTGAGTCATATTCGGAAGAAATCTAATAATAACTATAGATATAAATGATATATGAGAAAATCTATCAGAAAGATATCTAACTCTAATGAGGTAAAAGTATATGAACACTGCTCATTTTTTATTATATAAAAATTATTTTGATACTAACAATGCTCATGTAATGTTATCATAATAAGACTAAATTTTAACCCCTTTGCTCCATGTCATCTAGCCACCAAAGATAATAATAAAACCTCATCAACCTATCCCTTGGCATCGAGGAGGTTAGTCTTTTTTTTTTTATATAGTACATAAGCTGTCAATACTCATTTTTCACTGCATGGTGTCATTCCTGTTGCACTGTTGCAATGCTTGTCTTATTAAAACAAGAACAATGCCACCGAGGGGCAAAAAAAAAAAAAGGTGCTCATAAAAGAAATATGAGTAGAGAGAAAAGATATATATATATATATATGTAATATTCTGTAAATAAAATCAAAATTAGAAACTTTTTAATAGAATTTATCTTATATATTAATTTTTATTTTCTGCACTTTGTAAATGCTGAAACTAGCATTATCATAACTAACCGGACGCACCAATTACTTTAGCTGATAGTAATAATTACTCTTAGCTTGCATCATTATTAAACATCTACTGTTGGATCTATTGGAGGATAGACGTTGTTAGAATGTTCAAACCCTAGAAAATATATGCCTTGTTATTGTATTTGTTATTAAGATAAAATTGCATATATATAATATCAGAAAGATATCTAACTCTGATATATGAGAAAATCTATCAGAAAGATATCTAACTCTAATGAGGTAAAAGTATATGAACACTGCTCATTTTTTATTATATAAAAATTATTTTGATACTAACAATGCTCATGTAATGTTATCATAATAAGACTAAATTTTAACCCTTTGCTCCATGTCATCTAGCCACCAAAGATAATAATAAAACCTCATCAACCTATCCCTTGGCATCGAGGAGGTTAGTCCTTTTTTTTTATATAGTACATAAGCTGTCAATACTCATTTTTCACTGCATGGTGTCATTCCTGTTGCACTGTTGCAATGCTTGTTTTATTAAAACAAGAACAATGCCACCGAGGGGCAAAAAAAAAAAAAGGTGCTCATAAAAGAAATATGAGTAGAGAGAAAAGATATATATATATATATGTAATATTCTGTAAATAAAATCAAAATTAGAAACTTTTTAATAGAATTTATCTTATATATTAATTTTTATTTTCTGCACTTTGTAAATGCTGAAACTAGCATTATCATAACTAACCGGACGCACCAATTACTTTAGCTGATAGCAATAATTACTCTTAGCTTGCATCATTATTAAACATCTACTGTTGGATCTATTGGAGGATAGACGTTGTTAGAATGTTCAAACCCTAGAAAATATATGCCTTGTTATTGTATCTGTTATTAAGATAAAATTGCATATATATAATATCCATTCAAAATTCATAATTCAACATGTATCCTTTAATATACTTTTAAAACTTTAAAAAGAATTCTTAGTTATCTATTGGGAGATAATTGTTAAGTGTCTACCCCTGCTCCTTCCAAAGATTAGATTTGTCATCCCTTCAAATATTTAAATATTTTATATATGTGTTTTATTTGGTATGTTTCATATATGTTATCTCTTATTCAATAAACTTAAGTCAACTAAGACTAATCATGGTTATTATCTTTTTAAATAAATTACACTTTTTAAGCAAAAACTTTAGTATCACTATACTAATGATCATTTGATGAATATATTAAGATTACTAACAGGGGGTGAACGACAAATTCGATAATTAATGAAACTTCGGAAACTTCATACAATAAACAATATGTTTCGATGAAAATCGATTTCGATTGAAGTGTATCTTACTTGAAAGTGTTTAGAGAAGATGATGAGGAAGTTGAACAAGTAAAGAAAGTTTGCTAAAAAAGTAAATTACGAGAAAGTAAACATAACCAATTTTATAGTGGTTCGATCATACGACTTACGTCAACTCTCAATTCCTCTGCACTTGAGGCCATTGGCTTTCCATTAGCTATCTTCCTTCCAACAAGTAAAGACCAACTTCCTTATAGTGCTCTTTCCTTTTGACGGGTTCAAGAGGTAACCCTTACAAGTACTCTCTCCTCTCTTTCTAACTTGAATACAAGGACTAGAGGAGAGGATTTCTAGAGATTTAAATAGTATTTTTCTATTTTTAAAATATGTGTTCTTATCTTTTCAACCCAAGGATGGGAGAGATATTAATAGGCTCCAATTGGATTCAAACTTGGAGCCAAAAGTCTTTCCATCTTGGGTTTACTAAGTATTGGCGGTACCACCGCATGTCACTAGCGGTACCACCACCAGTTTTACCCTAACACTTGACGGTACCACCGTCAGTCTAGCAGTACCACTGCTTGGGCACACTGACATTGTTAATGTATTGAGTGATACCACCGCCCAAGCATATTGACACTGAACGGTACCATTGCCCAGTCTGGACGATACCACCGCCTAATACAATCTGGGGAGCTAAACCCAGTCGGTTCTACCGCCCCAGTCTAGCGGTGCCATCACTAGACAAGGTCCAGCACTCCTAGTTGGGTCTTGAATCCGGCCCAAACCAATCCATTAACAGGCCTAGTTGGCCTCTACCAGGGTTATAAGATTAACACATAATCCTAATCCTAATTACATACTAACTATGAAATTAAAGATATTTCCTAAGCTAAATAATGTCCAGCACGTTAAGACTTCTTCCGGCAAACTTTCGGCGATCTTCCAATAAACCCTCAACGCTATTCTACGGACTCCCGGCAAGCTTTTGGACTTCACGATGATCTTGGCGAGTTTCGATGAGCTTCTTCGGCAAGCTCCAATCTTTCTCAGCGAGCTCCGTGAACTTCCGATAAAACTTCCGATGAACTTTCAAAATTCCTTCGGCAAGCTTCCTACTCATTCTCGGCCAGTTTCGGTAGCACTTCAACGAATCTTTGGACTTCTATCGAACTCTTGAACTCCCAACGATTCTATCGTACTTAACTTTGATACTTTGTTTTGCTTTATGTTTTTATTATTATCGTAGTTAATCCTGTACACATAGACCTTAAATCTACTTCGATCTAGTTAGTTACATGAATCAACCTTCTATTGCCCGACATATCATTGGTCGGCGCTTCGTCCGATTCTTCGGTGCATTGTCCTCTCTTGCAGCCTGTTGCCCAATCGGTGGTTGACCTTCGCAACCCCAATATTCTTGGCCCAACACCACTCTTCTTAGCCCGATGCCTGATATCTTTATCCAAAGCCTTCTACTGATTATCAACTGGACCTCCGGCTCGATGTCCAATCTCCTGACGTGATTTCCTCCAACGCAACGCTGATTCATTATGTGTCAATTGTCTAATTCTGATCGATAGTAGACTTGTGTTACTCAAAATATAGTTAGATAATAAAATATAATCAATTAGTTTCATCATCAAAATCTGAGACCCAACAAAATATTAATTATAATGATATATCTAAATATTTTTTTAACTATATAGATATGTATTTTAAAGTTAAATTTAGAGGAAAAAATATAAAATAACTAACTTTCGAGGAATATGTATGTCATTGTAATTATTATGTTAAACAATCACGATGTTAAAAATATTAAAGATATTTTACATTTTTATATTATTAATATATATAAATTAATATTATTCACGATTAGAAGGCCTTAATTATATCGTCCCTTTTCTCCGCTGTCACTGCCTGTACGGGATCACGATAATGGTAAGACGATCCGCCAGTACATGAAATCTGCTCCGCGATCACTTTGTCTCCATGTGTAGCCAGCGGTCAACAGACGGGATTCGGCTGTCAGATTAACGTCCGTTTACCATTTTTTAAGCCTAAACAGTGACGATGACGGAGGCTTCAGTGACGTCCTGGCATCCGTTTAGGTGCAGGTAAGAAGCGGTCGACAGCCAAAGATTCCGTTTGAATTGACGGCGTCGATTCCATCACGGCCGCTCCCATCGCGGAGAGAGAAAAGACTCGCTGCATATCAAGAGAAGGAAAAAAAGGCAAACATAAGCTATATATACGTCGACTAAGTAAAAATCTCGTCCTCTCCGTTCCGTTCCTCTCTTCTTCGGCGGGCAGCGCTAAGAGAAGAGCCGGGAAGGCGATTTCAAGGGTTCACCTCAGCTGTTTTGCTCCGGTACTTGTGTCCGTGCCTCGTTTGTTTACTTATTTTCTCGGGCTTTTATCTCGGTGATCCGTTCTTGAGTTGGGCACTCTTGCTTTGGTCTGGTTTTTGGGTTGGACTGGTTACATTTTTTTGCTCTGGCAACGAGACGAGTTCTTCCTTTTTTGAGATTTTTTTTTCTCGGGGATCTTGCATCTTAGGGCCTGTTTGATCTAGATATCAGTTCTCTCCGGTGCTAAAAATCAAACTTTCTTTTATGTTTGGTGTTATTTTGTTGGTTTCTAGGGGAATATTCGATGTGCTTTGATTATTTGGATAATTTTGTTATGAAAAAGTGATTAGGTTTTGTGCGATTTTTTTTATTTATTCCCCATAAGTCTGGCCAGTGTTCTGTTTACTTTCTTTTTTTTTTTAATGGTTATGCCAAATGTTGTGTGTGAGAAAAGATTAGTGATTTCGTAATGATTGGAGAATAAATTATTAACATCCTAATCAACTCAATGTGGTTCTAACATACGACGAAGACCATTCGAGATATATTTAAGATGAAGATTGTAATCTTAAAAAGTTTTTTGATCGATTGTAACATAAGACATAAAAGTATCGATGTGAGTGGTTCAAGGGATCCCTCTTTCATTGTATTGAGAATATATTTTTATATTTGACCGTAGAGGAGGGATAGCCTTTAACCATCCCAATGATCTCCTCTAGACTCCTTGTCCACGTGGGCGACGAGAGTGTATTAGACTCTTATCCATGTGAGTAAACGAGTGAAAAGTGACTTGGATCTTTTTCTCTCATCGGGGACTTCGTGTGACAATTATGTATCAGAAGATGATTAGTTGATAGTGTACTTCTTATTATATCTTCCTCTAAGGTGTACTTTGGGGCTCTTGCGAGAGGGGTTCGAAATGTAGCGTTTAGTTCGTTTCAAGACAAGGTACCCCAAACTCGAGCTTGACGAGGATCCGTTCACTAATTACCCCGAGGATCAAAACATCCATATAGCGCTTGAGGTGCTTTTTGATGATAGTCTCAACTTGCCATCTCGTCCCATGCCTAAGTTGTTGTCTCCCATTATGTTGGCCTTTTTTTGAGTCGTTGGGTCAGTCTACCCAACTTGCTCTTTGTGTCAGTCGTATCCGTCCTATCAATCTTATATTTTGATAGGTCGAGGTATCATTTTGGTTGTAGAGATCTAATTGAGTCGATGTAATCCCTTTTAAAGTAATGAAGTTTTCCTTTTAAAATTTGTAATACTAGCATCTTAAAAATACACTTTACTACTGATGCCACAAGCATGGTAGACCAATGTCCAATGCTCGGGTATTGAGTCTCCTCAACTTGATCTTGAGGGATGTCTTAGCGGTAAAACTTCTTAAAGTTTGTAATGTGTTATGTCCTCGACAGCACCATTCCTGTTGTCCCGAGATGATATGTTCCATCTCGAATTACCTCGATGACTTGATACATCCCTTCCTAGTTCGGTGCCAGCTTCCCCCAGGACTGGTTGGGTTGTTGATTTCAGCTTTACAAAGCACCAGGTCCACTAGTCCAACTTCCCGAGGGCAAACACCTCGGTCATACAGCTTGACCATCGTCTTTTTATATCTTAATGCCCTTAGGTGTACTTTTGCTTATACCTTGTTGATCAGATCAAGTCCAGCTCGAGGTCCTTTGGAGGTTTCCTTATCAAGGCTCTCAACCTGAGGTGTTGGGAAGACTATCTCGGGTGGTAGCATAGCCTCAGTGTTGAAGGCTAAGCTGAATGACAATTCTCCTGACCCAGTCTTAGGTGTCATCTTGGAGGCTCACAAGATGGTTGGCAGCTCATTCACCCATGTACCCTTTGCTCTAATGACTCACTTCTTTAACCCTTCGAGAATGGCTTGGTTGATGACCTTCGCAAGATCGTTGGTCTGAGGATGAGCCACCAAACTAAACATAAGTTGAACCCTTTAAGATTGATATAACTCATTGAATCTCGTATTATTGAATTGAGTCCTATTATCAGTGATAGGCCTTTGGGGATTTCGAAGTGGGTGATGATATTTTTCCATACGAATCCCTCAATCTGCTTCTTAGTGATTGAGGCCAGTAACTCAACTTTCACCCATTTCATGAAATAATAGTCCATTCTAACAATGAGAATCCTCTGTTGGCTTGAGGCTGGTGGAAAGGGTTTAAGGAGGTCCATACTCCATTAGGCAAAGAGCCATCCGCAATCAATCGGGTTCAAAGGGACTACTGATTAATGTTGTATCCAAGCAAACCTCTAGCACTAGTGGCATCTTTGGGCATAAGTTGTTGCATCTTTGTGCAACATCAGCCAATAGAACTCTTGCTGAAGCATTTTGAAGGCTAGGATCTGTCTACTAATGTGCTTCCCACATAATAGTACTACCGCTGACATATGGTGGTACTACCATTACAACTTTTGATGCTACAATTTTGGATTTTTGGATGGTACCACCAGCATAAGTTTTTAATTATCGACAGTACACCACCTACACTGATAAACACTATGTGCTTGTTGACTGACTCAAGTGATATCATCACCTGAGTATGTGGTACCACCACCCAGTCTAGCTCAAGACCACTATTTTGGTCATTTAATGGGCCCAGTTTGATTCGAGTCCAAGTTTATTGGCTTTCTTAACGAGTTAGCATAGTTTTCGCCCAATACCAAGTCAATTTGACCTAGAAAGATCTTGAACAAAACTTTAACAATCTAACCATATATCCAACACAATTACAAAGCTTTCAACATATTATACGTTATTTCGACATATTGTCCAATATTTTGGCACTTCTTCTAAACCTCCGGCTCATCGTCTTTTCTTTCAATGTATCGCTCAATATCAACTTTCCCACGATATCAATCTTTTGGTGCAATACTTGATCCTTCTAGCATGATGCCTGAACTTATAGCATGCAGTCCAATCTTTAGCACGTCAATTAATCCTCTGACTCGATGTCTAATTTCTAACGTGATACTTTTCTCGGCATAACGCTCGATTCTCTTGCTTTGATAATTTATCCTTTGTTGGTTCAAGTCCGTAATCCAAGTATTTCTTATGTTAATCTCAAAAGCATATTAGTCCATTAACTCATCAATTGATTTCATCATCAAAATTCAGGATTCAATAATCTCTCTTTTTGATGATGACAATCAATTGATGACGGAGTTTTAATCGGGCTTCCCTTACTATATGTCATTTTGAAAGGTTATGATAACTTGAATTTGAATGATCATCATTTTGAATGCTTATACTGAATTCAAGTTATAAATAATTCAATCATAAATCCTACTGATTTTCAATAATAATCATCACAAAAGTCATATGCATAATTTCGGTAAAAACATCAAAAATTTTCTATTTAATATCAATAACAATATTGCACAATTATATGCATAGTTTTAGTTAAAATATCAAAATAATCATTGTCCAAATCATATGCATAATTTCAATCAAAGAACATTATTATCATAATAAGTTAAAACATCATGATTTTTCTTGTTTAACATACATAGTTACTGCACCATAAAAAAGTAAAGACTATTCTGTAATCATCGCAAAAGTCATATGCATAATTTCAGTTAAAACATAAAAAATTTTCTATTTAATATCAATAATAATATTGCACAAATTATATGCATAGTTTTAGTTAAAATATCAAAATAATCATTGTCCAAATCATATACATAATTTAAATCAAAGAACATTATTATCATCATAAGTTAAAACATCATGATTTTCTTGTTTAACAGACATAGTTATAACGTCATAAAAAAGTAAAGACTATTCCTCTATCATCAACAAAAAAGAGAAATATACAAGCTTCTCATGAGGTGGTAATCTAAAATATCTGAATAAAGAACAAAAGTGTGCATCAAAAGTATCAAGATGTTGATGAATATTTTGCATCTCAGTCAAAATTTGGTCTTGACGAAGCTTAAGATGATCCAGTCGGGCTGCTATGGAATCAGAAGATGAAGAGGATGCTAGATTCGCTAGAGGTCTCACCTTAAAGGGACTAGTAGGAGGTGAAGGATTGCCCTTATATATAGGTGTTTTTGGTTCAGGCTCAAGTGGAGGAGGATCAGTTCTTCTAGATAATATAGTTCATATTCCATTAATTGTAGTGTACCTCAATCTCCTTAATAGATTTATATCAATAATGTTAAATATATCTAGTTTCATGAAATTCTTCATCTATTGGGATCGCTATATCGTGTGCATATAGTAGTCTAGTAATCGGACCACCATATGGAAACATCATGTCTTTTTCAGATATATCAATCAAGTTTTTACGTATTAGATATCTAAAGTAACAATCACGTCTTGTCATAATCTAATATATGGTGCATATTTTCAAAGTATTAACTTTATCAAGATGGTATTATTTAAAAAGCAGAATATTAATCATGATATGATGAATTAGTTTTGTGTTAAATGGTAAAAGATGCTCATAACACTTTGGAATAATAGATAAGTTTGGATTTTAGAAAATAATGTCAATTACCTCAGAATATGTGATCATAACTGACTCGGTGTCCTATTGTCCTCTAAAATAACAATCTAATTTTTTTAGTATTTTTTATAAGGTCACAAATTATTCCATCTATGATCAGTATATGATGCCTTAGAAGATAAGTAAATACTTAATTATTTTCATCTATATGTAAATTGTTATAGAACAATCTAACTAGTCTTATAGGTTCATTAATTTAAAGAATTTGCTAAGTTAGCAAACTATTAATTATTTCTAAGTCATCTAAATCTTTTAGATCTACATACTTTCCTTTGTGGATAATCCTAAATTCAAAGCTTGAAAAATCTAAGGGCAAGCTCATATCAATAAAAAAGAATGGTGTCATAGATTTCATCTATTCTCGTATTTTCTTTGTCCTTTTAGGATCTTTTAGGTGCCACGAAGACTACAACATGTATTACAAAAATAAGGATAAAATTAAATAATAAATTAAGAACAAGAGGAGGATTTAGAGGTTACCCTTGTAGTCTAGCCTTTTGCCAAGTCAAGCCTCTTTCTTGATCACCAAGAGGATTAATTGAGTTCTAAATTTGATCCTTAGCCTTGTAGAGGGAGGAGGGATGAGAGTCCTTGGGCTTTAGAGGAAGAAGAGTTTTTTATAAGAGATTGGGGGAGGTTTAGAGGGTGGTTTAGAGGAGGAGAGATTTTAAGGAGGAAGAGGAAGAAAAAGGGTTGTGGGGGAGGTTAAGGATGAGGAAGAAGAGTATTAGAGGAGAGAGGGGTTAGCTTAGGGAGAGAAGAGTTTAGATAGGGTTTAGGGCAGTTCTACCGTCGACCCTAACTAAATAGGGCTAAGTCGGGTTGCTAGCGATAGTATTGCCAGCTTAGGTGGTGCTACCGCCATTGGGCAATGGGTATTGGTGGTAGTACCGCCAGTCCAACAGTGGTATCGTTGGGCCCTTGTTTTTGGTCCCATTATTTTAAAAAATTTATTTTAGGCTTATCAAGATTCATTTAGGTTTAACATGCCTAATTCCCTTATAATAAAATTAAATTATTTCCCACTTAGTGGTTTAGTAAAGATATCAATTGGTTAATATTTTGTATCAATAAAATCTAAGGATATGTCATAATTGTTCATATGATCCATAATGATATGCTTGGCTCGTGATTGTTGAATAGGATTTTTTGACAAGCAAATTGCACTAGTGTTGTCACACTTTATAGGAATGTTTTTCAGGCAAAGTCCATAATCTTCTAAAGTATTTTTCATCTAAATTACCTATGCACAACATGCACCTACCGTAACATATTTAGCTTCAGATATAGATAATGTGACAGAGGTTTGCTTCTTGAAAGACCAAAAACAAGTGTATGACCTAGGAATTGAGAAGTTATATATATATATATATATATATATATATATATATATATTAATCTATTTTATATCTATAAAGTCAGCATCAACATAAGTAATCAAATCAAAAATTTAAATTTAGGATATCATAATCCCAGATTAAAGGTTCCTTTTAGGTATTTGAAAATTCTTTTAACTACTTTATAATGAGATTATTTAGGATTGGATTGAAATCTTGCACAAAGCCCAATACTAAATATTATATCAGATCTAGTTGTAGTAAGATATAACAAACTACCTATTATACCTTTATAAGTCTCTTGATCAAAGCATTTTCCTTTATTGTCTATATCTAATTTAAAATGTTTATTAGTGTGTTAATAGTTTTAGCACTATCCATGTGAAACTGTTTTAATAGATCCAAAGAATACCTGGTTTGACTAATAAAAATTTCATCATTTAGTTGCTTAATTTTTAATCTTAAGAAAAATATCAATTCATCCATCAAACTTATTTCAAATTCTTAGCTCATACTTTTGGCAAACGATTCACACAAAGATTCATTTGTAAAACTAAAACTAATATCATCAATATTAATTTAAATAATAAATAAATTATTTTACTTATTTTAAATAAGTATTTTAAATAAGAAAGAAATTAAGTCTCTCATACCAAGCTCTTGGGGCTTGCTTCAACCTATAGAAAGCCTTATATAATTTATAACCATGGTTTGGAAAAAGTTCATTTTCAAATTTGGATGATTGTTAAAAAAGTTACTTCGAAAATAAAACTATTAAGAAAAATACTTTTGATATCCATTTAAAATAATTTAAAATTTTTAAAATATACATAGGCAAGGAGCATCCTTATGACTTTAAGTCTAGCCACATGAGTGAAGGTTTCTTCATAATCTATACCTTCTTGATTGAAACTTTTGATCACTAATCTAGTCTTATTTCAAACCACGACACATTCATCTTATTTATTCCGAAAGATCAATTTAATGCTAATTACTAGATGATCACTAGGTCGAGGAATAAGCATCCAAACTTTATTTTTTTAAAATTGATTTAACTCTTTATGCATTGCCAAGACCTATGAGTCATCTTTAAGAGTATTATCAATGCATTTAAGCTTAATTTGAGATCAAAAGATAGTATTTGCACAAATATTATTTAACGAAAAATAAGTTTAAATACCTTTTGATGTATCTTCAATAATTAACTCCTTAGGATGTGCATCTACATTCATTTCTTGTGTAAAGTTTCTTTAGAAATAAATTTATCCAAGTTGCTTTAGAGAGGATAATTCAAATTCAAATTATCAAATTCAAAATTATTAACAAAATTATTTTTCTTAATTTTAAGAGATTCATTAAACATTACATGAATAAATTTCTCAATAACCAAGGATCTCTTTTTGAAAACTCGATAAGTTTTAGAGATAAAGGAATATCCAAGAAAAATACTTTCATTGAATTTTGTGTCAAATTTTCCTAAGACATCCTTTTCATTTAAAACTTTAAAATATGAAATGTTGGGTCTTTTCTAGTTCCACAATTCATAGTGAGTTTTATACAAATGAGGTCTTATAAGAACTCTATTTATAATATAGTATGCAGCGTTAACGACTTTAGCCTAAAAGTATTTGGGTAGACCATGTTCATTAAGCATGATCCTTGCCATCTCTTGTTAGTTCCTATTCTTTCTCTTAATAACTCTATTTTACTATAGATTTCTTGGAGTGGAGAAATTATGATCATACCTATTTAAATTATAAAATTCTTAAAAATCATAATTTTTAAATTTGCCACTATGATCACTATCAATAGAAGAAATCATAAAACCTTTTCATTTTGAACTTGTTTACAAAATTTTATAAAATATTTAAAATAATTATTTTTATGTGCCAAGAAGTATGTTCAAGTATATCTGCTATAATTATCAATAATCACAAAAGCGTATTTGCTACCTCCTAAGCTTGTGAATTAGTTGTAATGATTTAAAGACACTCACTTGCTTTTAGGCTTGAAGCTACTCTTTATATGTTTTCCTAGTTGGCATGTATCACAAATTTTATCCTTAACAAACTTAATTTTAGGCATTCCTCTTATAAGTTCTTTAGTTTCAATTTGTGTGATTAATTACATACTAGCATGCTCTAGTCTCATATACTAAAGCTATGTATCATTATTTAAAAATCAAAATACAAATTTTATCATGAAAATTATCAGATCAATAGTATAAATATTATCATTTCTTAAATCCATCATAAATTTATTCTTATTTGGTATTTCTATAATACAAGCATGAGATTCAAATTTAACATTATATCTCTTATTGTAAAGTTGACTAATGTTTATTAAGTTATGTTTCAAACCATTTACCAAAGGCACATATTCAATCAAGAGATTCGATTTGTTACCAATATTTACAATGTCAATGATTTTTTACTTTATTGCTGCCTTCGAAGGTAACATATTCTTTATCTTGGCTAGTGAGCTTTGAGAAGTGTATTGGATCGCCCATCATGTGTATTGAGCATCCTCTATTAAGATACTATATTTTGTGCTTAGCTCTTGTTTGAAAATATATCTATAGGAAAGAGGGGTTTGCTTTAGGTACCCAGTTAACTATGGGACCTTTACAGTTAGATGTACTTTTCTTGACTTTTGACATCAAATCACTCATAGTTCCTTTAGGAACCCAAATTATTTTATGATAATTATATTTTTTAAAAGTGCATGTGTAAGCATAATAATTAAATTTTTCATAAAAATTATATTTAACTTTAGGAGGAATATATAGTATATGTCCTTTTACAAATTTTGTTGGCTTTTGATGAGTGTTACTATTCATGAAGCCTATTTCTTCTTTTTTTGATACACAACCTTGGTTAGCAAGAATCGTATTCAGTGACTTATTTTCAATTTAAAAATTTTATAATGTTTGTTGTAGTAAAATATTTTCTTTTTTAATTGATTCAAACTTTTCACATTTAGTACAAGATGTTGACATATAGTTGTCACACTTAATTTTCAATGTATCAAATTCATTAGTGAAAGAGATATGACCCTTTTTTAGTAAATTATATTTTTTACTAATATTTTTAAGTTCATCATATAAATCATGAAATGCTTCAAGTAATTTATTATATGATAAAGATGTTTGATGAGAGTCAAATACCTTATCACTGAAGGCCATTAAGGCGTATCTTGTCATTTCTTTTTCATTGATTTGCTCTTTGACTTTTGACTCAATTGATTCATTTCACGTTGTTTTAAGTGATTTCTTCTTCTTTTGGGTTGACGATTTTTTTTTTCAATTGCGGACACTCATTTTTGAAGGGTCTTGGCTTTTTGCACACAGCATTTGACTGTATCTTTCTTGGGCTCACTTTTATTTTTACCTTCTCATCTTACAGATTTTGTCATGTTTCTCATGAACTTTTTAAAATCTTTTTGTAAGGAGTGCTATGTCATCATTATCATTACTTGAGCTTTCGCTCGAATAGCCTTCTTTAGATTTAAAAGCAATATTCTTCATTTTCTTTAAAAGATTTTTCTCTTCTTTATTATGTGCTTTACATGTTATTCATAGGTCATTAAAGATTCAACCACATTATAATTGAAGGATGTCTTGTATAAGAAGGTTAGACAATTCGATGTAGCTTTTGGTGCAATGCAGATCTCTTTATTTTGTTGTATGTGGTGAATGATTGTGCGATGATCATACCAAATAATCTGATCTATTCATATGGATCATCCCCATCACCTTGATTTTCTATCATCGTATCATTTCAATGATTGTGTTAGAGTGGATTAGTTCCATGATGTTCCACAACAATTACCTAACATCTTTTTTATGTGGTTCAATTAGGGTGCTCCATGTATAGCACCCAAAATCCATTAGGGATTCAGAGGGATTACAATTTTTATATTGAATCACCCTTAGCCAATAAGATGTTGAGAACACATAAGTTCAAATAGATCGTGGGACAAACAAAAGGTCTAGCGATGATAGCTCAAGTGTCATTGAGACCCTATAAATAGAGACATTCATTTGTTCATCTTAGGTTTTCAGATGTCTTAGAGCATTTATACTTCTTAAACTTGGGACATTATGAGGATTCAGAATCATCATTTGCAAAGGTCTGATATATCTTCTAGCTCTTCTTCATCTAGTGGTTAAGACCTGGATGAGTCATTGGTCCTTTCGCCACCCTCTATGTTGATTAGGCAAACCTCCTCCTCTTCTAAAGGGGCTGAAGTTGGTATTTTAAGGGAGGTTGCCCATTTAAAGTTGAATCGCTCAAACAATGGGATTCCACTTTCTTTAATAGAGTTCATTAACTTCGACTGTAGTAGGCAGCCTTTTGTATTCTAAGTTTGAGCTAATTGCTACTCAGCCTTATGATGGGCCCTTATTGTTAAATCACTATTTATACACAATTATCTACACTAGAGGTGTAACTCCAATTCTCCCTCAATCCTTTCTTTGTCGAAGTTTTCATGATGTTAACTCATGGCTTTTGTCAAAAAATATTAGAGGTTAAGTATTACCTATCATTGACCCTATAGCTTTCATGATATAATGTTTACTTTAAGAGTTTGGCTTACTTCATCTCAGCTCAAATTGGTGACAAAGTCAAAGAGGTCGGCATTTGCACTATTCTCCTTTACATTCATTTGATTTGGATTCAACTCCAATTCTATTTTTGGTATGTCGTAGACATAGATCTTCATTGGAATGTCTTCAAGGTCATCAAAAAATATGAAAAAAAGATGAAGGTCCATGTGGGTCCTTCTCGATCCTCTCTTTAGGAGGAGTGAGTGGCACGAGAAGAGAGGAAGGATCAACCCCCAATGGAGATTTAGGCCTCCTTAGGCCCAAGCATTGGGTACCGAGGGATGGCCAATGTAGAGCGATGGGCACTAGTACTAAACCTAATGGATAAACATAGGGTCCCTCTCATTGTGTCCAAGGGGTGAGGCTCCTCCCCCTTCGTAGAGGGGCAATTCATCAAGTGCTATCAAGGTCTCTCACTTAAGGAGATCTTAGGGCAAGATCGCTAGTAACAATAATAGAACCAACAACAACTAGAGCGATCAACACCCTCATCTTCCTCAGCCCGCTCGGGTGGTCCACTATTGATTAGCATGTTCAATGTTTGCCCAATTGCTATTCTTATTTTATCGTGAGTCGATGTCGAAGAGGTGAGGCTCCCCTGCCTTCCCAAAGGGGGGATTCATCAAGTGTTGTCAAGGTCTCCCACTCAAGGGGATCCTAGGGTAAGACTGCTAGTAATAACAATAGAACCAACAGCAACTAGAGTGATCATCACTCTCATCATCCTCAGCTTGCTCGGGTGGTCCACTATTGATAAACATGTTTAGCATTTGCCCAATTGAGCGGATCTTATTTTGCTGTGAATCGATGTCAAGTTGACCCAAAGGAGAGAGGGTCCCTTATAGTTTAATTAGGAGTTAACAATGACGTTAGTATTATCTATAAGAGGACACCTAGTGGAATTGGGATGTGCTACACTTGGATTTGGTGAAAGACTTATATTTGAGACTCATTAAAGACCTCATTGCTAATGCCCACAAAAGCACCATAAGGTAAAAGCTAAATCCTAGGGTGCTTCTTATTATTTTCTTAAATTTAATTTTAACTCAATTTCTTTTTCAGATTAATCATCTCATAATGACACTCATCGATGGAACTTGTGATACATTGGCTACTAGTGTAAGCATAAAATCCATAATCATGCTATCTGTAATGCGAAAAAGCTTTTATGTTGGGATTGAAATCAAATAACATTAGATCGATTTTTACGATGTGTATCTTTTGATGCTATCTAAAAAAGAAAAGATCTCTGTATGATTTGGGTATCTTTTTTAGATCCAATGTCGTTATTAATCTATAAGAACTAGACTTCTCCTCTCTTTCTATCTTTTTATAAGACTACTTAGATTGATGGCTTAGGGAGGTTGAGAGAGAAATTATAATATCTCAACTGCGTCTTCTTATTTGAGATACTCTTATGTGAGATACTACATTTATTCTCTAGAGGTTCTGTCTATTTATAGACGAGAGCAGAAGGTCTAAGATAAGTTATTAGGAGAATTTTTTTCATCAAGGGACATCTCTTAAAGAATCTTATTATAACATGAACTTCTTTTCTATTGGCTAATATCTGTCATCAGAATCTAATTAGTTCTATTATATATCTTATCCAATTATAAAAGGCAACATAATCTAACATTCTCTTACTTGGCCCATTAATAGATAAGATATAAAAGATATTCAAAATTAAAATAAACAAAATAAAATTTGTTTGAAAATAATTTTACCTAATTGGATTTTAAAAAAATTTGAAAATTATGTTATACATGGCCATGAATTTTTAAAATAAGCTAATAAGTCTAATAAACATAATAATACTATATTAAGTCTAACTATCAATGTGAGTAATAGCGGTTGTATATCATCAATGTCATACTCCCCTCTGTGTACCACAACATTGTTAGTCTTTTTTAATATAGTGCATAATAACCCTTGTGATTTGTCTTATCAAGACAATCATATTATTACATTTAACCATAATATGCATAAACATAAATATAAATAGGATAGCAGAAACAAATAACTTTAATTATGTAAGAAAAATATCAATAATAGTATCTACCTAAATATGCATCACCGTATATTTTATGACTTATTTACAAGTCCTATTCTAAGAACATGTTCTTTAAATATTTTGCACTATAAAGCTTTAGTAAATGGATCAACAATCATCGGTGCTCAGGTTTTCAATTGACACTTGCTATTTTTGGACTCTTTTTCTAACCACTAAGTACTTTATTTCGATGTGTTTGGAGCCACTAGAGTACTTGCTATTCTTTGAGAAGGAAACTGCCGTGGTGTTATCATAAAATATCTTTAGTGGCTTGGTAATTGAGTCGACCACACAAAGTCCTGAGATAAAATTTTACAACCATAAAGCTTGATTTGTGGCCTCAAAGCATGCCACAAATTTAGCTTCCATTGTTAATGATGCAATAATCGATTGCTTTGTACTTTTCCATGAAATTGACCCACCAGCTAACATAAATACAAATCCTTAAGTGGACTTCCTATTGTCGATGTAATTTACAAAATCAACATCTAAATATCCCGTTACTTCAAGCTAATCTTATCTCCTATATATGAGCATATAATCTTTTGTCCCTTATAGAAATCTCATTGCTTTCTTTGCAGCTTTCCAATATTTTATTCCTTAGTTGCTCTGGTATCTACCCTACATTGCAATTATAAAATTGATATATGGTTTTGTATAGGTTTGAGCATATAAAAGACTTTCAACTATGCACCCATAAGAAATATTCTTCGTTTGATTCCTTTCTAAGTCATTTTTCGGGCATTAGTTTTGATTAAAATTTTCATCTCTAGTAATAGGTATATTATTGGTTAAGTAAAGCTATATATTAAATCTCTCCAAGATATAATTAATATATTATTTCTAAGATAATCTTAATAATCCTTAAGATCTATCCCTGAATATTTCAATGCTACTAACATAGGTTGCCTCATTTATATCAACCATCTTAAAGTTCTTGCTGAGAAATATCTTAGTTTCATGTAATAAACCGATATCACTACTAACAAATAAAATATCATCTATATATAAGACCAATATAATAAACTTACTCTCACTTACCTTCAGATATTTGCATTGATCAATAGTGTTTTCCTTCAATCTGAAGGAAGCAATGGTATCATGAAACTTTATATACCATTGTCTGAAAGTTTGTTTAAGGCCATAAATAGAGTTTTTAAGTTTACAAGTTAAATTTTCTTTTCCCTTTTCTATGAATCCTTTAGGTTGTTCCATATAGATTTTTTTATTTAGATTTCCATTCAAAAATGCTAATTTTACATCTATATGTTGTAACTCAAGATCATAATGAGCTACTAATGCCATGACGATTCTCAATAAGTCTTTTCTAGAAACTAAAGAAAAGGTCTCATTGTAGTTAATGTCTTCTTTCTGAGAAAAATTTTTGGCTACAAGGTTGGCTTTATATTGTTCGATATTGCCCGTTGAGTCACGTTTTGTTTTAAAGATCTATTTACAACCGACTATCTTACAATTATTAGGCAATTCAATGAGTTCTTAGATACCATTCTAGTCCATTGATTTTAACTCTTCTTTCATTGCATCACGCTATTTTTCAGAATCATTACTTTCTATAGCTTATGAAAATGATAAGGGATATCTTTTTATTCCTATATTATAATATGATCTTTGTAGATATACCACATATGTTGGGAAATCCACAAGGGGAGCGATATCACATGCGTAGCGGAAGAACAAAAAACAAAACCCCAGATTTCCCGTAGAAAGTTTTTGTCATCGTGCGAAGATCGGTGCATCAAACCAAATCTGTGAAAACTGCACATGTAAAAGAAGATACCTAGGGAGATCATATACCCCTGAATTCCTACAGATCTGTGGGAGAGGATGAAGGAGGTCAAGCGTCCTCCTCTCTAATGGTATCCATACGGCAGGAATTACGACGATGCACCTCTCTCTCTGGAGAGAGGAGAACAAGAGGTGGCTACCAAAAACCCTCAGCCTATAGAGCTTTAGTTCCCTCCTATTTATAGAGGCTCCCTTAAAACCCTAATGGATCTTTTTGCCCTATTGGGTATTGGATCTTCATCCAATCACCCAAGTCTCTTGGATTAGTGGGTTTCTATCCAATAATCTCTTATTAGCAATTATTGGATCTCATCTCAAGATCCAATAATTCAGGGGCTTAATGGATATCCAATAAGATAAGGGGTTCAGCGGATATCTCATATCCGAACCTCTACTCGTCACAACACCTACCATATGTGTGTGACCCTCTAGGCCCAATATCGAGCTGGCCGTGAGTTATACTTGTCAGAACTCCTTCTGACATAGTGAATTATTATCTCTATAATAATTCACCCTCATGTGCCACTACGCAGCGCCCGATACAGGGGAATCCAATCCTTTGGACCTATTTGTCCTCAGTTATCATGTATCTATAATCTCTCATCCATCTAATATCTCAGAGACCCTATACCGAGCATGGTGCTATCAGACCCATACGGTCTCTCCTCGAGTCTTGCTCTTGTTGGATTCTCCCGGAGAACCCTTTCTCTCTCAATCTAAATAACCTTGGCCAAGGATTTGTTCGAGCAAGAACACATGAGATATTCTTCTCATGATACTGAGAGTGGATGATTCTCTATTGACACTCAATAGCCCTCGTAAGGTTGGCTACCACTCCCAATGACCGGCTGTACTAGATATGGAACTTTCCAAACCTATAAGTCCGGTATCAAAGAGTGGAGTACTCACACAGGACATCCTTGGTGTCTCAAGTCTAAGGACCAGATATACTATTGGGACTACGGAATCGCTGTCTGACGTGAGGTATCAATAACCATCCAACATTCCGTAGGCGGATCAATCAGTGAACTCATTCTCCAATGAGCACCTGCACTGTACCCTTAGTGTCTCTACATGAGTAGCTATGAGACCAGCTACCTCCATCATATGAACGGGTATATAGTACACCAGTCTATCCGGTTATCTCGATGTCCTTCTCAAGTAACTTATGACTAGGATAATTTAGGGTCTATGTTTAAAGGTGAATCGGTCTCATTATCGTAATCTCATCACGATCCAATTCCCATTGCACCGATCCAAGGACATCATAATATACATCTAGATAATGTGAGATAATGTCAATAATCATAAGCAAAGAGATTGACGCAGCATGTTACAAGTACAATCACTAATGTGATTGGCTTGTAGGACACCTATAACTAGCAACATAATCATCAGAAATGATATGTTTTCTTTTCTTTTAGACATTCTCAAAGCTGCCAATTGTGATTATTTTACAATATCATCAGCGACAACATCAATATCATGTGAGAGTTCATCGATGTTATTTTATTGTTCACCCTCGTTAATTCTCTTATTGATTTGAGAAACAATAATTTCTCGAATAGGAGATGATACGGGAGAATTAACTTAAATCTCCTCAATATCAAAATTGATCTTTCGAGATTTTTTACTCTTACTGATTTCATTATTTTCTAGGAATCTTACATTACTAGATTCTACTATTCTCGTACTATGATTAGGGTAATAAAATTTGTATCCCTTGGACTTTTCTAGATAACCAATAGAATATCTAGAAATAATTCTTAGATCTAATTTCTTTTTATATAGATTGAATACTCTTATCTCTGTAGGATGCCCCCAAATATATAAATGTCTCAGATTAGGCTTCCTACTAGTTCATAACTCAAATGAAGTTGATGGAATCGACTTACTAGGAACCTTATTCAAAATGTACATAGTTGTCCAAAGAGCTTCATCCCATATTGGCTCAAGTACAGAAGAATAACTCATCATATTCCTAACCATATTCATAAGAGTACGATTTCATCTTTCAACAATACTATTATATTGTGGCATATATGGTAAGAATATTGAGCATAAATACCCTATTATTCTAGGAATCTTACGAAAGGATCAATATTCTGATTGAATTCATCATATCTACTATAAAATTTATCACCTCTATTAGATCTAATAATTTTAACTTTTCTATATAAATTGTCTCTCAGCCTCATTTATGTACACTTCAAAAGTATCAATGACCTGAGACTTTTTATATATTAAATAAACATAGCCATATATAAACAGGTCATATATAAATGTGATGAAATATCTTTCTCTACTAAAATAGGGAATATGGAGTGGTCCATATATATCAGTATGAATAATCTCAAGGAGTTCTTTACTTCTTATAATATTTTTCTTTGTATGTATAGTTTGCTTTCCCTTAATACAATCTATACAAATATCAAAATCAGTGAAGTCTAAATCTTCTAAAATATTATCTTTTACTAATCTTTCAATTCTTTTCTTAGAGATATGTCCCAATCGTTTATACCATAATATATAGGATCTTTCATTATTAAAACTATGTTTCAATCCAACACTTGATTACAGGGTTAATAATGACTTTATGAATTCAAGATTCAAATTAATTCTATACAAATCATCATAGAGTATTCTAGAACCAATTTTTATTTAATCATAAAATATATTAAGTTTACTATTACCAAAAGAAATACAATATGCTAACTCATCAATTCTAGATAGAGAAAATAAATTTTTAGAAATAATAGAAATATAACATATGTCAACAAGATCCATCAGATGACATGTCTCTATGCATATACGATAAGTCCCTATTGATATCACTTTTGCTTTGAGATGATTTCCCATAATGATGAATCTTCATGTTCTTTTAGTTTTCAGATTGAAAGAAATCTTTGTATATTATTAGTAATATGAGAATCAATCCATCAAGTATTAAAAGGAACTTCTGTAATGTTTGATTTGATACATACAAAGGTCGAGTTTATACCTTTCTTTTCGAACCAAGTTTTATGTTTAATGTAGTCCTTCTTCACATTTCTTTTCTTGCCACAAAAGAAATATTTTACATTAGAAGCTTTCCTTTCATTAGTTTGTTTAACATTTCTAAACCCGATAAATTTCTTTGATAGGTGATGCTTTAATTTTCTTTTATTGTTATCAACTTCTTGAGTAGTAGTTATGATATTATATAAACTTTCCTGCCTTAATCTAAATTCTTCCTGAACACACATACTAGTTAGCTCATTCAAGTCCCACTTATCTTTATTTGTATTGTAGTGAATTTTAAATGGGCCAAACTGAGAAGGAAGAGAATTAAGAATGAACTACACGAGGAAAGACTCGTCAACATTCATGCCTAATACTTTAAGTTTTACAGCTTTATTGACCATATTGAGGATGTGATTATGAATTCCTCGAGTGCCATCATACTGAGCCGTAGTCAGTTCTTTCATTAGTGTGCCAACCAATGACTTATTAGCAGATTTAAATTTATTTTCAATAACCTTTAAATATTCCCATGCGTTAGTTGCAATCAGTAATGAAGTCTTTATGTTATTTGCGATCATAATTTTTATGAACATTAAACTAAGCTTATCAAATCTTTTCCAAGCCTTCATTTCATTAACTTGTTCCACAATATTTTTACTAGTCAAATCTGCGAGCTTTTCAACAAACAGTGCTAAGTCAAGATCTAATATGCATAGTGTGAATTGTATATGCTCTAACCATTCTGAATAATTTAATCCAGAGAAAGACACTAGAAGCATAAGAATGTATGGACAAAATACCACTATAAAATATAAAATAACATTAATGCTTTGAGTTTTTAAAATGTGATGAACTATTGATATCATCTATATTTTACCCTTAGATAAAATATTGACATATCTAGTGTTTACTCAAGATCATCTATGGAGGACTGATATCATCATTATAGAATAGTTTTGTTACATTTGGGTATATAATCATTGCCAGTCATATGTGCCCTGCAAGTCAATCATATGAGTGATGACACTTGTGACTTGATATGCACTCTTTCTTTTTATTTATTATTATTAGGTATTTTATCACTTTATCTTGCATGTTACATATATTGTGATATCCTTGGATCTATGCAATGAGAATCAGATCGTGATGAGATCAGGATAATGAGACCGATTCACCTTTAAACATAGACCTTAAATAATTCCGATCATAGGTTACTTGAAAGAGACATTAAGATAACCGGATAGATTGGTGTGCTGTATACCTGTCCATATGATGGAGGTGGCTAGTCTCATAGTTACTCGTGTGGAGAAACTAAGGATACAGTATAGGTGCTCATTGGAGAATGAGTTTACTGATTGATCCACTTATGGAATGCTGGATGATTATTGATACCTCATGTCAGACAGTGATTTCATAATCCTAGTAGTGTATCTGGTCCTTAGACTTGAGACACCAAGGATGTCTTGTATGAGTACTCCACTCTTTGATACTGGACTTATAGGTTTGGAAGTTCCAAATCTAGTACAATCGGTTATTGGGAGTGGTAGCCAACCTTACGAGGGCTATTGAGCGTCAATAGAGGATCATTCGCTCTTAGTATCATGAGAGGAATATCCCATGTATTCTTGCTCGAACAAATCCTTGGCCAAGGTTATTCGGATTGAGAGAGAAAGAGTTCTCCAAGAGAATCCGATAAGAGTGAGACTCGAGGAGAGATTGCATGGGCCTGATAGCACCATGCCCGGTATAGGGTCTATGGGATATTAGATGGATGAGTGATATAGATACATGGTAACTGAGGGTAGATAGGTCTAAAGGATTGGATTCCCCTATATCATCTAGGGACTACGACATAGTGGCCTAGTACGTCCGCAGCCGATGAGCCGGGTGAATTATTATGGAGATAATAATTCACTAAGTTAGAAAGAGTTTTGACAAGTATGACTCTTGATCAGCTTGATATTGGGCCTAGAGGGTCACACACATATGGTAGGTATTACGATGAGTAGATATTCAGACATGAGATATCCGCTAAAGCCCATATCTTATTGGATATCCAATAAGCCCCTGAATTATTAGATCTTAAGATGAGTTCCAAGAAGAGCTAATAAGAGATTATTGGGTAGAGACTCATTAATCTAAGAGGCTTAGGAAATTGGATAGAGATTCAATACCCAATAGGATAAGATTTATTAGAGTTTAAACGGGGCCTCTATAAATAGGAGGGAATTGAAGGCCCATAGGTTGGGATTCTCTTAGTAGCCACATTTTATTTTCTTGCCCAAGAGAGGAGCATCGTTGCAGTCTTTGTCATGTGGATACCGCTAGAGAGGAGGATGCTTGACCTTCTTCATCCTCTCCTACAGATCTGCAAGGATTCAAGGAAATACGATCTCCCTAGGTATCTTTCTTTAACACATATAGTTTTCGTGGATTTATTTTTTGAAGCGCACCGATCTTCGCACGACGACGGAACCTTTCATGGAAATCCAAGGTTTTTGTTTTCTGTCCTTTCGCTGTGCATGAGATGTCACCCCATTGGATTTCCCAACACTGGTATCAGAGCTAGGTTGTTCGTGAAAAGATCGGATCTTAAACTACGTGTGTTGTGATTTAGAACAGTTTTTGTCATCAAAATCGTTGGCGCAAAAGGTGAGGAAGGGCATCAAGTGTTGTTGCCCTTGCTGCGCTCGCATAGCGGCCGTATGGCTGCTTGCCGCCTACGCAGCGATGAAGCAGCAGCAAAGGCCCGCAGAGTTGGGCCGCAGCGACAAATGGCCGGCAGCCCACCTGCAGCAGCAGCCCTCTGCATGGGCAGGGAGCGCCTGTGGGCGCTACGCTCATGGGGAAGCGGTGCCACTCGCAGGCAGACCACTGCGCGAAGTCGCCTGAGGTGGTGCACGGGGCAAGGCCACCGAGGAGGTGGCGCCGCAATGGCACCACACACGGCGAAGCCGCTGCGCGCGGCGGCGCTGTGGCGGCCTCGCCCACAAGGGCGACCACCGCCACGGGCACAAAGTCGCCATGGGCGCCCGCCTACGGGCGAGCAGCCCATAGCGGTGCCAGCGGAGGGTAGCGCCACCCGCGGGCAGAGGCTAGAGTACTCGCCGCTCAGTGGTCACCGTCGGCAGGGTGGCAGCAGCCGCAATGCAGTAGGCAGAAGTCAGGGATTAGGGTTTTGGATAAAAAATAGTTTTGCCCTCGGAATTTTAGAAATTTCGATTTCTGTCCCTTTTGATAGAATGACCAAAATACCCCTCATAATTTTAAAAATTTTAGTTTTATCCTTTCTGGTCGAATGACCAAAATACACTTTAGAATTTAAAAAATTTCTTATATATCCCTATTTTTAGAAAATATTAGTTAATTAAAATATTTAATTAACTATTATTATTTATCTAGTAGTCCTATATAATAACATATACATGTGATGTATGATGTGGATAGATGATCATGGACCGTGTGATGTGATGTGTGTACATGTGATTATTATTATTGGAGCTTATGAGCCTCTATTTTTCTCATTTATTGTCGGGCATACATGTGTGTAATTTATTGTATTACATGAGGATGTGCAGTGGGAGCGTGGAAGCGATAGCGGGACCCATAAGGTCGAGACGAACAATCCGACGTATGGAGATGCGTTGACATACCGACAGAACCAACAAAGTGAGATGGACGATCACAAGGCATGGAGATTCGTCGATGTACACATAGATCTTGATGTGAGTGATTGGGCCTACTAGCTTAGGCCTGATCACATTAGGATGTGGTTCATGATCATTTAGTGTGATTGCTCATGTGATGTGTGATTGATTATACATCTATGAGATATGTATATATATTTGCATGCGATGTAGATATATATTAAATATGTATATGTGTGACACATTATGTTAGGAGACCAAATCAAAAATCCCCTCTATTAATAATATTAAGTCGGTAAACGTGAGGTAATTAGATTGACCCACGTGGCCTTCCATCGTTATAGGTAGGAACCGATTCCCGGTGTAGGTTGAGTTGGTCGAGTCCCTCGAGACTCACCTATATCACGTTTCGTTACCTTATCTATGACATAGAGATGTCACCGGTGACCTGAGGACATGATAAACTTGGTCGAGTCCCTCGAGAGTATATCATCGAATCAGACTCATCTTGTAACAATGGTGATGACTTAACTGAACATCATGGTTGGTCGAGTCCCTTGAGGCCATGGTGGTTCGGAGGCCAAATAGGACGGGAATCACAAGAAGTTGTGATTGGTAAGAGTTACCTACCTTTATGGGCTTAACGTGATTGGTCGAGTCCCTCGAGGTTACGTTAAGACGTCGATTGGATCCCGATCCTCACTAGAGATCCGTTGGGGGTCTTCAATTCATATACTGGAGGGTGTTATGTGTCTCATGAAAAATTAGTGGGAATACATTAAGATAGAAGTCCTTATCTTAACTGTTTAATTTTTATAAAGTTTGCATGTTATTTATTTTTACTACATCTTTAATTTAAAAAAAAAATATCACTTTCAAATCCTTTACGTGGCATACTGGTCCAAATTATACGGATTGGCTTCGTAATCTGAGAATCATTCTCATGGCGGAGAAAATCACGTATATTCTTGATAAAGTGATCTCTACGCCCGATGAAGGGGCAAGCGAGGATGAGATCGCTTGTTATGTAAAGTACATAGATGATTCCACTCTTGCTAATTATTATATGTTGGCCTCTATGACTACTGAGTTACAGAGACAACATGAAAATATAGATGTTAATTCCATACTCCTGCATCTCCATAAACTGTTTGAGGAACAGGGAAGAACTTAGCGATTGAGATATCAAAGAGTCTTTTCTGTGCCAGGATGATTGAGGGGACATCGGTTCAGAACCATGTCCTTAAGATGATTGAGTGGATCGAAAAACTCATAGGTCTAGGAATAGTCCTAGAGGATAACCTATGTATGGATCTTGTACTTCAATCCCTACCATATTCCTTTTCTTAGTTTATAATGAATTTTAATATGAACAAACTTAAGGTGACCCTCCTAAAGCTCCTCAATATGTTGAGAAAAGCAAAGAGCACCATTAAGAAAGAAAAGTTAGTTCTCTATGCTGGTAAGACCAAAAAGAAAAGCAAGGCTGAGAAGTCCCTTAAGAAGGGCAAGGGCAAAATGGGTAAGGCAAAAGTTACCAAGAAAGACCCAACAAAGAACAAAGGCCAGTGCTTTCATTGCAGAAAAGATGGGCACTAGAAGAGGAATTGCAAAGAGTACCTTGTAGAGAGGGCGAAATAGAAGCTTGGAGAAGCTTCAGGTTCATTCATGATTAGTATTCATTTATCAAAATCTTATAATAATATATGGGTATTGGATACCGGGAGTGCTTATCATATCTGTAATTCGTTGTAGGTTTTAGCAGGACCTAGGAGATTAAAGAGAGGCGAGATGGACCTTAAGATAGGCAATGGAGCAAAGGTTGCTGTAGTGGCTGTTGGTAAGGTCACTTTACATCTACCTGGTGGAGCTATTATTGCATTAGATGCATGTTATTATGTTCCTTCTATTATCAAAAATATTATTTCCATTTCATATTTGATAATTAGTGAATATAAATTAGTTTTTGAGAACAATGGTTATTCAATATCACTAGATGATGAGATCATCACAAGAGGAACATTGCATAATGGTTTATTTATGCTAGATACAGCTCCACATATCATTAGTGTAAGTGAGTCTAAGAGGAAACGAGAAGAGGTGAACAATGTATATCTGTGGCATTGTAGGCTAGGTCACATCCATGAGGGAAGGATTCAAAAGTTACTGAAGAATGAATATCTATATCCATTCGACTATGAGTCATATGCGACTTGCGAACCTTGCCTTCGGGGAAAGATAACCAATTCTCCATTTAGTGGAACTTGAGAGAGAGCCATTGAGATGTTGGAACTTATACATAGTGATGCATGTAGTCCCATGTCGACTCATGCCATAGGTGGTTACTCATACTTCATTACTTTCACTGATGATTTCTTAAGATACGGACATGTGTACTTGATGAAGTACAAGTCTGAGGCTTTTGAGAAATTCAGGAAATAGAAGAATGAAGTGGAGAACCAGGCTGGAAAGAATATTAAAACCCTTCGATCAAATTAAGGTGGTGAGTACTTGAGTATAGAGTTCACCCAGTTCCTCAAAGACCATAGGATTTTATCCCAATGGATACCTCCTTATACACCGCAGCTTAATGGTGTATTAGAAAAGAGGAATCACATACTATTAGACATGGTGCATTCCATGATGAGTTTCGCTGACCTACCCATCTTATTCTAGGGATATGCCCTAGAGGCCGTAGCTTACTTTCTGAACAGAATTCTAACTAAGTCAGTAGTGTCTACTCTATATGAGATATGGAATGAGAAGAAGCCCAATCTTTAGGTTGTTAAGATTTGGGGCTGCCCTGCTCACGTCAAGAGACACAACCTCGACAAGTTGGAATCTAGGACGGAACGGTGCAAGTTCGTGGGATACCCCAAGGAAACTTGTGGGTATTATTTCTATCACCCTGAGGATCAAAAGGTTTTTGTAGCCAAGAGAGTAGTATTCCTTGAGAAGGAACACATTCTTGGTGGAGACAGTGGGAGCATAATAGAGTTGAGCGAGGTTGGAGAACCTAGCTCAAGCACCATTCCACAGTCAGAATCTGTTCAGGTACTTAACACACAAGTTCTAACTTTACGTAGGTCCAGTAGAGTATCCCATCCTCCTAAGAGATATGTGGGGCATATCAGAAGAGAGGATGTTCAAGATATTGATCCTCAAACCTACGAGGAGGCTATTATGAGCATAGACTCTGGGAAATGACAAGAAGCCATGAATTCAGAAATGGATTCTATATACTCCAACAAGGTTTGGAACTTGGTTATTGTACCCGAGGGTATTGTACCCATTGGCTGTAAGTGGATCTTCAAAAAGAAGATTGGAGTAAATGGAAAAGTAGAGATCTATAAAGTAAGGCTAGTGGCTAAGGGGTATCGTTAAAGGTAAGGTATTAATTATAATGAAACTTTCTTACCCATAGCCATGCTAAAATCTATTCGAATTCTATTAGCTATTGCAGCACACTATAATTATGAGATTTGATAGGTGGATGTCAAAATCATATTCCTCAATGGCAACCTCGAGGAGGAGGTATATATGATACAGTTTGAGGGATTCGTGTCTAGGGATAACCCAAATAAAGTGTGCAGGTTGTTTAGGTCCATCTATGGACTGAAGCAAGCTTCCCGAAGTTGGAACATAAGATTTGATGAGGCAATCCGATCTTATGACTTCATTAAGAATGAAGATGAGCCTTATGTGTACAAGAAGGTAAGTGGGAATGCTATCACTTTTTTTGGTACTGTATGTGGATGACATCCTGATCATTGGGAATGATGTAGGAATGCTCTCCACAGTAAAGGCTTGACTATCTAGGCACTTCTCCATGAAGGACTTAGGGTAAGCATCCTGCATATTGGGGATATGGATCTATAGAGATAGATCCAAGAGGATGCTTGGCTTGTCCCAGTCCAGGTACATAGACACCATTATCAAAAGGTTTGGCATGAAAAATTCCAAGAGAGGTCTCATACTGATGAGACATGAAATATTACTTCCTAGGAGTATATCTCCAAAGACTCCTGAAAAAAGGGCACACATGGATAGGATACCATATGCCTCAATGATAGGATCTATCATGTATGCTATGCTATGTACCAGGCCTAAACATGCTCTGAGTGTCACGAGCAAGTATCAGGCAGATCTAGGCTTGGAGTATTGAAAAGCAGTAAAATGCATCCTTAAGTACTTGAGAAGGACTAAGGATCTCTTACTGGTATATGGAGGTAGTAGCCTTAGGGTTGAGGGCTACACGGACTCGAGCTTCTAGTCCGATGTCGATGATAGCAAGTCTAATTTAGGGTATGTATTCACCCTGAATGGAGGAGCAGTATGCTGAAAGAGTTCCAAGTAAGACACTACTGCTGACTCGACCACAGAGGTGAAATACATTACTACGATAGAGGCAGCAAAGGAGGGAGTTTGGATGAAAAAGTTCATCACAAATCTAAGGGTTGTGCCGAGCAGCAAGGAGCCGATTCCCTTATATTACGACAACGATGGGGCAATTGCTTAAGCGAAGGAACCCAGGTCTCATCAGAAGTCAAAGCATGTTCTGAGGAGGTTCCACTTGATTAGAGAGATTGTCGCCCGAAGAGATGTAGTAGTGGAAAGAGTTTCATCCGAAGATAACATTGCAGATACACTGACCAAGCCATCGTCTCAAGATATCTTTGAGTATCATAGAGGCCTGATGGGGATAAAAAACGTAGGTGATTGGCTTTAGGTCAAGTGGGAGATTGCTAGCCATATGTGCCCTGCAAGCCAATCACATGAGTGTTGGCACTTATGACTTGATATGCACTCTTTCTTTTTGCTTATTATTATTAGGCATTTTATCACTTTATCTTGCGTGTTGTATATATTGTGATATTCTTGGATCTATGCAATGGAAATCAGATCGTGATGAGATCACGATAATGAGATCGATTCACCTTTAAACATAGACCTTAAATAATCTCGGTCATAGGTTACTTGAAAGGGACATCGTGATAACCGGATAGACTGGTGTGTTATATACCTATCCATATGATGGAGGTGGCTGGTCTCATAGTTACTCGTGTGGAGACACTAAGGATACAGTATAGGTGCTTATTGGAGAATGAGTTCACTGATTAATCCGCTTATGGAATATTGGATAGTTATTGATATCTCATGTCAGAGAGTGATTCCGTAGTCCCAGTAGTGTATTTGGCCCTTAGACTTAAGATACCAAGGATGTCTTGTATGAGTACTCCACTCTTTGATACCGAACTTATAGGTTTGGAAGTTCCAAATCTAGTACAACCGATTATTGGGAGTGGTAGCCAATCTTACGAGGGCTATTGAGTGTCAATAGAGGATCATCCGCCCTCGGTATCATGAGAGGAATATCTCATGTATTCTTGCTCGAACAAATCCTTGGCCAAGGTTATTCGGATTGAGAGAGAAAGAGTTCTCCGAGAGAATTCGATAAGAGCGAGACTCGAGGAGAGACCGGATGGGCCTGACTGCACCATGCTCGGTATAGGGTCTCTGGGATATTAGATGGATGAGGGACTATAGATACATGGTAACTAAGGATAGATATGTCCAAAGGATTGAATTCCCCTGTATCGTTTGGGGATTGCGGCGTAGTCGCCTAGTATGTCCGTAGTCGATGAGTCGGGTGAATTATTATGGAGATAATAATTCAATAAATCAGAAGGAGTTCTGACAAGTATGACTCACGGTCAGCTCGATATTGGGCCTAGAGGGTCACACACATATGGTAGGTGTTGTGACGAGTAGATGTTCAGATATGAGATATCAGCCGAAGACCCTATCTTATTAGATATCCAATAAGTTGCTGAATTATTGGATCCTAATATGAGATCCAATAAGAGCCAATAAGATATTATTGGGTAGAGACCCATTAATCTAAGAGGCTTGGGTAATTGGATAGAGATCCAATGCCCAAAAGGGCAGGATCCATTAGGGTTTAAAGGGGGCCACTATAAATAGGTGGGAATTGAAGTCCCATAGGCTGGGGTTCTCTCAGTAGCCACCTTCTATTCTCCTCTACCCAAGAGAGGAGCATCGTCGCAGTCCCTGTCGTTTGGATACCACTAGAGAGGAGGATGTTTGACCTTCTTCATCGTCTCTTATAGATCTACAAGGATTCAGGGATATACGATCTCCCTAGGTATCTTTCTTTTACACATGCAGTTTTCACGGATTTATTTTTTGAAGCGCACCGATCTTCACACGACGACGGAACCTTTCGTGGAAATCCAAGGTTTTTGTTTTCTATTCTTCCGCTGCACATGAGATGTCGCCCCTTTAGATTTCCCAATAATCCTAAACTGCAAGGATATCCAAAACAGTATCATTCTACCTAATCACATAACTATTTAAAGTAGATTTTCCCTTGAGATTATTTAAATCTCCTAATTATGTGTGCCATTGTGAATATTATTTCTTTGATATTATTTAGGACTAGTTCCTTAATATCATTTTATAAGTTATTAGTCTATGTCACTTTGGTGGCTACAAGACCAATACAATAATATAAAATATAATTTAAATTATCTTACAAATGATAAGACTTTTATTATAATTCACATCTCAAAAGTCTATCATCCTAGGCCACTTTGGCAGCCACTAGTCAGATAAAAAACTTAGGGAGATAACTTATAAATAATATTCATCAAATTTTTTTAATTTAATTTATGCTAAAATAGTTCAATAATAGAATAATAACCATAATAATTATTGAACATTAATTAATAAAAGAAAAAACTCATATGATAATTGTAAATCACGATTACATATAAATTATATCTTGAAAGATAAATATTATTTCATAATTTCAATTGTAGACATGTGAATAACCAAAGAAATATTCAAGAACAATAATTAGATTTTATTTACCACATATAATCAATAAATCATATGAGAAAAATATAAAAGAAATAATAATTTATATTTTTAATATAAAATATTAAATTAAACTAATCGATTTTATTTAATTTGGTTAAGCTCAAAATTGAGCTAAATATTAGCCTAATTAAATAAGTCAATCAAAACTAAAAATTGATCAAAATTTAATCCTTCCTAAATTTGATCAAAATTTAATTTAGTTAATAATTAATCAAAATATAATCATGATCAAATTGAATTAAATTATATCGATCAATTTTATAATTGAGGATTTAAATAAGAAATTCTCAATTTCATATGGGCAAAATGTAAATATGTTGATAGGATATAAATTGAAATTACGAGATTAATGAAGGGCATAATTATCAAAATACTAAAAGTATAAATAAAATATAAAAGGGCAAAGATGTAATTTTAGATTAGAAACAAAATGAAAAAATTGCTATTGCGCCTCTTTGCGCCGCTTGTCTTGTGCGTTGCTGCCTTGCCTTACCTTTTTTCTGCGTCACGTGCGGCGACGCCACCTTCGCGATTGCTCGTACGGCGCACCCTATGCCTGCGCGTGGTTGCCACCTCTGCCTGTGGGCGGGTGCCACTAGTACAGCCACTACCGCGGGTGGTTACTACCCGTACGATCGTCACCTGGGCGCAACCTTTGCTCGTGTGAGGCTGTCGCCAGTTCGGTGCGGCTACCACCTAGGTGTGGCTGTGCCCACGTGCATAGTCACTTCCTACGGGTGGCTGTCGACTGTGCACTCCCCCTGCAACACCAAGTCGGCACGCAGTTGCCACTTGGAAGAGGGTTCTACTCGCACACGGCCATCACGTGTGCACTGTCGCCTATGGCCACTATTGCTGTTGTGGCGCACACGCTACCCGGCGCAGCTACTGTCGCCAGACCATACACAGTGATGCTGCACAATGATAGTCGTTGCTTCGCTAAAATTGCCCGCAAGAAGACGACAAAATAGAATAGATGAGAATACATTTTGATAGAATACAGATCATTCAAACATCGTAAATCAGAAAATAATAGATCTAAAGTTTTTGATTTCAAGAACCTAGGCTCTGATACCAGTTATAAGCATAAAATCTGTAATCATGCTATTTGTAATATTGAAAAACTTTTATGCTAGGATTAAAATCAAATAACATTAGATTGATTTTTACGATATATATCTTTTGATGTTATTTGAAAAAGAAAAGATCTTTGTATGATTTGGATACCTTCTTTAGGGAGATTGAGAGAGAAATTGTAATCTCTTAACGTTCTCTTATCTGAGATACTCTTATGTGAGATACTGCATTTAGTCCCTATATGTATTGTTTATTTATAGGCGAGTGCAGAGGGTCTAGGATAAATTATTAGGAGAGTTCTTTCCATCAATGGCATCCCCTAAGGAATCCTACTATAACATGGACTTCTTTTCTATTGGCCAATAGTTGTCATTAGAATCCCATTAATTCTATTATATATCTTATCTAATTATAAAAGGTAACATAATCTAACAACTATGTTCTCTCTAGAGCGCAACATTTGAAAAATAAGATGGTTGAAAGGGCATACTACCATGAGCAAGTAGCTCAGCTCTAACTATAGGTAAAGGAGTTGAAGTAGGAGAATGTTGTCATTGCAAATTTGATGTTAGAGCTTCATGACCATTTGGCCATGATCAGGCAAAACATGGAATAGGCCTAGGTTGATTGGGGTCAATCCTATAATATCACACTAAATGCGTAATCTGAAGCCTTCCCCCATTGGTAGCTATGGGGAGTCTTCAAGTGACTACGGAGAGTCTCAAGGAGCAACTGCAAGAAGAAGCTCATCGTTTAAACTACAAGGCTAATCGAGTGGTAAGTATAAAGTCTCTTAGGGATTTATGAAGGGATTTATAAAGGGGCTGGTCTAGTTAGGATTGAACTCCTTTAAATTTGGGTACCATATAGCAATATCCTAGGTTCGATTCGACCACCTTGGCCTAGATCTTTCTGAGTATCCCATTAATTGGTGCCCAACTAATGATGAAGTCTCTTTCATTAAGAGTGATGAAATTAATTGTTAGGAAACCTTGAGGAGGTATCACATGTATAGTGGAAGAATAAAAAATAAAATTAGTTTCTCAAAGAACAATATCTGATCGTCATGGGATGGTTGGTGCATGAAAAATCATAAAATCAAAATATCATATAACACGTGTGAGATGTTTTACTTAGGGGAGATTATATATCCTTAAAAAACATAGATCCAAATGCTGGATGAAGGATGTTAGATGTCCTCTTTAATGATGATCCATATGGCAAATGAAGCAGCGACGCACCTCCTTTCACGACAAATAGGGGTTCGACAGATATCTCATATCTAAACATCTACTTGTTGCAATATTTATTATATGTGTGTGATACTCTAGACCTATTATTGAGCTAGCTATGAGTCACACCTATCAGAACTCCTTCTAACTTAGTGAATTATTATTTCCCTAATAATTCGGTTATTCAACCTATGTTCACTCCCGATTCCTTCTTTATCGAGGCCATCAACTTTCTCTATCAGTCTTCTTTTAACCAAGCGAAGGCTAACTACTCTTACAACCCTCTTCTCCTTTTCACAGGTTTAGGAGAGTAACCTTTTACAAGCACTCACTCACTCCTCACTTAAAACCGAAAGCAAGTAAAGACTAGAGGAGGGAAAGGATTTCAATAGCATTTTTCTACTTTCAAGTTCTCTATGCTTGTGTGTGCTAACCAGGGATGAGATGGGTATTTATAGGCTCCAAATAGATTCAAACTTGAAGCCAAAACAGGTCTCATCCTGGGTCTTCTGGGTACTAGCAATACCACCACCAGTGTTGGATGGTACCACCACTTGGCACACTAGGCTATTAATGTATTGGGTAGTACCATCACCCAAACTCAGCCTTAGAGGCTGAGCCTTTAGGCGGTTCCACCGCCAAGCCTAGTAGTGCCACCGCCTGATATGGCACCAGGTCACTATTTGGGCCTTTCATCCGGCTCAACACAACCCTGATTTGAGCCTAATTGGCCCCTAATTGAGTTGGCCCAATTCCAACCCAAATAGACCTAATCCAACTTCGATCTAGATAATTATTACAAAGTGAATCAAATTAGTTGCCTGGCATGTCATTGGTCTATCGGTGCTTTGTTTGATTTTTTGGCATATCATCCTCTCTTGTGGCTTTTTGCCCAATTGATAGTTGTTCTCTGCAACTTTGATTTTCTTGGCATTTGCTCTTCTTTGCTCGATGCTCGAATTCTTTATCTGAAGTCTTCTGCTGATATGTCGATCGATCCTTCGGCTCGACGTCTAATCTTTTGACATATTTTCCTCCGGTGCAACATCGATTCTTCCTACTTCAATTGTCTAATCTTGATCGAAGGTAGACCTACGTCACTCAAAACATAGTTAGATCATTAATCACAATCAATTGGTTTCATCATCAAAATTCAAGATTCAACAATCTCTACTCAATAATCTCTCATTGGCTCTTATTAGATCTCATACATATGATCCAATAATTTAGGAGCTTATTGGATATTCAATAAGACAAGGCTCTAGCGGATATCTCATATCCGAACCTCTACTCGTTGTAACACCTATCATATGTGTGTGACCCTCTAGGCCTAATATTGAGTTGGCCATGAGTCATACCTATTAGAACTCCTTCTGGTTTAGTGTATTATTATCTCTATAATAATTTACTCAAATCATCAACTATGGACGTTTTAGGCCACTACGTAGCAGTCCTTTGGACTGTTTATCCTTAGTTACCATTTATATATAGTCCGTCAACCATGTAATATCCTAAAGACCATATATCAGGTATGGTATTATTAGGTGTTAGGATCAAGATCGACGCTAAGAGGGGGAGGGGGGCGCTGGTAAATTAATACAGCGGTTAAAAATGTGAAATTCAGAAAACCATTTCGGTGAAAATGTTTCATTCGACGAAAACACATTTTGGAAAAAACATTTAGCTTTGAATATGTTCACAAGGGGGTTGAGAAGAAGTAGGGTAGTTGCAGCTAAGTAAAGAAGATAAGTAGTAAAAGTAAAGCTCGCAGTAAGAAGAGAACACACCAATTTATAGTGATTCGATTGTCCGACCTACGTCCACTCCTGATACCTCCTCCGATGAGGTCATCGGCTTTCACTATTGATCTTTCTTCAAGGGCAAAGATCAATCACCCCTTTACAGAACTCTTTACAAGCAGCTCACTCTCCTTCTACAAGCTTCTAACACTTAGAATCGGTGGAGGTGAACTCTCAATGTTTACAAGCAATTTCACTATAGTCTTAGTTCTTTTTGTTCACTTATCTATGTCCAACCAGCTAAGAGGTAAGGGGTATTTATAGACCTCAATTAGCTTCAAAAATAGAGCTAAAAATAATCTCATCCTGGATTTCTGGAGTACTGATGGTCCACCTCTTGTTGACTCTGACATTGAGCGGTACCACCGCCCAGTCTAGTGGTACTACCACCAAATAGAGTTCTGGCTACTAAAAATCACCCAATCTGGGGGTACCACTACCCAAACACCTGGGAGACTGAGCCTTGGGCGGTGCCGTTGCCAAACAGGGTTCAACAACACTATTTGGGCCATAAGTCTAACCCAAACCAGTCTAATTGTGGGCCTAGTTGGCCCCTAATAGAGTTAGCAGGATTACCTCCCAAACCTAACTCTAATTACACCCTAACTATAACATTTAAGGCATATACTAAAGCACATAAGTCCAGTAGGTCAAAATTTCTTTCGGTGAGCTTTCGACAATCTTCCGACAGAATTCTGATGAACTCTCGGTAATCTTCTAGTGGACTCCCGGCAAGCTCTTGAACTCTCGACGATCTACTTGGTGAGTTCCGACGAGCTTCTTTGGCAAGCTCCGATCTTTTCGGTGAGCTCCGACGAACTTCCGATGAACTTCTCGGTGAACTTCCGACATACATTTCGATAAGCTCCTGATGAACTCTCAGTAAATTCTGGCAACACTCTGGTGAACTTTCGGACTCCCGAAGAACTCTCAGACTCCCAACGAATCATTTGATCTTTGACTTTGACACTATATTTGCTTTATGCTATCGTTGCTATCATAGTTAATCCTACACACTTTTCTCAACATATAGATTAGATCAATAATTTATCAATTGATTTCATCATCAAAATCTGAGATTTAATAATCTCTCCCTTTTTGATGATGACAACCAATTGATGATGGAGTTAACCTTAACTCCCCCTATATATATGCTATACTTGAGAAAAGACACTTGAATTTAAAACCTTTTAATTCAAGCTCTAATTGATAAGTTATAAGCATTTCAACTTATCAACATGCACAACATGATACTAAGCATGATTCTTCATCTCAAAACATGATATCATGCATTTATCATGATACCAAAATTTGTCAACATGATGTTAAAAGCATGATAACCATTTTCAAGTATGATATCAAATGATGATAAACATTTATCAATTTAAAGCATGATACCAACTTCAAATATGAAATTTAGCATGATACAAACTTCAAGTTCGATACCAAATGATAATTCATAATTTCAAAGCATGATACTAATTTCAAGTAGGATTTTAAGCATGATACACATTTCAAGTTTGATACCAAATCATAATGATAGACATTTATCATTTCGATTCCAAATCAAATACGATAGTGAGCATGATAAAAAGTTATCATTTTAAGTATTAAACTTTTTAAAGCATTCATGATACATTTCAAGCATTTACGATGCATTTCAAGCATTTATGATACATTTTGATACATTTCAAATATTTACGATGCATTTCAACCATTTATGATACATATTCAAGCATTTATGATATATTTCACGATACCAAACATATTTCAAGCAATTCATATACCAAGCATGATGCATTTTAAGTTTTTATCAATTTGCCACTTTCTCCCCCTTTGTCATCAACAAAAAGGAAATGGGCAATCGTTTTACGCAAGCAAAATTTTACATTGTTGTGATAGCAAGATAGTGCCTTTTCATTTGTGGCTAAGTGTCATGCCCCCCGAATTTTTTTAATCTCGTTCAGGAGGTGTGACCCTGTCTTAAAAATCCATAACATTAAATTTTATTTTTTTCAACGATCCAATCCCAGGATCCAAACTAACATTTGAGGATACAAAGAAACATTCAAATATCAATCATGTCCATAAAACCTGTGCAGTTATAATCATACATCACATCACACGAACCTTTATAAGAACTCAAGCCAACTTAACAAAATATCAACCTCACTTATAATTTCACAAGCTTAAGAATTTATACAATCAAAACTCCAACCATTTACCATAAATTCAGATCATCATATCCTGAACTCAACATTCCAAAATTCCAACCATGCGAGGTCTTTAAAAGCTTTTATATAATACATCAATTTAAATTTATCGACAACATTTCATTATATACAAAACATACTTATATAATAACAACATAACAACCCCCAAAAACTTGCCAAAATCTGAATAGCTTTTCACTACCTTAGCTCAATTCTAACATTTTAGCGTGTGACAAGCTAACCTGAAAAAAATGGTTATATAACAACGGAGTGAGATACAAAGCTCAGCAAGTGGCAAGCAAATCCAGAACAAGAGGAGAATAGTTTCAAATAGACTTAGTATCCAAATTCAAGACAGAGATACAAGTATTCATAGATATAAGCTCATTAGATATAGAATCACAAATGTCATTTCATTCAAACATGTTTGGTTCTTCAATGACATAAAAAATATTTCGGAGCATATCAAATGACCCATGACATTACGGAGCATATCAATGACACTTAATACATTTCGGAGCATATCGATGTCGAAGGGAATGTTTCAGAGCATATTAAGTTCAAATGAAACATTTCGAAATATAGTAAAGATGTATGAAATGTTTCAAAGCATATCAAGGGCAAAGAAAATGTTTCGAAACATAGTAAGGATGTACAAAATGTGTCAAAGCATATCAAGAGTAAAGGAAACATTTCGGAACATAGCAAAGACGTATGAAATGTTTCGAAGCATAACAAGAGCAAGTGAAACATTTCAGAATATATCAAGGGCATAAGAAGCATTTTGGAACATATCAATAGCAGAAGAAGCATTTCAGAATATATCAATGGCAGAAGAAATAATTCAAAGCATATCAAGAGCAAATGAAACAGTTTGGGGCATATCAATGGTGCATAGGACATTTCGAAGCATATCAATGACACATAGGATATTTCGGAGCTTATCAATAGCATACGAAATGTTTTGAAGTATATCAATAACAAATAAAACATTTTGAAATAATATCAATAGCATATGAAATGTTTCATAGCATAGCAATATAACAAATAAGAACACAGAAGCTCGAATGCCAATTTGGCAATCACATTCATTTCATTCTTATCCAAAGCACATATAGACGCACATAACCAAAGCTTTGGATATCATATCAATAACATAGAGGGCGATGTGGGACCACATTCATAATATGGTTCATCCATTTCTGGATGACCACCAAACAAATTTCACCCTGCCTGCCCCCATCAAGAGTGCAATTGGGATGCTAGGCGTGACATTCTCCCCCGATGTGGGACTAATGCACCCCACCTATCCCCCTAAGGGCTTGCTGGCGGGCGTTACATTTTTCCCCACTCAATCACGTGACTTCCTCGTCACGGACTGACTACCCTGCCTACCCTCAAAGTGTTGACCCAGGGCGCTTGGCGTGAGTCAGTGAAGGTCAGGGTGGCTCATATAACCTTTACTATTTCTGACAAAGGTCCAAATTATCCCACATGACACCAGAGTACAAAAGGATAGTATGAATAATAACATTAGCATATATCGGAAGCATATGCGGAACAATGAAAATATGCGTGTGCCTTTACGAAACAAGATAATGCCAACCTGAACATTACAGAATAGATTTCAGGTATACAAATAATTTCAGGATGAACAATATAAGAATTTCAAAGGATCAATATAAAGCTCAATTGAAGAAGAATTTAGCAAAAGTTAGATTTCCAATAGGATGAAACTTGAATAGGCAAATCTCAACTAAATTTTAGGTCTGACAGAAATTTAGTGGTACATTTCCTGAATTGTTTGAGTGACCAAATATGCTCCAATTCGCTCATAATATGTGTCATTAGAAATCTGTATCAAATTATTTTTAGATGAACTGGATTTGTAAATTTTTGAGTTCCTAACAAGAAGTTACAACAAATAGAGTAAAGACATATTAGAATTGATCATCTCTGTTTTACAGAATTAGTAGAATCAATTTAAACAGATGTTTCAGAGGACAAACATACTTCAAAATTTCCAAATTAGGTGTCAAAAGAAAGATACACGAATCTAGTTTCCAAAAAATCAAATTTTGCATAATTCAGAATTTTCATCAGAGAGTTATAAGCCATTTAGTAATAGAAGGTCAGGAGCTATAGTATCTGTTTCACCAAAAACATAAGGTCTTTTCCTTCATATATTTGGATAGGTAAATTTATTCCAAATCTTTCAATTTTTATATCAAATGAAAATCTATAAGTCTTCTTTCATATGAAAAAGGTTTTTTCTCAATTAGAATTTGGTACAAAAAGTTATGTCCACATGAGTACTGAAAGGTCAAAATCTGAAAAATTTCAGATTCAACATTTAGATTCCAAACAATAGATATATCAGATTTCAAGGCTAGAATAACTCAAATTTCTCATATCAAAGGCAAAAACAAAGATTTAAATTGCAGTAGAAAGGAGTGGAACACTTGCCTTTCGAAGATTTCGATCCATTGAAATTATAAACCCAAATCCTTCAACCTTTCCTCCATCTCCTCTCCGTGTGTCGTTTTCTGCATCTATCTTCTTTCTTTCTCCGTAGCTGCAGCTCGTGCAGAACATAGGAGGTCGCAGTCACCTGCTTTCCTTTTCCTTTTCCCAACCATAGCTGTCACAGTCACAGTTGCCACAGTCGTAGTCGCAGCCATAGCCGCAGCTGCAGCCGCAGCCACAAGCCCCTCTCTTCTTCCTTCCTCTTTTTTTCTTTCCAGCCATAGTTGCCACACAGCAGCCACAGCCTTCCTTCCTTCCTCTGCTTCTTTCCCAGCCACAGTTGTGGTCACAGCTACAACTACAGCCGCAGCCCTCGTTCCTCTTCCCTTCCTCCTCTTTTCCTCTTCTTCTACTCCTCTTCTTCCCTTTTTCTTCTTCTTTCCCAGCTGCAGCTGCCACAATCGCAGCCACAGCCACAGGCACGGCCACTGCTGCAGCCCTTTCCTCTTCTTCTTCTCTTTTCTTCTCCCTCTCCTCTTCTTCTTTTCTTCTCTTCTCATCCCCGACACACCACACCACTTCTTCTCTGTTTCCTCCTGCAGAAAACAGAGGTGCGCAACCCTAGCTGCAACCACCTCCTTCCTCTCTTCTCCCTCTTCTTCTTCTTCTTCTTCTTTTTTTCTCTTCTTCTTCTCCTACGCATGACACCTGCCTCTCCTTTGTTTCCCAATGCACCACGTGGGAAATAGAGATGCATGGGTGGGACTGTGTGATGAGACTGATATTTATTTTTTTACTTTTTTTTAACTTAACAATTTAGTCCCTGAAATTTCTATATTTACAAGTAGCTCCTCAAATTTGACAAACAAGTCCTTGACTTTTACAAATAAGTCCTTATGAATGATTCAAAATAACTCATTACATAAATTCCAAAAATGCGGGATGTTACACTAAGTAAAGAGGAAATGCACAAACTAGCACTACTCATGCTAGAACTTGAGTAGGATTCTTCTTGAAACGAAAAATGAGAGAGTACAAGGAAAAGTCCATTCATCAAGAAGAATTGAGCTATTAAAAGTCCATGAATAATACAAGGAAAACAATCCATTCAAGCTATCAAAAATTCATTTCATCAAGAGCTAAAGAACTCATGACATAGAAAGATGTGAATAGAAGAAAGAGATTCATACAAGAATCAAGTTTATCAATAAAATCTGAATTTATATCAGATAAAATCTGTGAATGACACTTTTATCAAATAAGTTTTCTGAATAAAATTCGTGAATGCTGTTTCTATCAAATAAAATTTGTGAAATACTATTTCTATCAAATAAAATCCATTCATAATCATTGCAAAAATTTACACAAGCATGAAATCCGTAAATGATACATTAGTCAATAAAATCCATGAACGTGGGGATAGTTCTAAGAGTATCAAAAGTCATCAAGTGATGGAGCAAGGGTATCATACGACATAAATTCATGAAATGAACTCAATACTAAGATAAGAGGAAGATGATATGAAATAAATTTGATAAAAAGTTCCATTTACGAAAGATCAAAAAAGTTAAAAAAAAAAGTATACAAGAAACACATGCATTTGGACAATTTAACACTCTTAATTAGTGCATTATGAAACTTAAAGGGAAATGTGCACCATTACAACATAGAGAATGTAGGAGTTAAGAAGTGTATTACAACACATAAAGTCAAGAAGTACAACATAGAGTTCACAAAAATACAAGCTACTTATCGGGTGATACACCAAAGTGTCTAAACAAGGTATTAAGTTGATGATGAAGTTGTTATACTTCAGTTAAGATCTCATCTTATTACAATTTAAGTTGAGCTTGCTGTAATTCAAGTTAATCCAGTCGAGTCATTATTGTTAGTTATAGGTGCCCTACAAGCTAATCACGTGAGTGATGACACTTGTAACATGTTGTGTTAATCTCTTTGCATATGATTATTGATATTTTCTCATATTATCTGGATGTATATTATGATGTCCTCAGATTTGTGCAATGGGAATCGGATCGTGATGAGATCACAACAATGAGACCGATTCACCTTTAAACATAGACCCTAAATAATTCCGGTCATAGGTTACTCAAAAGGGACATCGAGATAATCGGACAAACTAGTGTGCTGTATACTTGTCCATATGATGGAGGTGACTGGTCTCATAGTTACTCGTGTGAGGACACTAAGGGTATAGTACAAGTGCTCATTGGAGAATGAGTTCACTGATTGATCCGTTTACGGAATGCTGGATGGTGATTGATACCTCAAGTTAGACAACGATTCCATAGTCTCAGTAGTATATTTGGTCTTTAGACTTGAGACACCAAGGATGTCCTGTATGAGTACTCCACTCTTTGATACGAGACTTATAAGTTTGGAAGTTCTAGATCTAGTATAGCCGATTATTGGGAGTGGCAGCCAACCTTATGAGGGTTATTGAGTGTCAATAGAGGATCATCCACTCTTGGTATCATGAGAGGAATATCTTGTATTCTTGCTCAAGAAAATCCTTAGTTAGGGCCATTCGGATTGAGAGAGAGAGAGAGAGTTCTCTGAGAGAATCCGATTAGAGCAAGACTTGATTGGAAACCATATGAGCCTGACAATACCATGCCCGATATACGGTCTCTCTGACAGGTATGACTCACGGTCAGCTTGATACTAGGCCTAGAGGGTCACACACATATGATAGGTATTGCGAAGAGTAGAGGTTCATATATGAGATATCCGTTGGAGCTCCTATCTTATTGGATATCTAATAATCCTCTGTATTATTGGATCCCATAGATGAGATCCCATAAGAGCTAAATTATTGAGTAGAGACCAATTAATCTAAGAGACTTGGGTAATTGGATGGAGATCCAATACCCAATAGGGCAAGATCTATTAGGGTTTACAGGGAGCCTCTATAAATAAGAGGGAACCAAAAGTTCATAGGCTAGGGCTTCCTGGTGGCTAGCTCATATTCTCCGCTCCCAAGAGAGGAGCATCTTCGCAACCTTATCGTGTAGATCACCACTAGAGAGGAGGACGCTTGACCTCCTTCATCCACCCCATGGATCTACAGGAATTCAGGGATATACGATCTCCTTAGGTACTTTCTTTTTACACACGTAGTTTTCGAATTCATGGATTATGTTTCACATTGATCTTTACATGATGACGAAATCATTTCACGAAAATCTAAGATTTTTGATTTTTTGATCTTCCGTTATGCATGTGATATTGCCCATGGATTTTTCAATAATGGTATCAGAGCCAGGTTGTTCGTGCGAAGATCAGATTTTAAACTGCATATGTTATGATTTAGAATGGCTTTTGTCATCAAAATTATTGACGCAATAGCAGAAAGGGGCAATAATTGTTTTTGCCTCGTAGAATGGCCAAAGGCTGCTTGCAGCCTTGGTCGCTGCCGACAGTTTGCATGCAGCCGACCAATGGGCTATGGGCCGCAAGCAGGTAGTGCCTGTAGGCTACCTGTGCCGGTGGCCTGCGGCCTGCCTGCAAGGGGTAGGCAGTGCCCACAGGCAAAAGCACCCGCATGGTTGGCGCTGCTCGCATGAGCGACGCTTGAAGTGTTGCGCCCGCATGGGCGGGGGTACCGGTAGGCGCTGAGCCCGCAGGGGCGCCGACCCCCACGGGTGGTAGCTACGAGGGTAGTGCTTGCCCGCATCGACGCCACCAACGGTCACATTGCTCACGTGCGAGCCACCCGCAAGCATGGGCGACGCCCCTCGACGCGCATGGCCACCGCCAACTGGGTGGTGATGCCTACAGTTGCAACACAGCATGCAGCAAGGGAGAGATTATGGTTTTTGAGCAAAAGATAGTTTTGCCCCTGGGAATTCTAATTTTGTCCCTTCTCACCGAATGACCAAAATACCCTTCAAAATTTAGAAAATTTCCTTATTTCCTTGATTTAAAAAAAATTAGTTAATTAAAAGGTTTAATTAGCTATTATTATTTATTTAGTAGTCCTATATAATAATATGTATATGTGATGTATGATGTGGACAAATGATCATGGACTGTGTAATGTGATGTATGTATATGATGTGATCATTATTATTATCTGGGTCTGCGAGCCTCTATTTTCCTCATTTATTATCAGACTTGTATGCTTGTAATTATATTGTAAGTACACGAGAAGGCACAGCGGGAGCGTGGAAGTGATAGTGGGACCCACAATGCCGAGACGAACGATCTAACGCATGAAGATGTGTTGAGATGCCGATGGAACTGACGAGGCGAGATGGACGATCACAAGGCATGGAAATGTGTCGATGCACACAAATCTTGATACGAGTGATTGCGCCCATTGGTTCAAGCTTGATAACAATGTCAGAGTCAGAGTAGGGCCTTTAACAAACTCTGACATTATGCTCATGGACATTTATGAGCATAATGCCAGAGTTTGCAACAAAAGTTACATTTGGTACAAGGTGAAATATACAAGGTAGGGCCTTTAACAAAGATGGTTCGCTTTTGGTGAGAGCTACTCACAAAGTCGATTCCATGTCTTCTATAAACGTGACTCTTATTGGCAAAGATCATGTTCAAAGATTTGCTACAAATCTTAAACTTTTCTAGAGTTTTATTTAGTAGCAAGTTTTCCTTCTTAAGTGCCTCTAAGTGTTCACACTTGGTGCATGGAGACGATAAAACATTGTCATGCTTAAGTTTTTCAAATTCACTATTTAAAAAGGCATGCTCCTTTTTAATAAATTATACTTTTTGCTAATTAATCTACATTCATCGAATAAATTATGAAAAATACTCAAAAGTTTATTAAAATATAAATTTGTATCTAATGAACTACTTACCTCATCGCTGATTGCCATTAGCGCATAGTTAACAATCTCCTTGTTGCTTTGTTCTTCATGTTCAGAAGTGCTCGAATCATCCCATGTTGCTTTGATCATCTTCTTTTTCTTCAGTTGTTTCTTCTTTACATGGGGACATTCACTTTTGAAGTGTCTCGGCTTCTTACATTCGTAACAAAAAACTTATTCTTTTTTGAGTTCAATTTTGTTTTTAGTGTCATTTTTAGATTTGTTTTTTTTTATGAATTTTTTAAACTTTCTTGTCAAGAGTACCAAGTCATCATCATTGTCCTCATCACTTGAACTTTCTTTCAAGTGGTCTTCATGAGTTCTTAGTGCCATATCTTTCCTATTCTTTGGAAGGTTGTTCTTAAACTCATCATGAGCATTGTAAGTTATCTCATAGGTTATTAGAGACCCAATAATTTCTTCAAGTAAAAAATTATTTAAATCTTTGACCTCTTGAATGGCTGTTACTATAGGGTCCCAACTCTTTGGAAGAGATCTTAATATTTAATTAACAAGTTCAAAGTTAGAAAGACTTTTATCAAGAGCTTTTAGACCATTGATGACATCTGTAAACTAGATGTACATATCTCTAATGGTCTCACTTGGTTTCATGTGAAACAACTTATAACTATGAACTAAAAGATTTATTTTAGACTCCTTTATTCTACTAGTGCATTCGTGTGTGATTTTAAGTATATACCAAATGTCAAATGGTGTTTCACAAATAGAAACTTGATTAAATTTATTCTTATTTAAAGCACAAAACAAGGCAATCATAGCCTTGGCATTTAAATAGAAAGTCTTCTTCTTCAACTCATTCCAATCGTTTATTGGAAGAGAAGACTTTTGAAAACCATTTTCGACAATGTTCCATAACAAAAAATCTATAGAAATTAGAAACATCCTCATCTTAGTTTTTCAATACATGTAATCCGTCCCATTGAACATGAGTGGACATGTAATTGAATGACCCTCTTGATTACCGACAAATGCCATCACTCTTGGGTTTCAAACTAAAATGAGAGTGACTTTGCTCTAATACCAATTGTTAGGATCAAGATTGACACTAAGAGGGCAAAGGGGGGGGGGGGGGGGAGGGTTCGGCGAGGGTCAGGGATGAATTAGTATAGCAGTTAAAAATGTCAAATTCAGAAAATCATTTTGGTGAAAATGTTTTATTCGATGAAAACACATTTCGACAAAAATGTTTAGCTTTAAATACATTCGCAAGAGGGTTGAGAAGAAGTAAGGCAATTGCAGTTAAGTAAAGAAGATAAGCAGTAAAAGTAAAGTACGCAATAAAAGTAAAGTATACAGTAAGAAGAGAACACACTAATTTATAATGGTTTGATCATTCGACCTATATCCACTCCCGATACCTCCTTCGATGAGGTCACCGACTTCCACTATTGATCTGTCTTTAAGGGCAAAGATCAATAACCCCTTTATAGAACTCTTTATAAGCAGCTCACTCTCCTTATATAAGCTTCTAATACTTAAAATCGGTGAAGGTGAACTCTCAACATTTACAATCAATTTCACAATAGTCTCAGTTCTTTTTATTCACTTCTCTATGTCCAACTAGTTGAGAAGTAAGGGGTATTTATAGGCCTTAATTGGCTTAAAAAATAAAGCTAAAAAAGGTCTCATCTCAGATTTTTAGGGTACTAGTAGTACCACCGCTAGTTGACTCTGATACTGGTTGGTACCATCGCTCAGTCTTGTGGTACTACCACTAGATGGAGTCTTGGCTACTGGAACTGGGTGATACTATTGAATCTCGAATTTTGATGATGAAACCAATTGATTGTGATTAATGATCTAATTACGTTTTGAGTGATGTAGGTCTACCTTCGATCAGAATTATACAATTGAAGTAAGAAGAATCGATGTTGGGCTAGAGGAAAATATGTCAGTAGATTGGACATCGAGTGAAGGATCGATCGACGTATCGATAAAAGGCTTCGAATAAAGGATTCGGGCATTGAGCCAAGAAGAGTGGAGTTACGCTAAGGCGATCGGAGTTACGGAGGATAACTATCAATTGAGTAACAGGTCTCAAGAGAGGATGATGTACTGAAGAATCAGACAAAGCATCGATGGACCAATGATATATCAGGTAACAAATTTGATTAAAGTTTTATAAATAATTGTCTAGATCAAAGTAAGATTAGGTCTAATTGGGTTGAAATTGGGCCAACTCATTTAGGGGCCAACTTGGCTTAAATCAAGATTGTGTTGAGCCGGATGAAAGGCCCAAATAGTGACTTGGTGCCACGTCAAGCGGTGGCACCGTCAGGGTTAGTGGTGGAATCGTGTGAAGGCTTGACTTCCAAGGCTGAGTCTGGGCGGTGGTACCGCCCAGGTCCAATAGTTGAAACTCTGCCTGGGTGGTGGTACTGCTAGTACCCTGAAAACTGGGGTGATTTAAATTTGGGCTGCAAGTTTGAATCATTTTGAGGCTTATAAATACCCCTCTCATCCATGGTTAGACTACACACTAACTTAGAAAGAAAAGAGGGAAAAACTTTGTTGAAATCTTGTTAAAATTCCTCCCCTCTAGTTTAGTATTGGTTAAGTCTAAGAGAGGTGTGAGAAGTCTTATAAAGGTTATTTTCCTAAACCTGTAAAAGGAGAATTGAGTTGTAAGGGTAGTTAGTCTTTGCCCGATTGAAAGAAGACTGATAATAAAAGCTAGTAGTCTCGACAAAAGAGGAATCAGGAGTGGATGTAGGTCGAATGATCGAACCATTATAAATTGGTTTGCCTTTACTTCCTTGCTATTTATCTTTCTGCAAACTACTTTACCACTTCCTCATCACTTTCTTACAATCACTCTTAAGCTATAGCATTTTCGATACCCTTTCAATCGAAACGATTTTTCATTATACGAAATGGTTTTCCGAAATATCATGAAATCATGATTTTTAAACGCTGCACTAATTCACCCTCCCTCTTAGTGTCGGACTCGATCCTAACAGGTACCACCGCCCAATTTGATATTACCACTATCTAGTCTGGTGATACCATCGCTTGGTAGTTAATAATTGCCTAACGGTACCACTACCCAGTTTGGGCAATACCATCACCCAAACACCTGGGAGACTAAGCCTTGGGCAGTTCCACTACCCAGTCTGGTGGTGCCACTACCAGACAGGGTTTAGTAATATTATTTGACCCATGAGTCCAGCCCAAACTAGTCTGATTACAAGCTCAATTGGCCCCTAATAGAGTTAGTGGGATTACCTCCCAAACCTAACTCTAATTACACCCTAACTATGACATTTAAGGCATATACTAAAGTACATAAGTCCGGTAGGTCAAAATTTCTTCCGATAAGCTTCTAGCGATCATTCGACAGACTTCCGATGAACTCTCAGCAATCTTCCAATAGACTCCCAACAAGCTCTTGAACTCTCGATGATCTACTTGGCGAGTTCCGACGAGCTTCTTTAGCAAGCTCCAATCTTCTCGATGAGCTCCAGTGAATGTATGACAAACTTCTCGGTAAACTTTCAATATACATTTTGGCAAGCTTCTGACGAACTCTCGACAAATTCTAGCAACACTCTCGATAAACTTTCGGACTCCCGACGAACTCTCAGACTCCCAATGAATCGTTTGATCTTTGACTCTGGCACTATATTTGCTTTATGCCTTCATCATTACTATAGTTAATCCTACATACTTTTCTCAATATATAGATTAGATTAATAATTTATCAATTGATTTTATCATCAAAATCCAAGATTTAATATCAGGCCCATACGTTTTCTACTAAGTCTCGCTCTAATTGGATTCTCTTGGAGAATTATTTCTCTCTCAATCCGAATGATCCTAGCTAAGGATTTGCTTAATTAAGAATATATAGGATATTCCTCTTATGACATTGAGAGTGGATGATCCTCTATCGACACTTGATTGTCTTTGTAAGGTTAGTTGACACTCCCAATGATCGGCTATGTTAGATCTGAAACTTCCAGATATATAAGTTTGGTATAAAAAAGTGGAGTACTTATACAGGATATCCTTGGTATCTTAAGTCTAAGGATCAGATACACCACTAGCATGATGGAATTACTATTTGACAATGAGGTATCATCAACCATCTAGCATTCTGTGAGTAAATCAATTATTGAACTTATTCTCTAATGAGCACTTGTATTGTATCCCTAGTATCCCACAAGAGCAGCTATGAGACCATTTGCCTCCATCATATGCATGGCTATATAGTAAACCAGCCTATCCGGTTATCTCAATATTGTTAGGATCAATATAGCACTAAAGGGGGGGGGGGGGGGTGGGGTGAATTAGTGTAGTGATTAAAATACATTTGCGTCAATTTTAGAAATCTTTCAATTTTACAAGAATCGTATCGGTAAAGCATTTAGCTTCAAAAATAATCATAGAAGGAAGAAGGGCAGTAAAGGTAGTATGTAATAAAAGTAATCAGCAAGAAGGAAAGTGCACAGCAAGGAAAGAACACATCAATTTATAGTAGTTCGGTTGTCCAACCTACATCCACTCCCGATACCTCCTCCGACGAGGTCATCGGCTTTTATTATTGATCTTCCTTCAATGGGCGAAGATCAATCATGCCTTTGTAAATCTCTTCTCCTTTTAATAGGTTTAGGAGCAAACCTCTTTACAAATTGCTCACTCTCCTTATACAAGTTTCTAAGGCTAGAATTGATAGAGGTGAAATCTCATACTTATAAGCAATGATTCGACTATAATCTTAGTTTTTTTATTCTCTTTTCTATATCTCACAAGAAAAGAAGTGTGGGGTATTTATAGGCCTCAATTGACTTTAAAAATAGAGCCAAGAAAGGTATTATCTCAGATTTCTAAGGTACTAGCGGTACCACTGCTTGTGCCTGTTGGTACCACCATCTATAGTCTCTGACATTAGGTGATATCACTACCCAATCTAACAGTACTACCACCAAATAGAGTCTCAGCAACTGGACCTAGGCGGTACCACTACTTGGCAATTAATAATTATCAACGGTACCACTGCCAATCTAGGTGATACCACCACCCCAAACTCTTAGGAAATTGAGCCCTCGGCTATTCCACTACCTAGTTCTATTGGTGCCACCTCCAAACAGGGTTCAGTAGATAGTTTGGGCCAATAGTCTGGCCCAAACTAGTCCGAATTTGGCACCAATTGGCCCCTAATTGAGTTAGTGAAATTACTTCCCAATCCTAACTCTAATTACATCCTAATTACGATAATTAAGATATTAACTTAAGCAAGTAAGTTTGGTAGGTCAAAAGTTCTTCCGGTGATCTTCTGACGGACTTCCGATAGACTCTTGGTGATCTTCCAACGGACTCCCGATAAGCTCTTGAACTCTCGACGATCGTCTAGGCAAACTTCGATGAGTTTCTCTAGCGAGCTTTAAACTCCCAACAAACTTCTCAGTGAGCTCTGGTGAACTCCCAACAAACTTCTCGTTGAACTCCCGATGTACTTTTTGAAGAGCTTCCGATGAACTTCTCGACAAATTCTGACAACACTCCCGACGAACTCTTGGACTCTCGACGAATCATCCGATCTTTGACTCTGGCACTATATTTGCTTTATGACTTTATCGTAGTTAATTTTACTTACTTTTCTCAAGATATAGATTAGATCAATAATTTATCAATTGTTTTCATCATCAAAATTCAAGATTCAATAATCTCCTCCTTTTTGATGATGACAACCAATTGATGATGGAGTTAACCTTAACTCTCCCTATCTATATGTCATACTTGAGAAAAGACAAACTTGAATTCACAACCTTTGAATTCAAGCTTTAACCGACAAGTTTCATGCATTGTGTATCAATATAGTTTCAAATTATCAACATGCATAATATGATACTAGAAACATACATGATGCCAAGCATTCATCATTGATACAAGAAACATACATGATGCCAATTTCATGTTTGATATATGATGCCAATTTCATGTATGCTAATTATCAAGGTATAACATGCACAATTTCATGTATGATACTAAACACGATACCAAGTATTCATCAATTTACCAAGCATTCATCAATTTGCACGATACCAAGCATTCATTAATCTGCCATTTTCTCCCCCTTTGTTATCAACAAAAAGGAAGTGTGCAAGCATTTAAACATTATCATACTAAACATGCAAGAAAGTTTTACACAATTGTGATAGCAAGATAGCGACTTTTCCTTTTACTAGTGACTTTTCCATTGCGATAACAAAAAGAAAATGTACAAACTAGCATAACTTTTGCTAGCACTTCTCTTTAACTTTGAAGTAGGCAAGCTACCAAAGATAAAGAGAAAATACTCACTTGATAGCAACTTTGCTAGTACTTCTTTTTGGATGAGCAGGATTCTTCTTGAAAAGAAAAAAAGAGAAGGGAGGAGTTCATTCATTAAGAAAAACCGAGCTATCGAAAAACTATGAATCATTTATCATAAGAAAAGGATTCATTTAAGCTATCAAAAATCCATCAAACTTCTATTTTCATAGAAAGCCAAGGGATTCATGACATAAAAAATTATAAATATTCATGAATTAAATCCCTATTTTGGATAGAAAGAAGAGGTGTTAATCGTAAGTGATCATTGTTAAAAAATTTGCACAAAAATTGTACAAAAATCAAGTGTACCAATAAAATTTATGAATAAAACTTCTTCTTTTGTAAGTATAGGGGGGTTGTAGGAAAAAGTAATGGTGGAGCAAGAGTATCAACAATCTATGAGATAAGAAGAAGGAAATGAACTCGATAAAACCTCCGTTTATGAAAAATAAAAAAATCTGAAAAAGAATGTATACAAGTAACTCATGCATTCGGAAGATTTAACATACCTAATTAAATCACAGTGTCACATTCATCATAATATTAAGGAGTACATCATAACACACAATGTCATAAAGTACACTAAGATAAAAGGTACAACATAACAAGTTCTTCAACAAAAAGAAATATACAAGCTATTCATATGAAGGTATACCAAAATGTATAAACAAGGTATTGAGTGATGAATTTGTTATACTTCGGTTAAGATCTAATCTTGTCATAGTTCAAGTTAATCCAGTTGAGTCATTACAGGGTCGACAAATGATGAGGGTTCTGGATTCGTTAGTGTTACCTCAAAGGGACTAGTGAGAGGAGATTGATTTCCTCTATATATAGGTGTTTTAGATTCTGGTTTAGGTGGGGGAGGATCAGCTCTCCTAGGTAGCTTAATCTATATGTCATTTCTTATTATGCATCTTAATCGACTTAGAAGATTTCTATTGATCATATAAATGTATCTAGCTTTATGGTTTCCTTATTTGGTGGAATCACAATATCATGTGCATGTATTACCTAGTGATTAAATCACCATATGGAAGCATTAAATCTTTTATTGATAATTTAATCATGTTCTATCATATTAAGTATCCAAAATAGTTTTCATGTCTTACCATGATCTAATACATCATTCCTAACTCCATTTGACTTACCTCATCATGTTGATACTGTTTTAGAATTAAAATATTTATTATGATATGATGAAGCACTTTTGTATTAAAGGGCAGTAAATGTTCACAACTTTTTGGAATGATAGACAAATTTAGGTTTTCAAAAATAATACCTAAGGCTTCAGAGTAAGTGATTCCAACTACATCTGTCCCATTGTCCTTTAAAGTAGCAACATCTTCTTTTCTTGGAAATTACTATAAGGTTACAAATTACGCTATCTGTAATTGGTGTATGATGCCTTAGGAGGTAAGTTGACACCCTATCGTCCTCATCTACATGCAAATTATTGTAAAATAGTCGGACAAGTCTAGGATAAATTGGTTATCTAATTTGCAAGATGGGAATGACATCTAGGTTTGCAAAACATTGAATAGGCTCCAAATCCCCCAACTCTTCTAGATCTACATGTTTTTCCTTATATACACTCCTAGATTCAAAGGTTGAAAATTTAAGAGCATTCTCATTAGAATTAAAGAGTATGGAGTCATAGGATTCATCTAATCTCCTCTTCCATTTGTCCCTTAATGATTTTCTAGGTGCCATAGATCTACATGTATTAACAATGAAAGAAATGTATATAAAAGGGTAGAATCAAGTCATGAATTAAGGGAGAGATTTCAAAGATTAACCTTGTAGTGATCTCCAAAAGATTTGAGATTGATCCTTAGATTTGTGGAGAGGAGATGCCTTCTTAGTCTTCTAGGGGAGGAGCAAGAAGAATGAGAGGTAGGGAGGATTTTTTGAGGTGTGTGAGAGGTGCTGGGCTGGTTCTACCCCTAGCCCTAAAGAGCCTTTTTATAGGGTAGTGTCGGGTGGTGCTACCGCCAACTGGGCGGTGCCACCGCCTAGGGGTAGTATGCTCTGGTAGTGCTACCGCCAATTCCAGTAGTGCTATTGCTAGTGCACTACCTATGGCTAATTTGGGGCTACAAAATTTTTATCACTTGATCATTTGAGCTTCCTCATTTAACATCTATCTTATAGTGAAGCTAACATTCAATGTTCGACTCAATCATCAAGCAATCAATCAAGCAAATTAACATCAATTACATCATTCAAGTCCCTTTTTGTTTATCAATTAGAGTGAACATTTTTATTTCTTTTAAGAAACATAACCCATCAAATTTTTCTACCTTTTACAACAGAGATTCAATCACATCATGAGAAATACAAAGAGATTTTATATAATGAGATTTAATGTCATGATCATCTTCTACAAAGAGATTTCATGAACATTTTCTTTAGTCAATAAGAAGGATCAAAGGAGAATAGTTAATGAAAAATCTATAATTATCTTAGTTCTTGAATGTCAAGAGAAGAGTTCGGATAAACATTTTCAAGAATCATGTAAACCAACATATTATTTCATTTATGAAATCAAGGTCATAATCAAAATCACTTCTTTAGAAATCTAACGAAGGCAATTTAGCTAGTGTCCTTTAGCCTTAATATTAGTATACTCTACCATCATTACTCAAAACCAAAAGTTAGCATATAACCGATTAACATGTTTCAATCATTAAGCAATCAATAAAATGATATTTCACTATTGTTTTAGCTAGTGAGCTTGATCATGAGCATGCATCATCGAGGTACCATTTTTTTCTTCTAGCTTGTGATTGTAAACATATCTACAAGAAAGGGGATTTTTTAGGTACCCATTTGACTTTTGGAACCTCATAAATCAATCTACCTAACTTATCATTTTGCATTAAGTCCTTTGTTAGAATTAGTTCAGCACTAAGAGGGGGGGGGGGGGGGGGTGGGGGGTGGGGGTGAATTAGTGTGGTAGAGTATGATAAATTTAAATGATTTCGTCAAACCCCATATGAAAAGAATCATGTTTCGATGAAAATTGATTTCGATTGTATTTTAACTTAAAGACGTTCGTAAGAAGGAGATGAGAAGTGGAGTAAAAGGTAAAGAAGGTTTATAGAAATATAAATAGTAGAAACATAAATGCAAACCGATTTTTATAGTGGTTCAATCATTCGACCTATGTCCACTCCCGATTTCTCTTTACTTGAGGCCATCGGCTTTCTACTAGTAGTGTCTCTTTTAACGGGTGAAGATTAACTCCCTTACAACACCTTCTCCTTTTGATGGGCTAAGGAGATAACCCTTACAAGCACACTCCTCTCTTTATACTAAAATCTATCTAAGGCTAGAGGAGGGATGTTTTGAAGTGATTTTTATAGTGTTTTGCTTCTTTTAAATTCTCTATACTTATGTGTTCTACCCAGGGATGAGAGGGGTATTTATAGGCTCCAAATGAATTCAAATTTTGAGCTAAAATCCATACCATCTTGGGTTTTTTAGGTACTAGCGGTGCCACCGTTAGTGCTGAGTGGTACCACCGCCTAGTACACCCTAACACTAGATGGTACTATCGCCAGTCTAGTGGTACCACCACCTGGGCACACTGGTCTGTCAGTGTCCTGGGCAATACCACTGCCTAGGCATACTGACACTAGTAGTACCATCGCTCAGACCACCTAGGGAACTGAACCCAAGTGGTGCCACCGCTACAGTCTGATGGTGCCACCGCTAGACAAGATTCAACAACCCTGTATGGGCCTTGAGTCTAGCCCAAACCTATCTGGGTACGGGCCCAATTGGCTTATAACTGGGTTGATCCAATTAAAATCTAATTAGTCCTAATCCTACTTTGATCTAGATAATTATTATTATAAAGCGAATCAAAATATCGCCCGACATGTCATTGGTCCATCGATGCTTCATCCGTTTTTTTTGTACATCGTCCTCTCTTGCGGCTTGTTACCTAATCGATAGTTGACCTTCATAATCTCGATTTCATTAGCGTAACTTCACTTTTTTTGGCCTGATGCTCGATTTCTTTGTTCGAAGCCTTCTGCTAATCGTCAACCGGAACTCTAGCTCAACGTCCAATCTCCTGATGTGTTCTCCTCTAGAGCAACATTGAGTCTTCCTGTTTCAATTATCTAATCTTGATCGTGAGTAGACCTGCGTGTCTTAAAATATAGTTAGATCATAAAATATAATCAATTAATTTCATCATCAAAATTTGAGATTCAACACCCGCTATTAATAGAACCTTGGATTTCAAAAAATCCAAGCAATACATCATTAAAAACATCATGCAATATTTCAAAATATTCAATCATTATTACAATACATGAAGTCATCAATCTACTTTTCTCCCCCTTTATTATCAATAAAAAGGAGAAGTTACATCTTAGCTAATTTTAAGGATAATCAAGTTGTACAATATACTAGCAAGATTTATATCACAACATTTAAGCATAGAAGCATAGCAAGTGTAAGATTGTAAATTTTTAAGTTTATACTTTTTGCTTCTTTTGAGATAGCAACTCTTTGCTTTTTTTTAGATTACAAGGTTGCAATTGTTGGTAATGTTTATGATAGCAAGTTCTTTCTTCTTTCCAAGCTAGCAAGTTGCTTCCTCTTTGAAGTATGTAAGTTAGCAACTTTTGCGATACATAAGCTAGCAAATTATTTTCTTTGCAATATGCCAAGCTAGCACATTTTTCTCCTCCTTTGTCTTTGTCAAAAAATAGGGGGAAAGAATACAAAAAAATTTACATCCATTTTCAAGTCTTGATAAAAAGAATAGATCAATAATTCAGTAATCATATAAGACATATAAGCCATAAATGCAAAGAAATCATATCATGAAATATATAAAAAAATAATAAGGACCAATTTTTTGAATACCAAAAGATATCATTCATGGTTCATAACTATTCTTTTTAGCAAGATCAAGATCAATATTTATGAGTATTCTTTATAGAAGTATCAAGATCATGATTCATTTAGAAAGTTCTCCTTTTTAATAAATAAGAAGTAGAAACTTAGGAGAAAAATTCTTGATTCAAACATAAGACATCACGATCGCATAAAAAAAATATTTCAAGTATCAATTTTCAATTTATGATAAAGGGCATACAACTAATATAAAAGAATCATGATATAAAAATATATCAATATCAAAGATCAAGTCATGATTCATCACTCATTCATAAAAGAATCATATGAGAACATGATTCATGCATAAGAATTCTTAATAAGTCATGATTCCGAGATATCAAGAGAAGAGTCATGAAAAATTCAAATTCAATTTGTTAACTTCAAGCTCTTCATCAAAATTACTTTTGAGATTCATAAAATATTATAAATAGATTTATTAACACATCATCAAAATCTCTTTCATAGTTTACGAGATTCATAAAATATCATAAATAAAATCATTAATCTCAATAAGATAGAAAGTACATTGTGTTTCAATTTATGTGATTCTTCTTATAAGTATATCTTTGCCTTTAATAAAAATAAGTATCAACGTTCAAGAGCGAAAGACAAACTTCATCATAAAAACCATTAAGTCAAAAGATATAACATATTAAGCATTATAACAAACTTTTTTTTGTCAAGATATTCATCATTTTTAACTCATTTAATTTGACAAATTTGTCAAAACTTTAAAGATAGAGAATTTTTACAAAAATATTCCTCTTTTTATGTGTTTCAATTTATGCAATTTGGTCTCACATAGAAATGTTCAAAATTTTTATTCGAAAACTATGTATCATCATATAAATAAGAAATTATCATCAAAATCTTTTATTTAAAAATTTTATTTAGAGTAATATAGATTGATTACATGTAAGCATGTTCAACTCCTTTTTCTATAAAAGATGTGTATCAAGTTTAAAATCGAAAAGGTAATTTCGTTATCAAAACCATTAAGACCAAACACATCAAACATAAAACATCATGATAGTACATTTTTCCATTTTTATGTGTTTTATTTCATGTGATTGATCTCATACGAGTATGTTCAAATTTTTATATAAAAACCAAGCATCATATTGAAAACCGAAATCATCAATATACTTACTTCTATCTTTTAATCTTATTTGGTGTGCAAGCATTATCATGAAATATGCAAAAATTTGTGTCATAACCATACATAAAGATTAAAACAAAAATCGATACAGAAAGCATACATGGAAGCATACATGAAATCATCCAATCATCATTCAAAATTTTTCTTTTCAAAATTACTAGCATGATATTTTTTAAAAAATAATTTTTATTTCCTACTAAATTAAACAACTCATGAAAGGATCATGTAATTTTATAGCAACATAAAAGCATTTTGGGTGAGTTACTTATCTTATTGTCGAAAGCCATCAAAGCCTAATTTGCATTTCACCTTCGGATGCACTTGATTCTTTTTTACGCGCTTTCTTCTTCTTTAGTTTTGTATATTCATCTTTGGAGCTCTCCAACTTCTTGCATTCATAGCAAGAGTTGGTGTTCTTTTTAGGTTCATTTATATTTTTTTAATTCTTATTTTATGAACTTTTTAAATTTTAATATCAAAAGTTCAAGGTCCTCAACATTGTCCTCATCACTTGAGTCATCACTCAAGTGACATTCTATTATTCGAAGTGCCAAATCCTTCCTATTCTTTGGAAAGTGTGTTAGGACTCTTGCTAGGAGAGTCCTAATTTAGTTTCATTGAAGGAGACAAACATGTAAATCCTAAGGGCATTCATATAAATTTTATCTAGCCGACCCCTATTAAAGAGGTGAAGAGGTCGGCTCAGTTAGGATTAGTTTGGAGGTTGCTTCTTGGAGAAGCATTAGGAGTTGATTAGAAGTATGAGTCTTGAGTAGGAGTCCTATTAGGAGTTGGAGTCCTATTAGGAGTTGGGGTTTAGAAGCCCTATAAATAGCCATGTATTCACCCTCTTTTCTTAAGAAATAGATGAATCCTTTTAGCAGCCTTTTGAGCAGCAACTTGAAGGAAGGAACTCCTATAGAGTTCCAAGGAGGTCGATCCCCTAAATAGATCAATACCAAGCTTAGAATCCATAAGGGTTCTAACACTTGGTATCAGAGCAGTGTTCTTGGTATCTTGATGCCCTTCCATAGCCCTCCACAGCCAGCCAAAGTAATTCCCACAATTGCTTAAAAGATCGTCGTCAAATTCTGCCATCATCTCCACCATTGCGGATCATCTTTTAATCTCCTTGTGAATTGTAACAAGTTCTAGTTTCCTACCTTACTACCACTGCAATTTAGTTATCCTTATTCAAAAAATCTAAAAAAATTATTCCTATATTGCTGTATAAACTTTTCATCGTAAAGTTTTCATCTCTACGATGAAAGATGTACTACAGAATTCCAACCGCATAACATTGTTTGTTTGATCTTGCTACAATATTTTTTCTATTCAAATCTCTATAAAATTTTTACGATGGCTTTGACACTTCCTAACAGTAGATTTTCCTTTGGTTTTGTCAAAAAATTCTCAATATAAATACCTGATCTTTTATGTCCAAACTGCTACACTTTAGATGTAAAAATCTGCTATAGTACCTTTCCGTGATCCTCAATTTGGCCAAACCTCTTGCTGTCATTTCCTTCTACAAAATTTTTAACAATATTACCTCTCCCTTAATAATATATTTCCTTTGAGTTTTACTTGAATCTCTATTGAGAATTGCTAGAAAAAATTACAACTTTACTTTTGGAATTTGTTTTGGCAAAAAATCTGGTGCTGCACCCTTGTCCTTTTTCTTCTCTGTAACCTACCAAACCCTAGCCACCTTGCTACCACCAACCAAGATGTCTTTAGGGTATCTCTCTAGCCTTAAGACACAGCCATCATAATCTATTTTCATAACCCTAATAGCGTCAAAAATCACAGCCCAAAACAGTAAACCATTATAGCCAAACCCTTCTATCACCGATCTATTGTCCGAACCTTCCACCGCCCCATACCAATAACCTGTCAACAGAAAAAAGATGAGGATATCTCTGATCCATAGGCATATGTATTAGCTTCTCAAGATCCAATTGATGCCAAATTTGAAACATTGAAATCTCGGATTGAATCATGGCTTGAATCGCGCTTGGAGGACAAATTACGCACTTTGCTTGCAGAATTTAGAATTGAACAACTACCAAGTCTAACCAAATTTCAATGAGAGAGTTTAGAGAGGCCTCCGGAGAAGGAGGGATAACCCTCAAACATACTTCAACCATGCATGAGGGCGGACTTCCCGTGATGGGAAGGAGACCTGGCGGGGTGGATTTCGTGCACCGAACATTACTTTCGCTACTACTAAATGTTGGATGATACTATGGTGGAAATTACTATCATCCACTTTGAAGGAGATGTTATTCAATGGTATAATTGGTTGGAATACAATCATGAGGCTCCAACATGGAATCAATTTAAGAACACACTACTGAACTGTTTCGAACCTACGGAGTATGAAAATATCGACGACCAACTCGTAAAGATTCGACAAACCTCTACGGTTCAAGAGTACCAAACTAGGTTTGAGAAGCTATCCTAACTTGCTTGTGATTGGACTGACTATCAGTTGTTTGGAACATTCATTGAAAGACTCAAGCCAGAGATAAAAGGGGAGGTTAAGGCATGGTAGCCCCGTACCGTGATGGCTATGATTTCTTTTGCCCGAATACAAGAAGAATGGCTCAACCAAGATGCTCGAAGGATAAGAACCTCTCCTAGGCCCATGACATATAAACCTCCTTCTACTCCCAATCATCCTTCGCTACCAAAAAAATTAACAAGAGAAGAACTACGTGATCGATCAACAAAGGGTCTCTGTTGGCATTATGACGAGTCATGGAACCATGATCATCGCTGCAAAAGGGGCCACCTCCTACTGATCGAACCTCTTGAAGATATGGAGGAGGAGGTCTAGGAGCATGAAAAAGTGGTTATAGATGAAGAACAGCAGTCGATTGGTATTATGATGCATGCCCTTGTCGGTTACGCGAACCGATAAATGATGAAAGTGGGAGGACTTCTGAAGCAACAACCGATCACCATTCTTATTGACACCGAGAGCACTAATAATTTTATGGATAGTAAGGTTGCTGTTTAGATGGCCTTATCTATTACGAATTACAGCAAGTTTGACATTAAGGTCACCAACGGATGAATTTTGAAGTGTGATCGTAGGTGCCCATGGGTGAAACTATTATTATAGGACCAAGAGATAATTGTAGATTTCTTCCTCCTCCCTCTTGATGATTATGAGGCTGTGCCTAGCATCGAATGGCTGATGACATTGGGTGATATTTCCTGAAATTTTTTTAAACTAATTATGAAAGTTTACAGTAAGGGGAAATAGGTGATACTGCGCGGGAAATGTGGGGGCGACGTAACGACGATTTGCATACAACGAATGAAAAAAGTTTTGTACAAAGTATGCAATAGCTTTTGGTACAACTTGAGCAGCAATCTAAGGGAGAGCCAACTAAATTTGAAGACCCAAACCTACTTCCCTTGCTTGTTGAATTTTCAGATATATTTGATGAACCACGCAGCCTACCTCCTACCCGCCGGCATGATCATCATATACCGATTCTTCTAGGCAAATCTCCAGCAAATGCTTGGCCATATCAGTATCCATATCTTCAGAAGGATGAAATAGAAAGGATTGTAAAAGAGATACTTGAAATAAGAGTTATTTAGCCAAGTTGTAGCCCCTAATCTTCACTGGTGCTCCTCGTACGAATGATGGACGAAACATGGTAAATGCGTATTGGTTACCGAGCTCTCAACGGCATAACCGTTAAGGATAAGTATCATATTCCAGTAGTAGATGAATTTTCTAATGAATTAAAGGGAGCACAAGTCTTCACAAAGCTGGACCTTCGATCCGGATATCATCAAATATGAGTGTGCGAAGAAGATATATCGAAAACCGCCTTTCGAACATACAACAGCCACTACGAATTTCTGGTAATTCTCTTTGGTCTCACCAATGCTCCCTCCACCTTCTAGAGCCTTATGAATAATATTTTCCAGAGTTATATTCATAAGTTTATGCTGATTTTCTTCGATGATATCCTTATTTATAGCCCTTCTCTTAAAAGTCTTTTTCAGCACTTCTGAATTGTTTTGGCGATTTTGTGAGAACATGTTCTTTTTATCAAAAAATAGAAATGCAGCTTTCTTCAACAAAAAGTGGAATATCTTGGGCATATCATATCAATGGAAGGTGTGGTGGTGGACCCCTAAAAATTTGAAGTAATGTAGAACTGGTCGACCCCGAGGAAGATAAAATCAATGTGTAGCTTTCTCAGTTTAATAGGCTACTACCGTAAGTTCATGAAAAGCTATGGAAAGATCAGTGCACCCCTTACTTTCTTACTAAAAAAAGATAATTTCTAATGGTTGGACAGAGCCACCACCACCTTCGACGAACTTAAAAGCCACAATGTCGACAACGCTCGTACTAGCGCTACCCGACTTTAGCAAGACTTTTATTATTGAAGCCGATGCCTTCGGAGTTGTAATTGGTGCTGTACTAATGCAAGATGGCCACCCCCTCACTTATACTAGTAAGACGTTATCTTCTTCCCATCTCAAGATGACTATTTACGATAAGGAGATGCTCGCGATTGTGCATGCGGTGGCCAAATAGAGATCGTACTTAATCAGATGACGCTTTCAAATCAAGATCGACTATAAAAGCCTAAAATATTTCTTAGAGCAGAAGATATCTTCCCCTGAGCAACAAAAATAGGTAACAAAGCTTCTTGGATATGATTATGAAATAACTTACAAAAAGGAAAAAGAGAATGTCATTATAGATGCGCTTTCGCGGCTACCCGAGCAAGCTGAATTTTCAGCCGTTTCACTTTCGACCAGCGACTTTCTTGACGATATTAGGAGGGAATGAAAAGATGATCTGGAGACCAGTAAGATCATAAATAAATTGGAGGAAGCACCAAGTTCCATGGCTCATTACAATTGAGACTCAAAAGACTTGTGCTATGAGGGATCCATTGTGATTGTGCAAAATTTTACTTGCATAAAGACCATCCTTCAAGAGATACATTCCACACCTACGACCTGGCACTCCGAGTTCCTTAGAACCTATAAAAGAATTAAGGAAAATTTTTATTAGGTAGGGATGAAAAATATTATTGCTGAATTTGTAGCATAATGTAATGTATGTTAGCGACATAAAGGCGAGACAGTGGCAAGTCCCGGAAAGCCGCAACCTCTACCCATCCCGGACTCAATATGGACTGATATATTAATGGACTTTATCGAAGGGCTTCCCTTATCACAAAGAAAATGTACAATTCTTATTGTGGTTGATTGCCTTACAAAGTATGTTCACTTTTGCGCTATTCATAATCCCTATACTATTTTTAGTATTGCTCGAATCTTTATGGAGAATATTATAAAATTACATGGGATGCTGAGATTTATTGTAAGTGATCATGATAGAGTCTTCACGAGTAAATTTTGGATAGAGTTATTCCAAATACAGGGCACTAAATTGAAGATGAGTATAGTATACAATCCATAAACCGACGACCAGACTAAGTGCTGAACAGGTGCTTGGAGACATACCTCACATGCTTCACCAGTGACCGACCAAAAGAGTGGACAAAGTGGCTTCCCTGGGCTGAGTAGTGGTATAATACAACTTATCATTCATCCATAAAATATACTCCCTATGAGGCTATGTATGGCCGACCTCCTCCTATAATCCCAAAATATGTGTTGGGCACCTCTAAAGTAAAGCAAGTAGATAGGGAACTACAGGACAGAGACAAAATGTTGAAGTTGCTAAAAGATAATCTTACTATAGCTCAAGCAAGGATGAAACGACAATATGATCAACATAAAGGTGAAAGAAAATTTTCAGTAGGAGATTGGGTCTTCCTATGGCTCCAGCTATACAAGCAAACATCAATCTAGACCAGAGCATCCATGAAGCTTTTACCTCAGTTCGATGGACCCTATCAAATTTTGGAGCGCATTAGAGCATTAGCATACAGATTGGACTTACCCGCTAGCTCCCAAATCCATCAAGTCTTTCTTGTGTCGTGTTTGAAGCTCAAGTTGGGATAAAACAAGATAGCCCAAAGCCACCTACCAAATATAACTACCCAAGGAGAGCTCCAGACCTAGCCGAGTGCCATTATTGATCGACGGATCGTAACTCGACGACGACGACCCACTACTGAAGTGCTAATACAGTGGGCGAACCTATTAGCAGAAGATGCAACTTGCGAGAACTATAACGACTTAAAGATTAAATACCTAGAATTCATAGAGCGTCGGCCTCAAGGACAAGGCTGATTTGAAGAGGGTGGGTTTGTTAGGACTCTAGCTAGGAGAGTCCTAATTTAGTTTCATTGAAGGGGGAAAACATGTAAATCCTAAGGGCATTCATGTAAATCCTATCTAGCTGATCCCTATTAAAGGGTTGAAGAGGACGACTAGGTTAGTAATAGTTTGGAGGTTGCTTCTTGGAGAAGCATTAGGAGTTGATTAGAAGTAGGAGTCTTGAGTAGGAGTCCCATTAGGAGTTAGAGTCCTATTAGGAGTTAGAGTTTAGAAGCCCTATAAATAACCATATATTCACCCTCTTTTCTTGAGGAATAAATGAATCCTTTTAGTAGCCATTGAGTAGCAACTTGGAGGAAGGAACCCCTATAGAGTTCCAAGGAGGCCGATCCCCTAAAGAGATCAACCCCAAGCTTAGAATCTACAAGGGTTCTAACAAGGTGGTTCATGTACTCATCAAGTTCCAAAAAACTCATTTCATATGTCATCAATGAGCCAATGAGTTCTTCAATAGGAAGGTCATTTAGATCCTTAGCTTTTTATGTAGCGGTTACTTTTGGATCCTACTTTTTTGGAAGGAATCTTAAGATCTTGTTAATAAGTTCAAAATCCGAAAAAGATTTACCAAGGTCTTTTAGACAATTGACAACATATGTAAAATGGGTGTATATATCATCAATAGTCTCGCTTGGCGCCATTCAAAAATGCACAAAATCGTGCATTAGAAGGTTTACTTTTGAGTCTTTGACTCTACTAGTGCCTTCGTGCATGATTTCTAGAGTGTGCCAAATATTGAAAGTCATTTCATAGTAGAAATATGATTAAAATTGGGTTTATCCAAAGAGCAAAATAAGGCATTCATAGCCTTTGCATTTAAAGAAAAAGACTTTTTCTTAAGTTTATTCCATTCGGACCTAGGTTTAGAAGGAGTTTAAATCTATTTTCAATGATGTTCCATAAATCCAAATCCATTGAAAGTAAGAAAACTCTTATCCGAGTTTTCCAATAAGTGTAGTTCGACTCGTTAAATAAGGGAGGACGAATTATTGAAAAACCCTCTTGAAATTCGAAAAGAGCCATTTCTCTTGGGTATAAATCTAAATGAGAAATATTGGGCTCTGATACCAATTGTTAGGATCAGTTTGACACTAAGGGGGGGCGGGAGGGGGGTGGGGGGTGAATTACTGTAGCGGTAAAGTTTGACAAATTTAAATGATTTTGTCAAACCTCGTACGAAAAGAATCACATTTTGATGAAAACTGATTTTAATTGTGTTTTAACTTAAAGATGTTTGTAAGAAGGAGATGAGGAAGTAGAGCAGAAGGTAAAGAAGGTTTACAAAAATATAAATAGTAGGAACAAAAATACAAACCGATTTTTATAGTGGTTCGGTCATCCGACCTGCGTCCACTCCTGATTCCTCTTTACTTGAGGCTACTGGCTTTCTACTAGTAGTCTCCCTTCCAATAGTTGAAGACTAACTCCCTTACACCACCTTCTCCTTTTGATAGGCTCAGAAGATAACCCTTACAAGCACACTCCTCTCTTTAAGTTGAAACCCATCTAAGGCTAGAGGAGGGATGTTTTGAAGTGATTTTTATAGCATTTTGCTTCTTTCAAATTCTTTGTGCTCGTGTGTTATACCCAAGGATAAGAGGGATATTTATAGGCTCTAAATGGATTCAAACTTGGAGCTAAAATCTATCCCATCCTTGGTTTTTTGGGTACTAGCAGTACCACCACTAGTGTTGGGTAGTACCACTACCCAATACACCCTAGCACTAGGTGATACTACTGCCAGTCTGGCGGTACCACCGCCTGGGCACAATAGTCTATTTGTGTCCTAGGTGGTACTACTGCCCAAGCATATTGACATTAGTGGTACCATCGTCCAGACCACCTAGGGAACTGAACCTTGCAATTCCACTACCCCAGTCTAGCGGTGCCATCGCTAGACAGGGTTCATCAACCTTGTTTGGGCCTTGAGTCTAGCCCAAACCTATCTCGGTACAGGTCCAATTGCCCCCTAACTAGGTTGATCCAATTACAACCCAATTAGTCCTAATCTTACTTCAATCTAGATAATTATTATTATAAAGTGAATCAAAATATTGCCCAGCACATCATTGGCCCATCGACGCTTTGCCATTTTTTCGGCATATCATCCTCTCTTGCGGCTTGTTACTCAATCAATAGTTGACCTTCGCAACCTCGATCTCCTTAGTGCAACTCTGCTCTTCTTGGTCTGATGCTTGATTTCTTTGTCCGAAGCCTTCTATCGATCTTCGACCGGAACTCTAACTTGACGTCCAATCTCTTGATGTATTCTTCTCTAGCATAATGCTAATTTTTCTACTTTAATTATCTAATCTTGATCGAGAGTAGACCTGTGTGTCTTAAAATATAGTTTGATCATAAAACATAATCAATTTGTTTCATCATTAAAATCTGAGATTCAACATCCTTTATGGTTCCTTTAGGAACCCAAATTAACTTATGTGGACTGTACCTCTTAAATGAATATTTATGGGCATAATATCCAAATTTGTAATAAAAATTGCATTTGTTACAGGGTGAAACTAACAAAGTTGGGCCTTTAACAAAGATGGTTGGCTTTTGGTGAGTGTTACCCACAAAGCCGATTCCATCTCTACTATGAACATAACCCTTATTAGCAAGAATCATGTTTAATGATTTGCTACCGATCTTAAATTTTTTTAGAGTTTCATTTAGTAGCAAATTTTCTTTTCTAAGCGTTTTTAGTTCTTCACATTTAGTGTATAGAGGCAATAATGAGCCACTTGTGTTAATTATGTGGATGACACATGTTTTCCTCATGCATGCTTGCCACCTATCCTTGCATTAGCTAAAACTTAAGTAAATAGATGAGGAGTTAAGGAAAACTTAACATGAGAAGCTTGCAGCCAACGTAGAGGAGAAGGAGAAGGAATTGAAGGAGAAGAAGAACTTTTATCTTAGCTCAAGGTTTTGCATCAACTCTCCATAGTTGGGAATCAAACTTTTATAAGGCAAGTGTTCCATCCCTTTCTACTGCAATTCAAATCTTTGTTTTTGCCTTTGATATGAGAAATTTGAGTTATTCTAGCCTTGAAATCTGATATATCTATTGTTTGGAGTCTAAATGTTGAATCTGGAATTTTTCAGATTTTGACCTTTCAGTACTCTTGTAGCCATAACATTTTGCACTAAATTCTGATTGAGGAAAAACCTTTTTCATACGAAAGAAGACTTATATAGCTTTCATTTGATATAAAAATTGAAAGATTTGGAGTAAATTTACCTATCCAAATATGAATGAAAAGACCTCATATTTTCGGTGAAACAGATACTATAGCTCCTAACCTTCTGTTACTAAATGGCTCATAACTCTCTGAAGAAAATTCTGAATTACACAAAATTTAATTCTTTAGAAATTAGATTCGTGTATCTTTCTTTTAACGTCTAATTTGGAAATTTTGATGTATGTTTTTCCTCTGAAACATTTGTTTAAATTGATTCTACCAATTCTACAAAACAGAGATGATTAATTCTGACCTTTCTTTACTCTATTTGTTGTAACTTCCTATTAGGAACTCAAAAATTTACAAATCTGAGTTCATCTGAAAATAGTTTAATACAGCTTTCAATGAAGCCTATTATGAGTGAATTGGAGTATATTTGGTCACTCAAACAATTCAGAAAATATACCACTCAATTTCTGTCAGACCTAAAATTTAGTTGAGTTTTGCCTATTCAAGTTTCATCCTATTGGAAATCTAACTTCTGCTAAATTCTTCTTCTGTTGAGCTTTATATTAGTCCTTTGCAATTCTTGTATTGTTCATCCTGAAATTTGTTTGTATACTTGAAATCTATTATGTAATGTTCATGTTGGCACTACCTTGTTTTGTAAAGGCACACGCATATTTTCGTTGTTCCGCATATGCTTCCGATATGTGTCAATGTTATTGTTCATACTACCCTTTTATATTCTGGTGTCATGTGGGATAATTTGGACCTTTTCCAGAAATGGTAAAGGGATTATTTGGACCTTTGCTAGAAATGGTAAAGGGATTATTTGGACCTTTGCCAGAAATGATAAAGGGTATGTGCTTAGAGCTCGCGATGCTCTGCCGGCCCCCTATGGCTTCATCCAGACGTGGATGTATGATGCTCCCAGACATGGAAGATATGTTTGAGATCCCACTACACCCTCTGTGTTTTTGATATGATATCCAAAGCATTGCTTATGTGTTTATATGTTCGTTTTGGATGAGAATGAAATGAATGTACATCAGATATGACATTTGAGCTTCTGTTTATTATTTGTTCTTCTGATATGCTTTGAGATATCTCATATGCCATTGTTATCCTTTGAAATATGTTTTGAAACCATTCCATATGCTATTTGATATGCTCAGAAATGATTTAGTTGTCATTTGATATGCTCCGAAATGCTTCTTCCGCCATTGATATGTTCCGAAATGTTTCTTCTGCTATTGATATATTCCGAAATGCTTCTTATCCCTTGATATATTCCGAAATGGTTCTTGTGTCAATTGATATGCTTCGAAATACTATTTACATTATCTGATGAGTTCTAATTCCTCTTTATTGCCTTTGTTATGAACCAAATAGATTTGAATGAAATGACATTTGCAAATCTGTATCTAATTAGCCTATATCCATGAATTCTTGTATCTCTACCTTGCATTTGGATACTAAGTTTGTTTGAAGCTATTCTCCTTTTGTTCTGGATTTGCTTGCCACTTGCTGAGCTTTGTAGCTTACTCCGTTGTTATATAACCCTTTTTTTCAAGTTAGCTTGTCACACGCTAAAATTTTGAGGAAGGAATGCTAGAAGATTTTAGCTTGAGTTTTAATGGTTGATAAGTTTTGTTGTACAAGAATATTTTGTGCTTAAGGAAATGTCTATGATAAATCTGAACTTATGTGTTTTGTAAATGTTAAAGAATCTCTCTGTTAGGATTTGGAATGTTAAGTTTAATTTGTATAACGATATGAACTAGTGGTAAAGGTTGGTTTTAAGATTGTATGGATTTCCCACACTTGTGGATTTATGATGTGGATGTTGTTTAGTTGAGTTAATTTTGGACTTTATGAATCAATGAATGAAGTGGAGTATGATTTATGAAATTGTACAAGTTTATGAATTATGAATTTAAGGGTTTAAATATTGACTTGAATGATTCTTAGTATCCGTAAATTGTTAGAATGGATCCTGGATTGAATTGTTGTTAAAATTTTAATGTTATGGATATTTTAAGACAGGGTCACACCTCCTGAACGAGATTAAAATTCGGAGGGGCGTGACACAGAGATAGTATGAAAATATATATGTTAATTCCATACACCTGCATCTCCGTAAACTGTTTAAGTAATAGAAAAGAACTCAGCGATATGAGATATTAAAGAGTCTTTTCTGTGCTAGGATGACTACGGGGATACTGGTTTAGAACCATGTCCTTAAGATGATTTAGTGGATCGAGAAACTCATAGGTCTAGGAATGGTCCTAGAGGATAACCTGTGTGGATCTTGTGCTTCAGTCCCTACCAGATTCTTTTTCTCAGTTCATAATAAATTTTAATATGAACAAACTTGAGGTGACCCTCCTAGAGCTCCTCAATATGTTGAGAGAAGCAGAGAGCACCATCAAGAAAGAGAAGTCAGTTCTCTATGCTGGTGAGACCAGAAAGAAAAGAAAGGCTTAGAAGTTCCTTAAGAATGATAAGGGCAAGGGCAAAATGGGTAAGGCAAAGATTGCCAAGAAAGACCCAACAAAGGATAAAGGCCAGTGCTTCCACTATGACAAAGATGGGCACTGGAAGAGGAACTGCAAAGAGTACCTTGTAGAGAGGGCAAAACAGAAGCTTGGAGAAGCTTCAGATATATTCATGATCAATCTCCATTTGTCAGAATCTTATGATAACATATGGGTATTGGATATTGGGAGTGCTTATCATATCTGCAATTCATTGCAAGTTCTGGCAGGACCTAGGAGATTGAACATAGGTGAGATGAATCTTAAAATGGGCAATGGAGCAAAGGTTGCTGTAGTGGCTGTTGGCAAGGTCACCTTACATTTGCCTGGTGGAGCTATTATTGCATTAGATGCATGCTATTATGTTCCTTCTATTATCAAAAATATTATTTCCATTTCATGTTTGACAGTTAGTGGATATAAATTAGTTTTTGAGAACAATGATTTTTCAATAATATTAGATGATGAGATCATCACGAGAGGAATATTGCATAATAGTTTATTTATGCTAGATACAGCTCCACATATCATGAATGTAAGTGAGTCTAAGAGGAAATGAGAAGAGGTGAACAATGCATATCTGTGGTATTGTAGGCTAGGTCACATCCATGAGGGAAGGATTCAAAAGTTGCTGAAGAATGAATATCTAGATCCATTTGACTATGAGTCATATGCGACTTGTGAACCTTGCTTTCGGGGAAAGATGACCAACTCTCCATTTAGTGGAACTAGAGAGAGAACCACTGAGTTACTGGAACTCATATATAGTGATGTATATGGTCCCATGTCGACTCATGCCATAGGTGGTTACTCCTACTTCATTACTTTCACTGATGATTTCTCAAGATACGGACATGTGTACTTGATTAAGTACAAGTCTGAGGCTTTTGAGAAATTTAGGGAATATAAGAATGAAGTGGAGAACCAGACAGGAAGAGAACCCTTCGATCAGATCGAGGAGGTGAGTACTTGAGTATAGAGTTTACCTAGTTTCTCAAAGACTATGAGATTTTATCCTAATGGACACCTTCTTATGCACCACAGCTTAATAGTGTATTAGAAAGGAGGAATCGCACACTGTTAGACATGGTGTATTCCATAATGAGTTTCGTCGATCTACCCATCTCATTCTGGGGATATGCCCTAGAGACCGCAGCTTACCTTCTGAATAGAATTCCATAACCGAATTCCAACTAAGTCAGTAATGTCTACTCCATATGAGATATGGAATAGGAAGAAGCCCGATCTTAAGGTTGTTAAGATTTGGGGCTGCCCTGCCCACGTCAAGAGACACAACCCTGATAAGTTGCAATCCAGGATGGAACAGTGCAAGTTTGTGGGATACCCCAAGGAAACTTGTGGGTATTATTCCTATCACCCTGAGGACCAAAAGGTCTTTATAGTCAAGAGAGCAGTGTTCCTTGAGAAGGAACACATTCTTGGTGGAGATAATGGGAGCATGATAGAGTTGAGCAAGGGTGGAAAACCTAGCTTATGCACCATTCCACAGCTAGAGTGCTGGGAAATCCTTCATAGGGAGCGACATCACATGCACAGTGGAAGAACAGAAAACAAACTCTAGATTTCCCATAGAAAGTTTCCGTCGTCGTGCGAAGATCGGTGCATCAAAAATAAATCCGCAAAATTGCACGTGTAAAAGAAGATACAAAGGGAGATCGTATATCCCTGAATTCCTGCAAATCTGTGGGAGAGGATGAAGGAGGTCAAGCGTCCTCCTCTCTAGCAGTTTCCATATGGCAGGGATTGCGATGATGCACCTCTCTCTGGGGAGAGGAGAACAGGAGGTGGCTACCAAAAAAAACCCTCAACCTATAGAGCTTTGGTTCCCTCCTATTTATAGAGGGCCCCTAAAAAACCTTAATGGATCTTTTGCCCTATTGGGTATTGGATCTCCATCCAATTACCCAAGCCTCTTGGATTAGTGGGTTTCTACCCAATAATCTCTTATTAGCAATTATTGAATCTCATCTCAGGATCCAATAATTCAGGGGCTTAATAAATATCCAATAAGATAGGGGTTCAGTGGATATCTCATATCCGAACCTCTACTCGTCACAACACCTACCATATGTGTGTGACCCTCTAGGCCCAATATCGAGCTGGCCGTGAGTCATACTTGTCAGAAGTCCTTCTGACTTAGTGAATTATTATCTCTATAATAATTCACTCAACTCATCGACTACGAACGTACCAGGCCACTATGCCGTGGCCCCCAGATGATATAGGGGAATCCAATCCTTTGGACCTGTATGTCCTCAGTTACCATGTATCTATAATCTCTCATCCATCTAATATCCCAGAGACCCTATACCGGGCATGGTGTTGTCAGGCCCATACGGTCTCTCCTCGAGTCTTGCTCTTGTCGGATTCTCCCGGAGAACTCTTTCTCTCTCAATCCGAATAACCTTGACCAAGGATTTGTTCGAGCAAGAACACATGAGATATTCCTCTCATGATACCAAGAGCAGATGATCCTCTATTTACACTCAATAGCCCTCGTAAGGTTGGCTACCACTCCGAATGATCGGCTGTACTAGATCTGGAGCTTTCCAAACCTATAAGTCCGGTATCAAAGAGTAGAGTACTCATATAGGACATCCTTGGTGTCTTAAGTCTAAGGACCAGATACACTACTGGGACTACGGAATCGTTGTCTGACGTGAGGTATCAATAACCATCAAGCATTCCGTAGGCGGATTAATCAGTGAACTCATTCTCTAATGAGCACTTGCACTGTACCCTTAGTGTCCCCACAAGAGTAGCTATGAGACCAGCTACCTCTGTCATCGTGCGAAGATTGGTGCATCAAAAACAAATCTGCAAAACTGCACATGTAAAAGAAGATACCTAGGGAGATCGTATATCCCTGAATTCTTGCAGATCTGTGGGAGAGGATGAAGGAGGTCAAGCGTTCTCCTCTCTAGCAGTATCCACACGGCAGGGATTACAACGATGCACCTCTCTCTCTAGGGAGAGGAGAACAGGAGGTGGCTACCGAAAGAAACCCTCAGCCTATAGAGCTTTGGTTCCCTCCTATTTATAGAGGCCCCCTGAAAAACCCTAATGGATTTTTTGCCCTATTGGGTATTTGATCTCCATCCAATTACCCAAGCCTCTTGGATTAGTGGGTTTCTACCTAATAATCTCTTATTATCAATTATTGGATCTCATCTCAGGATCCAATAATTCAGGGGCTTAATGGATATCCAATAAGATAGGGGGTTCAACAGATATCTCATATCTAAACCTCTACTCGTCGCAACACCTACCATATGTGTGTGACTCTCTAGGCCCAATATCGAGCTGACCGTGAGTCATACTTGTCAGAACTCCTTCTGACTTAGTGAATTATTATCTCTATAATAATTCACCCAACTCATCGATTGCGGACATACCAAGCCACTACGCCGTGGCCCCCAGATGATATAGGGGAATCCAATCCTTTGGACCTATATGTCCTCAGTTACCATGTATCTATAATCTCTCATCCATCTAATATCTCAGAGACCCTATACCGGGCATGGTGTTGTCAGGCTCATACGGTCTCTCCTCGAGTCTTGCTCTTGTCGAATTCTCCCGGAGAACTCTTTCTCTCTCAATCCGAATAACCTTGGCCAAGGATTTGTTCGAGCAAGAACATATGAGATATTCCTCTCATGATACCGAGAGCGGATGATCCTCTATTGACACTCAATAGCCCTCGTAAGGTTGGCTACCACTCTGAATGACCGGCTATACTAGATCTGGAGCTTTCCAAACCTATAAGTCCGGTATCAAAGAGTAGAGTACTCATACAGGACATCTTTGGTGTCTTAAGTCTAAGGACCAGATACACTACTACGACTACGGAATCGCTGTCTGACGTGAGGTATCAATAACCATCCAGCATTCCGTAAGCGGATTAATCAGTGAACTCATTCTCCAATGAGCACTTGCACTGTACCCTTAGTGTCCCCACAAGAGTAGCTATGAGACCAGCTATCTCCATCATATGAACGGGTATTCAACACACCAGTCTATCCGGTTATCTCGATATCTTTCTCGAGTAACCTATGACTAGGATAATTTAGGATCTATGTTTAAAGGTAAATCGGTCTTATTATCGTAATCTCATCATGATTCAATTCTCATTGCAGAGATCCAAGGACATCACAATATACATCTAGATAATGTGAGATAATACCAATAATCATAAGCAAAGAGATTGACGCAGCGTGTTACAGGTGCAATCACTCATGTGATTGGCTTATAGGGCACCTATAACTAGCAATCTCCCACTTAACCTAAAGCAATCACTAACATGTCTGATCCCCATCAGACCTCTATGACGCTCAAAGATATTCTGAGTCAACGGCTTTGTCAGTGGATCTACAATGTTATCTTCGGATGGAACTCTTTCTATTACTACATCTTTTTGGACCATGATCTCTTTAATAAGTTAGAACCTCCTCAAAACACTTCTGATGAGACCCGGTTTCCCTTATTTGAGTAATCACCTCGTAGTTGTCGTAATATAAGGGAATCATATCCTTGCTGCTCGACATGACTCCTAGGTCTGTGATGAACCTCTTCATTCAGACTACCTCCTTTGCTGCTTCTGTCACAACAATATATTCCCCCTCTGTGGTTGAGTCAATAGTAGTGTCTTGCTTGGAACTCTTCTAGCATACTGCTCCTCCATTCAGGGTGAACACATACCCTGAATTAGACTTGCTATCATCGACATCGGACTGGAAGCTCGAGTCCGTGTAGCCCTCAACCTTGAGGCTACTACCTCCATATACCAGTAAAAGATCCTTAGTCCTTCTCAAGTACTTAAGGATATATTTTACTGCTTTCCAGTGCTCCAAGCTTGGATCTGCCTGATATCTACTCATGACACTCAGAGCATGTGCTTTATCAGGCCTGGTACATAGCATAGCATACATGATAGATCCTATCGCTGATGCATATGACATCATATCTATGTGTGCCCTTTCTTCAGGAGTCTCTGGGGACATACTCCTTTGCAGGTGATATTCCATGTCTTATTGGTATGAGACCTCTCTTGGAATTTTTCATACCAAACCTTTTGACAATGGTGTCTATGTACCTGGACTGGGACAAGCCAAGCATCCTCTTGAATCTATATCAATAGATCCGTATCTCCAATATGTAGGATGCTTCCCTTAAGTCTTTCATGGAGAAGTGCCTAGATAACCAAGTCTTTACTATGGAGAGCATTCCTACATCATTTTCAATGATCAGGATGTCATCCACATATAATACCAAAAAGGTGATAGTACTCTCACTTACTTTCTTATACACACAAGGTTCATCTTCGTTCTTAACAAAGTCATAAGATCTGATCACCTCATCAAATCTTATGTTCCAACTTCGGGAAGCTTGCTTCAATCCATAAATGGACCTAAGCAACTTGCACACCTTATCTGGGTTATCCCTGGATACGAAACCCTCAGGCTATATCATATACACCTCCTCCTTGAGGTTACTATTGAGGAATACGATTTTGACGTCCATCTATCAGATCTCATAATCATAGTATGCTGCAATAGCCAATAGAATTCGAATGGATTTTAGCATGGCTACAGGTGAGAAAGTTTCGTCATAGTCAACACCTTGCCTTTGACGATACCCCTTAGCTACTAGCCTTGCTTTATAGGTCTCTACCATTCCATCTACTCCAATCTTCTTTTTGAAGATTCACTTGCAACCAATGGGTACAATACTCTCGGGTGCATCAACTAGGTTCCAAACCTTGTTGGAGTACATGGAATCCATTTTTGAATTCATGGCTTCTTGCCATTTCTCGGAGTCTGTGCTTATAATAGCCTCCTCGTAGGTTTGAGGATCAATATCCTCAACATCCTCTCTTCTGATATGTCTCACATATCTCTCAGGAGGATGGGATACTCTATCTGACCTACGTAAAGTTGGAACTTGTGTGTTAGGTATCTGAACAGATTCTGGAATGGTGCTTGAGCTAGGTTCTCCAACCTCGCTCAACTCTATCATGCTCCCACTATCTTCATCAAGAATGTATTCCTTTTTAAGGAACACTACTCTCTTGGCTACAAAGACCTTTCGATCCTCAGGGTGATAAAAATAATACCCACAAGTTTCTTTGGGGTATCCCACGAACTTGCACCGTTCCGTCCTAGAATCAAACTTGTCAAGGTTGTGTCTCTTAATGTGGGCAGGGCAGCCCCAAATCTTAACAACTTTAAGATCATGCTTCTTCCCATTCCATATCTCATATGGAGTAGACATCACTGATTTAGTTGGAATTCTGTTCAGAAGGTAAGCTACAGTCTCTAAGGCATATCCCCAGAATGAGATGGGTAAATCGATGAAACACATCATGGAATGCACCATGTCTAACAATATGCGATTCCTCCTTTCTGATACACCATTAAGCTATGGTGTATAAGGAGGTGTCCATTAGGATAATATCCCATAGTCTTTGAGGAACTGGGTGAACTCTATACTCAAGTACTCACCTCCTCGATCTGATCGAAGGGTTTTAATACTCTTTCCAGTCTGGTTCTCCATTTCTCATTTCCTCTTAGACTCACTTACACTCATGATATATGGAGTTGTATCTAGTATATATAAACTATTATGCAATGTTCCTCTCGTGATAATCTCATCATCTAATATTATTGAACAACTATTGTTCTCAAAAACTAATTTATATCCAATAACTATCAAACATGAAATGAAAATAATGTTTTTGATAATAGAAGGAACATAATAGCATGCATCTAATGCAATAATAGTTCCACCAGGCAAATGTAAGGTGACCTTGCCAACAGCCAGTGCAGCAACCTTTGCTCCATTGCCCATCTTAAGGTCCATCTTACCTTTGTTCAATCTCCTCGGTTCTGCCAGAACCTATAACGAATTGCAGATATAATAAGTACTCCCGGTATCCAATACTCATGTGTTTTCATAAGATTCTGATAAATGGAGACTGATTATGAATGTACCTGAAGCTTCTGTAAGCTTCTGTTTCGCCCTCTCTGCAAGGTACTCTTTACAGTTCCTCTTTTAGTGCCCATCTTTGCTGTAGTGGAAGTACTAGCCGTTGTCCTTTGTTAGGTTTTTCTTGACAATCTTTGCCTTACCCATTTTGCCCTTGCCCTTGCCCTTCTTAAGGGTCTTCTGAGTCTTCCTTTTCTTTCTGGTCTCACCAGTGTAGAGAACCGGCTTCTCTTTCTTGATGGTGCTCTCTACTTCTCTCAACATATTGAGGAGCTCTGGGAGGGTCACCTTAAGTTTGTTCATATTAAAATTCATTATGAATTGAGAAAAGGAATCTGGTAGGGACTGAAGTACAAGATCCACACACAGGTTATCCTCTAGGACCATTCCTAAACTTGTGAGTTTCTCGATCCACTCAATCATCTTAAGGACATGGTCCTGAACCGGTGTCCCCTCAGTCATCCTAGCATAGAAAAGACTCTTTGATATCTTATATTGCTGAGTTCTTCCCTGTTCCTCAAATAGTTTACGGAGATGCAGGAGTATGAAATTAGCATCCATATTTTCATACCGTCTCTGTAACTCAATAGTTATAGAGGCCAATATATAACATTGAGCATGAGTGGAATCATCTAAGTACTTTACATAACGAGCGATCTCATCCTCACTTGCCCCTTCGTCTGGCGTAGGGATCACTGTATCAAGGACATATGCGATTTTCTTCGCCGTGAGAACGATTCTTAGATTGCGAAGCCAATTCGTATAATTTAGACCAATGAGGCGGTTGGCATCAAGTATGCCACGTAAAGGATTTGAAAGTGACATTTTTCTGAAATAAAAGATGTAGCAGAAATAAATAACATGCAGACTTTGCAGAAATTTAAACAATTAAGATAAGGACTTCTATCTTAATGTACTCCCACTAATTTTTTGTGAGACACACAACACCCTCCGGTATGTGAATCGGAGACCCCCGACGGATCTCCAGTGGGGATCAGGATCCAATCGGCATCTTAATGTAACCTCGAGGGACTCAACCAATCACGTTAAGCCCGTAAAGGTAGACAACTCTTGCCAATCACAACTCCTTGTGATTCCCGTCCTGTTTGGCCTCCGAACCACTATAGCCTCGAGGGACTCGACTAACCATGATGTTCGGTTAAGTCATTAACATCGTTACCAGATGAGTCTGATTAGGTGATATACTCTAGAGGGACTCGACTAAGCATACCATATCCTCAGGTCACCTATGACATCTCTATGTCGTAGATAAGATGGCGAGACGCGATATAGGTGAGTCTCGAGGGACTCGACCAACTCAACCTATACCAAGAATCGGCTCCTAGCTATAACGATGGAAGGTCACGTGGGTCAATCTAATTGCCTCACGTTTGTCGACTTAATATTATTAATAGAGAGGATTTTGATTTGGTCTCCTAATATAATGTGTCACACACATACATATACGTATTTAATATATATATATATATCTACATCGCATGTAAATAAATAAATAAATAAATATATATATATATATATATATATATATATATATATATATAGTAAGTGTATAACTAATCACGCATCACATGAGTAATCACACCAGATGATCATGGACCACATCCTAATATGATCAAGCCCGAGCCAATGTGCCCAATCACTCATATCAAGATCTATGTGTGCTTCGGCGCATCTCCATGCTCTGTGATTGTCCATCTCGCTTCGTCGGATCCGTCGGCATCTCAACACATCTACATGCGTCGGATCGTCCATCTTGACCTCGTGGGTCCCACTACCACTGCGCCTCGTCATGTAATTACAACATAATTATAGGCACACAGGCCCAACAATAAACGAGAAAAATAGAGGCTCGTAAACCCAAATAATAATAATCACATATACACACATCACATCATAAGTCCATGATCATCTATCCACATCATACATCACATGTATATATTACTTTATAGGACTACTAGATAAAAAAAATAGTTAATTAAACTATTTAATTAACATATTTAATTTTTTGAAATAAGGGACATAGAGGAAATTTTTTAAATTCCCAAGGGTATTTTGGTAATTCTGTCAAATGGACAGAATCTAGAATTTCCAAAATTTCGAGGTGTAAAACTGTCTTTTGATAAAAATCTAACCTCTCGCCTCGCTACGCTTATGGCCATGCGCGCGCCCGCCACCCAACCGGTGGCGGCGCGGGTGGCAACCGCGAGCGCGCGCAGACCCGCAGCACCGCCCCAACTGTGGGTGGGCATCGCTCGTGCAAGCGCCACCCATGGGGTAGCGCCCGTAGATGCTGCCTTGCGGGCACCTCGCGGGCAACCCACCGGCGCCGCGGCTGCCCCTGGCCTCTGCCGGCACCCCAGGCGCCGCCGCAGAGTCGCCGCGGGCTAGCGCTGCCTCCTTTGGCGGCCTTGCCCCCCGCGGGTACCGCCCCTGCAGGTGGCCATAGGCACTTCCTACCTGGCTGCGGGCGGTAGTGGTCGCCCCTGCGGGTACCGCCCACCCCTTAGGCAGCGTTGCCTCCGCGGGTGCCTCTGCCAACGAGTCGCAGGCAGGCAGTAGGCCGTTGGTGCTGGCAGCCTACTTGCAGCCCGTAGCCCGCCAGCCGGTTGCCGCTTGTGTAGGCAGCAAGGCTGCAAGCAGCCTTGCGGTCATTGCACGAACATAACGGGCACCAACAGTTGCTGCCCTTCCTTCGCCCTTTGCGCCAACGATTTTGATGATAAGAGCTGTTCTAGATCACACCATATGTAGTTTAAGATCCAATCTTCGCACGAACAACCTGGCTCTGATACCACTATTGGGAAATCCTTTATGGGGAGCGACATCACATGCGCAGCGGAAGAACAGAAAACAAAACCCCAGATTTCCTATAGAAAGTTTCCGTCATCGTGCGAAGATTGGTGCATCAAAAACAAATCCGCAAAACTACGTGTAAAAGAAGATACCTAGGGAGATCGTATATCCCTGAATTCCTGCAGATCTGTGGGAGAGGATGAAGGATGTCAAGCATTCTCCTCTCTAGCGGTATCCACATGGCAGGGATTGCAACGATGCACCTCTCTCTCTGGGGAGAGGAGAACAGGAGGTGGCTACCGAAAGAAACCCTCAGCCTATAGAGCTTTGGTTCCCTCCTATTTATAGAGGCCCCCTGAAAAACCCTAATGGATCTTTTGCCCTATTGGGTATTTGATCTCCATCCAATTACCCAAGCCTCTTGGATTAGTGGGTTTCTACCTAATAATCTCTTATTATCAATTATTGGATCTCATCTCAGGATCCAATAATTCAGGGGCTTAATGGATATCCAATAAGATAGGGGGTTCAGCGGATATCTCATATCTAAACCTCTACTCGTCGCAACACCTACCATATGTGTGTGACCCTCTAGGCCCAATATCGAGCTGACCGTGAGTCATACTTGTCAGAACTCCTTCTGACTTAGTGAATTATTATCTCTATAATAATTCACCCAACTCATCGATTACGGACATACCAGGCCACTACGCCGTGGCCCCCAGATGATATAGGGGAATCCAATCCTTTGGACCTATATGTCCTCAGTTACCATGTATCTATAATCTCTCATCCATCTAATATCCCAGAGACCCTATACCGGGCATGGTGTTGTCAGGCCCATACGGACTCTCCTCGAGTCTTGCTCTTGTCGGATTCTCCCGGAGAACTCTTTCTCTTTCAATCCGAATAACCTTGGCCAAGGATTTGTTCGAGCAAGAACACATGAGATATTCCTCACATGATACCGAGAGCGGATGATCCTCTATTGACACTCAATAGCCCTCGTAAGGTTGGCTACCACTCCCAATGACCGGTTGTACTAGATCTGGAGCTTTCCAAACCTATAAGTCCGGTATCAAAGAGTGGAGTACTTATACAGGACATCCTTAGTGTCTCAAGTCTAAGGACCAGATACACTACTGGGACTACGGAATGGCTATCTGACGTGAGGTATCAACAACCATCCAGCATTCCATAGGCAAATCAATCAGTGAACTCATTCTTCAATGAGCACCTGCACTGTACCCTTAGTGTCCCCACACGAGTAGCTATGAGACTAGCTACCTCAATCATATAAACGAGTATACATCACACCAGTCTATCCGATTATCTCGATGTCTTTCTCGAGTAACCTATGACTAGGATAATTTAGAGTCTGTATTTAAAGGTGAATCGGTCTTATTATCGTAATCTCATCATGATCCAATTCTCATTGCACAGATCCAAGGACATCACAATATACATCTAGATAATGTGAGATAATATCAATAATCATAAGCAAAGAGATTAACGCAGCGTGTTACAGGTGCAATCATTTATGTGATTGGCTTGTAGGGCACCTATAACTAGCACAAAGTCTATTTAGGTACCTAGCACACAAGTTCCAACTTTATGTAGGTTCGGTAGAGTATCTCATCCTCCTGAGAGATATGTGGAACATATCAAAGAAGAGGATGTTGAGGATATTGATTCTCAAACCTACGAGGAGGCTATTATGAGCAGAGACTTTGGGAAATGGCAAGAAGCCATGAATTCAGAAATGGATTCCATATACTCCAACAAGGTTTAGAACCTAGTTGATGCACCCAAGAGTATTATACCCATTGGTTGCAAGTGGATCTTCAAAAAGAAGATTGGAATAGATGGAAAGGTAGAGACCTATAAAGCAAGGCTAGTGGCTAAGGGATATCGTCAAAGGTAAGGTTTTGATTATGATGAAACTTTCTTACCTATAGCTATGCTAAAATCCATTCAAATTCTATTAGCTATTGCAGCACACGATGATAATGAGATCTGACAAATGGACATCAAAATCGCATTCCTCAATAGCAACATTAAGGATGAGGTATATATGATATAGCCTAAGGGATTCGTGCCTAGGGATAACCTAGATAAGGTGTGCAGGTTGCTCAGGTCCATTTATGGACTGAAGCAAGCTTCCCGAAGTTGGAACATAAGATTTGATGAGGCGATCAGATCTTATGACTTTGTTAAGAATAAAGATGAGCCTTGTGTGTACAGGAAGGTAAGTGGAAGCACTATCACCTTTTTGGTATTATCTGTGGATGAAATCTTGATCATTGGGAATGATGTAGGAATGCTCTCCATAGTAAAGACTTGGCTATCTAAGCACTTCTCCATAAAGGACTTAGGGGAAACATCATATATATTGAGGATCTGGATCTATAGAGATAGATCCAAGAGGATGCTTGGCTTGTCCTAATCTAGGTGCATAGACACCATTGTTAAAAGGTTTGGCATGAAAAATTCCAAGAGAGGTCTCATACCAAAAGGTTTGACATGGAATATTACTTTCTAAGAGTATGTCCCCAAAGACTCCTAAAGAAAGGGTACACATGAATAGGATACCATATGCCTCAGTGATAGGATCTATCATGTATACTATGCTATGTACTAAGCTTGATATAGCGCATGCTCTGAGTGTCACGAGTAGGTATCAGGTAGATCCAGGCTTGGAGCACTGGAAAATAGTAAAATGTATCCTTAAGTACTTGAGAAGGACTAAGGATCTTTTACTGGTATATGGAGGCAGTAGCCTCAGGATTGAGGGCTACACAGACTTGAGCTTCCAGACCGATGTCGATGATAGCAAGTCTAATTCAGGGTATGTATTCACCCTGAATGGAGGAGCAGTATGCTGGAAGAGTTCCAAGCAAGACACTACTACTGACTCGACCACAGAGGTAGAATACATTGTTGCGGCAGAAGCAATAAAGGAGGGAGTTTGGATGAAGAAGTTCATCATAAATTTAGAAGTCATGTCGAACAGCGAGGAGTTGATTCCCTTATATTGTGATAACTATGGGGTGATTACTCAAATAAGGAAACCTGGGTCTTATCAGAAGTGTTCTGAGGAGGTTCTAGCTTATTAGAGAGATTGTGGCCCGAAGAGATGTAGCAGTGGAAAGAGTTCCATCGGAAGATAACATTACAGATCCACTAATAAAGCCATTGATTCAAATTGTCTTTGAGCGTCATAAAGGTTTGATGGGGATCAGACATGTTGATGATTGGTTTTAGGTCAAGTGGGAGATTGCTAGTCATATGTGCCCTACAAGCCAATCATATAAATGATGGCACTTGTGACTTGATATGCACTCTTTCTCTTTGCTTATTATTAGGTATTTTATCACTTTATCTTGCGTGTTGCATATATTATGATGTCCTTGGGTCTGTGTAATGGGAATCGGATCGTGATGAGATCACGATACTGAGATCAATTCACCTTTAAACATAGACCCTAAATAATCCTAGTCATAGGTTACTCGAGAGGAATATCGAGATAACTGGATAGACTAGTGTGCTATATACTCATCCATATAATGGAGATGGCTGGTCTCATAGCTACTCGTGTGGGGACACTAAGAGTATAGTGCAGGTGCTTATTGGGGAATGAGTTCACTGATTGATCCACTTACGGAATGCTAGATGGTTATTGATACCTCACGTCAGACAGTGATTTTGTAGTCCCAGTAGTGTATCTAGTCCTTAGACTTGAGACACTAAGGATGTCCTATATGAGTACTCCACTCTTTGATACCAGACTTATAGGTTTGGAAAGTTCTAGATCTAATACAGTCGGTTATTGGGAGTGGTAGCTAACCTTACGAGAGTTATTGAGTGTCAATAGAGGATCATCCGCTCTCGGTATCATGAGAGGAATATCCCATGTATTCTTGCTCAAACAAATCCTTAGCCAAGGTTATTCGGATTGAGAGAGAAAGAGTTCTCCGAGAGAATCCGACAAGAGCAAGACTCGATGAGAGACCATATGGGCCTGATACCACAATGCTCGGTATAGGATCTATGGAATATTAGATAAATAAGGGAATATAGATACATGGTAACTGATGACAGATAGGTCCAAAGGATTGAATTCTCCTATATCATCTCTGTTAGGGATCGAGTGGCACTAAGAGGGGGGGTGAATTAGTGCAGTGGATAAAACGATAGATTTTCAGTGATTTAAAATAAGCTTTGGAAACTTCGTACGAATGAATGCAACGTTTCGTTTGAACCCGGAAAGATTGTGTTTTAACTTTAAAGCATACGTAATAAGATGATAAGGAAGTTGAGTAAGTAAAGTAAAGGCTTGCAGCAAAGTAAAACAAAAATTTAAACACTCACACAATTAAGACGCAGCGATGTAGAGTGGTTCGGTCAAAGTGACCTACATCCACTTCCGAAGCCTTCTCCGATGAGGCTCCCTTCTTCCACTACCAAATACTTTGAATGGGAAGGATCAAATACCCCTCTTACAACCCTTTACAAGTGGTTCACACTCTTATAAGATTTCACAAGAAGAATGAGGTGAACACTTAAGCAAATGAAGAACAAGACTTTCCCAGGACTTATTTTCAAAATCTAACTCTCTAAGGGTTGTATTTTTCAGCTGAAAATGAAGGAGTATTTATAAGTCTCAAAGTGATTCAAATTTGGAGCCCAAACTTGGAGCCAAAAATTTGAATTGCACACGCGTACCGACACACACACCCGCGTGCTAATACCTGCTGCTTTCCACGCACCAAAGCACGCCTCACCAGCAAAGACTTACGCCTGTGCAGTGTGGTACTATCACCGCTCACAAGAGTCGCCACTGACGCCACAAGTGCCATGCTATAGTAGCATGCACGTAGCATGCGTTGGTGTTGTTTGGGCCAAAAACATTGGCCCAAACTAAGGCCCAATGGCCCCTACTTCGGGTTAAAGGATTAACCCCTAATCCTAACCCAAATTAATGTGCTAACTACGAAATTAAAGACATTCCTAAGCTATTACAAAGTCCACAAGTCAAGTCTTCTTCCGTCGAGCTTCCGGTGAACTTCCTACGGCCTTCCGACGATCCTCTGAAACCATCCCGCGGACTGCAAGCTCTGACTCCACGATGATCTTGGCGAAGTTCCTCGAGCTTCTTTAGCAAGCTCCGATCTTTCTTGGCAAGCTCCGTGAACTTCCGACGAACCTCCCGCGAACTTCCAAAAACCCTTCGCAAGCTCCCTACTGCGTTCTCGGGCCTCAAAGACTCCCAATGAATCTTCAGACTTTCCATCGAACACTAACTCCCAATGATCCATCGTGACTTGACTTCACCTTTGTTTCGCTTTACGTCTTCATCCCTTTCGTAGTTACTCCTGCACAAACAAACACCAAACACTCTACTTCGATCTAGACAGTTATTACAACGTGAATTGACATTTAGTTGCCCGGCACATCATTGGTCGGCGCTTCGTCCGATTCTTCGGCACATCGCCCTCTCTAGCAGCTTGTTGCTAAATCGACGGTTGACCTCCGCAACCCCGATATCCATGGCGCAACTCTGCACTTCTTGGCCCGATGCCCGACGTATGAAGCCTCCTACCGATAGTCGACCGAACCTCCGGCTCGACATCCAATATACCGGCGTGATCACCTCGGTATAGCGTCAATTCCTCCAGCGTCAACTGTATAATCCTAATCGATAGTAGACCTGCGTAACTCAAAACGCAGTTAGACAACAAAACACACTCAATTAGTTTCATCATCAAAATCCGAGATTCAACAATCTCCCCCTTTTTGATGATGACAACTAATTGATGACTGACGGAGTTAACCACAACTCCCCAGAGTTTAACACAAACTCCCCCTATCAATATTTCATTGATAGAACACTTGAATTATCCCAAATCCAAGCAACATTCATCACAATATTATGAGAATAAATCAAACCATCATGCAAATATATAAAATATTCAATCAATGCATGAAGTCATCAATCTACTTCTCCCCCTGTGTCATCAATAAAAAGGAGAAGTAGCATCATAGCTAGTTTAAAAGATATACAAATCTTTACAACATACTAGCTATTTATCACATCATACAATACAACATCAAATAATACCATTCAATCATAGCAAGTTTCAAACATGGGCAATGATGGTAATTTTCACTTGCTTCTTGAGATGTGCAAGTAGGCACCTTGTTTCTCATGATAGCAATATTTGCATCCTTTGATATAACAATTCTTAGCTTCTCATGAAGTTGTAAAATAGGAATCAAGATGGCAAATTTTTGCAGTGTTCGAGCTAAAAACTTTCTCCCCCTTTGTTAGCATCAAAAGAAAGGAGGATCAAATATTTCAAATAATCTTGCATGAGATTCAACAATAATTTGTAACAAAAAAAATGTAAGCAATTTTGAAGAAGTGAAATTGAGCAAGATTTTTGCCTCTCTTGAGATAGCAACTTTTTGCTTCTTTTGCATGTTTCTAGCTAGCAAAATTTTTCTTTGCGATACATAAGCTAGCAATAAATCTTCTCCCCCTTTGTTTTTGTCAAAAAAAATGGAGTACAAATAGTCATGATAAAATAACAAATTTTCATCATGAGTTTTTAACATATCAAGTTATGAATTCAAGGGAGTCATAAACAAATCATGGTATGAGGAAAATTTATGATAAGCAAGCAAGCAATAATGATAAGCTAGTATACTTTGCAATACGCAAACTAGCTCCCTTTCAATTTTTCTCTTTTGCACCTAAGTTTCCCTTTTGCAAGTTATCAACTTCTTGTTTGCAATGAGCTAGTAATTTTTGTAAAATTTATAACATTTTAAACATGCAAACTCATGAGTTAAAAATAATGCAACTTTGCAATTTCTTTCTTCTCATTTTGAGAAGTGCAAGTTTTGCCTTTTGCAAGTTCTAGCTAGCTATGTTTGTCATTTTCACTTGTGATACATAAGCTAGCAAGCTAACTCCCTTTGTCACTATCGAAAAGAAGGGATGAATAATATTTCAATACAATAATTTTGCATCAATCAATATTTCAATTTTTTCATGATGCAAGACGGTATTGAAACATGAGAAATCATGTCATGAAGGATATCAATATGTAAATTCAACAAGAATCAAAACCAAAAGATATCATCCATGATTCATAACTTTTCATTTTAGCAAGATCTAGATTCATATTTATCAATTTTTAATTCAAGATAAATATCATACAACCAAGAATCATGATATATAAAAGCATATCAATATTAAGGATCAAATCATGATTACAAGTGCCAAGATATTTTCTTTTCATTCATTTTTAAGCCACGATAAAAGAATAAATCAATGATTCAAATATTAAGCACAATTTTTTTTTATCAAATTTTCAATCATTACATAAGGCATTTGAGGAAGTATTGAAAAAAAAAAATCAATTTTAACATATAATGTTTCAATCTTCAATCTTGAGTCATGAATCCAAAAGTCATAAATCAAAAGGTTCATGAATCATTTTGACAAATCTCCTTTTTAGGAAATAACAAGTGGAAGTCTTAGGAGATCAAACACAAGATCTTGATTCATACATAAGAATTTTTACCAAGATTATATTTCATAAGAATCACGACACGAATTCATAAAAATTCAAGTATTAAATTCAGAAATCAAAAGACAAGTTACATTTCATTTAACGAATTTTCTTTTGATAAGACGAAAGGAGCATGGTAAAAGATCTTGATTTATAAAAAGTTTTAAGTCATAGTTGTCAAGATCATGATTTCAATAAAATTTTTTTATAGCAAAATAAAATCTTTTAGAACTTGATTCAAGCATTAAATATGTCTTAACAAGTCATAATTCTAGAAGATTCAAGAACATTAAAAGAAAAATCATTCAAGCTCAATTTATCAACTCAAGACTCTTAATTAAATTATTATTTTTAAGATTAATAACATGAATAAAGTCATTACCGTATCATCCAAATCTCATTCGTAATTCTAATGATTTATAAAATATCATAAATAAATTTATCACTTGCCTTTCATCAAAAATTGAAAATCAAACTTTATCATAAAATTGTCAAGGCATAAATGCAACATATTATTCCAAGACATGAGATTTAATTTATCATGATAATATGTTTCATATTTCAAAAGATGAGTATCAAATTTTAAAACCGAAACATGAGTTTGTCATCAAGATATAATATCACAAAGTCATTAAGCATGATAACAAACTTCTAATATTTTCATTTCAATGATGATTTCATAATGTATGTTCAAATATTTATACGGAAGCCATCATTGTATAAATTTGAAATACAAGTTGTCATTTAGCCCATTAAGATCAAAAGCATTACACGTAAAGCATCATGATAGTGTAATTTCTCATTTTTTTATGTGTTCCATTTCAAGTGATTTGACGTTCATATTTCAAGAGAAATCATTAAGACCGAAAACATGAGGCACATTTTTTTAAAATATTCATCATGTTTTTATTTTTATGAGATTCACAAGACTCATAACATGAATCCATTCATCGCAATAGAATGAGAAAAATACATTTTCATTTTAAGCAATTTGATGTGAGCATATTCAAAATTTTTATGAAAACATGTATCAAAATAAAACACAAGCTTAGTCATAAAATCGTCAAGACCAAATATGTAAAAATGATAGCACACTTTCAATTTTTATGTTAAAAGGCCATGTTCAAATTTTTGCCAAAATCATGCATCTATTTATAAATTCGAAAAATATATTTCATCATCACAATATGACACTTTATTACTTCAAAAGCTCATGCATGATATAAAATCATCAAGCATCATATTTGGAGACAATGTAAACCATCAAGATACACATGCATGGATTAATCCTAAGCATTATCACAAATCTTGCATCATTCATATGTTTACTTTTCAAAAATACTATAAAGAAAAGCATAGTATAATTTCAAAATTTTTTTAATTTCTAAAAACATAAGAAAAGCATAAAAAAATTCCTACTAACTAAGTTAAGCATTCATGGAAATCATCAAGTAATTTCAAAATAATTCAAGGAAGTTAAGTTACTTACCTCATTGTCGAAGCCCATTAAAGCGTAGTTTGCTTCTTCTTTTCTTGATTCTTCTTTCCAAGCCTTCTTCTTCTTCTTTGGCCTCTTTCTCTGTTCAAATTCATTTATGTTTTTTAATTTTTGTTTAATGAACTTGTTAACATTCATTGTTATGTGTTCAATGTCCTCATTGTCCTCATCACTTGAGTCATCACTCAAGTGGCATCCATTTGTCCGATATTCAAAAACCTTCTTGTTCTTTAGAAGGTGATTCAAATGTTCATCATGTTCATGATGTTCTAAATGTTCCAAGAAACTCATTTCATAGGTCTTTAAAGACCCAATAAGTTCATTAATAGGATAGTTATTTAGATCTTTTGTTTCTTGTATTGCGGTTATTATCGGATCCCATCTTTTTGGAAGAGATCTTAAAGTCTTGTTTATGAGTTCAAAGTCCGAAAAACATTTACCAAGAGCTTTTAGACTATTGATAACATCCGAGAAACGGGAGAACATGTTATCGATAGTCTCACTTGGTGCCATTCGGAAAATCTCAAAATCGTGCATCAAAATATTAACTTTCGAGTCTTTGACTCTACTCGTTCCTTAAATGCGTGATTTCAAGAGTTCACCAAATGTCAAAAGCCGTTTCGCATGTAGAAATCCAGTTGAACTCATTTTTGTCTAAAGCGCAAAATAAGGCATTCATAGCCTTTGCGTTTAAGGAAAATAACCTTTTCTCCAAATCCGACCATTCGTTCGTCGGTTTAGAGGAAGGTTGAAAGCCATTTTCGATGATGTTCCACAAATCCAAGTTCATTGAAAGTATGAAAACTCTCATTCGAGTTTTCCAATATGTGTAGTCCGAACCGTTAAAAAACGGTGGACGAAAAATCGAAAAGCCCTCTTGAAAACCATTTAGAGCCATTTCTCACGGGTGTAAATCCGAAAAAGAAAGAACGTGGCTCTGATACCAATTGTTAGGGATCGAGCGGCACTAAGAGGGGGGGGGGGGTGAATTAGTGCAGCGGATAAAATGATAGATTTTCAGTGATTTAAAATAAGCTTTGGAAACTTCGTACGAATGAATGCAACGTTTCGTTTGAACCCGGAAAGATTACGTTTTAACTTTAAAGCATACATAATAAGATGATAAGGAAGTTGAGTAAGTAAAGTAAAGGCTTGTAGCAAAGTAAAATAGAAATTTAAACACTCACACAATCAAGACGCAGCGATGTAGAGTGGTTCGGTCAAAGTGACCTACATCCACTTCCGAAGCCTTCTCCGATGAGGCTCCCTTCTTCCACTACCAAATCCTTTGAAGGGGAAGGATCAAATACCCCTCTTACAACCCTTTACAAGTGGTTCACACTCTTACAAGATTTCACAAGAAGAATGAGGTGAACACTTAAGCAAATGAAGAACAAGACTTTCCCAAGACTTATTTTCAAAATCTAACTCTCTAAGGGTTGTATTTTTCAGCTGAAAATGAAGGGATATTTATAAGCCTCAAAGTGATTCAAATTTGGAGCCCAAACTTGGAGCCAAAAATTTGAATCTTTTGAGATTTCAGTCTTTGTCGATCTTGGCGGATGACACACCCAAGCGGTTCTACCGCGACCCGGCGATGCTACCTTTGGCTTTCCACGCACTGGTGCTACCGACCCAGCCAGCGGTACTATCGCGCTCGATGAGCGGTGCTACGCAGCGGCGGTACTACGCTGCTATAATGCTCAGTATCAGACTACGATGCGGCTATAGTGCCATGCTACTCAGCATGCGTAGCATGCGTTAGTCTTTGTTTGGGCCAAAAACTTTGGCCCAAACTAAGGCCCAATGGCCCCTACTTGAGTTAAAGTTAACCTAATCCTAACCCAAATTAATGTGCTAACTACGAAATTAAAGACATTCCTAAGCTATTACAAAGTCCGTAAGTCAAGTCTTCTTCCGTGAGCTTTGGCGAACTTCGGTCTTAGCGATCCTCGAAACCATCCTGCGGACTCCCGACAAGCTCTCGGACTCCACGATGATCTTGGCGAGTTCCTCGAGCTTCTTTGGTAGCTCCGATCTTTCTTGGCAAGCTCAGTGAACTTCCGACGAACCTCCGTGAGCTTCCGAAAACCCTTGGCAAGCTCCTACTCATTCTCGGCGGTTTGGCGGCACTCCCAATGAATCTTGAGACTTCATCGAACACTCGAACTCCTAATGATCCATCGCGCCCGGCTTGACCCTTTGTTTCGCTTTACGTCTTCATCCCTTTCGTAGTTACTCCTACACAAACAAACACCAAACACTCTACTTCGATCTAGATAGTTATTACAACGTGAATTGACATTCAGTTGCCCGGCACATCATTGGTCGGTGCTTCGTCCGATTCTTCGGCACATCGCCCTCTCTAGCAGCTTATTGCCCAATCGACGGTTGACCTCCGTAACCCCGATATCCATGGCGCAACTCTGTACTTCTTGGCCCGATGCCCAACGTACGAAGCCTCCTACCGATAGTCGACCGAACCTCCGGCTCGACATCCAATATACCGACGTGATCACCTCCAGCGCAACGTCAATTCCTCCAGCGTCAACTGTATAATCCTAATCGATAGTAGACCTGCGTAACTCAAAACGCAATTAGACAACAAAACACACTCAATTAGTTTCATCATCAAAATCCGAGATTCAACAATCTCGGGGCAGCGGCGTAGTGGCCTAGTACGTCTACAGTTGGGTGAATTGTTATAGAGATAATAATTCACTAAGTCAGAAGGAGTTCTGACAAGTATGACTCACAGCCAGCTCAATATTGGGTCTAGAGTGTCACACACATATGGTAGGTGTTGACACGAGTAGAGGTTCGAATATGAGATATCCGTTGGAGCCCCTATCTTATTGGATATCCATTAAGCCCCTGAATTATTGGATCATAAGATGAGATCCAATAATTGCTAATAAGAGATTATTGGGTAGAGACCCACTAAGCCAAGAGGCTTGGGTAATTGGTGTTGGGAAATCCTTCTAGGGAGCGACATCTCATGCACAACGGAAGAACAAAAATAAAACCTCCCGATTTCCCATAGAAAGTTTCTATCATCGTACGAAGATCGGTGCATCAAAATAAATCCACAAAAACTGCATCTGTCAAAGAAAATACCTAGGGAGATCGTATATCCCTTAATCCTTACAGATCTGTAGGAGAGGATGAAGGAGGTCAAGCATCATCCTCTCTAGCGATATCCACACGGCAGGGACTACGACGATGCACCTCTCTACGGAGAGGAGAATAGAAGGTGGCTACCAAAGGAAACCCTTAGCCTATAGAGCTTTGGTTCCCTCCTATTTATAGAGGCCCCCTATCAACTCTAATGGATCTTACCCTGTTGGGTATTGGATTTCCATCCAATTACCCAAGCCTCTTGGATTAGTGGGTCTCTACCCAATAATCTCTTATTAGCAATTATTGGATCTCATCTTAGGATACAATAATTCAGGGGCTTAATGGATATCCAATAAGATAGGGGGTTCAGCGGATATCTCATATCTGAACCTCTACTCGTCGCAACATCTACCATATGTGTGTGACCCTCTATGCCCAATATCGAGCTGGCCGTGAGTCATACTTATCAGAACTCCTTTTAACTTAGTGAATTATTATCTCTATAATAATTCACCCAACTTATTGACTGTGGACGTACTAGGCCACTACGTCGCGGCCCCTAAACGATACAGGGGAATCCTATCCTTTGGACCAATTTATCCTCAGTTACCATGTATCTATAGTCCCTCATCCATCTAATATCCCAGAGACCCTATACCGGGCATGGTACTATCAGGCTCATATGGTCTCCTCGAGTCTTGCTCTTGTCAGATTCTCCTGGAGAACTCTTTCTCTCTCATTTCGAATAACCTTGTCCAAGGATTTGTTCAAGCAAGAATACATGGGATATTTCTCTCATGATACCGAGAGTGGATGATCCTCTATTGACACTCAATAGCCCTCGTAAGGTTGGCTACCACTCCCAATAACCGATTGTACTAGATTTGGAACTTTCCAAACCTATAAGTCTGATATTAAATAGTGGAGTACTCATACAGAACATCCTTGGTGTCTCAAGTCTAAGGACTAGATACACTATTGGAACTATAGAATCGCTGTCTGACGTGAGGTATTAATAACCATCCAGCATTCCGTAGGCGGATCAATCAGTGAACTCATTCCCCAATAAGCACCTACACTATACCCTTAGTCTCCCCACACAATTAGCTATGAGACCAGCCACCTCCATTATATGGACGGGTATACAGCACACCAGTCTATCCAGTTATCTTGATGTCCTTCTCGAGTAACCTTATGACCAGGATAATCTAGGGTCTGTGTTTAATGGTGAATCGGTCTCATTATCTTGATCTCATCATGATTCGATTTCCATTGCACAGATCCAAGGATATCACAATATATGCAACACCCAAGATAAAGTGATAAAACGCCTAATAATACGCAAAGAGAAAAAGTGCATATCAAGTCACAAGTGTTATCACTCATGTGATTAGCTTGCAGGGCACATATAACTAGCAATTGGATGGAGATCCAATACCCAGTAGGGTAAGATCCATTAGGGTTTACAAGGGGCCTCTATAAATAGGAGGGAACCAAAACTCTATAGGCTGGGGGGTTTTTTTGATAGCCACCTTCTATTCTCCTCTCCCTAGAGAGGTGCATCGTCGTAGTCCCTATCGTGTGAATATCGCTAGAGAGGAGAACGCTTGACCTCCTTCATCCTTCTTATAGATCTGCAGGGATTCAGGGATATACGATCTCCCTAGGTATTTTCTTTTACACATGTAATTTTTGTGGATTTGTTTTGATGCACCGATCTTCGCACGACGATGGAACCTTTCTATGGGAAATCTGTGGTTTTATTTTTTGTTCTTCTGCTGCGCATGAGATATCACCTCATAGGATTTTCCAACACTTCCGACGTACATTTTTGTAAGCTCCCGATGAACTTTCGACAAATTCTAACAACACTCGCAACGAACTTTCGAACTCTCGATTAACTCTCAGACTCTAGACGAATCATTTAATCTTTGACTCCAACACTGTATTTGCTTTATGCCTTCTTCATTATCGTAGTTAATCTTGCATACTTTTCTCAACATATAGATTAGATAAATTTATCAGTTGATTTCATCATCAAAATCCGAGATTCAATAATCTCTCCTTTTTGGATGATCACAACCAATTAATGATGGAGTTAAACTTAACTCCCCCTATCTATATGCCATACTTGAGAATAGACACACTTGAATTCACAACCTTAGAATTCAAGCTTTAATCAATAAGTTTCATTAATATGCACAACATGATACTTCATTTCAAAACACGATATTACACATTTATCATGATACCAAAATTTATCAACATGATGCCAAAGCATGATAACCATTTTCAAGTCCGATACCAAATGATGATAGACATTCATCATTTCAAAGCATGATACTAGCTTCAAATACAATGTTAAGCATGATACCAATTTCTAAGTTCAATACAAAATTATTAACGTGATGATAAGCATTCATCATTTTAAGGCACGATACCAACTTCAAATATGATATTACGTATGATACCAATTTCTAAGCATGATATTTATTATTTTAAGTATGATGCTAAGCACGATACAAATTTCAAGTTCGATACCAAGTTATGATGATAGTCATTATTTCAAAGTATGATATTTTTGAATCTTGGATTTTGATGATGAAATCAATTGATAAGTTTATTATCTAATCTATGCTTTGGGATAAGTGATATAGGACTAACTTCGATCAAAAGAGGCAAAATAATTAAAGTAAGAAGAATTAAACGTTGGGCCGAAGTCAAAGTTCGGGCATCGGGTTGGAAGAATTAGATAATGCGCCAAGAACGGATGTTGTAAGAGTCAACATGCTAGTGGATCGGGCAACACACCGAATGTTCAGATGATGCATTGAAAGTGCTGAAAAATCATGGAATCGGCATCTCATGTGCAACGGAAAACAAAAACAAGATTAGATTTCCCATAGTTATGTACTTGGCTATTGTGCAACGATTGGTGTACAAAAAATCGTAAATCTAATAAACCGCATATATCATGTTAGAAGCGTTACTTGGGGAGATTGTATATCCCCAAAAATTTTAGATCTGATGAAGAGGATGAAGGAGCACTAGCGTACTCCTCTCTAGCAGTAAGCCACATAGCGGACATAGTGACGACGCTCCTCAAATCACCACTGGATCACCCTCTCCCCGTGCACCACAAGACTACCGGAGCCAAGGAGGAGAAGAGGAGGCTAAGGAGAATAGGAGGGGTGACTTCCAAGAGCTCAACCTTATGAATTAGGTAGTTCCTCCTATTTATAGAAGTGTAGGAAGCTTATTCTTAACGGATACTATTCATATTGGATCTCTATCTTGTTCACATTGGATCTCTATCCAATTATCCAGTTGGATCTTTATCCAATTGGATCTAATCCAATCATCTAATTGGATCTCATTCAATCATCCAATTGGATCTTATCCACAGGATCCAAAATAGGGGCTTCGCAGATATCTTTTATCCGCACCTCTACACATCGTAACATCCACCTAATGTGTGTGACCCTCTAGGCCTGATACCGAGCTAGCCGTGAGTCGCTCCCATTAGAACTCCTTTTGACTCAAAACACATTTTGATATAGTGAATTATTATCTCTATAATAATTCACTCGACTCATCGACTATAGATGTACTAGGTCACTACGCCATAGTCTCCGGACGGTATAAGGGGATCTAATCCATCGGATTTATGTGTCCTCAGTTATCATGTATCTATAGTCCCTCATCTATCCATTATCCCAAAGATCGTATATCGGGCATGGTAAAGTCAGGCCCATGCGAAATCTTGCCCAAGTCTCACTCTAATCAAATTCTCCTAGAGAACTCTTTCTCTCTCAATCCGAATAACCCTAGCTAAGGATTTTGCTTGAGCGAGCATATGCAAGATATATCTCTCACGATACTGAGAGTAGATGATCCTCTATTGACACGCAATTTCCTTCGTAAAGTTGGCTACCATTCTTGAGAACCGACTGTATTAGATCTAGAGCTTTCCAAACTTATAAGTCTAGCGTCAAAGAATGGAGTACTTAAACAAGGCATCTTTGGTGTCTCAAGTCTAAGGACCAGACATACAATTGGGACTATGGAATCAATCTGACATTAGGTATCATTAACCATCCAGCATTCTATAAGTGGATCAATCAGTGAACTCATTCTCCAATGAGCACCTGCACTATACCTCTAGTGTCCCCGCACAAGTGACTATGAGGCCAATCGCTTTCATCATATAGATGAGTATACAGTGCACTAGTCTATTCGGTTATCTCGATGTCCTATTCAAGTAACCTATGACCAAGATGATTTAGGATATATGGTTAAAGGTGAATCAGTCTCATTATCATGATCTCATTATGATTCAATTCCCATTACGCAAATCCAAGGTCATCACAATATTCATCCAGATAATGTGAGAAAATACCAGTAATAATATGCAAAGAGATCAATGCAGCATGTCACAAGTGCCATCACTCATGTAATTGACTTGTAGGGCACCTATAACTAATAATCTCCCACTTGACCTAAAGCCAATCACCTATATGTCTGATCCTCATCAGATCTCTATGATGCTCCAATATAATCTGAGTCAATGGCTTTGTTAGTGGATCTGCAATGTTATCTTTGGATGGAACTCTTTCCACTACTACATCTCCATGGGTTGTGATCTCTCTAATTAGGTGGAACCTCCTCAGAACACTTCTAATAAGACCCGGGTTCCCTAGCTTGACTGATCACCCTGTTATGTCACAATATATGGGAATCATTTTCACGTTGCTCGATACGATTCCCAAATCTATGATGAACTTCTTTATCCATATACCCTCTTTTACTACTTCTGCCGTAATAATGTATTCTACCTCTGTGGTCAAGTCAGCAGTAATCTCTCATTTGGAACTCTTCCAACTTACTACTGCTCCATTCAGGGTGAACATACACCTTGAATTCAACTTGCTATCATCGATATCAGACTGGAATCTCAAGCCCATATAGCCCTCAATCTGGAGACTACCTTCTCCATATACCTATAAAAGATCCTTAGTCCCTCTCAAGTACTTAAGGATACACTTTACTGTTTTCCAACACTCCAAGCCTAGATCTGCCTAATACCTACTCGTGACACTCAGAGCATGTGCTATATCAGGCCTAGTACATAGTATAGCATATATGATAGATCCTATCACAAAGGGTATCATATCCATGTTTGCCATTTCTCCAGAAGTGTTTAGGGAAATTCTATGTACTTGGACTGGGACAAGCTAAGAATCCTCTTATATCTATCTCTATAGATCCGTATCCCTAATATATAGGATGTTTTCCCTAAGTCCTTCATGAAGAAGTGCCTAGATAACCAAGCCTTTACTGTGGAGAGCATTCGTACATTATTCCCAATGATTAGGATGTCATCCATATATAATACTAAAAAGGTGATAGTGCCCCCACTTACCTTCCTATACACACAAGATTCATCTTTGTTCTTAACGAAGTCATAAGATCTGATCGCCTCATCAAACCTTATGTTCTAATTTCGGAAAGCTTGCTTTAGTCCATAAATAAACTTAAGCAATCTACACACCTTATCTGGACTCTGCTTAGACACGAACCCCATAGGCTATATCATATACACTTCATCTTCGAGGTTGCCATTGAGGAGTGTAGTTTTCACATCCATTTGCTAAATCTCATAGTCATAATGTGCTGCAATAGCCAATAGAATTCAGATGGATTCCAGCATAGCTACGGGTACGAAGGTTTCGTCATAGTCAGTACCTTGCCTCTGATGATACCCCTTAGCTACTAGTCTTGCCTTATAGGTCTCCGCCTCTTCATCTACCCTGATCTTCTTCTTGAAGATCTATTTGCAGTCGATGGGTATGATACCCTCAAGTGCATCAACAAGGTTTCAAACCTTGTTGGAGTACATGGATTCCATATCAGAATTCATGGCTTCTTACCACTTCCCGGAGTCTATGCTCATAATAGCCTTTTCGTAGGTCTGAGGATCAATATTCTGAGTGTCCTCTCCATTGATATGTTCCACATATCTCTCAGGGGGGTGTGACACTCTACTAGTCCTGCATAAAGTTAGAACTTGTGTGTTAGGTACCTGAATAGACCGATCTCTGGAATGGTGCCTGAGCTAAGTTCTCCAACCTCACTCAACTCTATCATGCTCCCATTGTCTCTACCAAGAATGTATTCCATCTTAAGAAACACTGCTCTCTTGGCAACAAAGACCTTTTGGTTCTTGGGGTTATAAAAATAGTAACCACAAGTTTCCTTAGGGTATCCGACGAACTTGCACCATTCCGTCCTAGATTCTAACTTATCGGGGTCATGCTTTTTAACGTGAATAGGTCAACCCCAAATCTTAATAACCTTGAGATCAGGCTTCTTCCCTCTCTATATCTCATATGATGTAGACACTACTGATCTAGATAGAACTTTATTCAGAAGGTAAGCTGTGATCTCTAGGGTATATCCCCAAAATGAGATGGGTAGGTCTACGAAACTCATCATGGACCGCACTATATCTAATAGTGTGTGATCCTCCTTTTTGATTCACCATTGAGCCGTGGTGTATAATGAGGTGTCCATTGGGATAGAATCCCATGGTTCTTGAGGAACTAGGTGAATTTCGTATTCAAGTATTCTCCTCCTCGATCTAATCGAAGAGTCTTAATACTTTTTCCAGTCCACTTCCACTTGGACATGCTTACATTCATGATATATGGAGCAAAGTTCAGCATAAACAAATTATTATGCAATGTCCTCTAGTGATAATCTTATAATCCTTAATAATTGAATAACTATTATTCTCAAAAATCACTTTATAACCATTTAATGTTAAACATGAAATGGATATAACATTTTTGAAAATAGAGGAAACAAAATAACATACATCTAATGTAATTATAGCTTCATTAGGCAGATGTAGAGTGACCTTGATGACAGCAACAGCAGCAACTCTGTTAGGATCTGAGCGACACTAACAAGGGGGAGGGGGTGAATTAGTGTAGTGGATTAAAACTTGTAAACTTGAAACCAATTTCGGAGATAGTTGGTTCGTAAGGAAATTTTGATTTGATGAAAGAATTTTTAGCTAAACTAGTTCGAGTGAATATAAATGAGAGTAGAGAGAAAAAGACCAAATGATTTGTAGCTAAGTAAAGGTAAGATGCAGAAATTTAAAAGCTCACACATTCAAAGTACGCAGCGATGTATAGCGGTTCTGTCAAATGACCTACGTCCACTTTCGAAGCCCCGTTCGATGAGGCTCCCAACTTCCACTATCAAACTTCTTTGAAGGAGAAGGACCAAACACACCTCTTATAAACTTTTACAAGTGATTCACACTCTTATAGATTTTTGATAAGAAAAAAGAGGGAGGTGAACACTCAAGCTATTGAAACAAGATTTTACTAAAGCTTTGACCCTATTTTCAACTTCTCTAAAGGTGCTTTACCAGCTGAGGAAAGAGGGGTATTTATAGACTCAATTGGCATTCAAAAATAGAGCAAAAAAGAGTCATATCCTAGATTTTTGGGTACTGGTGGTACCACCGCTTGTTCACCCTACTCTGTTAGTGTACTGGGTGGTACCACTGCCCAGATTAGTGGTACCACTGCCTAACAGAGTTCTCAGGCTCTATGGACTAGCGATACCATCACTTGTCAAGCATTACCATCGCCTATCAGATGGTACCACCACTGACAGGTAATAACTGCCAGTGGTACCATCGCTGACCTAGGGTGGTACCACCACCCAAACCATTTGGGAAGTTATTCTCGGGGCGGTGCCACCGCCCTAGTTTGGTGGTGCCATTGCCAAACCTAGTCCAGAACTTCTGAATGGGCCTTGAATCCGGCCCAATTTAGTTAAGACAAGGCCTAGTTGCCCCTACTAGGGTTAAACAAGATTATTACCTAATCCTTACCCTAATTATGTACTACCTATGAAATTAAGACAATTCTAAGCAAAGACTAAATCAACATCTTTAAGTTTTCTTCCAATGAGCCTCCGACAAACTTTCGACAAACTTCTGACGCACCCTCGGATTTCTTCTAGTGGACTCCCAACAGGCTCCCAGACTTTATGGCAAGTTCGACGAATCTTTGGCAAGCTTCTGAACCTTCTTGGTGAGCTCCGTGAACCTCTGACGATCTTTCCGGCAAACTTTCGAAACCTTCGCCAAGTCCCCGATTCTTTCTTGGTCGGTTTCGACAACACTTCCGACGATCTTTTGGACTTCTGGTGGACTCTCGAACTCCCAATATACTTGACTCTGGTAAGTTGCTTTATGTCTTCATACTATCATAGTTAATCCTGCATACTTATCTCAATAATATGGATTAGATCAAATAACCTATCAATTGATTTCATCATCAAAATTCAAGATCCAATAAACTCTTGCTCCATTGCCTATCTTGAGGTCCATCTCACTTTTTATTAATCTTCTAGGCCTTGCCAGAACCTATAATAAATTACAGATGTGATAAGCACCACCGGTATCTAATACCCATGCATTTATTAGGATCTAGAGTGGCACTAAGGGGGGGGGGTTGAATTAGTGTAGTAGTTAAAAGCATTGATTTGTGTAATTTTGGAAAACTTCATTCAAGAAGAATCACATATTGATGAAAACCAACTTCAATTACATTTTAACTTAAAGAGATTCATAAGTGAAAGAGAAGGATTCGAGTGATTACAATAAGGTAAAGGATTTGTAGAAATGTAAATTGCAAGAAAAGAAACGCAAATCGATTTTATAGTGGTTCGGTCCTCTGACCTATGTCCACCCTCGATTCCTCCTTCGTTGGGGTCACTGGCTTTCACTAATGATCTTCTTTCAATGGGTGAAGATCAACCACCCTTTTACAACTCTTTCTCTTTTTCAAAGGTTTAGTATATAACCTCTACAAGTCTCACACCTCCCTTAGACAAACTTTTAAACCTTTCAAGAGGAGGGAGAGAACACTCGAGACTTTTTTAAGATTACAACTTGATTCACTAGAGTTTTAGCTTATTTTTTCTTGTGTAATCTTTGCAGGGATGAGTGGGGTATTTATAGGCCCCAAATGGCTCAAAAAACGAAGCCAAAATTCAAATTTCTGGGTCTTCTGAGTACAAGCGATACTATCGCCTACATTGGGCGGTGCCACCACCCACAGAACTTCAAAAATAAAGGTTCTGGCAGTGCTACCACTAACCTGGAGCAGTACCACTGCTGTAGCTTTACTACTGGGTAGTACCATCACCTAAACTGGGTAGTACCACTACCTGTAGTCTGGAAAAATGTGCTTTTTCACTTTTCTAGATCATAGGCGGTTCGATCGCCAGTTTGGTGATGCCACCGCCTATAGCAATGTTTGGGCCACTGAATGGGCCTCTTAATGAGCCCAAATCAGTCCCAATTTAGGCCCAATTGGCCCCTAATTGAGTTGGTATGATTTCACTCAAAACTAACTCAATTTTGACCTAACCTTAGACCATTAAGATGTAAACAATTATAAGCTATGAATCTAAGTTATCCGACATGTCATTGGTTCTCCCAGTGACCTTCCAGTGATCTTTCGGTGAACTTCCAGTGCTTCATTCGAACCTTCGATGTAGTGCCCGATCCACCGGCATGTTGACTCCTGCAATATCCGTTCTCGGCGCATTGTCTGATTCTTTTGACCCGATGCCCAAACTTTGACTTTGGCCCAACACTTGATTCTTCTTACTTTAATTGTTTTACCTCTTTTGATCAAGGTTAATCCTGCATCACTTATTTCAAAGCATAGATTATATAACAAACTTATCAATTGATTTCATCATCAAAATTCGAGATTCAACAATCTCCCTCTTTTTGATGATGACAACCAATTGATGGAGTTAAACTCAACTCCCCCTATCTATATGCCATATCGAAAAAAGGTAAACTTGAATTCAAATGAAATAATAACCTTTGAATTCAAGTGAAACAATTTTGATCATATATAATATATTGTATTAAGATTTCATACATTGTGCATCATAATTTCAAATCATCGAAGTACAATATGCATAATCACAACAAATCAACATCACTTTAGGTATAACATACATGATACCAAAACATTAAGATTTTTAATCATTCATCATTACTTACTTCTCCCCTTTTGTCATCAACAAAAATGAGGTCAATTAAAAAAAATAGTCATCAAAAGGTATAATGATGCATATCATTTATCAAATATATCAAAAACATATGATACATGAGGCTAATATTTGCTTAGAAATTGAGTTGAACATAATGCAAAATGTGTCATCCGAGATGGATAAATCCAAAAAATGATCTGATCATTTTTATTCATGTCTATGAAATTCGGAAAATGATCAAGTTATGAAGGATTCATACATGAAAGAGGTTCAAGATACAATTTTGAAAATTCAAACATAAAATTGTAAATTGGAAATATTGATCATTGAAGCCATTCATCAAACATTTAGTCATTTGTCAAATATACTAATAAGAGCTCATGTAAAAAAAATCGTGAGAGAAAGATCATGATAAAGTTCATGAAAAAGTTTAACTTAGCATTTATGAAGTGTAGCACATCAACATCAAAAGTTTCATAGAGAGAGATTCAACTTGGCATTTTCATGAGGTGGAGGAAAAGAAAAAACAATCAAGTCATAAAAGATCAAGAGTTAAGAATAAAGTCTGAAGAGAGTATAATAAACTCTTGAGAGTTTAATCATTATGTAAAAATTTCATGACATTAAGCTTCAAATGATATGAAAATAATGAAATTCATTTAATCATTCTAATAGAGGTAGAAAGAGTATAAAACCAATTTTAATACTTCATCAAAAGGCATGATCTTCATCAATTGAAGGAGGAGAATCAAAATGTTACGATCGAAGATAAAAATGAGAGCTTCATTTAAAATATGATATCGAAAAGATGTCATCCAAAATTCAAAAATAATATCAAGTTGAGATTATGTAAACCGAGTTTAAAAAATTTTGGAAAAGGAACATACAACATCTTCATGCAATAGGACAATTTAGCATGCCTAATTCTCTTCTAATGAAGTCAAATTATTCTTCATATAGGGGTTTTGTGAAGATGACCGCTAATTGGTATTTTGTATTAATAAATTCTACAATGACATCATTATTATTGATATGATCTTATATAAAGTAATGTCTAATGTCAATATACTTAGTTCTAGAGTGTTGAATAGGATTTTTGGATAGACAAATAGCAATTGTGTTATCACATTTTATGAAAATATTCTTTAAATAAATTTCATAATCTTCTAATATATTTTTCATCCAAATAACTTGTGCACAACATATACTTGCGACTATGTATTTGGCTTCAACTTTAGATAGTGCAATAGAGTTTTGTTTCTTGGAACACTAAGAAATAAGTACATGTCCTAAAAATTGATATGTTCCGGAAGTTCTTTTTCTATCGATTCTACATCCGCCAAATTTAGCATTACCATAAGCCATTAAATCAAAGTTATTGGATTTTGGATACCATAATCCTATATTATGAGTTCCTTTAAGATATCTAAAGATTCTTTTAATGGCTTTAAGATGAGACAACTTAGAATTAGCTTGAAATCAAGTACAATGTCCTACACTAAACATGATATCCGGTCTAGTTGCGGTGAGGTAAAGTAAACTACCTATCATTCCCCTATATATTTTTTTATCAAAACTTTTTCCACTTTCATCCATGTCTAACTTAGTGGAAGTACTCATAGGACTGTTGATGGCTTTTGAACCATCTATATTAAACTGTTTTAATAATTCTAAAGTATATTTGGTTTGACTAAGAAATATACCATCACTAAGTTGTTTAATTTATAATCCTAAAAAAAAGGTTAGTTCACCCATTAGACTCATTTCAAACTCTTAGCTCATATACTTAGCAAATGATTCATATAACGATTCATTTGTAGAACCAAAGATAATATCATCAACATAAATTTGAATAATAAAAAAATTATTTTTAAAATATTTAATAAATATTGTAGTATCGACCTTGCCTTTAGTGAAATTATTTGAAATAAGAAAAGAACTAAGCCTCTCATACCAAGCCCTTAGGGCTTGTTTTAATCTGTAGAGGGCCATAGTCAATTTAAACACATGATTAGGAAAAAGAGAATTTTCAAAATTGAGTGGTTATTCAACAAACACTTCTTAGAAATAAAACCATTTAAGAAAGCACTTTTGACATCCATTTAAAATAATTTAAAATTATTACTACTAGCGTAGGCAAGGAGCATCCTAATGGCTTCTAATCATGTCACAGGAGCAAAGATCTCTTCGTAATCGATACTTTCTTCTTAGTTGAAACCTTTGGCCACTAATCTAGTCTTGTTTCTAACTACGATACCAAATTCATCTTGCTTGTTTCTAAATACCCATTTAGTACCTATAACTAAATAGTCACTTGGTTTAGGAACAAGCTTCCACACCTCATTCCTCTTAAATTGGTTCAATTCCTCTTACATTGAGATAACCCATGAATCATCTTTCAAGGCTTCATCAATGCACTTAGGTTCAATTTGAGAAAGGAAAGTGGCGTTGGCACAAAAATTCTTAAAAGAGGAATGAGTTTGAACCCCTTTTGATATGTCTCCTATAATTAGCTCCTTTGGATGGGCATCTACATACTTCCATTCCTTAGGTAAGGAAATTTGGGAAGAAGATGCATCCAAGTTGCTATTTTGAGGAGAGGGTTCATTCAAATTCAAACCATCAAAATCAAGATCATCATCAAAATAATTTTTCTTAAATTCGAAGACTTCATTAAAAACTATATAAATAGACTCTTTTATAACAAAGTTCTTTTGTTGAAAACACAAAAGACTTTAGAAATGAAAGAGTAACCAAGAAAGATGCCTTCATCAGATTTAGTATCGAATTTTCCTAAGGCATCCTTTTCATTCAAGATAAAGCATTTGTAACCGAAAACTTTAAAATAAGAAATATTTGGTTTTTTGTTATTCCACAATTCATAAGGGGTTTTGGATAGAGATGGTCTTACTAGAACCCTATTCATGACATAGCAAGTTATATTAACGGCTTCAACCCAAAAGTATTTAGGTAAACTATGTTCATTTAATATGGTTCTTGTCATTTCTTATAAATTTCTACTCTTTCTTTCTACTACTCAATTTTGTTGAGGATTCTTCGGAGTAGAGAAGTTGTGGTTATATCCATTAGATTCACAAAAATTTTGGAAGTCATAATTTTGGAATTCACCACCATGATCACTCTAAATTAATGAAATCATTAAACCCTTTTCGTTTTGAACAAGTTTATAAAATTTAGAAAAACATTTAAAATAATCACTTTTGTGAGCTAAGAAATAAGTCCAAGTGTATCTACTATAGTCATCTACAATGACAAATGCATATTTACTACCTCCTAGACTCGTTGTGTCAATTAGTCCAAATAAATCCATATGGATCAATTGTAATGATCTAGAGGTGCTTATTTGATTCTTTGGTTTGAAGCTTGTTTTTATTTATTTTCCTAGTTGACACGCATCACATACTTTGTTTTTAATGAACTTAACATTGGGAATACCTCTTACAAGTCCTTTAGATGTGATCTGAGTGATTAGTTTCATGCTCGCATGATCTAATCTCCTATACCAAAGCTAAGCATCATCATTTAAAACTGAAAATCACATTTCATTACTAAGATCATCAATGTTTATGGTGTAGATATTATTTTGTATTAGTGCAATCATAAATGTGTCGTCATGTGGTTTTTCAATGATGCAAGCATTAGATTCAAATTTCATAATATATCCCTTATTGCATAATTGACTAATGCTCAAAAGATTATACTTTAAACCATCTACCAATAACACATTATTAATTGAAAAACTTTATTTGTTACCTATAGTTCCCTTACCAATGATTTTACCCTTGTTATTGTCTCCAAAGGTGATATACCATTCGTCTTGGCTAGTGAGCTTAAAGAATTAAGATGGATCTCCGGTCATGTGTCTTGAGCATCCACTATCAAAGTACCATCTCTTGCTCCTAGCTTGTGTGGGTGAATGTGTCTACAAAAGAGGATGGTTTTTAGGTACCTATTTGAACGTGAGTGCCTCAAAAATTGATCTACTAAACTTATCATTGTTCATTGAGTTCCTTATTGTTCCTTTAGAAATCCATATTAACCTATGTGGGCTAAGTTTCTTATATGGACAATTTGTAAGCAACATATTCAGATTTACAATAAAATTTGCATTTCAAATGAGATGATATATGTAGTGTGGGTCCTTTAATGAAGGTGGTTGGAGTTCGGTGAGATCCACTCATGAATCCAATTTCACTTCTTTTTTCGACGTGACCCTTGTTTGCAAGGATCATGTCTAAGCCCTTGCTACTAACTTTAAACTTGTTTAGGGTCTCTTTAAGTAGTAAGTTTTTATTTTTGATTGCTTCTAAGTGTTCACACTTAGAGCATGGAGGTAGAAAAGGAGTATCAAGTTCAAGACATTCAAGTATATCTAGTAACAAAACATGCTCCTTTTTTAATAAATTAAACTTTTTACTAATAGCTTTACATTCATCAAACAATTTATGGAAAGCAATTGAAAGTTCATCGAAAGATACATCTTCATTAATTAACTCACATACCTCTTCTTCGAAAACCATCAATGCAAAGTTGGCCTACTCTTTGTTGCTTACTTCCTCAATTTCAGAACCACTTGAGTCATCCCATGTTGCCTTTAGAGCTTTCTTCCTCTTTGGTTGCTTCTTCTTGGCTTGGGGGCATTCACTTTTGAACTGCCCCAACTTCTTGCATTCATAACATATAACTTGGTCCTTTTTGGGTTCAAGTTTGTTTTTAGTGTCATTTTTAAATTTATTCTTTCTTATAAATTTTTTGAATTTTTGAGTTAAGAGTGTAAGTTCATCATCAAGGTCCTCATCACTTGAAGATTCCTTCAAGTGGTCTTCTTGTGTTCTCAATATCATATCCTTTCTATTCTTTGGAAGGGGGTTCTTTAGCTCATCATGAGCATGGCATGTCATTTCGTAGGTCATTAAAGACCCAATGAGCTCTTCGAGAGGAAAAGTTAAGGTCCTTGGTCTCTTAAATGGCTATAACTTTTGGATCCCAACTCTTTGGAAGGGATCTTAAAATTTTAGTTACAAGTTCGAAATTAGAAAAACCTTTACCAAGTGCTTTGGGTCCATTGACGACATCCGTGAAACGGGTGTACATATCTCCGATGGACTCACTTGGTTTCATTCGAAACAATTCGTAAGAATGTACTAAGAGATTGATTTTAGACTCTTTCACTTGGGTAGTGCCTTCATGAGTGATTTCAAGAGTACACCAAATATCAAAGGCTGATTCACAAATTGAAACATGATTAAACTCATTTTTATCAAGTGCACAAAATAAGGCATTCATAGCCTTTGCATTTAGAGCGAAAACCTTCTTCTCCGATTCATTCCATTCATTCATCAGAAGAAAAGATTTTTGAAATTCATTTTCAATGATATTCCAAAGTTTGAAATCCATGGAAATAAAAAAAATTTCATGCGAGTCTTCCAATAAGTGTTATCCGACCTATTAAATATAGGTGATGTGGGTAATAAATGGGATGTGACATCAGCCCATGCCGCTTGCACCCTGATGACGCCTCCTATCTCCCTTGCAACCGGTTGTAGCCCGTGTTGACCGACAGAAGTGATGCCACCTATCCCGCACAGGCTGCACAACCATCGAGGCACGTCACCATCCCGCTGGGGGGCAGGCCCTCGACACGCTGACAGACGCAATCAGAGACGTAGCATCACAATTACAGTTGGGGGACCAGCCTAGCCCATAAAAACCTAGGTAGATGAATGTAAGAAGGGAGGGAGCACTCAGAAAAGAGGGGAGATCCCTTCGAGATAGCCTAATCTAACTTGATTGTCGGAGGGGTCGGGCGGAGCTCCCCCTGACCTGACCTTTTTTGCAGGAACAAAGGCGGAGCCCCTAGCATCAAAAGCGGCCCAAAGCCTTCCTCCTCGAATGGCAGATGCTACCTCTTCTTCGCCTCGACCGACTAGAAACCCGGACCGAAGGATCCCCGCACATCCGGACCTGAACTAGGCCGCTTTGGTCCCGAGGCCATGGCGTAAAGTTGAAAACCCCCATCAGTTTGGCGCTAGAAGGAGGGCCCGAATGGCAGGGGATCACTAGACTAATCAAGACAAGCATGACGGCGAGGGATTTTACCCGGCGGAGGTCCCTCCCGAACATCCCCACCCCGGTGAACCGAGGGCGGACGACCCCGTCGCAACCTCAGAACGTTATTGGTGGTTGTTCAATGACCCGGGATTGCTTCCACCTGGCGGCACCTTGGCCGTCCCGTCGCTCGTGACCGTCGAAGCCTTCTAGGACCTGACTCACCAAGTCCGAGCCATTGCAGAAATGGTGCAGACCTTCATCCTGCTGCTTTCTCGACCAGTGAACCCGCCAGAGGTCCAGCAGTGCCAGCAGCCCAAGCCCCCCGCTCAGGCTTACATGACGCCCTCGATCTTCCCCGCCTCGCCGTCGGCCCGACCAGCTCTAGGTAGAGAACGGGCCGCGGGAATCCCCGACGATTGACTCGAACCCGAGGTGGTATCCTCGGATTCGGCCGACTCTTTCCAAGCCCAGCTCCACTTCGTCAGTCAGCGATTGGACGAAGTACAAAGGGAGATTCGTAAATCAAAGGAGGAGTAGAGGGAGAACCCCCGCCGGGGGTCCCCGTTTGTGATAAAAATATAAGAGCAACCGGTGCCACCGAACTTTCGACTCCCCTCTATTGATGCGTATGACGGTACCGCTGATCCGGCGAACCACGTTGCGGCCTTTCGAGCCCAGATGGCGTTGTACAGGATCGCTAACGCCCTGATGTGCCGGACGTTCCCCACGACTTTAAGAGGGCCAGCCCACGCCTGGTATAGCACTCTGAAAGGCGAGACAATCGCCTCTTTCGATCAACTGGCCAAAGAGTTTGAGCTCCACTTCCTGGCGCACGCTCGGCCGAAGCCCTCTGTCGCCCTCCTCCTCGGACTGAATCAAAAGGAGGGCGAATCTCTCACCCACTTTGTGAATCATTTCACTACTAAAATCCGGGGCCTGCTGGACGCTCACCCTTCCTTGCTAATACAGGCATTCATGGTGGGATTGCACCCCTCTAGATTTTTCTGGTCTCTTGTCGAGCGCCCCCCCAACGCGGTGTCGAAAATGCTTCAGCGGGCCTACTAGTACATCTCGGCGGAAGCCTGGATGTTCGGGAGGCAGGAGGAGCTCAAGAGGGGCCGGCCGGAGCCTCCCCGAGGGCACCAACCCATGCAACCGAGACGCAGGATGGACCGTCCTGAATCGCCCATCTCAGCCCCTCCGCTCCCCGCCTTGGGTACGTCCCGAACACAAGTATTTCTCCAAATAAAAGAGAAGGGGATGCTTAGACCCCCAGCCCCAATGACAAGTCCGTGGTAGCTGGCGGACTGGACTTGGTACTGCCGATTCCATCGACAGCAAGGACATGACACCGAGGAATGTCGCGAACTGAAGTGACAGATCGAAGACTTGATTCGCAGGGGACACTTGGACCAGTATCTCTGGCCAAATGAAGAGTCGTCCCCTTGCCCTGAGGGGCCCGTCGAGCGATGCATAGATGTGATCATCGGCAGCCCGACGTCTGGAGGAGTTAGCACGTCCGGGCGAAAGGCATATGCCCACGCCGCTGCGGTCGAGGAGCTTAGACGCTCTCCCGAGCCGGTAATCACGTTTCCGGCCGAGCGCCCCGAGCAACCCGAGCGCGACGACACGTTGGTGATTTCTGCTAGGGTGGCCAACGCCCAGGTGAAGAGGGTTATGATCGACACGGGAAGCTCCACCGACATACTCTACCAGGATGCCTTCTAGAAGCTCGGGTTGTTTAGGGACGCCATGAAGTCGATGCATTAGGCGCTCACTGGGTTTACCGGAGATTCGATCTCAACGTTGGGGGCGGTCACACTGCCCTTGACCCTTGGGGACGCTCCGAGGATGAAGATGGTGATGGCGACTTTCCTGGTAGTCGACCTACCTACTGCCTACAACACAATTTTGGGGCGACCTACCCTCAATAAAATCAGGGTGGTCGTCTCGACTTACCACCGGACCATAAAGTTCTCGACCCGCACCAGAGTTGGAGAAATTCGAGGAATCCCCCATGAATCCAGACAATGTTACCTGACGGCGGTCTCCCTGCACAAGAGGGGAAGGTCCGACCATCCGCTGATAGACCCCCGAGAGATAAAGACGCCAACTCAGCATCCCGAGCTGACAAAGCCCACCATCGACGTACCCCTACTAGGGAGTCGTCCCGATCGAACGATCAAAGTCGGCTCGGAGATCCCAGAGCAGGAGCAGACTCAGCTCATCAACCTCCTCCAAGAGAATGTCGACGTCTTCGCCTGGTCGCCAGCCGATATGTCGGGCATCGACCCTAAGGTATCCCAGCACCACTTGTGCTTCTCCCCTAATGCCCGACCAGTAAAAAAGAGGCCTTGGTGACTGGCTCCCGAGCGGCAGCTGGCTGTCCGAGAGGAGGTGGAACAACTCCTGGTGGCAGACTTCATCGAGGAGGTCAAATACCCACGATGGTTGTCAAATGTAGTCCTCATTAAGAAACCCAATGGGAGTTGGAGGATGTGCGTTGACTACACCGATCTCAACCGTGCATGTCCAAAGGATTGCTACCCCCTTCCAAGGATCGACCAGTTGGTCGATGCCACCGCCGGACATGCTCGTTTCTTGTTTATGGATGTCTTCTCTGGCTACAACCAGATTCGGATGGCTCCCGAGGATCGAGAACACACGGCTTTCCTCACTAGCCAGGGGATCTATTTCTATAAGGTTATGCCATTCGGATTGAAGAACGCTGGAGCCACCTACCAGAGGACCATGAATAAGATGTTCACCTATCAGATAGGGAGAAATCTAGAAATCTATATCGATGACATGATCGTAAAGAGCTGCACAGGCCCGACTCATCTAACGGATCTAGCCGAGACGTTCGCCACACTGAGGAAGTACGACATGCGCCTCAATCCTACCAAATGCGCCTTCGGTGTCAGCTCGAGCAAGTTTCTCGAGTTCATCGTGCATAAAAGGGGAATTGATGCGAACCCCGAGAAGGTCCGAGCCATCAATGACATGCAAGCACCCCGGACAGTCAAGAGCCTTCAGTGCCTTAATGGGAGGCTCGCTGCATTGTCACGGTTCCTATCCCACTCAAGCGACTGATGCCTTTCCTTCTTCCGAGCTCTGAAGAATCCGAAGAAATTCAAATGGACGGCGGAATGTGAGGAAGCCTTCGCGCATTTGAAACAACATCTGGCCGCCCTTCCCCGCCTCGCCTCGGTCTCCCCCCGAGAGTGCCTCAGCATCTACCTAGCTGCCTCCTAGCACGCGGTGAGCTCCGTACTAATCAAGGAGGTCTCCGGAGAACAACTACCAGTCTATTATCTAAGTCACATCCTGAAAGGGCCTGAAGAGTGATATCCGCCCATCGAGAGGCTAGCGCTAGCACTCGTGTTGGCAGCTCAGAAGTTGCATCCGTATTTTCAGACCCACCCGATCGAGGTAATCATTAACCAACCCCTTCGACAAGTTTTATTGAAGTTTGACGTCGCAGGTCGCCTCCTCAAATGGTTGGTGGAGCTAGCGGAGTTCAACTTATGGTACAAGCTGAGAACGACCATCAAAGCACAGGCTGTGGCTGACTTCATATCGGAGCTGACCCGCCCTGAGGACGGGGGTCCCAAACAGACCGAAGCAGAATGGGTCTTACGAGTAGACGGGTCATCCGGCTCGACGGGCGCAGGAGCGGGGCTAGTGTTGCAAGCCCCCGACGGGCACACGTTTGAACGCTCCCTCCGCTTTGATTTTGCGGCCACCAACAATGAGGCGGAATACGAAGCGCTCCTGGCGGGTCTCAGATTGGCTGCCGAGATGCAAGTGGGTGCAGTGCGCATTCTCACTGACTCGTAGCTAGTCGCAGAGCAGCTTGGCAGTGGATACGAAGCCTGAGACCTGACCATTGGCAAAATACCTGGTAGAGGTAAGAGCCCTTGCCGCTAGCTTTGTTCGTTTTATGCTATCCAGAGTGCCTAGAGGTCAGAATGAGCGAGCGGATGCACTCGCAAAGTTGGCCTCAAGATCGACCCCCGAAGAGAGGGCCGAAGTTGAGGAGCTTCCTTTCCGTGCCATTGCCATCGTCGTGATGGTCGAGCCCGGTGTCCCGACAACGTGGATTCAGGAAATGCTGCAATATAAGCGGGACGGCACGCTCCCTCCTGATGAGGCCGCAGCTCGATGTCTGCGCCGTACCCAGGCCTGGTACTGCGAGATCGGCAGTCAACTATATAGGAGGTCATTCTCACGCCCTCTCCTACACTACTTGAACCCCGACGAGGCTAGATCAGTTCTAGCCGAGGTCCATGAGGGGGTTTGCGGGGAGCACATAGGCGGTCGTACCTTGGCGTTCAAGGTACTCCGTCAGGGCTATTACTGGCCCACCCTGTATCAGGACACGAGGGCCTACGCGAGACGGTGCGATGCGTGTCAGCGACACGTGTGAGCTCCTTAGCACCCGACGGTCCCGCTCACCCCCATGGACTGCGCGTGGCCCTTCGTTCAGTGGGGAATGGACCTCCTCGGGCCTTTCTCCTCGGCCTCGGGGCAGCGGAGATATATCATTGTCAGCGTAGACTACTTCACCAAATGGGTCGAGGCTGAGCCCCTGGCGGCGATTACGGAGTTCCAAGTGGAGCGATTCATGTGGAGAAACATTCTGACCCGGTTCGAATTGCCTAGGGTCATTGTTACTAATAACAGAACTCAGTTCGCCAGTGCCCGATTCAGGGAGTTCTGTGCGAGCCACCAGATACAACTAAGGTTTAGCTCGGTGGCTCATCCCCAAACTAATGGCCTGGCAGAGGTAACTAATCGATCAATCTTGGATGGACTCAGGAGGAGGACCCTCGCAGCCTGATCTAGTTGGGTCGATGAGCTACCGAGTATCCTATGGTCCTTACGGACAACACCTAAGACGGCGACCGATGAGTCTCCATACAGTCTATCGTTTGGCACCAAGGCCATCCTACTAGCCGAGGTGGTCGTCCTCACTCCCCGAGTAGAAGCCTTTGAGGAAGAAGCGTCGGCCGAAGGGTTACGAGCCGGGTTGGACCTGCTCGAAGAGTGCCGAGCCGACGCACACCTGAAGGCCCTCTCTTATAGAAGGGCCGTCGCCAGAAGTTATAATAGGAAAGTCTGCCCTCGACCGATCAGATTAGGTGACTTAGTCCTGTGCAAGTATGAGGTGAGCGACCCGACCTGGGCACGCGGTAAACTCGCTCCTCGGTGGGAAGGACCCTACCGCGTCGTTAAGGTCATTCGAGCGGGAACGTTCTGACTCGAGACAATGTCAGGTCACCTATTCCTGAGGTAGTGGAACGTTCAGAACCTTAAAAAATATTTTGTGTAAGCATCACGATAATGAGGGCAAAGCAAATGAGAATTGGGAAAGAAATCTTTATTTCAGTATGAGCGAGGCTACAAAACCCGACCTCCTCTCACTGTGGGTCCATCCCCGCTCGGTCCACCTGCTCGGCGCCCGCTCCCCTCAAGCGGCCCGTGGCCGCCCCGGACCCCTTAGAGGCGAGGGACTTCAGCCTCTTGCGCGGACGGGCGGCATCAACCTCCAATGGGGTGTCCTTTGAGCCGGGTCTTGGATCAGCCGCCGGGCGTGGGGAGGAAACTGTCGAGGACCGTCCGCCGCGGAGAGATTGGAGTTTCACCATTTCTGTAGAAAACCAAATGACGGTTAGCATTAGGGACAACCCGTAATACCCATGAACCTAGCACCTAGGACGTACCTTGAGACGACGGACTCAGACCTGCTTCGACCAACCATCGCTCAGTCATACTTCGAATAGCTTGTGAGGAGGGAAGAATTCCCTTGAGCCTCCCTAGGTCCTCGTGCTCTTGGTCACTAAGGTACAGGAATGTATTATCGATGGCCCTCGCGGACCATCGGACCCCAAAACCCCAATCCTTCTGGCAGGTCACGAAAAAGAAGCGCCCCTTCCATCCTTTGTTATTGGAAGGAGCCCCGCCGACCCAGAAGCCTGCTCGAGTGGAAAGAAAGTAACCCCTCGACCCTTTGGAGAGGCGAAAACAAGACAAAAAGAGGTTTCGGGTTGGGGTGATGTTGGCGTAATGTCATTCCCCTAAGAAAGCCACCAAGTAGCACCAGGAGTTCGGCGCCACCTGCGACGGTGAGATTCGCCACCAAGAAATGCAGGCTACGATGACGGGGTGGAGAGGAAGATGTAGCCCTACCTCAAGGGCATCTAGGGTCAGTGCGAAACCCTTAGGAATTGGGTCATAAGCCCGTTGCCTCGGTTTATGGGCTAAGAGGATGTAATCATCCGGGATGCCGTAGCAATCCTGAAGGTTTCCCAGGGATGACCCACTCACGGTGGAGTCGAGATTATGTAGCCACATCAAGGTCTCGAGAGCCCTAGTCACCTCCCCGTTAGAGGACTGGCTAGGGGACGCTGGAGGCACCCCCTTATTAGCATCGTCGGGGGATGGAGAAGCAGAAGAGGAAGAAGAGGAGGTCATTCTCACTGACCTTGGAAAGGAATGGAGGAAGGGCCGACTTGAAGGAAGGAGTGGACGCTGGAGTCAAGGAAGAGAAGGCGAGACCCAGGACGGAAGACTCACACGGCGAGAAATGAGAAGAAGGCCAGGCATGCACTATTTAAGGGAAAACTCCCGCCAGAAGCAGTGCCCTTCCGTCTCCCGAAGATGGGCGACTGTCCCGCTTCCACACCCGCCTGCCACCCATGTCACGTCAGGAAGGCCAAAGGATGTCCCCTCATAAATGAAGGCCACGTGTGGCAACGTAGGAGCAGGCAAACTAGACGGCAGAATACAGTCGCTTTGACTTCGATATCTACGGAACCTGATGAATCAGCCCACAGGCCCTCACATCAAGCAAAGGAACTCCCAATTGATTGGACTAGGTGAGTTGGAACAGGGGGCCCACGTCTTGCTAAGTAGTCGCTCGACCATCGACCGCCCGAGTACTTCTCTGTGCGGCCCACTTGCCTGAGCACGTACCTCAGCCACCGACCGCCCGAGTACTTCTCTACGCAGCCCACCTGCCTGAGCACGTACCTCGGCCGTCGATCGCCCGAGTACTTCTCTGCGCAGCCCACCTGCCTGAGCACGTATCTCGGTTGTCGACCGCCCGAGTACTTCTCTACGCGGCCCACCTGCCTGAGCACGTACCTCGGCCACCAACCGCCCGAGTACTTCTCTGCGTAGCCCACCTACTCGAGCACGCATGCCGCCGATCGCTCGAGTACTCTCGCGATCGCTCGCTGAGCATGTACCTCGGCCCCCGACCACCCGAGTACTTCTCTGTGTAGTCCGCTCGCCTGAGCATGTACCTTGGCCCCCGACCGCCTGAGCACGTACCTCGGCCGTCTACCGCTCGAGTACTTCTCACGCGCCCACTCGCTGAGCACGCACGTGCCGCCGACCGCCTGAGTGCTTCTCGCGCGCCCACTCGCCGAGCACGCATCGCCACCAACCGCCCGAGTACTTCTCTGCGTAGCCCACCTGCCTGAGCACGTACCTCGGTCGTCGACTGCCTGAGTACTTCTCTGCACAGTCCGCCCGCTTGAGCATGTACCTCGGCCCCCGACCACCCGAGTACTTCTCTGCGCAGTCCGCCCGCCTGAGCATGTACCTCGGCCCCCGATTGCCTGAGTACTTCTCTACGCAGACCGCCCGCCTAAGCATATACCTCGGCCCTCGACCGCCCGAGTACTTCTCTACGCAGTCTGCCCGCCTGAGCATGTACCTCGACCCCTGACCGCTCGAGTACTTCTCTGCGTAGTCCGCCAGCCTGAGCATGTACCTCGGCCCCCAACTGCCCGAGTACTTCTCTACATGGTCCGCCTGCCTAAGCACGCCTCGGCCGCAAAGCCTGAGCAAAGCCTTAGCCAGAAAACCCGAGCAATGCCTTGGCCACAAAGCCCGAGCAACGCCTCGGCTAGAAAGCCCGAGCAATGCCTCGGCCACAAAGCCCGAGCCTCGGCCACAATGCCCGAGCCATGCCTCGGCCACAAAACCCGAGCAACGCCTCGGCCAGAAAGCCCGAGCAATGCCTCGGCCACAAAGCCCAAGCCTCGCCTTGGCCAGAAAGCCCGAGCTACGCCTCAGCCCCAAGGCTTCACCTCGGCCGCAGTCTCCAGAGCTGAGCACTCCAGTCTCGCCGTGTCCTTGAACGATGAGCTGACAGGCCTCCGTCGCCAACTCTCGAAAAGCATCCTCGATGCCCATCAGGAGTTCATCCAGTAATCTCCGCAGACTGAAGCCAGCCTCGGACCTCGGAGTGAGCACCAAGGCAGGGCTTCCTTCGGGGGGGAGAGTGATGTGGGTAATAAATGGGACGTGACATCAGCCCATGCCGCCTGCACCCTAATGACGCCTCCTGTCTCCCTCGCAACCGGCTATAGCCCTTGTTGACCGACAGAAGTGACGCCACCTGTCCCACACAGGCTGCACAGCCATCAAGGCATGTCGCCATCCCGTAGGGGGGTAGGCCCTCGGCACACTAACAGACGCAATCAGAGATGTAGCATCACAATTACAGCCGGGGGAGCAGCCTAGCCCATAAAAACCCAGGTATATGAACGTAAGAGGGGAGGGAGTACTTAGAAAAGAGGGGAGATCCCTTCGAGATAGCCTGATCTAACTTGATCGTCGGAGGGGTCGGGCGGAGCTCCCCCCGACCCGACCTTTTTTGTAGGAACAAAGGCGGAGCCCCTGGCATCGAAAGCGGCCCGAAGCCTTCCTCCTCGAATGGCGGACGCTACCCCCTCTTTGCCCCGACCGGCTTAAAACCCAGACCGAAGGATCCCCGTACATCCAGACCCGAACCAGGCCGCTTTGGTCCCGAGGCCATGGCGTAAAGTTGAAAACCCCCATCAATAGGCAGGCGTATAATGGAATGACCCTCTTGCAGGCCGGTATAAGCCATCTCTCTTGGGTTTTAAACCAAATAAAAGTAACTAAGCTCTGATACCAATTGTTAGGATCTAGAGCGGCACTAAGAGGGTGGGGGGTGAATTAATGTAGTGATTAAAAACATTGATTTGTGTGATTTTGAAAAACTTCATTCGAGAAGAATCACTTTTCGATGAAAATCAACTTCGATTGCATTTTAACTTAAAGAGATTCATAAGTGAAAGAGAAGGATTCCAGTGATTGCAATAAGGTAAAGGATTTACAGAAATATAAATTGCAAGAAAAGAAACGTAAACCAATTTTATAGTGGTTTAATCCTCCGACCTACATCCACTCTCGATTCCTCCTTTGTTGAGGTCACTAGCTTTCACTAATGATCTTCTTTTAAATGGGTGAAGATCAACCACCATTTTACAACTCTTTCTCCTTTTCAATGGTTCAGGAGATAACCTCTACAAGTCTCACACCTCCTTTAGACAAACTTCTAAACTTTTTAAGAGGAGGGGGAGAACACTCAAGACTTTTTCAAGATTACAACTTGATTCACCAAGTTTTAGCTTACTTTTTCTTATGTAATCATTGCAGGAATGAGTGAGGTATTCATAGGCCCCAAATGGCTCAAAAAACGAAGCTAAAATTTAAATTTTTGGATCTTTCGGGTACGGGCGATACTACCGCCTACATTGGGTAGTGCCACTGCCCGTAGAACCTCGAAAATAGAGGTTCTAGTGGTGCTACCACTAGCCTTGAGTGACACCACCCCTGTAGCTTTACTGCTAGGTGGTACCACCGCCTACAGCTTGGAAAAGTACACCTTTTTACTTTTCCAACTCATAAGCAGTTCTACCGTCAGTTTGGCGATGCCACCGCCTGTAGCAATGTTTGGTCACTGAATGGGCCTCTCAATGAGCCCAAATCAGTCCCAATTTAGGCCCAATTGACCCCTAATTGAGTTGGTATGATTTCACCTAAAACCAACTCAATTTTGACCTAACCTTCGACCATTAAGACATAAACAATTACAAGCTATGAATCTAAGTTATTCGGCATGTCATTGGTTCTCCCGGTGAACTTCCAGCAACCTTCCGGTGAACTTCCGATGCATCATCTGAGCCTTCGGTGTAGTGCCTAATCCACTGGGATGTTGACTCTTCCAACATCCGTTATCGGCGCATTGTCCGATTCTTCCAACCCGATGCCTGAACTTTGACTCCAACCTAACACTTAGATTCTTCTTGCTTTAATTGGTTTGCCTCTTTTGATCAAGGTTAGTCCTACATCACTTATCTCAAAGCATAGATTAGATAACAAACTTATCAATTGATTTCACCAACAAAATTCGAGATTCAATAGCATTATTATAAGTATCTAACACATGGAGACTGATCATGAATGTACTTGAAGCTTCTCCAAGATTCTATTTCACCTTTTCTACAAGATACTCCTTGCAGTTCTTTTTCCAATGCTCATCTTGACCGTAGTGGAAGCACTAACCTTTATCTTTTGCTCGGTTAATTTTGGCAACCTTTGCCTTACCCCGTTTGCCCTTGCCCTTGCCCTTGCCCTTCTTAAGGGTCTTCCCAGCTTTTCTTTTCTTTTTAGTCTCACCAATATAGAGAACTAGTTTCTATTTCTTTATTGTGCTCTCTACCTCCCTCAACATATTAAGGAGCTCGGGAAGAGTCACCTCAAGTTTGTTTATATTAAAATTCATGATGAACTGTGAAAAGGAATCTGATAGGGACTGAAGTATAAAATCAATGCACAAGTTATCATCTAGGACCATTCCTAGACCTGTGAGTTTCTCAATCCACTCTATCATCTTCAGGACATGGTTTATGAACTAATGTCCCCTCAGTCATCCTAGTATGGAAGAGACTCTTGAATATCTCATATCACTGAGTTCTTCCTTGCTCCTCAAATAGTTTACGGAGATGTAGGAGTATAGATTGAGTATTCATGTTTTCATGTTGTCTCTATAACTCAGGAGTCATAGAGGCTAACATGTAACATTGAGCGAGAGTGGAATCATCTATATACTTCGCATATTGGGCAAACTCTTCCTGAGGTGCTTCTGCCTCACGTTGGAGTATGACTGTATCTAGGACATATATGATTTTCTTCACTGTGAGAACTATTCTCAGGTTACGGAGCCAATCTGCATAGTTTGGACCAGTGAGGTAGTTAGCATCAAGTATGCCATGTAGAGGGTCTGATGGTGATATGTTTCTAATAAATAGGAGATGTAGCATAAGTAAATAACACAGATTTCATAAAAAAATAAACAATCAAGATATAGACTTCTATCTTGATGTGCTCTAACTAATTTTTCTAGCGAGTCACGCGACACCCTCAACACATGAAACGAAAGTCTTCAGTAGATTTTTAGTGGGGATTGGAATCTAATCGGCATCTTAGTATAACCTCGAGAGACTTGACTAATCACACTAAGCCCAAAAGATAGGCAACTCTTGCCAATCACAACTCCTTATGATTCCCGTCATGTTCGGCCTCCGAACCACCATGGCCTCGAGGGACTCGACCAACCATGATGTCTAGTTAAGTCATCACCATCGTTACAAGATGAGTCTCATTCAATGATATGCCCTCGAGGGACTCGACCAAGTATATCATTTCTTAGGTTACCGGTGAAATCTCTATGTCATAGACAAGATAGCGAGATGCAAAATAGGTGAGCCTTGAGGGACTCGACCAACTCAGCCTATGTCGGGAATCGGTTCTTACCTATAACAATGGAAGGCCATGTGGGTCAATCTTATTGTCTCACGCTTACCAACTTAATATTATCATAGGAGGGGTTTTAGGTTCAGTCTCATGATATGATGTGTCACACCCATACATATTTAATATATATTTATATCGTATGCAAATATATATACTTAACTAGTAGGTGTATAGCAATCACATGCACAGACACACCAGATGATCATGGACCTTAACCTAATATGATCAGGCTCGAGCCAGTAGGCCGAATCATTTACATCAGGATCTATGTGCATATCAGTGATCATCCATCTCATCATCGTCAGATCTGCTAGCACCTCGACACATCTTCATGCATCGCGATCGTCTGAATCAACCTTGAGGGTCCTACTACCACCTCCAGGTTTTCATCGTACCTCTAAGGTAATTATAACATAATTACAAGTATACAGGCCCGACAATTAATGAAAAATGGTGGCTCGCAGGCCTCAATAATCATATACATACATCACATAGACATGATCATCTTCCCACATCACACATCACATGTATATCTCATGTAAAGTTACTAAATAAATAATAATAGTTATTTAAATCTTTTAAATAACTAAAATTTGAAATCAAGGACATGTAGGAAATTTTCAAAAATGTCAAGGGTATTTTTATAATTTTGCAGGACAATGCCTTGGAATTTTTGAAATTCATAACAGCAAAACTATCCTTTTTCCCCAAAATGCCCCAAACAGAGTCGACGGTCGTAACTTCTTATGGCCACCACCTGGTAGGCATGCGATAACCACAATTTCTTACGGTCGTTGCCTGCTAGGCATGCTGCAGGCTCTCAGCATGCGTGCGGCACCAATGCGACGGTCGTAACTTCTTGTAGCCGCCGCCTGCCTTTACGGCGCTGCCTTATGTAGGCCACGCGGGTGGTGGGCAGCCACCTCATAGAGGTGGTTGTGTGGCAGGCTAGCAACTGCCGCTTGTGCCCCCCACGTAATATCATGTGCAGGGGTGGTGGCCACCCCATGCTACCTCACCCAAGCGGTGGGTAGCCGCCTCACGTAGGCGATGCGGCTACCACCTTGTGGCGCAACCGCAGGCTGTGCAGCCACTCCTTGTGCAGGAGGCTACCTCCATGCATGCGGGTTGTGCAGGCCTACCTTGCACAAGCAGTGCGGCTATCACCAGGCGGCTATTACCTACAACTACCCTGCACAGGCAGCGACTGTTGGGAAATCTAGGGGGTGACATCTCATGCGCAGCAAAAGAATAGAAAATAAAAAATTTTGGATTTTCATGAAAGGTTCTGTCATCATGCGAAGATCGGTGCGTCAAAAAAAATTCATAAATCGGAAAACTACGTGTGTAAAAAGAACGATAGTACCTAGGGAGATCGTATATCCTTGAGTTCTTATAGGTCCATGAGGGAGGATAAAGGAGGTCAAGCATCCTTCTCTCTAGTGGTATCCACACGGTAGGGACTGCAACGATGCTCCTCTCTTAGGAGAGGAGAATAGAAAGTGGCTACCAAGAAGACCCCAACCTATGGACCTTTGGTTCCCTCCTATTTATAGAGACCCCCATCAAACCCTAATAGATCTTGCCCTATTGGGTATTAGATCTTCATCGAATTACTCAAGCCTCTTAGATTAATGGGTCTCACCCCAATAATTTAGCTCTTATTAGATCTCATCTATGGGATCCAATAATATAGGGGCTTATTGGATATCCAATAAGATAGGGGCTCCGATGGATATCTCATATTTGAACCTCTACTCGTCGCAACACCTTCCATATGTGTGTGACCCTCTAGGCCCAATATCGAGCTGACCATAAGTCATACTTATCAGAACTCCTTCTAACTTAGTGAATTATTATCTCCATAATAATTCACTCGACTCATCGATTCCGGACATACTAGGCCACTATGCCGTAGTCCCCAGATGATACAAGGGAATCTAATCTTTTGGACCTATCTGTCCTCAGTTACCATGTACCTATAGTCCCTCATCCATCTAATATCATAGAGACCGTATATCGAGCATGGTATTGTCAAGCCCATACGATTTCTAATCGAGTCTTGCTCTAATCGGATTCTCCTGGAGAACTCTTTCTCTCTCTATCTGAATGACCCTGGCTAGGGATTTGCTTGAGTAAGAATACATGGAATATTCCTCTCATGATACTAAGAGTGGATGATCCTTTATTGACACTCAATTGCCCTAGTATGGTTAGATGCCACTCTCAATAACTAGCTGTACTAAATTTGAAACTTCCAAACCTATAAGTTTGGTATCAAAGAGTAGAGTACTCATAGAGGACATCCTTGGTGTCTCAAGTCTAAGGACCAGATACACTATTAAAACTATGAAATCACTATTTGATGTGAGGTATCAATAACCATCCAACATTCCGTAAGCGGATCAATCAGTGAACTCATTCTCCAATAAGCACCTGTACTGTATCCTTAGTATCCCCATACGAGTAGCTATGAGACCAACCACCTCCATCATGTACTAGTATACAACATACTAGTCTATCCGGTTATCTCGATGTCCCTCTTGAGTAACCTATAACCAGGATTATTTAGGGTCTGTGTTTAAAGGTAAATCGGTCTCATTATCATGATCTCATCATAATTTGATTCTCATTGCACTAATCCAAGGACATCACAATATACATCCAGATAATGTAAGAAAATGCCAATAAGCATAAGCAAAGAGATTGACGTAGCGTATTACAAGTGTCATCACTCATGTGATTGGTTTGTAGGACACCTATAACTAGCAATCTCCACTTGACCTAAAGCTAATCACCTATGTGTCTAATCCCTATCAGATCTCGATGATGCTCAAAGCCAATCTGTGTCAATAGCTTTATTAGTAGATCTACAATATTATCTTCAGATGGAACTCTTTCCACTGCTATATCTCTTTAGGCCACGATCTCTCTAATAAGCTGGAACCTCCTCAGAACACTTTTGATGAGATCTGGGTTCCCTTATTTGAGTAATCACCCTGTTGTTGTCACAATATAAAGAAATTAGCTCCTCACTACTCGGCACGACTCCCAAATCTATGATGAACTGCTTCATCTAGACTCCCTCCTTTATTGCCTCTACTGCAACAATATACTCCGCCTCCATAGTCGAGTCAACAGTAGTATCTTTCTTGGAACTCTTCTAGCATACTGCTCCTCCATTCAAAGTGAATACCCTGAATTAGACTTGTCATCATCGACATCAGACTAGAAGCTCGAGTCCGTGTAGTCCTCATCCCTGGGGCTACTTTCTCCATATACTAGTAAAAGATCCTTAGTACCTCTTAAATACTTAAGGATACACTTTACTGCTTTATAGTACTCCAAGTTTGGAGCCGCCTGATACCTACTCATGATACTCAGAGCGTACGATATATCAGGCTTAGTACAAAGCATAGCATACATGATAGACCCTATTACTAAGGCATAGGGTATTCTATCCATGTGTGCCCTTTCTTCAAGAGTCTTTGGGGATATACTCCTAGAAATCGATAGCCTATATCTCATTGATATGAGACCTCTCTTAGAATTTTTCATATCAAACTTTTTGACAATGGTGTCTATGTACCTAGATTGGGACAAGCTAAGAATCCTCTTGGATCTATCTCTATAGATCTGAATCTCCAATATGTAGGATGCTTCCCCTAAGTCTTTCATGGAGAAGTATCTAGATAGTCAAGCCTTTAATGTGGAGAGCATTCCTACGTCATTCTCAATGATTAGGATGTCATCCACATATAGTACTAAAAAGGTGATAGCGCTCCCACTTACCTTCCTGTACACACAAGCCTCATCTTCGTTCTTAACGAAGTCAAAAGATCTGATCCCTTATCAAATCTTATGTTCCAACTTTAGGAAGCTTGCTTCAGTCCATAGATGGACCTAAGCAACCTGCACACCTTATCTGGACTCTCTTTGAACATGAATTCCTCAGGCTGTATCATATACACCTCCTCCTCGAGGTTACCATTAAGAAACATAATTTTCATATTCATCTACCAAATCTCATAATTAAGGTGTGTTATAATAGCCAATAGAATTCAGATAGATTTTAGCATGGCTATTGGTGAAAATGTTTTGTCATAGTCAATTCCTTGGCTTTGACGATACTCCTTAGCCACTAGCCTTGCTTTATAGGTCTCTACCTTTCCATCTACTCTAATCTTCTTCTTGAAGATCCACTTGCAACCAATGGGTATGATACCCTCGGGTGCATCAACCAGGTTCCAAACTTTGTTAGAGTAAATGAAATCCATCTTTGAATTTATGGCTTCTTGCCATTTCCCAGAGTCTATACTCGTAATAGGCTCATCGTAGGTTTGAGGATCAATATCTTCAATATCCTCTCCTTTAATATCTCTCACATATCTCTTAAGAGGATAGGATACACTTTCACACCTATATAAAGTTGGAACCTTTATGCTAGGTACTTGAACAAACTCTAGCTATGGAATGGTGCTTGAGCTAAGTTCTCCAACCTCACTCAACTCTATCATACTCCTACTGTCTCCACTAAGAATGTGTTCATTCTCGAGGAACACTACACTCTTAGTTACAAAGACCTTTTGCTCCTTGGGGTGATAGAAATAATGCTCATAAGTTTCCTTGGGGTATCTCACGAGCTTGCATCGTTCCATTCTGGATTCCAACTTATCGGGTATGTGTCTCTTAACATGGGCAGGGCAACCCCCAAATCTTAATACCTTAAGATCAGGCTTCGCTTTCTATATCTTATATGTTGTAGACATTACCGACTTAGTTAGAACTCTGTTCAGAAGGTAAGCTGTGGACTCTAGGGCATATCCCTAGAATGAGACGGGTAGGTCAACAAAAATCATCATGGACGGCACCATGTCTAATAATGTGTGATTCTTCCTTTTGGATACACCATTGAGCTAGGGTGTATAAGGAGGTGTCCATTGGGATAGAATCCCCTGATCCTTGAGGAATTGGGTGAACTTTATACTCAAGTACTCACCTCCTCGATCTGATCGAAGAGTCTTGATACTCTTTCCGGTCTGAACCTCTACTTCATTCTTATACTCTTTGAATTTCTCGAAGGCTTCAGGCTTGTTCTTCATCAAGTACAAATGTCCATACCTAGAGAAATCATTAGTGAAAATAATGAAGTAGGAATAACCACTGATGGCCTGAGTTGACATAGGACCACATACATCACTATGTATGAGTACCAACAACTCAATGGCTCTCTCTCCTATTTCAGTAAATGGAAAATTGGTCATCTTTCCATGAAAACAAGGTTCGTAAGTTGCATATGACTCATAGTCAAATGGATCTAGGTATCCATCTATCAATAATTTTTGAATCCTTCCCTCATGGATATGACCTAGCCTACAATATCATAGGTATATATTGTTCACCTCATCTCATTTCCTCTTGGACACACATGCATTCATGATACATGGAGTAGTGTCTAGCATTTTCAAACCATTATGCAATATTCCTCTCGTGATGATCTCATCATCCTTTATAATTTAACAACTATTGTTCTAAAAAAACTACTTTATAACCATTCAATGTCAAACATGAAAGAGAAATAAGATTTTTGATAATAAAGAGAATAAAATAGTATGTATCTAATGCAATAGTAGCTCCATTAGGCAGATGTAAGGTGACCTCGCTAATAACAATAGTGGCAGCTCTTGCTTCATTGCCCATTTTGAGGTCCATCTTGCCTCTTATCAATCTCCTAGATCTTGCCAGAACCTATAATGAATTGTAGATATGATAAAAGCTATTGGTATCCAATACCTATATGTTATCATATGAGTTTAACAGATAGAGACTAATCATGAATGCATATCTAAAGCTTCTCTAAGCTTTTGTTTTGCCTTTTCTGCAATATACTCTTTGTAGTTCCTCTTCCAATGCTTATCTTTACTATAGTGAAAGCATTGGCTTTTGTCCTCTTCTGGATCTTCTTAGCAACCTTTACTTTACTCGATCTACCTTTACCCTCTGCCCTTCTCAAGGGACTTTTGTCTTCCTTTTCTTTCTAGTCTTATTAGTATAGAAAACTATAAAAAGGAATTGAGTAGAGACATAAGCACAAGATTCATACACAGGTTATCTTCTAGGACCATTCCTAGACCTATGAGTATCTCTATCTACTCAATCATCTTAAGGACATGGTTCTGAACCAATGTCCTTTCAGTTATCCTAGCACGGAAGAGACTCTTCGATATCTCATATCATTAAGTTCTTCCCTATTCCTCAAATAATTTACGGAGATGCAAAAGTATGGATCTATCATCCATCCTTTTATGTTGTCTCTATAACTCGGGAGTCATGGAGCCCAACATATAATACTAAGCAAGAGTGGAGTTATCTACGTACTTCATGTAACGAGTGATCTCATCCTCACTTCCCCTTTCCTTAGGCATAGGCATCACTATTTCAAAGACATATGCAATTTTCTTTGTCATAAGAACGATTCTTAGCTTACATAGCAAATCCATATAATTTGGACCAATGAGGCGGTTGGCATCAAGTATGCCACATAGAGAGTCTACTAGCGATATTTAAAAAAAAAATAAAGATGCAACAATAAATAAATAACATGTAAATTTTACATAAATATAAATAATCAAGATATAGACTTCTATCTTGACATGCTCTCACTATTTTTCTGGCGAGTCATGCAACACCCTCATCACGTGAAACAGAAGTCTCCAACAGACTTCTAGTGGGGATCAGGATCCAATTGGCATCTTAATGTAACATCGAGGGACTCGACCAATCACACTAAGCCCAAAAGGTAGGCAACTCTTACTGATCACAACTCCTTATGATTCCCATCCTATTCAGCCTCCGAACCACCATGGCCTTAAGGGACTCGACCAACCATGATGTTCGATTAAGTCATCACCATCGTTACAAGATGAGTCTGATTCGATGATATACCCTTGAGGGACTCAACCAAGAATATCATGTCCTCAGGTCACTGGTGGCATCTCTTTGTCGTAGATAAGGTAGCGAATCATGATATAGGTGAGCCTTGAGGGACTCGACCAACTCAACCTACACCGGGAATCGGTTCCTACCTGTAACGATGAAAGGCCACGTAGGTCAATCTAAATGCCTCACGTTTACCAACTTAATATTATTAATAGAGGGAATTTTTTATTTGGTCTCCTAATATAATGTGTCACACACATACATATTTAATATATATACATCGCATGCAAATATATATACATATCTAGTAGGTGTATAACCAATCACACATCACATGAGCAATCACACCAGATGATCATGGACCATATCCTAATGTGATCAAGCCCGAGCCAATAGGCCCAATCACTCACATCAAGATCTATGTGTGCTTCGGTGCATCTTCATGCCCTGTAATTGTCCATCTCGCTTCGTCGGTTCCCGTCGGCATCTCAACGCATCTCCATGCGTCGGATTATCCGTCTCGACCTCATGGGTCCTGCTCTCGCTGTACCTCCTTATGTAATTATAATATAATTACAAGCATGTAGCACTAATAATAAATGAGAAAAATAAAGGGTCATGAGCCCCAATAATAATAATCATATGTACACATATCACATCACACGGTTCATGATCATCGGTCCACATCATACATCACATGTATATATTATTATATAGGACTACTAGATAAATAATAATAGTTAATTAAACTTTTTAATTAACTAATATTTTTCTGAAATCAGGGTTATGGAAGGAATTTCCTGAATTCTGAAAGGTATGGTGGTCATTCGGCCAAAAGGGATAGAAATTAAAATTTCTAAAATTCCAAAGGGCAAAACTATCTTTTGCCTAAAAACCCTAATCCTCCCTTTGCTTACGCTACGACCGTCGCCACCCTACCGGTAGTGGCCATTGTGGGCGGGTGCACCACCCTTGCCTGTAGGCGCAATGCCCATTGGCGGTCTATCTACCGACGGTCGTCGCCCATGCAGGTGCCATCCTTGCAGGCACGCGTCCCTATGGTTGACTCACCTATTGGTTGGGCGATGCCGCAACAGGCGGTGTGCCCATGGCGATCGCTCGCAGCCCTTGCGAGTGTCGCCAGTGTTGCCCTCGCCCGCGGGCGCGTTGCCCCTGCGGGCCGGCGCCCCTATACGGGCGCTGCCCTCCCTTACGGGAAGGTGCCAATAGGTGACGTTGCCCCTTGTGGGCACCGCTCACCCTACGTCCCTGCGGGCGAGGGTAGTGCCTATGCGTAGACAAGTCACCTGCGCATGCAGCCTGCAGTTGCTGGTTGCCTGCGGCCCGTAGCCCACTGGTCGGTTGCAAGCAGACCGCCGACGACGGCCAAGACTGCAAGTAGCCTTTGGCCGTTCTGCGAGAGCAACAATAGTTACTACCCTTTTTTGCTATTGCATCAATGATTTTAACGTCAAATGCCTCTCTAAATTATAACACGTAGTTTAAAATCTGATCTTCGCACGAACAACCTGGCTCGGATACCACTGTTGGAAAATCCAAGGGGCGACATCTCATGCGTAGCAGAAGAATAGAAAACAAAAATTTTGGATTTCCATGAAAGGTTCCATCATCATGCGAAGATCGATATGTCAAAACAAATCCATAAATCTAAAAAATATGTGTGTAAAAAGAACGATAGTACCTAGGGAGATCATATATCCTTGAGTTCCTATAGATCCTTGGGGGAGGCTGAAGGAGGTTAAGCATCCTCCTCTCTAGTGGTATCCACACAGTAGGGACTACAATGATACTCCTCTCTTAGGAGTGGAGAATAGAAGGTGGCTACCAAGAAGACTCCAGCCTTTGGACCTTTGGTTCCCTCCAATTTATAGAGACCCCCTATATACCTTAATGGATCCTGCCCTATTGGGTATTGGATCTCCAAGTAATTACCCAAGCCTCTTCGATTAATGGGTCTCTACCCAATAATCTAGCTCTTATTGGATCTCATCCATGGGATCCAATAATATAGGGGCTTATTGGATATCTAATAAGATAGGGGCTCTAGCAAATATCTCATATCTGAACCTCTATTTATCACAATACCTTCTATATACATGTGACCCGCTAGGCCCAATATCAAGCTAGCCGTGAGTCATACTTGTCAGAACTCCTTCTGACTCAGTGAATTATTATCTCCATAATAATTCACTCGACTCATCGACTGCGGACGTACTAGGCCACTACGCCGTAGTCCCCAGACGATATAGGGGAAGCCAATCCTTTGGGCCTATATGTCCTCAGTAGCTATGTACCTATAGTCCCTCTCCATCTAATATCCCAGAGACCGTATATCGGGCATGGTGCTATCGAGCCCATATGATTTCAATCGAGTCTTGCTCTAATCGAATTCTCTTGAAGAATTCTTTCTCTCTCAATCCGAATGACCCTGGCCAAAGATTTGCTTGAGCAAGAGCACATGGGATATTCCTCTCATGATACCGAGAGTGGATGATCTTTTATTGACACTTAATTGCCCTCGTAAGGTTGGCTGTTACTCCTAATAACCAGTTGTACTAGATCTGGAACTTCCAAACCTATAAGTACGATATCAAAAAGTGGAGTTCTCATACAGGACGTCCTTGGTGTCTCAAGTCTAAGGACCAGATACACTACTGGGACTACGGAATCGCTATCTAACGTGAGGTATTAATAACCATCCAACATTCCGTAAGCAGATCAATCAGTGAACTCATTCTCCAATGAGCACCTGTATTGTATCCTTAGTGCCCCCACATAAGTAGCTATGAGACCAGCCACCTTCATTATATAGACGGGTATATAGCACACCAATCTATCTGATTATCTCGATGTCCCTCTCAAGTAACCTATGACCAGGATTATTTAGGGTCTATATTTAAAGGTGAATCGTCTCATTATCATGATCTCATCATGATCTGATTCCCATTGCACAGATATAAGGGCATCACAATATACATCCAGATAATACGAGAAAATGCCAATAAGCATAAGCAAAGAGATTGATGCAACGTGTTACAAGTGTCATCACTCATGTAATTGGCTTGTACGACACCTATAACTAGCAACGACTACTGCCTTGCATAGGCAACGGGCAGCCGCCTTGCTTGCGCACGGTGGCCTCCACGCAACGCACAGCGGCCGCAGCCTACTGCGCATAGTGGCCTTAGCCTGCTGCACACCGGCAACCGCAACCATTGCGGTGGTCACCTCACATGCGCATGGGCTGCTGCCATGCACACCGATGGCTGCCACGTGCAAGGTAGCCATCGCGGGCTCCTTTCCCACTGACGCTACCTCAATAGACAATTGACTCGTTCGTAACTTTTGCACAAGCACCATCTCTGATTGATCCACCGAGCAACAATAGTTGCTTCTTCTACTGCCTTCATTTGTGTTAACAAATTTTATGTAGAAGGATCACTCTTCAGATCTGGGAAACCATGTCAAACACAGTAAGAATGCGTAAAACAATTCTACGCGATTAAACACAACACATGTAGTTTATAAGCCAATCATCGCATGATAAACTTGGCTCTGATACCACTACTAGGAAATCATAGAATCGGCATCTCATGCATAGCAAAAAATAAAAACAAGACCAGATTTCCCATAGTTACATACTTGGCCGTTGTGCGACAATTGGTGCGTGAAAAATCATAAATCCAAAATACCACACGTATCATATCAAAAGCATTACTTGGGGAGTGATAGGGGTATTAAGTATGACGAGACACCTGGTCTTCGGTCGTACACCCGGATGACGTCATCGCCCCTCCTGCGCTCCATAACACCCGCGATTTGACCGCCCGACGTCGCTTCTCCTCAGCATCGCCCCAACTACTCGCCCAGTTGACCACGGCACCGACCTGCGAGGTCAGGCCCGTACGCCACCTGCAGACAGTCGGAAGCATGCCCTCCGTCCGACCTATTTAACCCGAACAGGTAAGACAGGAGGAGGGCTGATCTGATCAGAGCTGATCTTTCTAGGGATCTCTTTCCAGGACCCTTTCTTCTCTTGAACACTCCGAGAGGTGAGTAGATTCGAACACCCCCGCAATTCTCTCTGGGGAACTCCGACCGATGGGCCCGCACTGACTTGGGCGTCGGAGGGGTCGGGCGGAGCATCCGACCCGCCTTGCTGCAGGTCTCGTTCGGCGTCGGAGTGTCTGCGTCGCCTTCGGAGTCGGTCGGAGGCGGGGCGGGAGCCATCGGCGGGCCCGAGCGTCAGAGCGACCCCGGTTTCAGTTCGCGCCGTGCGCCCGGGTCATGGTAAAGGTTGTTTCCCCTAGCAGTTGGCGCTAGAAGGAGGGCCTCTGCAGCCGAAGGACTACTGCTCTGCCCTTAACGACACATGGGCGAAAGGTCGTTTCCGGTGGCACCTCGGCGGGAGTCGCATGAACCTCCGAACCCGGAGAGACGATCCTGCCACAACTATAGATCGCTCTTTGGAATATATTTAGCGGCCGGGCTCTACCCGCCAAGTCGGGTTCCGCTTCCCCACCATCACGGTGGAGGCTTTTCGAGACCTTTCCCAGCAGTCGGACCACAGCAATCTTGTCGGTGTCCTCCTCGCCTACTCGAGGCGGCGCGACCCTCAAAGGCCGGAACCTCTCCCCGGCATCGGAGGCGTCGCCGGTACCATCTTCTCCAGCCTCCGCCGGGTTCGGGGCGGAACCGGGCTCTTGAAAAACCTGGGCGTCCACTTTGAACTCGGCGGTGTCTTGAACTTCAGCGGACCTATTTGGGCTCAAATCCGGTCCATCGCCGCGTGCGGAGGAGAGTGCAAAGGGCGTCGCAAGTCAAAGACGGCGAGAGGAAGTGCCCCCCAGAGTCCACGTTCGCGGCGACATGCAGGGAATACCCGGTGCCCTTGAACTTCCATCTCCCTCCGCCGACCTTTATGATGGAGTCGGTGATCGGCCGATCACGTCGCGCCTTCCGGGCTCAAATGGCCCTATATGGAACCGGGCGCCTTGATGTGCGGGCGTTCCCACCACGTTGAAAGGATCCGCGTACATGTACGATTACCTTAAGAAGCGGGTCGATAACATCCTTAGAACAGCTCGACAAGGACTTCGGGCTACGCTTTTTGGCGTTTGTGCGACCAAAGCCTTCTGTCGCGCTCCTCACGGGTTTGAAGCAAAGGAGGGCGAACCCTCTCCCGCCGTGCGAAGGTTCACCACGGAGTGCGGGAGTTATCGGATGCTCACCCATCGTTATTGGTGCGAGGCATTCATGATGGGGCTCCGGCCGTCGAGGTTCTCTTGGTCCTTGGTGGAAGCGACCCCGCGTCCATCGCGGAAATGTTCCGAGCGAGTCAATGCGTGGCGGCCGAGTCACGGATGTCGGGAAGGAAGGAAGAAACGGCCGAGGGCATCCTACTCCATCCGTCGGGAAGCGACAACGGCGGGAGTCCCGCACCAAGGCGCGCATGGGCCGCCCCGACCCATCTGTGGCCGAGCCGCCTCCCTCCCCCTTGAAGGCGTCTCGGGCGCAAATATTCCTCCAGATAAAGGCGGGAATGCTCGAGCCGCCCCGGATGAAGGGCGGCGGCGGCCGATAGCACCGTATTGCCGCTTCCGCCGGCAAAGCGGACATGACGCGAGCAATGCTACGAGCTGAAGCGACAAATTGAAGAGCTGATCCGAAGAGGTCACCTCGATCAATACCTCCAGCATCCGCGGGCACCATCCCTGCGCCCCGAAGGCCCGGTCGAGCAACACATCGACGTGATCACCGGGGGACCCGCCGCTGGAGGACATAGCGCTTCGGGTCGAAGGGCTTACGCCCGAGCCGTTGCGACCGGGGAATATCACCCTCCCTCCGAGCCGGAGATCACATTCCCCTCAGGGGATATGGGAGTAACAGAGCATGACGATGCGCTGGTGGTGTCGGCCCGAATTGCCAACGCACAGGTCCGAAGGATTATGGTCGACACTGGCAGCTCGGCCGACATCCTCTACTTCGAGGCCTTTCTGAAGTTGGGGTTGCCGAAGGAAGCCCTGAAGCCTTTGCACTCGGCGCTCACCGGCTTCACTGGCGACTCGATCTCGCCGCGGGGTGCGGTAACCCTACCATTGACCCTCGGCGATTCCCCGGAGGCCAAAACTCTGCTGGTAACTTTTCTGGTGGTCGACCTCCCTACTGCGTACAACACCATCCTAGGCCGACCCACCCTCAACAGGCTAAGGGCCGTTCTATCCACATACCACCGGACGCTGAAGTTCCCCACCAGCGCCGGAGTCGGGGAGGTTCGGGGAGATCCTCAGGAGTCCAGACGGTGTTACTTGACGGCGACCTCCCTGGGTAAGAGGAAAAGGCCGGAACCGCCCCTCGAAGACCCACGCGGGACGCAGCGCCCGACCGAGCATCCCGAGCCGACAAACCCGGCGGTTAATATTCCGCTGCAAGATGACCGTCCCGATCGGACAGTCGGGATCGGCCCGGACCTGGATAATCAAGAGCGGGCGCAGCTCATCAGCCTCCTCCAGGAAAGCGCCGATGTCTTCGCCTGGACAGCTGCCGACCTCCCGGGAATCGACTCCGAAGTCGCCCAACACCATCTACACATTTCCCCGACTGCCCGCTCGGTGAGACAGAGACCTCGGCCTCAGTCCCTCGAGCGCCAACAAGCTGTGCAGAAGGAAGTCGACAGGCTCTTGGCGTCTGACTTCATTGAGGAGGTCCGGTACCCTCGATGGCTGTCAATGTAGTCCTCGTCAAGAAGCCTAATGGAAGTGGAGGATGTGTGTTGACTACACCGATCTAAATCGTGCTTGCCCGAAGGATTGCTTCCCCTACCTAGGATCGACCAGCTGGTCGACTCAACGTGGTACGCGCTTCTCCTTCATGGATGCCTACTCCGGTTACAACCAGATCCGGATGGCCCCCGAGGATCGGCAACATACAACCTTCCACACACCCCAAGGAGCCTACTTCTACAAAGTTATGCCATTCGGGTTGAAGAATGCAGGCGCCACCTACCAAAGGATGGTGAACAAGGTGTTCGCCCGGCAAATAGGGCGAAACATGGAGGTATACGTTGACGATATGATCGTGAAAAGTCGCACAGGGGCTGCACACCTCGACGACTTGCGGGAAACCTTCTCTACGCTGAGAAGACACGGGATGCGCCTTAATCCGGCCAAGTGCATCTTCGGCGTGACATCGGGGAAGTTCCTCGGGTTTATCATACACGAGAGAGGAATTGATGCCAACCCCGAGAAGATCCGAGCTCTCACCGACATGAGATCTCCGAGCACAGTAAAGGAGCTTCAGTGCCTTAACGGAAGGATAGCGGCTCTGTCCCGGTTTCTATCGGTCGGGAGATAAGTGCCTTCCTTTCTTACGAGTCCTCAAGGACCCAAAGAACTTCCAATGGACGGCCGAATGCGAGGAAGCCTTCGCCGGCCTGAAGCAGCACTTATCCAAGCTACCCCGACTTACCTCGGTGTCTGCGCTAGAAAAACTTACCCTCTACCTGGCGGCATCTCAGCATGCAGTGAGCTCGGTGCTTGTGAAAGAAGCCCCCGATGCGCAACACCCGATTTACTACACCAGCCACGTGCTGCGTGGGCCGGAGCAGCGCTATCCTCCCATTGAAAGGCTGGCATTGGCACTTATTCTAGCGGCTCGGAAGCTACGCCCCTACTTCCAAGCCCATACGATTGAGGTATTGACCGACCAACCCCTGCGTCAAGTTCTTTCTAAGTTTGACGTAGCAGGGCGTCTCCTAAAGTGGTCGGTGGAGCTATCCGAGTTCGACCTCTGCTACAAGCCGAGAACAGCCATCAAGGCCCAGGCCTTGGCCGATTTCATCTCGGAGTTGACACCACCGGAAGCAGAAAGCGTTGAGCAAATCCACCGAGACTGGATGCTGCACGTGGATGGGTCTTCCAGCTCCAGGGGAGCCGGCGCCGGACTCATTCTGGAGGACCCCGACGGACACGCTTTCGAGCGTTCCCTCCGCTTCGGTTTCGCGGCCACAAACAATGAGGCCGAATACGAGGCGCTGTTGGCAGGCCTCCGTTTGGCGGCCGAGATGCAACTAGGAGCAATCCACATTCTCACGGATTCCCAACTTGTCGCCGAGCAAGTTGGTGGAGAGTATCGGGCGCGGGACTCGACCATGTCCAGATACCTGACCGAGGTAAAAGCCCAAACTTCTAACTTTCCACGCTTCACTCTGTCCAGGGTGCCCAGGTCCCAGAACGAGCGGGCAGACCAGCTCGCGAAATTGGCCTCGGGAGCCGATCCGGAGGAACATCCCGAGGTCGAGGAGCTGACACACCGGTCGGTGGCCATCATGGAGATCGGGGACCCCGGAGTCCCGACCACCCCACCTACGTGGATTCAGGAAATCTTGAAGTACAAGCGAGGATCCTGCCGGCGGATGGGGTCAAGGCACGGCGGCTCCGCCGGACTCAGGCGGGGTACTGCGAAATCGGCGACCGGCTCTACAAAAGGTCGTTTTCCCACCCCCTACTACGATGCTTAGACCCCGATGAGGCGGAACTGATTCTCGCCGAGGTCCACGGCGGGATTTGTGGGGAGCACATGGGCGGCCGAACTTTGGCCTTCAAAATACTGCGCCAGGGCTATTACTGGCCTACGCTGCACCGAGGCGCCAAGGCTTTCGTGCGGCGGTGCGACACTTGCCAGCGCCAGGCCCGCGCCCCGCAGCTCCCTGCGGTCCCGCTCGCCTCCATGGATTGCGCCTGGCCCTTCGCTCAATGGGGAATGGACCTCTTGGGGCCGTTCCCCCCGGCGTCCGGCCAGCGGAGACATATCATCGTGGGGATAGATTATTTCACTAAGTGGGTGGAAGCCGAGCCCCTGGCAACCATTACAGCCGAACGGGTCGAACAGTTCGTATGGAAGAACATCGTGACCCGATTCGGTCTGCCCAACGTTATCATCACTGATAACGGAACCCAGTTCGCCAGCACTCGGTTCTCGGAGTTCTGCGCGACTTATCACATCCAGTTGAGGTTTAGCTCGGTGGCCCACCCCCAGACCAACGGGCTCGCTGAGGTGACCAACCGATCTATCCTGGATGGACTTAGGAAAAGGACTTTGGAAGCCCGATCGAGCTGGGTCGATGAGCTCCCGAACATCCTATGGTCTTTGCGGACTACCCCGAAGACGGCTTCGGGCGAGTCCCCCTACAGCCTGGCATTCGGCGTGGAAGCAGTCCTACCAGCCGAGTTGGTCATCCCAACATTCCGGGTGGAGAACTACGAGGAGTCCACCTCGGCCCAGGGAGTTCGGGCTGGCCTAGACCTGCTAGAAGAACGCAGGCCAGCGCGCGTAAAAATCTTTGGCGTACAGAGTGTTGCCGGGAGTTACAACAAGAGGGTGCGCCCTCGACCCTCGGGATGGGTGACTTAGTCCTCATGGCGGAAGTAAGCGACCCGCCCACTCAAGAGGCAAGCTTGCACCTAAGTGGGAAGGCCCCTACCGAGTAATCAAGGTAGTCAGGCCAGAGCGTTAGGCTCGTGACTATGGTAGCGATAGTTCACGAGGACTTGGAGCGTCAGAACCTTAAGAAATATTTTGTTTAAGGACAAAGCGGAAGTAAATACCGGACTCGGGCCATTGGAAAGAAGTCGAAGATTGTATTAAGAAGGCAAATTTGTATTACCAAAAGGTGGATTACAAAATGGGCCCCTAGTGGGGAAAGAGGTATTACAAAAACAAGGAAGACCCTCCAAAAAGAAGAAAAGAGGTCCTCGGGCGCGGCCGGGAAGGCGTCGTCGAAAGGAACCTCGCCCGGGCATGTCGACCCCATGATCTTGGGGCATGAGGCGAAGGATTCTCCTACCATCGAGCACGGAGGACATGCTCGGGCGGGCAGGGCAACCTTGTACCCATACTGCGTCGATACCCGGCCGTCCGGTCCAGGCGAGGAGGAAGCCCTCGGAAACTTCTTATAGCGTCGGCGGCCTCCGGTCCTTCTCGCCGCGCCTTCCGCCGCGGCAAGGGCCTCCTGGCGGCCTTGGCTCGGCCTCCTCGAGTCAGCGGCCAATTCGGCCTCCTTCATCGAGGCGGTTCTCGGCTTCTCCGTCGGAGGAGCCGCGATCCGGCCTCATCGCGAGGCGACCTCGAGCTCGGCGGTCGACAGCGCAACTTCGGCGCCCATGTCCGCCGCGTTGCTCGGCGGCGGCAACGCCTCGGGTCCCGACCCGCTCGGGCTTCCTCGGTGTGGCGCAACTCCAAGTTGCGCTCGCCCAGGCCGTGCACCAATCGACCGGAGTCATGCACCCGGTCGAGGAGGGCCGTGGTGTAGTGGAGGTTCTGCACAAGGAGAAAGAACGCTGAAAGTGATGAACAGAGCTCAGCCAAGAAGATACACGCAAGATGGTGCTTACCCACAACACCGACTTGGCGGACTTGGCGATCAGCGCTTCCGTGGGGAGCGTGTATAGATCCCGAGCCATGTCGGGATGGAGCGCCCCCCGGAGGTAGCTGGCCGAGGGCTCTCCCCCGACCCACACCTTGTCCCCTCGGGACAGACCATGCCACCGGGCCACGAGAGGGTCGCTCAGCGGCGAAGGACCTCCCCATCACTCGGGAAAGGCAGGTGATCCTTCCCGGCGTGACCCGGCACAAGTCCTTCATGGCTGGAGGGCTGGCCCTTCCGATCGTCCACAGGTGAGCCAGCACTCTCGGTAGGGGTGGAGGTTCCCGATCGTTCGGACGCCCCGGCGGGCACGGGCGCCTCCAGGTTCACCACGTCCTTGGCCTTGGCCTTTTTCTTCGGGCGCCCCTCCTCAACGGTGCGCGGGGAGCCACCCCCCGCCCGCTTAGAGACCGCCGGAGAGCGCGGAGATGGTCCCCTCGGAGCACCCGAGTCGTGGAAGGACCGCAGGTTCACCATCCCTGCAAAGAACGACAGATATGTCAGAAGATAGAGTATGGCAGCAATCCAAAAAGAGGCGAGACAACGACGGCCTACCCAGAGAGCGCGGACTTAGTCCGGCCTCCACCAGCCACTGCTCCGACATGTTGCGGATGGCTTGCGAGGAAGGGAGGATTACCCTCAGCTGCTCGAGGTGAGCGCGCTCCTCGGCATTGAGCTTCGGGGCAGCATTATCGATGGTTCTAGACGACCATCGAACCCCGAAACCCCAGTCCTTTTGGCACTGGACAAAAAAGAAGCGCCTCTTCCACCCTTTGTTATTGGTGGGGGCGCCGCTAACCCGGAACCCTGGTCGTGCGGCCAGGAAGTATCCCCCCGACCCCTTGAAGAGGCGAAAGCAGGAGAGGAAGAGGTTGCGGGTCGGGGCGATGTTGGCGTAATGGCATTCCCCCAGGAAAGCCACCAAATACCGCCATGAGTTGGGAGTTATCTGGGGAGGCGAAATCGCCACGGGGAGATGCAGATCGATGATTGGAGTGCGGGGAAGGCGCGGGCCGGCCTCTAGGGCATCGGCGGTCAGGGCAAAGCCCTTGGGAACCGGGTCAAAGCCCGCTGTCCCGGCCGGCGGAGGTTGAACTCCTCGGGATGCATGCCGTGCCGCGGAGAATCCCCACCATACGCTCGTCAAGATGGAGTCTTGGTCATGCGGCCACATTAAGGCCTCTAACGCACGCGCGCCGCTTCATCGAGGAAGGGCTGGAAGGAGGAGATGAAGGGAGAGCGGCGGCGAGTTGTAATGTGATGGGGAGGAGGAGGAAGAAGCGAGAGGAAGAGGAAGTGGAAGGAAGACCCATCGCGCACTAACCTATAATGGAAGAAATCGTGGAAGAAGTTAAAGGGCAGCGGAGCCTATGGAGAAAACTTGAAGGAAGACGACGGCAGGACAAGAGATGAAAACTCCGCTGATAAAGTGATAGAGAGACGCGGAGCTCCCTATTTATAGAAAAAGGGGGCCTCGACCTTTCGCCTCCCGAGGCAGGCGACAGCATGACACCGCCACAGCGCCCAATAGCATCACATCGGGCAGTCGAAGCGCCGGCGTCATATTAATGGAAGGCTGACGTGTACACCCCCGGGTAGAAACTTACCCGCGCGCCCGGTATCCTCGATTCCAGCAACCGCACTATCGCGAGCCGTTTTTCGAAGCGGCACGCAGGCGGTTCAGTTTTCTAGGTCTTGAGCAGCAGCTCGACCACTAATATTGGGCCTTGGCGGCGGCGGCCACATCCCGAGCAGGTTCGGCGATTCTGGTCTTCTAGGTCTTGAGCAGCAGCTCGACCACTGGTATTCTGGGCCTTGAGCGGTGGCTCGGCCACACACATCCCGAACGGCGGTTCGGCTATTCTGGTTTTCTAGGTCTTGAGCAGCAGCTCGACCACTGGTATTCTGGGCCTTGAGCAGCGGCTCGGCCACACACATCCCGACGCGGTTGGCGATTCGTATTCTAGGTCTTGAGCAACGGCTCGACCATCGGTCTTCGGGCACAGCGGCTCGGCCACACATATCCCGAACGGAAGTTCGGCTATCATGGTTTCTCAGGTCGTGTGCGTGACCTCGACCCCTTGCACCAAAATGACGGGTCGGTAAGCAGGGAGGACCTGGCGCGTCTCAACCCCTGACTTCCGGACGTCGGCAGCTTGCATATCGGCGTCTCTCGACTTTATCCCGAGCAGCGGTTCGCTATTCTGGTTTCGGGCCTTGGCGCGGCTCGGCCACACATATCCCGAACGGCAGTTCGGCTATCTTGGTTTTTCAGGTCGTGTGCGTGACCTCGACCCCTTGCACCAAAATGACGGCCGGGTAGCGAGAGGACCTTGCGCGTCTCAACCCCGACTTCCGGGCGTCGGCAGCAGCGGTATCGGCGTCTCCTCGACCCCCTTTATCCCGAACGGCAGTTCGGCTATTCTGGTTTCCCAGGCCTTGAGCGGCGGCTCGGCCACACACATCGAGCGGCGGTTCGCTATCATGGTTTTTCAGTGCGTGTGTGACCTCGACCCTAGTACCCAACGACGGCGGGTAATGCGAGACTTGCGTCGCCTCCCTTACCTCGGCGGCTGCTCACCCATCGTTCAACGGGCCTAGCGCGAGTCTCAACCCCCGATTACGGGCGTCGGCAGCAGCGAAAATCGGGCGTCTCCTCGACCCCATATATCCCGACGGCGATTGGTACATGATCTTGGCGGCGGCTCGATCGCCGGCATCCTAGGCCTTGGCGGTGGCTCGGCCCTATATCCCGACGCGGTTCGGTGACTGTAACTTTCGGGTCTTGAGGTTCCTCGACCCCCTTTATCCCGAGCGGTTGATTCACGGAGATCTCGAGCTTCCTCGATCGCCGGTTTTCCGGGTCTTGGCGGCGCCTCGACCCCTATCACTGCAAAATTGGTCAATTATGACACGACACGGTAGAACTTCCGCCCGAGATCTCGATCGGCAACGAGTTCTTCGAGCAACACCCTCCAAATTGTCCCGCGAGTGGCTTTTGAGGGGGTAGTGATAGGGGTATTAAGTATGGCGAGACACACTGGTCTTGATCAGTACACCGGATGAGCGTCATCGCCCTCTGCGCTCCATAACACCCGCGATTTGACCGCCCGGCGTCGCTTCTCCTCAGCATCGCCCCAACTACTCGCCCAGTTGACCACGGCACCGACCTGCGAGGTCAGGCCCGTACGCCACCTGCAGACAGTCGGAAGCATGCCCTCCGTCCGACCTATTTAACCCGAACAGGTAAGACAGGAGGAGGGCTGATCTGATCAGAGCTGATCTTTCTAGGGATCTCTTTCCAGGACCCTTTCTTCTCTTGAACACTCCGAGAGGTGAGTAGACTCGAACACCCCCGCAATTCTCTCTGGGGAACTCCGGCCGACGGGCCCGCACTGACTTGGGCGTCGGAGGGGTCGGGCGGAGCATCCGACCCGCCTTGCTGCAGGTCTCGTTCTCGACGTCCGGAGTGTGCCGTCGCCTTTCGGAGGAGTCGGTCGGGAGGCGGGAGCAGGAGCCATCGACGGGCCCGAACCGTACCGAGACGACCCCCCGGTTTCCGGATTCCGCGCCGTGCGCCCCGGGGTCACGGTAAAAGGTTGTTTTCCCCTAACAGGGAGATTGTATATTCCCAAAAATTTCAGATCTACTAAAGAGGATGAAGGAGCACTAGCATACATCTCTCTATTGGTAATCTATATAGCGGACACAACGACGACGCTCCTTAGATCACCGCGGGATCACTCTCTCCTCATGCACCACGAGGCTGCTGGGGCCAAGGAGGAGGAGAGGATGCTAAAGAGAATAGGAGGGGTGACTTCTAAGAGCCCTAGCCTATGAACTAGGTAGTTCCTCCTATTTATAGACGTACAGGAAGCTTATCCTTAATGGATCCTATTCACATTATATCTCTATCCTGTTCACATTGGATCTCTATCCAATTATCCAGTTGGATCTCTATCCAATTGGATCTAATTCAATCATCTAATTGGATCTCATCTAATCATCCAATTGGATCTTATCCATAGGATCTAAAATAGGGGCTTCGTAGATATCTTATATCCACACCTCTACTCGTCGCAATATCCACCTAATGTGTGTGACCCTCTAGGTCCGATATCGAGCTGGCCATGAGTTGCTCTCATCAGAACTCCTTCTAACTCAGAACTCTTTCTTATATAGTGAATTATTATCTTCATAATAATTCACTCGACTCATCGATTGTGGACGTACTATGCCACAGTCCCCAGACGGTACAAGGGGATCTAATCCATCGAACTTATGTGTCCTCAGTTACCATGTATCTATAGTCCCTCATCTATCTAATATTCCAAAGATCGTATATCGGGCATGATAAAGTCAGGCCCATATGGAATCCTGTCCGAGTCTCGCTCTAATCGGATTCTCCTAGAGAACTCCTCTCTCAATCCGAATGACCATAGCTAGGGATTTTATCTAAGCGAGCATACACGGGATATATCTCTCACGATATCGAGAGTGGATAATCCTCTATTGACATGCAATTGCCTTTCTAAGGTTGGCTACTATTTCCGAGAACCAACTATACTAGATCTGGAGCTTTTCAAACCTATAAGTCTGGTGTCAAAGAATGGAGTACTCAAACAAGACATCTTTGATGTCTCAAGTCTAAGGACCAAACACACAATTAGGACTACGGAATCACTATCTGACGTTAGGTATCATTAACCATCTAACATTCTGTAAGCAAATCAATCAGTAAACTTATTCTCCAATGAGCACCTGCACTATACCTCTAGTGTCCCTACACAAGCGACAATGAGACCAGTCACCTCCATCATATAGACGAGTATACAATAAACTAGTCTATTCGATTATCTCGATGTCTTATTCAAGTAACCTATGACCAGAATGATTTAGGATATATGTTTAAAGGTGAATCAATCTCATTATCGTGATCTCATCATGATCTGATTCCCATTGCGCAGATCCAAGGACATCATAATATTCATCCAGATAATGTGAAAAAATACCAATAATAATATAAAAAGAGATCAATGTAACATGTCACAAGTGCCATCACTCACATGATTGGCTTGCAGGGCACCTATAACTAATAAGAAGTTCATCAGAAGGTCACCAAAAGTATACCGGGAGAAATAATAACATGCCGGATAACTAAGATTCGTGTCTTGTAGGTGTTTATGTCTTAATTGTCAAAAGTTAGGTCAAAATTGAGTTGGTTTTGGGTGTAACTATATCAACTCAATTAGCAGTAAATTAAGCCTAAATTAGGACTGATTTGGACTCATTAAGAGGCCCATTCAGTGGCCCAAAAGTTGCTACAGGTAGTGGCACCGCCAGACTGGCGAAGGAACTGCTTATGAGTTGAAAAAGTGAAAAAATACACTTTTCCAAGCTGTAGGCGATGGTACCACCCAGTCTGGGTGGTGGTACCACCCAACATTAAAGCTGTCAGGCAGTGGTACCAAACCAACCTAACGGTAGCACCGCCAGAACCTCTATTTTCGAGGTTCTATGGGCGATGGCACCACCCGTACTTGGAAGACCCAAAAATTTAAATTTTGACTTCGTTTTTGAAGCCAATTAAAATCTATAAATACCCCTTACTTCTCAGCTGCTTGCACATAGAGAAGTGAATAAGTTAGAACCGAAATTATAGTGAAATAGCTTTTAAAAAATTGAGAGTTCACTTCCACCATTTCAAAGTGTAAAAGCTTGTAAAAGGAGAGTGAGCCACTTGTAAAAGTTCTATAAAGACATGATTGATCTTTGCCCTTAAAGAAAGAGCGATAGTGGAAGCCGGTGACCTCATCAGAGGATGTATCAAAAATGGACATAGGTCGGATGATTGAACCACTATAAAATTGGTGCATTCTTCTCTTGGTGCATAATTTACTTTTGCTGCATTCAATTTATACTTCATTGCAACTATCCAATCTCCTCTTCTCTACTCTCTTATAAACTCACTTGAGTCAATGTCTTTCCGAAATGGTTTTCGTTGAATGAAAAATTTTCATCGCATGAAGTTTTCTGAAATCATTTAAATTGTCGAGTTTTATCTGCTGCACTAATTCACTCCAGCCCCCCACCTCCCTCTTAGTGCCATTCTTGATCCTAATAGATATCACAATATAAATTTTAAATATGATACCAAATTAGTACGATACCATACATTTCAAGCAATCACGATATAAGCATTCATCAATTTGTCATTTTCTCCCCCTTTGTCATCAATAGAAAGGAAATAGGCAATCATCAATTTGACTTTTCATTTGTGAAGAAAATAAATAAACTAGCTCTACTCTTTCTAGCATTCCTTTGTAGCTTTGAAGTAGGTAAGTTTGCAAAAATAAACAAACTAGCACAACTTTGCTAGCTCTTTTCGTTGGATGAGCATGTCTTTTCTTCAAAAGAAAAGGAGGGAGTTCATTTATTAAGAATAATTTTGCTATCAAAAGTCCATGAATAAAATAAGAAAAAAAATTCATTAAAGCTATCAAAAATTCATCAAACTTCTACTTTCATCAAGAGCTAAAGGACTTATGACATAAAAATGTGGATAGAAAGGAGAGGCTTATTATTATCATTGCAAAAATTCACACAAGATTCAAGTGTATCAATGAAATCTGTGAATGATACTTTAATCAATTAAATCCGTGTATGACACTTTGATCAATAGCAAGGGGGTTCTAAGAGTATCAAAATTCATTGAGTGATGGATCAAGGGTATTAAAAAAAATCATGAAATAAACTCGATACCAAGATAAAAGGAATATGATACGAAATAAATTTGATAAAAGCTCTATTTATGAAAAATCAAAAAAGTCCAAAAAAGTATACAAGAAACTCATGCATTCAGACAATTTAACATTCTTAATTAGTAGATCACATGAAACTTAAAAGGAAATGTATACCATTACAACATAGAGAATATAGAAAGAGTTAAAAAGTACATTACAACACATAAAGTTATAGTACACAAGAAGTATATCATAGAGTTCTTAAAAATACAAGCTACTCATCGGGTGGTACACCAAAATATCTAAACAATGTATTAAGTTAACGATGAACTTATCACACTTTAGTTAAGATCTAATCTTGTCGTAATTCAAATTGAACTTATCGTGATTCAAATTGATCCAGTCGAGTCATTATGGGGTTGGTAGATGATGAAGGTGCTAGATCCGTCGATGCTACCTCAAAGAGACTAGTGAGAGGAGATTGATTTCCCCTAAATACTAGTGTTTCAAGTTCTGGTTCAAGAGGAGGAGGATCGGTTCTTGTAGGTATCCTAGTCCAAATGTCATTTCTTATTGTATACCTTAATCATCTCAGTAGGTTTCTATTGATTACATTAAATCTATCTACCTTTATGGTTTCCTTATTTGGTGGTATTATAATATCATGTGCATGAATTAGCCTAGTGATTAAACCACTCACTCTATGAAAGCATTAAATCTTTTGTTGATAGTTCGATCATGTTTTATCGTATTAGGTATCCAAAGCAATTTTGATATCTGGCCATGATCCAATACATCGTTCCCAACTCCATTTGATTTGCCTCATCATGATGATATTATTTTGGAAGCAAAATACTTATTATGATATGATGAAGTACTTTAGAATTAAAGGGTAGCAAATGTTCACAATTCTTAGGAACGATCAACAAATTTGGGTTTCCAAAAATGATACCTAAGGCTTCGAAGTAAGTGATTCCAACTGCATCTAGGTCCCATTGAGCTCTAAAGTAGCAGCCTCTTCTTTTCTCGAAAATTCCTATAAGGTTGCAAATTACACTATTCGTAATTGATATATGATGCTCTAGGAGGTAAGTTGATACCCTATCATCTTTATCTACATTTAAGTTGTTGTAAAATAAACAAACAAGTCCCCTAATTCTTCTATATCTATATATTTTTCCTTGTGTATACTCCTAGATTCAAAGTTTGGAAACTTAAGGGCATTTTCATTTGAGTTAAAGAGAATAGGGTCATAGGACTCATCTACTCTCCTCTTCCCCTTGCCCCTTGAGGATCTTCTAGGTGTCATAGGTCTACAAGTATTATATTAAAAGAAACCAACGTAAAAGGGCAAAATCATTACATGAATTAAGGGAAAAGTTTCAAAGATTACCTTTGTAGTGATCTTCCAAAGTAGAGTGAGATTGATCCCAAGATTTGTGGAGAAGAGAGGCCCTCTTGGTTTTCTAGAGAAGTGGTAAGGTGAATGAGAGGTAGGGAGGATTGGGGGCAGTGTGTGTGAAGAGTTGGGGTCGGTTCTATCGCTGGCCCTAAAGTGCCCTTTAATAGGGCAATCTAAGTCGGTGCCATCGCCTAAGAACAGAGTATTCTAGTGGTGCTACTATCAGTTCTAGCGGTGCCACCGCTGGGGCACTCCCTTAGGCGTATTTAGGGCTGCAAAGTTTTTATCACTTGATCTATTGAGCTTTCTCATTTAACAACTATCCTATAGTGAGGCTAACATTGAATATTTGACTCAATTATTGAGTGATTAATCAAACAAAATAATGTCATTTATATCATTCAAAGCCCTTTTGTTTATCAATTTGAATGAACTTCTTATTTCATATGAGAAACATAACTTATCAAACCTTTTCAATAGAGATTCAATCATATAAAGAGGTTTTACATGATGAGATGTCATGATCATCAAAAGATTCATGAATATTTTCTTTAATCGATTAGGAGGATCAAGGGAGAATGGTTAATGAAAAAGTTGACAATTTGAATATTAAGAGAGGAGTTTAGATAAGCATTTTTAAGAATTATGAAAGCTTGAATACCAATATACTATAAGCGAAATCAAGGTTACCATCAAAATCACTTTTCGAGAAATCTAACAAAGATAATTTAGCTAGTATCCCTTAGTCTCAACACTAGTATGTTATAGCATCATTATTCAAAATCGAAGGTTAACATATAAATGATCAACATGTTTTAATCAGTATGCAATCAATGATCTTTCATTGTTGTTTTAGCTAGTGAGCTTCATTATGAGCATGCATCATCGAGGTACCATTTCTCACTCCTAGCTTGAGATTATAAACATATCTACAAGAAATGGTAGTTTTTAGGTACTCATTTGACTTTGGGTACCTCATAAATTGATCTACCTAACTTGCCATTTTGCATAGAGTCCTTTATAGTTCCTCTAAGAACCCAAATTAACTTATGTGGACTATATCTCTTAAATGGACACTTATGAGCATAATGACTAAGTTTGCAAAAAAAATTACATTTGATGCAGGGTGAAACATGCAAGGTAGGGCTTTTAATAAGGATGGTTGGCTTTTGATGAGTGTTACTCACAAAACTGATTCTATCTCTTCTATGAACATGACCCTTATTGGTAAGGATCATATTCAAGGATTTGCTATCAATCTTAAACTTTTCTAGAGTTTCAATTAGTAGCACGTTTTCCTTTTTAAGTGCCTCTAAATGTCCACACTTGGTGTATGGAGGCGATATATCATTGTCATGCTTAATTTTTAATTTATCAAATTCACTAATTAGGAAGTCAGGCTCTTTTTTTAATAATTTATACTTTTTACTAACTGTTTTACATTCATCAAATAAATCATGAAAAGCACTCAATAATTTATCGAAAGATAAATTAGCATCTAATGAATTGCTTACCTCATCATCAATTGCCACTAGTGCGTAGTTTGCAACCTCCTTGTTATTTTACTCCTCATCTTCGGAACTGCTCGAATCATCCCACATAGCCTTGAACACTTTCTTCTTCGGTTGCTTCTTCTTCACTTAGGGATATTCACTTTTGAAGTGTCCCGGCTTCTTGCATTCGTAGCAAATAATTTGTTCTTTCTTGAGTTCAATTTTGTTCTTAGTGTCATTTTTAAATTTGTTTCTTTTTATGAATTTTTTAAATTTTTTTGTTAAGAGTGTCAAGTCATCATCATTATCCTCATCACTTTAGCTTTCTCTCAAGTGGCCTTCATAAGTTCTAAGTGTTCGAATCAGTTCGGTACTAAGAAGGGGGGGTGAATTAGTGCAGCGGTAAGATTACAACAAATTTGATAATTTTAGAAAACCCATACGATAAAAACTAATTTCTATGGAAGCTTTCGATGATTAAGTACATGTCAGAAATGTTTCAAACTTGAAAGCGATTCGTAATGAATAAGGGCAGTGATGAGGAAGTAGAGTAGCAAAGTAAATATGATTTTGTTAAGACCCTTTAGGGTTTTACTATAGAAAAGAGGAAGTAGTAGAAGAAATGGGAAAGAAAAAGAGTTTAATCACTTCGAAGGGATCGGCCTCCTAGGTTTAGCTAAAAGACTAAATAATTTTTTATTACCCTCAAAAAAATAGTTACATCCCTATTTATAGAGCCCATTAGGTCTCGGACACTTAATAATTAAATATTAAATAAATCATTATCCGACTCTCTACTAAACTAAACAACTCCATAAACATTTCAAGCTTAGAAAATAAAAGGTTCCTAATAGTTCCACCCCTTTCAAATCATCCTTGTCCTCAAGGCTAAGCAGCAACAAATTCTGGAAACTTCTCTCGCAACACCTTGTAGGACTCCCAAGTGGCATCTTCCTTTGGTAAATTAACCCATTGCACCAGCACTTTTGTCACAGGATATCTATGGTACATTATAACTCATCAATCCAGTATGGCTTGTGGTTAAATTTGGACTTTCCCAAAAGCAGAGATATCTAGTAAATGGTGTTGCACTATCTCATCTTCACCCAATTTCTTCTTAAGGAAACATGAAAAACTAGATATATCTTAGAGCTAGTATGTAGATCGAAACAATATGCAACTGGCCTAATCCACTCCAATGCTTTATAAGGCCCAAAAAATTGAGGAGACAACTTCATAGAGGATTGGACCTTTATGGAAGTTTGCTTGTAGAGTTGAAGACGAAGGAAAACCCAATCACCCATGGCAAATTCTTGTTCACTTTAGTGTTTATCAGCTTGTTGTTTCATTCTTGCTTTTGTAGCTGAGGTTATTCTTTAAAAGCTAAATAATCTTATTTCTATCAAGAAATTCCTTGTCCACTTGATCAACTTTGGAAGAACCGGGTATATATGTTGGAATTGAAGGTAGGGGTCGACCATAAACTGCTTCAAAGGGAGTCATTTTAATTGAAGAATGATAAGAGGAATTATACCACCATTCTGCCCAAGGAAGCCATTTAATCCCTTCCTTTGGCTAGTCATTGGTAAAGCATTTGAGGTAAGTTTTGAGATAGCTATTTACCACTTCAATTTGTCCATCTGTTTGTGGATGATAAGCAGTGCTCATATTTAGCTAGGTACCTTGCAAATGGAAAAGCTCTGCCAAAAAGGAGCTAGTAAAAACCTTGTCTCTATCACTAATAATGGAATGAGGACTCCCATGTAATTTAGCTATGTTCTCCACAAAGATACGGGCAACACTTGCAGCAATATAAGGATGTTGTAAAGCACAAAAATGAGCATACTTTGTAAGCTTATCTACAACTACAAGTATAGTACTCTTCCCTTGTGATGATGGAAGTCCGTTATGAAGTCCATGGATATGTCAGTCCAAGCAACATCAGGAATAGGGAGGGGCTGAAGCAGCCCGGGGGTGGCTACTGTCTCACTCTTGTGGGGCTGGCAAATATCACATTCAGCAACAAATTTTTTGATAAAAGTTTTCATACCTTTATAGTAAAAAAGTTGTCAGCCTCATCTATAGGTGCAAAGAAATCCAGAATGACCAGCAATTGGTAACGAATGGAACTCTTTCAAAATTATCTCCCGGTAAGAAAAATGTGGGGCTACAACTATTCGACCTTTATAGTGCAAGTCCACTGAATCCCAACTATAATTTGAAATAGTATCTGGAGCTTCTTATATTCTTTTAATAATATTCTAGATCTCGGGATCATTTGACCATTCCCTTTGATAATTTCGAAAGTCTCATAATTGGGAATAGATATAGCTATTAATTCAACTTGTTCTGGAAGGCGTGAGAGTGCATCTGCAACTAGATTCTCACTCCCCTTTTTATAAATAATCTCATAATCGAATCCCAGTAGCTTTGTGACCTATTTCTACTACTCTAATAAAGAAATATTTTGCTCCAGAAAATATTTGAGGCTTTTGTGATCAGTGCATATTTGGAACTATCGGCCAATTAAGTAGGGTCTCAAATTTATGACTACATGTATAATGACTAGCATCTCTTTGTCATAAATAGATAAACTCATATGGGAGAGAGAGAGAGCCTTACTAACATAAGCAATGGGCCATCCTTCCTGCATTAGTACAGCTCCTATACCTACTTAGATTTTGGAAGGATCAACTGCAATACCCCTTTGGGAGATGATATGGCCGAGATACTCAACCTCTGGTTACACAAAGCTGCACTTGGATTTCTTGACAAAAAGATAATGCTCATGAAGAATAGTAAAGACAGTTCGCAAATATAATAAATGACTCTCTAAGGAGGGACTATATATCAAAATATCATCAAAGAAACCTAGAACAAACTTACAAAGATAAGCTCAAAATATATCATTCATTAAACTTTGAAAGGTAGAGGGTGCATTGGTTAATCCAAAAGACATGACTAGAAATTCATAGTGGTCGTTATGTGTCCTGAAGGTAGTTTTCTGAATATCATCTTCATGTACTCGAATTTGATGATAGCCCAATCTTAGGTCCAATTTAGTGAATACCTGGGCTCTTCCTAACTCGTCCAACATTTTGTCTACTACTGGAATAGGATATTTATCTTTCACTGTAATACTATTGAGTGCTCAGTAGTCAGCACACATCCATCATGAGCCATCCTTCTTTCTGACCAACAAAATTGGGGAGGAATAGGGGCTAATATGCTAGATCTTATAACCCCTGTTTCTAGCAACTCTTTGACAATCCTCTCTATTTTTACCTTATGAAAATGTGGATATCTATAGGGCCGAACATTAGGTGGTGCTTTCCCAAGTACTATTGGAATCCGAAGATTATGATGTCGAAGAGGTGGGAGTCCTTGTGGTTCTACAAATACATCTGCAAACTATTTAAGCAATGATTTAATACTTTTGATTGGAATGTGCCCTACTATTTCTTGTTTTATGCACGGCAATTGTACTAGGAATCTAGTGTGTCTTCCGAAGAACCTTCTCTATCCGATGGCTAGTGACAGTTGTGATCTTACTTCTGCGCCGTCCCTTTAGAATCACCTGCTTTTCATTAACAAAAAACTTCATTATTAGTTTAGAAATGTTCCAGGAAACATCACCCGAGGTTGATAGCCATTCAATTCCAAGCACCACTTCATAGTCTTCTAAGGGTAGTAAAAAGAAATCCACGAGCAACTCTTAACCCTGTCTAGTGAGCTTTATCTTTGAGCACTTGCTATCACAGGTTAGAATCCATCCATCAATAATCTTTACTTCAAATTTATCATAGCCTTCGATATGGTAGGATAATTGGGCGGCAACCTTTCTGACCATAAAATTGTTAGTGCTACCCGTGTCAATCAAAACAGTGACAGCCTGATATTTTAAAGTTCCTTTAACTTTCATCATTTGTGGGTTAGAGTAGTTGGCCAATGCATGCACTGTGTATATGATAGGTTTAATATCTTCATCAGTTTCCATACCTCCATGGTCGGAATCCAACTCTTCTACTTCTAGTTCCTCCTCAATTGGCTCAATCATTAGGAGTTTTCCTTGTTTGCAACGATGCTCCTTATTCCATTTTTTATCACAATGCCAACACAACCCTTTTGCTAATCTTTCTTTGAGTTCTTCTCAAGTCAGTCTTCGAGTGTTAGGGTTTTGGCTGGGAATAGATGGGGTGGACGGCTTACTGATCACCTATTTGTTGACACCTCTATTTCGACAATTTTCCACACTGATTTTTTCTTCATGTAGGCATGCAAATGAAATTGCAGCTATCATAGTGTGGGGTTGTCGAGCCTTAACTTCACATCTAATATCTGGATTAAGCCCTTCAATAAAGGTACCCACTAGCTATCGTTTAGACCAATCTCTAGCTTGATTTGATAATTGCTCAAATCTGCCCTGATATTCTAACACTATAGAAGTCTAACAAAATTTTGGAAGTTGTCCATCTATATTCTTGTACTCGGATGGTCCAAATTGAACAAGAAGCCATCTTTTGAATTACTCCCACAAGGGAACTCCATGGTAAGTTTCATACCAGTCATACCACTTAATTGCATCACCATCTAGCTAGATTGAGGTTATTTTCACCTTAGATTCCTCTAGGGTTCTATGAAAATAAAAAAATTTCTCTACCCTCGAAACCCAACTAGTCGGATCTCCATCTTCTCATCTTGAAAATTCCACCTTAATGCGTGGGTAGCCCAGTCATATTCTCAAGGCCCTTTTCCCGTATCTTTAGATCTATTCAATGTAGAGCTTAAACTTCCATCTTGTTACAATTTACTAAAATTCTCCAGCGGGCTTCTCTTAAATTCATTAAGGGTCTCCTGTAGCTGGTTCTCAATTTTGGTTTCTATTGCTTCCATTTGGGCCTTTACTATGTTGTCGTAGCCATTGCGTAAGACTGTAGATCGGTAATTTTCTATTCTTGCTTTTGATGTCTAGTCAAGGGCATCAGCTCTGTAGGCGTGAAACTATAGCAAGTGCAATGTTAAGGCTTGCTGTGGTCACTGTGAGGAGAAAAATTTCTATTGCTACATGCTGTGTGCGGTGTTACTGCAGGTATCAAGGGCTGGATGATGGCAGCGTTGATGTTGCTGTAGGTGCTGTGATGCAAAGAGGCGATCGTCGACAGCTGAGGTTGAGATTGCAGTAATGTAGTTAGAAAAAAGTTGGAAGGCAGCATTCATGGGAAGAAGGTAGCAGCGTCGTGGTAGCGTCATGGGAAGTCGGTACCAGTCATGGGTGGCTAAAGTAGTCATGGTGGTTGAGAAGTTTGCGGTGGCATCCGGTGCTTGTGGCGGTTGTGGGAAGAGCTCTATTTCATCGTAGAGCAGGGCTGTTGGAAGGCAGTGGCATCATGGGGCGAAAGCAGTAGTGTTGTGGGGAGTCGGCAAGGGTTGTGGTGGTTGGAGACGGAGTTATCGAGGGAGTGACAAGGGTGGGTGGTCTGCTGGCCATGGAGCAGCGACAGCAGCCCCCACTCGCGCTATAGTAGGTAGGGAGTGTTAAAATAAAAATATAATCATGAAAGCTTATTTTGATTAGTACAATATGAGTTATATTTATACAGGTTAGGAGAGAGGATTTCCCTCAATAACCAGGAGGATTTCCCTTAATAAACCAGTGAGATTTCTTCATACAGTTTGAGAAAATCTTATCTGCTATCATGCCCCTGCAAGATGGTGCTCCTATCAAGGATACCAATCTTAGATCGATGTAATGAAAATAGTTTACAGGCAAGAGGCTTCATGAGTGAGTCTGCTAGTTGATCAGCTGTATGTACGTGAGAGACACGTAGTTGATGTCTGACAACTTGATCTCGCACGAAGTGGAAGTCGATGGCGATGTGTTTCATGCGTGAGTGGAATACTGGATTGGCATATAAGTAGGTAGCTCCAATATTATCATAATATATTATAGGAGGAAGGGTAGAGTTGACGTTGAGTTCCTTAAGGAGATTTGTGACCCAATTGAGTTCAATAGTAGCTGTAGCGATAGCATGGTATTCAGCTTCAGTCGTAGACCATGCGATTGTCTTTTGCTTCTTAGAACTCCAACTAATAGGATTAGCTCCAAGGAAAATAATATACCCTGACGTAGAAGTTCTATCATCAAAGTTCCCCACCTAATTAGCATCAACAAAGGCATGGAGATTAAGTGGGGTGTGTTTGCGGAGAAATAGGCCATGATGAATGGTTCCTTTAAGATATCGTAAAATTTGTTTGACGACAGACCAATGCATAGTAGATGGCTGGTGCATGAATTGAAATAATTTATTTACTGCAAATGAGATATCTGGATGGGTGAGAGCCAAGTACTGTAAGGAGCCAAGTATTTATCGATATTGAGTAGCATCCAAAGCAGGACTTCCATCACATAATTTGAGTGATTCACTAGTAGAGAGAGGAGTTGTAACTTCTTTTGCATCCTGCATGTTTGTTTTGGATAATAGGTCTTGAATATACTTTCTTTATGATAGGAGAAGACCTGAAGATGTAAATGTTGCTTCAACTCTCAGAAAGTAACTTAAGGGTCCAAGATCTTTGAGGGAGAATCGATCAACCAATTGTTTTAGGAATGTCTGAATCTCCAAGGGATCATTGTCTGTAACAATAATATCATCCACATATATGAGAAAATATATTGTGTCTATTTTGTTATCGTAAGAATAACGAGGTATCAAACTTGGAGTTGATGAAACCAATTGATGTAAAAAATGAGCCAAGTTTAGTATACCAAGCTCTTGGAGCTTAACGAAGTCCATAAATAGCTTTTTGTAGTTTGCACACATGTCTTGGATACTGATGATGAATGAAGCTTGGGGGTTGCTTCATATAGACATCTTCAGTTAGAGTCCCCTGTAGAAAGGCCTTGTTAGCATCTAGTTGTTATAGCTGCCATCCTTTTGAGATGGCCAAACTTAGAATAAGTCGAATTGTTGTGGGTTTAACAATAGGACTGAAAGTCTCCGTGAAGTCAACTCCAGGTCATTGATGAAACCCTTTGGCTACTAGACGTGCTTTATATCTAGCAACAGATCCGTCTGGGTTCCGCTTAATTTGAAAAACCCATTTACACCCGATGATGTTTTGTGTAGGATGAGAGAGTACAAGGGTCCACGTAGAGTTATGGAGGAGGGCATCATATTCTTCACACATGGCTTTACGCCAGTGTGGAGATTTTTGGGTTTGAGTAATTCTGGTAGGTTCATTGATCTCAAAAGAGGATTTTGTGGTAGCATGTAGGTCGAGGACTTGACGTGGTTTGAATATACCACTCTTGGAGCATGTTGTCATTGGATGTTTAGGAGCTGTAGCTTGTGATGTTGGTATAGGTAGTAGAGACACATTGACTCAGGTTAGAGCAAGCAGAGGTACTTCAGTATCATTATGTTCAGAAGAGGGTAAAGAATGTTGTGTTTCTGAGGGCATTACATTAGTAGTAGGAGAAGCTTGTGAAGAAGGGAGAGGAGAAGAAATAGAAGGAGTAAGAAATTGTTGAACCGGGAGAACAAGAGAGTGCGAATCCTGAGGCAAGGGACTGGATGGTGTCATAGGACGTTCATGGGATGGGATTGGAGGGATACTCCAGTGACGTATATTTGTCGAAATAGCTTGCATGGTAGGAGATTTGTGAAAAGAAAAAGTAGACTCCACAAAAGTAACATGACGTGATATAAAGACTCTTTGAGTTTGGGGTTCGTAACATCAGAAAGTGTTATGTTCCAAAAAATATCCTATAAAGGTGCAAGGCTTGGATCAGGGTGTTAGTTTGTGTGAGGTATAAGGCCGTAGCCATAGATAACATAAACAGCTAAAGACTTTGAGTTTCTGAAGATTTGGAGGCTTATTGAAAGGTTTTTCAAATGGTGACTGGTATTATAGGACTGGAGTGAGCATACGATTAATTAGATAGACGGTAGTTTGAAAAGCTGCTGACCAAAAAGTTGGGGGTATGGATGCTTGATGTAGAAGTGAGAGACTAGTTTCAACTATATGCCGATGTTTGCGTTCAACAGAACCAACTAATTGGGTAGTATGTGGCGGTGACTTGAGATGTTATATACCACAAGCTGAGAGACAAGATGTGAGGGCTTGATATTCGCCTCCGCCATTAGAGTAAACCATTTTAATTGAAGACTGAAAGAAATTCTCGACTAACTTTCGAAAGTTGGTAAAGATTGTTAAAACGTCAGATTTATGGTGGAGAGGATATAACCATGTGTACTTGGTGAAATAGTCTACAAAAATGACATAAAATCTAAACTTGTCAAAAGAAAGGGTTAAAGCAGGGCCCCAAACATCTGTATAAATAATTTCAAATAGTTTAGTGCAAGATATGGAGGATGTTCCAAAGGGTAGTCGATGACTTTTATTGCTGAGACAAGCATCACAATGCATATTAATGCTACTGGTTTTAAAAGTAGGAAGAGAATAACAAGAAAGTAATTTATGCTGGATAAAGGAGGAGGGGTGACCAAGACGACGATGCCACACATCAACTAGAGCTGCAACGGAAGAGTGAGCAGTAGGTTGGGTAATTTACGAAGCTGATGGCCACTCATAAATGTTGTCTTTATTCTAGCCTTGGACTAAGGATGCCCCCGTGCTCAAATCCTTGACAAAAAAGGAGTCAGGAAAGAATTCAATGGAGGTATTATTTATTTACAAAATTAAGAAACGAAAATAAGATTTCATGAAATGTGAGGTGCATACAAGACATCATCGAGTATAAATGTTGTTGTAAGTGAATTAAGCGTTGTGGAACCAGTATGAGTAATAGGAACTCTTTTACCATCACCGATGATGATATCTTCATTGCTGCCATAGTTGTTGTGGATAGACAGGTTCTAAAGATCAAACGTGATGTGATGAGAGGCTCTAGAGTCCATAAGCCAATTAGATTGGCTAGTGGTTGGAGTAGTCATGAGATTCGCCTGAGGCCACCGTGATGGAGCAGGGAGTCTGGGTCGAGACCGACATACTTTCGTAGAATATTCGACTTTATCACATAGCTGGCAAACAACTCGTTATTAGCTGATGCGATCAGGACGCCGGGCTATTGAGTATTGAAGTTGACATCTTGAAAGCGATGATGTGGATGAGAGGGGGTTTGCTTGGGACCCATAGGGTCAGGAGGCAGCTGAGCTAGACTTTTGTTGACTTGCGTATTGTACTGGTTGCTCTTCCTTTTGAATTTTTGACTGACTTAAGCTATGATAGTTGGTTTGAGCGACTTGTCATGGCACTTCAAATACATCTCATAGTCAATCAACTTGTCATAGAGTTCTTCAAATGATAATGGTGAGTCGCGTGCCCGAATTGTTGTTGCTAGTTCTTTGTACTCGCCTCCTAGGCCATTAAGAGTATGGACTAGGACTTCTTCATCACTCATGGAATGACCTATCAAAGCTAAGTCATCGATAATAATTTTGATATTTTGTAGATAATCAGCAATAGTACTTCCCTCTTGTTTCATTTTCATTAGACTGGATAGAAGTCCGAGCATGCGAGTACGCGAGTGATTTGCTAAGGTGGTTTGCAACTTGTACCATACTTCTGTAATAGTCGTACATGAAGAAATCAATGGGGTGACGGACCCAATGACTGAGGCTTGAGTAGCTTGAAGAATGAGATGATCTTGACGTAACCATAGCTTGTGGGCTGGATTTGGTACTGGATGGGGTTCTCTTATGATGTTGATCAATGCGAGTGGACAACAAAAAGAGTTGTTGATGTAGCCTAGTAAATCATATCCAAATAGGATATTAGAAAATTGTGCACGCCACGATGCGTAGTTGTCACCTTTGGATAACTTGAAGGGAATGAGCGCTGCAACATTGATGGTAATAAGACCTGTAGGTTGAGAAGTGCTATGGTTCCCTACAGGGATAATAACAAGAGTGTCAGATGTAGATGAGGAAGACATTTTGAGGATACACAACTGAGGGAGTTATCGATTGTAGACAAGGGGTGGAATAGAGTTACGACATGGAGCAGTGCTTCTATCGGAGGCACTGTAGTTGCAGTTTTGCAGCCGGAGGTGTGCCGAGGCAGAGGAGAGAGGATTCTCAATGTCGATTCAGTGGAACTGATTGTTGGATGATATGATCACTGATCAAAGGCAGCGGTAGGAAACTGCAGCGATTCCTAGGTCAACAATGAAGAAAAGAGGCAGATTCCTGGGTCATGCAGAGAGGTTTCTCGGTGTCGGCTCGACGAAATTAGAGAAGGAGAGAAGTATCAACAACGACGGTTGCTGGCAGCCAGTGGAACTCTGAATTCCCTTTGTGTGGCCACCGAAGAGGTGAGTGTAGAGGATGCTACGTTCGTCTGCGTTTGCAGGGAGCGAGTGGCAGGAGGCAAAGGGGAAGAAGCTGCAGTCGTCTACCAAGGATGTGTCGCGATTGCCAGGGAGGAGGAGGAAGCGAGCAATACCGTCGGAGAAGGAGCAAAACACCGATCGCAGTGGAGGAAAGAAAGACTCCTCGGATGCTGCACCTTTTGCCGAGCTTAGAAGATGACACCGATCAATTGCTGTCATCGGACAGCGAGAAAAAGAGCTTGCTCTTAGGCAAGTGGCTCTGATACCATGTTAAAATAAAAATATAATCATGAAAGCTTATTTTGATTAGTACAATATGAGTTATATTTATACAGGTTAGGAGAGAGGATTTCTCTCAACAACCAGGAGGATTTCCCTCAACAACCAGGGAGGATTTCCCTCAACAAACCAGCGGGATTTCCTTATACAGTTTGAGGAAATCTTATCTGCTATCAGGGAGATGGTCGCTGGTCGGAGGCTATGATGGCAGTGGTCATGGTCTGGAAGTACGAGGCTGCTAGTCAAAGAGCAACGACGGAGGCACATGGCTTGGAAGCAACGATGGTTGCTGCCGAGGTCGGTGGTTGCGATGGCAATGGTCACAGGAGGAAAAGAGCAGGAGTAGTGCTAGTTTCCAATCGAAGAGCAGGGGTGGTGGGAAAGTGCGTGGGCCGAGAAGAAGTGGCGGTCCAGATGCTAGGCCACTGGATGTAGCAACGACGGCAAGTGGTAGGGTGGTTGGCTGTGTTTTGCTGCCCTTTCTTTCTTTCTTCCCTTTTTTTTTGGTGATGGTGGCTGTGACAAAGTGATGCAAAGTTGTAGTGAAAATGCCGAGGATCATTGCTCTGATGCCAAACGTTAAGACCCTTTAGGGTTTTACCGTAGAAAAGAGGAAGTAGTGGAAGAAAAGGGAAAGAAAAAGGGTTTGATTACTTCGAGGGATTGGCCTCCTTGATCACTCTGACGGGATCGGCCTCCTAGGTTTAGCCAAAAGACTAAATAATTTTTCATTACCCCCAAAGAAACAGTTACATCCCATTTATAGAGCCCACCAAGACTCGGACACTTAATAATTAAATATTAAATAAATCATTGTCTGACTTTTTACTAAACTAAACAACTCCATAAACATTATTTAAGCTTAGAAAATAAAAGGTTCCTAATAGATTTTCAGAAATGTAAATTGCAAGAAGTAAATGCAAACCCATTTTTTATAGCGGTTCGGTCATCCGACCTAAGTCCACTCCCGATTCCTCTTCACTTGAGAGCACTGGGTTCCACTAATAGTCTCCCTTCCAATGGACGAAGACTAACTCCCTTATAACACCTTCTCCTTTTGATGGGCTCAGGAGATAACCCTTATAAGCACTCACTCCTCTCTTTAGACTAAAAACAAATGAAGGCTAGAGGAGGGATTTTGAAAGAGATTTTTACAGCGTTTTATCACTTTTAAAGTTTGTGTGCTTGTATTTTCTACCTAGGGATAAGAGGGGTATTTACAGGCTCCAAATGGATTCAAACTTGGAGCCAAAATCCATATCATCCTAGGTTTTTCGGGTACTGGTGGAACCACTATCTAGGCTTTCTACCATTGTTAGTGTATTGGGCAGTACCACCACTCAGCCAGTGGTACCATTGCCCAGCCAGCAATGCCATTGCCCAAACAACTTAGGAGACTGAACCTAGGGTAGTACCACCACCCTAGTCTAGTGGTGCCACCGCTAAATAGGGTTCAGCAACCCTGTTTGGGCCTTCAGTCCGACCCAAACCTATCCGGGTACGGGCCCAATTGGCCCCTAATTAGGTTGGTCCAATTCCAACCCAATTAAGCCTAATCCTACTTTAATCTAGATAATTATTACAAAGTGAATCAATATTTTGCTATCCAACACGTCATTGGTCCATCGGTGCTTCGTCTGGTTCTTCAGCGCATCGTCCTCTATTACGGCCTATTGCCCAATTGGTAGTTGTCCTTCGCAACTCCAATCTCCTTAGTGCAACTCCACTCTTCTTAGCCCGATACTCGATTTCTTTGTCTGAAGTCTTCTGCCAGTACGTCGATCGGACCTTCGGCTCGATGTCCAATCTTCTGATGTGATTTTGTTAGGACTCTAGCAAGGAGAGTCCTAATTTAGTTTCATTAAAAGGGGCAAACATATAAATCCTAAGGGCATTCATGTAAATCCTATCTAGCCAACCCCTATTAAAGAGGTGAAGAGGCCGACTAGGTTAGGATTAGTTTGGAGATTGTTTCTTAGAGAAGGAGTCCTATTAGAGAATGAGTCCTATTAGAAGTTGGAGTTGATTAGAAGTAGGGGTATTGAGTAGGAGTCCTATTAGGAGTTATGGTTTAGAAGTCTTATAAATAGCCATGTATTCACTCTCTTTTCATCAGGAATAGATCATCCTTTTAGCAGCCTTTGAGTAGCAACTTGGAGGAAGGAACCCCTATAGAGTTCAAAGGAGGCTGATCCCCTAAAAAGATCAACCCCAAGCTTAGAATCTACAAGGGTTCTATCACTTGGTATCAGAGCAACATTCTTGGTGTCTCGCTACCCTTCCACAGCCACCCATCAGCCCTCCATAACCTCCCAAAGCAATTCCCATAATTTCTTAAAAGATCGTTGCCGAACTCCGTCATCATCTCCACCACCGCGGATCATCCTTTGATCTCCCTATGAATTGTACCAGGTTCTAGTTTCCTACCCTACTGATGCTGTATATTAGCTATCCTTATTCAAAAAATCTAAAAAAATTATTTCTATATTGCTGCATAAACTTTTCGTCCCAAAGTTTTCATCTCTACAATGAAAGATGCACTATAGAATTCCAACCGCATAAGCACTCTTTGTTTGATCTTGCTACTGCGTTTCTTCTGTCCAAATCTCTACGAAATTTTTACAATGTCTTTGACACTTCCTAATAGTAGATTTCACTTTGGTTTTGTTAAAAAATTCTCAATATAAACCACTGATCTTTTATGTCCAAACTGCTACACTTTAGACGAAAAAATATGTTGCAGTACCTTTCCGTGATCCTCAATTTTACCAAACCTCTTGTTGTCGTTTTCTTTTATGAAATTTTTAACAGTATTACCTCTCCCTTACCAGTAGATTCCCTTTGAGTTTTACTTGAATCTCTATTGAGAATTTTTGGAAAAAATTGCATCCTTACTGCTGAAATTTTTTTGGCAAAAAATCTGGTGCTGCACCTTTGTCCTTTTTCTTCTCTGTAACCTACCAAACCTTAGCCACTTTGCTGCCACCAACTAAGATGTCTTTAGGGCATCCCGCTAGCCCTAAGATGCTGCCATCATAACCTATTTTTATAACCCTAACAGTGTTAAAAACTGTAGCCCAAAATAATAAACCATTATTGCCGAACCCTTCTATTACCAATCTATTATCCGAACCATCCACCACCCCATGCCATTAACCCATCAACAAAAAAAAGACAAGGATATCTCTAATCTAGAGACATATGTTATAGCTTCTCAAGATCCAATTAATGCCAGATTTGAAGTATTGGAATCTCGGATTGAATTGCGGCTTGAATCGTGCTTGGAGGACAAATTGCGCACTTTCTTTGCAGAATTCAGAATTGGACAACCATCGAGTCCAACCAAATTTCAGTGAGGAGAGAGTTCAGAGAGGCCTCTAAAGAAGAAGGGATAAACCTTGGACATGCTTCAGCCATGCATGAGGGTAGACTTCCCGCGATGGGAAGAAGGAGACCTAGCAGGGTAAATTTCGTGCGTCGAACGTTACTTTTGCTACTACTGAACATCGGATGATGCTATTGTGGAAATTGCTATCATCCACCTTGAAGGAGATGCTATTCAATGGTACAATTGCCTGGAATACAATCATGAGGCTCTGATATGGAATGAATTTAAGAATACACTACTGAACAGTTTCGGACCTACGGAGTATGAAAATATCAATGGCCAACTCACAAAAATTTGACAAACCTCTATGATTCAAGAGTACCAAACCAGATTTGAGAAGCCATCCTACCTTGCTTGTGATTGGATTAACCATCAATTATTAGGAACATTTATTGAAGGACTCGAGCCAAAGATAAAAGGGGAGGTTAAGGCACGACAGGCCCATACCGTGACGGTTGAGATTTCTTTTGCCCGAATTCAAGAAGAACGGTTCTGATATGAACCAGATCAAGCTAGTCAAGACTAAATCAAGATTCTATGGTTGCAAGAAGAGCCTAAAATAGTCAATATGATCATGAAGAGAGAAAGACAAATTTGAAGACCTCATCTTGAAGAATAAAAGTCCATTCAGCCATGTTTACCAAAATTCATAAATTAGGAATATGAATGTTATTTAATGCATTCATTCCCTTTGTACTATCCTCATACTATATAAATGAGGTTGACTCTCAGTGTAAGACAGAGAATTTGGAAAGATAACAATTCTTCAACACCGGTGAGTGTTTTATTTTTAAGTTCTTGCATGAACTTTAGAACTTATCAGGCTTTTTTGCTTGTGGCGTTCAAACCAAATCTTTGCTTTTCCTTTGACTTATCAGACTTGTTAGTTTGTGGCGTCTTAAGGAAATTCAAAGTGCTATTCTAGTTATTTCATCAATTTTCTATTGATAAGTGATTAGAATAGTTTTCCTTACTTCATTCTTGAACGATCCGCCTTGTTTTCAATTCGTTGGAGGGGGTCAATTTGCATTCCATATGTATCATAGCTCTTTAGCTATCGGGGTGTATGGTTGCTAAATTGATGATTTCCATCATTTGGTATCAGAACACGGCTCAAGTTTGAGGTTTACTTATCCATTTATTTGTTATCTTTTAACTTTTTTTCCTATTCTCTTATTGCAATATCCATAATTGCTATTCTTCCTTTCTCCTTATTGTTGTGTTTCTTGTGCTATTACTGTTTGTTCTTCATTTTTTTTTCCCTCACTTTATTGTCAAAAAAAAAAAGAAAGAGAGTAGAAAGTTCAAAAAAAAAAGAGAGAAAATCAAAAGTAAAAAAAGGGAGAGGAAATCAAGATAAAAAAGAGAGGAGAAGATCAAAGGTCAAAAAAAAAGAAAGAAAGAAAGAAAGAGATCAAATTATATAAAAAAAATTATGAATTCAGGGACTTCTTGAAAATTACAGAATTCTATCTTCATAATTTTGAATTCTTGTTTCAGGTTTGGAATTTTTTTTATTCCAAAAAATCTTCTTTAATTCATTTGATACTTGAATTCTTATCTTTGCTTATTATTGAAGTGTATTACACACTCCTTTAAACTTGGCTTACATTTTTTTTGCTTTTATGTCCAATTTTAATACCCTTGAATTGCCACAATCTGAATTATTTGTTTAAGTTTCTTAGTTAATCTAAGAACTCAAAGAACAAAACAAGAGGTAAAAGGCAAGAGTGGTGAGATCAATATCGAGAAAAAAAAGCCAAACATTGTGTGAAAATACGAGTGGAGTGAATCAAATCTTCAGTGAAACACGTGAGAGAGTGTTGGTGAGGCTATTCTAACTTTGTTTTTCAGGTTGCAAACATGTGTAAAGAAAAAGACACGAGTTCTTCATCAAATGATCTTTTGCTTCAAACAGTGCAATAACAATTTGAACGTATATTCAAAGTGATGGGAGATGTAAGAGATCATCTAGAAAGGTATGATGATACAATTAATAGATTAGAAGGTGAACCACGGCGTAGGAGACAAACGTGTCCATGATGAATATAATGATAGAGATGACCTCGACGATGACCAAGTCACTCTAATTGATCAAAATGTTAATCCTACAAGACAAACAAGGAGAGGACGTTTTGATGGTGTGGACAGAAACATAGGCAGCATCAAAATGAAAATTCCATCTTTTCAAGGAAAGAATAATCCAGATACTTATTTGGAGTGGGAATGAAAAGTGGAGCTAATCTTTGAATGTCACAACTACTCCGAAGAGAAAAAGGTAAAATTAGCTGCTGTTGAATTTTGTGATTATGCTATAATTTGGTGGGATCAATTATGTAAAGACAGGCGTAGAAATGGTGAAAGGCCCGTAGAGACTTGGATAGAGATAAAACAAATCATGAGGAGGAAATTCGTCCCAAGTCATTACTATCGGGATTTGCATCAACGACTGCAAATTTTGACACAAGGTTCCATGAGCGTTGATGAATATCACAAGGAGATGGAGATAGCCATGATAAGGGCTAATGTGGAGGAAGACCGTGAGGCTACAATGGCTCGATTCCTAAGTGGATTAAACAAGAACATTGGTGATCTTGTGGAATTACAGCATTATGTGGAGATTGATGATATGGTGAATATGGCCATGAAGATTGAGAGACAACTCAAAAGAAAAGGCACAAGGTATGATTCAAAACCTTATTCGGGTTCTTCTTCATCTTGGAAAGAATTGGAGTAAAAAGGATGATAAACCCATTGTTAAGCCTAAAATTGATGGAATTAAAGGCAAAAATGAATTTGGCAACAAGGGTAAAGGTGAGAATCAACCTAATCAAAGTAGAGGTATTAAGTGTTTTAAGTGCCTTGGGCATGGACATATAGCACGTGAATGTCCTAATAAGAGAGTTATGATTCTAAGAGATGGGAATATAGAATCTGAAAGTGAAAGAGAGGATGATGATGAAGAGTATGCTAAAGGTGAAATTTTGGTTATTCAACGCACACTTAGTTTGCAAAGTAAAAATGATGAACATGGTGAACAACGTGAAAATCTGTTTCATACTCATTGTTTGATTGCTAATAAGTTGTGCAATGTGATTGTTGATAGCGGAAGTTGTACCAATGTGGCAAGTACCTTGCTCGTGGAGAAACTGAAATTGCCTACTATCAAACATCCAAAACCTTACAAGTTACAATGGTTGAATGATAGTGGTGTAGTAAAGGTAAATCAGCAAGTGTTAATTCATTTTTCAATTGGTAGATATGAGGATGAAGTTTGGTGTGATGTGGTACCTATGTATGCTAGTCACATGTTGTTGGAGAGACCATGGCAATATGATCGTAGGGTAACACATGATGGGTTCAAGAACCGTTATTCCTTGATCATAGATGGATGAAATATCAACTTGGACCATTGCCTCCGAAGACAATTCTTGAAGACCAGATGCATAAAACAACAATATGAGGAGCTTGAGTCTTCATTAACCAATTTGGGAGGGAGCAAGAGAGAAAAAAGAAAAAGATGAGATGAGTGATAAAAATAAGAGTATTGAAAAACACAAGGAGAGAGAAAACAAGGAAGGCTTGAGTGAAAGAAAAATGAGTGTTTATGCCAAAATGAGTGATGTAAAAAAGGCCTTAATCATGAGGCAGCCCTTACTTGTACTTATGTACAAGGACATTTTGATTTCTTCTAACAAAATTGATAAAAGTTTGCCTAGTGTTATTGTTAATCTTTTGCAGGAAAATGAGGATATCTTTCCCGAAGAAGTTCCCAATAGTTTGGCACCAATTAGAGGAATTGAGCATCATATAGATTTGATGGCAGGTGCAAGCATACCAAATAGGCCAGCATATAGATGCAACCCAGAAGAGACCAAGGAAATCCAAAAGCTAAGTCGTAGGCATGCAAAATGGGTGGAGTTTATTGAATCTTTTCCATACATCATCAAGTACAAACATGGTAAGGAAAATGTGATCGCTGATGCTCTCTCTAGAAGGTATGCTCTAATATCTAAACTTGATGCAAAATTATTGGTTTTGAATACATTAAAGATTTATACAATTCTGACCATGATTTTGCTAATGTTTATGGGGCATGTGAAAAAGGGAGTTTTGATAAATTCTTTAGACATGATGGTTTTCTTTTCAAAACTTTGTGTTCCTCAATGTTCAATGAGAGAATTGCTTATAAGAGAAGCACATAGTGGAGGTTTAATGAGATATTTTGGAGTTAGAAAAACTTTAGATGTGTTAATAGATAATTTTTAGCCATGCATGAAAAGGGATGTTAAAAGATTGTATGAGAAATGCATCACTTGTAAACAAGCTAAATCTAAAGTAATACCTCATGGGTTGTATATACCCCTTCCTATAGCTAGTGAACCTTGGGTTGATATATCCATAGACTTTGTCTTAGGTTTACCTAGGTCAAAAGGAGGGAGAGATTCTATTTTTGTTGTCGATAGGTTTAGCAAGATGGCACATTTCATTCCTTGCCATAAAACAGATGATGCAACACATGTTGCGGGACTGTTTTTCAAAGAAATTGTGAGGTTATATGGCATTCCAAGGACAATTGTGAGTGATAGAGATGTGAAGTTTCTTAGCCACTTTTGGAAAACACTTTGGAGTAAGTTGGGTACAAGATTGTTGTATTCAACCACTTGTTATCCATAAATAGATGGACAAACGGAGGTGGTAAATCGAACTTTATCAACACTTTTGAGGGCCATAATTCAAAAAAATTTAAAAAATTGGGAGGAGTGTTTGTCACATGTCGAGTTTGCTTATAATAGAAGTGTGCATGCTACAACAAACCATTCCCCATTTGAAGTTGTGTATGGGTTCAATCCATTAACTCCTATAGATTTGCTACCTTTACCATTGGAAAAGGCCAATTTGGATGGTAAGCAAAACGCTGATTTTGTCAAAGCATTGCATAAAAAAGTCCGAACACAAATTGAAAAGAAAACTCTACAATATTTGAAACAACACAACAAAGTCCGAAAACAAGTAGTGTTCGAACCTGGTGACTGGGTTTGGGTATACTTAAGGAAGGAAAGATTTCCTAGTCATAGGAAGACTAAACTAATGCCCAGAGTAGATGGACCATTTCAAGTCTTTCAAAAATCAATGACAATGCATATAATTTGGAACTACGGTGAGTATGGCAACATTAATGCAACATTCAATGTTTCGATCTATCTTTGTTTATGTAGGTGATGGAGGCTATGATTCGAGGATGAATCTTTTCCAGAAAGGGGAATGATATGAACCGGATCAAGCTAGTCAAGACTAAATCAAGATTCTATGGTTGCAAGAAGAGCCTAAAATAGTCAATATGATCATGAGAGAAAGACAAATTTGAAGACCTCATCTTGAAGAATAAAAGTCCATTCAGCCATGTTTACCAAAATTCATAAATTAGGAATATGAATGTTATTTAATGCATTCATTCCCTTTGTACTATCCTCATACTATATAAATGAGGTTGACTCTCAGTGTAAGACAGAGAATTTGGAAAGATAACAATTCTTCAACACCGGTGAGTGTTTTGTTTTTAAGTTCTTGCATGAACTTTAGAACTTATTAGGCTTTTCTGCTTGTGGCATTCAAACCAAATCTTTGCTTTTCCTTTGACTTATCAGACTTGTTAGTTTATGGCGTCTTAAGGAAATTCAAAGTGCTATTCTAGTTATTTCATCAATTTTCTATTGATAAGTGATTAGAATAGTTTTCCTTACTTCATTCTTGAACGATCCGCCTTGTTTTCAATTCGTTGGAGGGTGTCAATTTGCATTCCATATGTATCATAGCTCTTTAGCTATCGGGGTGTATGGTTGCTAAATTGATGATTTCCATCAGGTTCAACCAAGATGCTCGGAGGATAAGAACCCCTCCTAGGCCCATGACATATAAACCTCTTTCTATTCCCAGCCATCGTTCACTGCCAAAAAAAAATGACAAGAGAAGAACTATGTGACCGATCAGAAAAGGGTCTTTGTTGGCAATGTGATAAGCCATGGAACCGTGATCATTGCTGCAAAAGGGGCTGCCTCCTACAGATTGAACCTCTTGAAGACATAGAGGAGGAGGTCCAAGAGCATGAGGAAGAGGTCGCAGATAAAGAACAGTAGTTGGTTGATATTACGATGCATGCTCTTGCCAGTTCCGTGAACTCGCAAACGATGAAAGTGGGAGGACTTCTGAAGCAATAATCAATCACCATGCTTATTGACACTGGGAGCACTAATAATTTTATGAACAACAAGGTTGTTCTCTGGATGGCCTTACCTATTAAGAATTGCAGCAGGTTTTGTTGGTTGTAGGTGCCCTAAAAGCTAATCACGTGAGTAATGGCACCTATGACATGTTACGTCAATCTCTTCGTATATTATTATTGATATTTTCTCACATTATCTGGATGAATATTGTGATGTCTATGGATTTATGCAATCGGAATCGGATTGTGATGAGATCACGATAATGACACTGATATACTTTTAAACACAAATCTTAATTCATCCTTGTCATTGGTTACTCGATGAGGACATCGAGATAACTGGATAGACTGGTACGCTATATACTCATCTATATGATGGAGGTGACTGGTCTCATAGTCGCTTGTGTGGGGACACTAGAGGTACAGTGTAGGTGCTCATTAGAGAATGAGTTCACTTATTGATCCACTTACAGAATGCTATATATTTACTGATACCTAATGTCAGACAATAATTCCGTAGTCCTAGTAGTGTGTCTAGTCCTTAGACTTGAGGTACCAAAGATACCTTGTTTGAGTACTCCATTCTTTGATGCCGGACATATAGGTTTGGAGAGCTCCAGATCTAATATAGCCGGTTCTCAGGAATAGTAGCCAACCTTACGAAGGCAATTGTGTGTCAATAAAGGATCATCCACTCTCGATATTATGAGAGATATATCCTACGAGTGCTCACTCAGGCCAAATCCCTGGCTAAGTTATTCGGATTGAGAGAGGAGTTCTTCGAAAGAATTTGATTAGAGCGAGACTCGAACAGGATTTCATATGGGCTTGATTTTACCATGCCAAATATATGGTCTTTGGGATATTAGATAGATGAGAGACTATCGATACATAGTAATTGAGGACAGATAGGTCCGATGGATTAGATCCCCCTGTACCGTCTGGGGACTATGGCGTAGTGGCCTAGTACGTCTATAGTCAATGAGTCAAATGAATTATTATAGAGATAATAATTCACTATATCAAAAGGTGTTCTGAGTCAGAAGGAGTTTTGGCGGAAGTGACTCACGACCAACTCGGTATCAGGCCTAGAGAGTCACACACATAAGGTGGATGTTATAACGAGTAGAGGTGCGGATATGAGATATCTGCGAAGCCCCTAGTTTGGATCCTGTGGATGAGATCTAATTAAATAATTGGATAAGATCCAATTAGATAAGATCAAATTGGATCTTGTAGATAAGATCCAATGAGATCCAATTGGATAGAGATCCAATGTGAATAGGATCTGTTAAAAATAAGTTTCCTCCACCTCTATAAATAGGAGGAACCTCCTAGTTCATAGGCTGAGAGCTCTTAATAGTCATCCTCCTATTCTCCTCAGTCTCCTCTCCTCCTCCTTGGCTTCGACAGCCTTGTGGTGCATGTGGAGAGAGATCCCATGGTAATCTGAGGAGCATCGTTACTGCGTCCGTTGTGTGGATTACCGCTAAAGATGAGTATGCTAGTGCTTCTTCATCCTCTTCATTGGATCTAAAATTTTTGGGGATATACAATCTCCCTAGGTAACGTTTCTGACATGATACATATGGATATTTTGAATTTACGATTTTTACGCACCAATCATCGCACGACGGCCAAGTATGTAACTATGGGAAATCCAATCTTATTTTTATTTTTTGCTGCGCATGAGATGTCGAATCTCCCGATTTCCCAATAGTGGTATCAGAGCTAGGTTCGTCATATAATGATTGGCTTATAAACTGCATGTGTTGTGTTTTGGATGCACTTTTGATGCCAAAATCATTGACGCAAAAGACGAGAGAGGACAATAATTATTGCTGCCCTCGTAGTTTGGCCAAGGCTGCTTGCAATCATGGCCGTGCACACAGGGCCACCATTGGTCGTCTACCCGTAGTGGCAACACTAGCCGCATGCACGCAGGGAGCTCGCGAAGGCAGCGTCGCACCCAGTAGGGGCAGCGCCTACGAGCACTAGGCTCGCAGGCGGCTTGCCCGCAATGGAGGGCAGCGCTAGCGCCCATCGGGGGGGCAATGCCGCCTGTAGGCTCTGTCCCGCAAGGGTAGTGCCATAGGGGCATCCGCAGCCACAGCATTGTAGAAAGCAAAGTGAATGGGAATTCGGATTTTTTGATGAAAAGATAATTTTGCCCCTCGTAATTTTAGAAATTCTAATTTTGTCCCTCATGACAGAATGATCAAAATACCCTTCAGAATTTAGAAAATTCTTTGCATGTCCCTGATTTCAATTTTTAGTTATTTAAAAGGTTTAAGTAACTATTATTATTTATCTACTAATCCTACATGATATATACATATGATGTGATGTGATGTGATGTGAAAAGATGATCATGGATTTTGTGATGTGTATGTGATTATTGGGGCCTGCGAGCCTTCATTTCTTGTTGATTGTCGAGCCTGCGTGTCTGTAATTATGTTGTAATTATTCTAAAGACACGGTAGAAGCCTGGAGGTGGTAGCGGGACCCCTAAGGTTGATTCAAATGATAGCGACATATAGAGATACGTCGAGGTGTCGACAGATCCGACGATGACGAGATGGATGATCACCGTGCATAGAGTGTTGAATCAAGGATTTTGATGATAAAATCAATTGATAAGTTTGTTATATAATCTATGCTTTGAGATAAGTGATGCAGGACTAACCTTGATCAAAAGAGGCAAAACAATTAAAGCAAAAAGAATCAAGTAATGGGCCGAAGTCAAAGTTCGGGCATCGGGTCGTAAGAATTGGACAATGTACCGAGAACAGATGTTGCGGGAGTCAACATGCTGGTGGATCGGGCACTTCACCAAAGGTTCGAATGATGCATCGAAAGTTCACCAGAAGATTACCAGAAGGTTGCTGAAAGTTCACCGGGAGAACTAATGACATGTCGGATAACTTAGATTCGTAGCTTGTAGTTGTTTATGTCTTAATGGTCGAAGGTTAGGTCAAAATTGAGTTAGTTTTGGGTGAAATCATACCAACTCAATAAGGGGCTAATTGGACCTAAATTGAGATTGATTTGGGCTCATTGAGAGGCCCATTCAGTGGCCCAAATGTTGTTGTAGGTGGTGGCACTACCAAACTGGCCGTAGAACTGCCTATGAGCTGGAAAAGTGAAAAAGCGCACTTTTCCAAACTGTAGGTGATGGTACCACCCAGTCTAGGTGATGGTACCACCCAGCAATAAAGCTGCAGTAGTGATACCACTCTAGGCTAGTGGTAGCACTGTCAGAACCTTTGTTTTTGAGGTTTTGTATCGATTGCACCACCCAATGCAAGCGATAGTACCGCCCATGCCCGAAAGACCCAGAAATTTAAATTTTGGCTTCGTTTTTGGAGCCATTTGGGGCCTATAAATACCCCACTCATATCTGCAAGGATTACATAAGAAAAAGTAAGCTAAAACTCTATTGAATCAAGTTATAATCTTGAAAAAGTCTTGAGTATTCTCTCCCTCCTCTTGAAAAGTTTAGAAGTTTGTCTAAGGAAGGAGTGAGACTTGTAGAGGTTATCTCCTTAACCTTTGAAAAGGAGAAAGAGTTGTAAAAGGGTTATTGATCTTCACTCATTGAAAGAAGATCATTAGTGAAAGCTGGTAACCTCAATGAAGGAGGAATCGAGAGTGGACGTAGGTCGGAGGACCAAACCACTATAAAATCAGTTTACGTTTCTTTTCTTGCAATTTACATTTCTGTAAATCTTTTACCTTATTGCAATCACTCAAATCCTTCTCTTTTGCTTATGAATCTCTTTAAGTTAAAATGCAATCGAAGTTAGTTTTCATCAAAACATAATGCTTCTCAAACAAAGTTTTTTGAAATCACACAAATCAACATTTTTAACCACTGCACTAATTAACCCCCCCCCCCCCCCCCCTCTTCATGCCACTCTAGATCCTAACATAGAGATGCACTGATATACACATAGATCCTGATGTAAGTAATTAAGCCTACTTGCTCAGGCCTAATCATATTAGGTTAAAGTCCATGATCATCTAGTGTGCTTGTGCATGTGAATACTATACACCTACTAGATAAGTATATATATATATATATATATATATATATTTGTATATAATATAAATATATTAAATATGTATGTGTGTGACATGTCATATCACAAGACTGAACCTAAAACCCCTCATATGATAATATTAAGTCGGTAAAAATGAGGCAATAAGATTGACCCACGTGGTCTTCCATCATTAGGGGCAGGAACCGATTCTCGACGTAGGCTGAGTTGGTCAAGTCCCTCGAGGCTCACCTATTTCACGTCTCGCTATCTTGTCTTCGACATAGAGATGTCACCGGTGACTTGAGGACATGGTATGCTTGATCGAGTCCCTCGAGGGCATATTACTGAATCATACTCATCTTGTAATGATGGTGATGACTTAACTGGACATCATGGTTGGTCGAGTCTCTCGAGGCCATAGTGGTTCGGAGGTCAAATATGATGGGAATCACAAGGAGTTGTGATTGACAAGAGTTGTCTACCTTTTTGGGCTTAGTGTGATTGGTCGAGTTCCTCAAGGTTATACTAAGATGTCGATTGGATCCCGATCCCCACTAGAAGTCTGTCGGAGACTTCCGTTTCACGTGCATGAGGACATCATGTGATTTGCTAAAAAAATTAGTGGGAGCATGTCAAGATAGAAGTCCATATCTTAATTATTTATTTTTGTGAAATCTACGTGTTATTCACTTATGCTATATCTCCTATTTATCAGAAACATGTTGTCATCAAACTCTCTACGTGGCATACTTGATGCCAACCGCCTCACTGGTCTAAATTATATGGATTAGCTCTGCAACCTAAGAATAGTTCTTACAGTGGAGAAAAACCGCATATGTCCTAGATACGGTCATGCCCCAACCTGAGGCAGAAGCTCCTTAAGAAGAGTTGCCTAATATGTAAAGTAAATAGATGATTCCACTCTCGCTCAATGTTACATGTTAGCCTCTATGACTCCTAAGTTACAGAGACAACATGAAAACATGGATGCTCATTCCATACTCCTACACCTCCATAAACTATTTGAGGGACAAGGAAGAACTCAACGATATGAGATATCAAAGAGTCTCTTCCGTGCCAAGATGACTAAGGGGACATCGGTTAAGAACCATGTCCTGAAGATGATAGAGTGGATTGAAAAACTCACAGGTCTAGGAATGGTCCTAGATGATAACTTGTGTGTTGATCGTATACTTCAGTCCCTACCAGATTCCTTTTCTCAATTCATCATGAATTTCAATATGAACAAACTTGAGGTATCTCTCCCTAAGCTCCTCAATATGTTGAGGGAGGCAAAGAGCACAATCAAGAAAGAGAAATTAATTCTCTATATTGGTGAGACCAAAAGAAAAAGGAAGGCTGGGAAGACCCTTGAGAAGGGTAAGGGCAAGGGCAAACGGGGTAAGGCAAAGGTTACCAAAATTGCCCCAGCAAAGGACAAAGGCCAATGCTTCCACTACGGTCAAGATGGGCATTGGAAAAGGAACTGCAAGGCGTATCTTGCAAAAAAAGTGAAACAGAAGCTTGGAAAAGCTTCAGGTACTTTCATAATCAATCTCCATATGTCAGATTCTTGTGATAATGCATGGGTATTGGATACCAGTAGTGCTTATCATATCTGTAATTCGTTGTAGGTTCTGACAAGGCATAGGAGATTAGCAAAAGGCGAGATGGAACTCAAGATGGGCAATGGAGCAAGAGTTACTACTGTTGCTATCAGCGAGGTCACTCTACATCTGCCTGATGGAACTATTACTGCATTAGATACATGTTATTTTATTCCCTCTATTATCAAAAATATTATTTCCATTTCATGTTTGACATTGAATGGTTATAAAATATTTTTTAAGAATAATTATTGTTTAATTAGTAAGAATTATAAGATCATTACTAGAGGGACATTGTATAATAGTTTGTTTATGCTAAATACTGCTTCACACATCATGAATGTAAGCATGGCTAAGAGGAAACAAGAAGAGGTGAACAATACATATTTGTGGCATTGTAGGCTAGGTCATATCCATGAGGGAAGGATTCAAAAGTTATTGAAAAATGGATACTTAGATCCATTTAACTATGAGTTATATACAACTTGCGAGCCTTGCCTTCGTAGAAAAATGACCAACTCTCCATTTAGTGGAACTGAAGAGAGAGTCATTAAGTTACTAGAACCCATACATAGTGATGTATGTGGTCTTATGCCAACTCATGCCATAGGTGGTTATTCCTACCTCATTACTTTTACTGATGATTTTTCTAAGTATGGACATGTGTACTTTATGAAGTATAAGTCTGAAGCCTTCGAGAAATTCAGGGAGTATAAGAATGAAGTAGAGAACCAGGTTGGAAAGAGTACTAAAACTCTTTGATCAGATCGAGGAGGAGAATACTTGAGTACTGAATTCACCCAATTCCTCAAGGACCATGGGATTTTGTCCTAATGGACGCCTCCTTATATACCACAGCTCAATGGTGTATCAGAAAGGAAGAATCGTACACTATTAGATATAGTGCGATCCATGATGAGTTTCCCTAACCTACCCATCTCATTTTGGGGATATGCCCTACAGACCGTAATTTACCTTCTGAATAGAGTTCCATCTAGATCGGTAGTGTCTACACCATATAAGATATAGAGAGGGAAAAAGCCCGATCTTAAGGTTTTTAAGATTTGAGGCTGCCCTGCCCATGTTAAAAGACATGGCCCCGATAAGTTGGAATCCAGGACGGAATGGTGCAAGTTCGTGAGATATCCCAAGGAAACTTATGGCTATTATTTCTATCACCCTGAGGACCAAAAGGTCTTTATTGCCAAGAGAGCAGTGTTTCTTGAGAAGGAACACATTCTTGGTGGAGACAATGAGAGCATGATAGAATTGAGTGAGGTTGGAGAATATAACTCAGGCATCATTCCAGAGATCGAGTCTGTTTAGGTACCTAACACACAAGTTCTAATTTTGCATAGGACTGGTAAAGTGTCACATCCTCCTGAAAAATATGTGGGACATATTAGTGGAGAGGACATTTAGGATATTGATCCTTAGACGTACGAAGAAGCTATTATGAGCATAGACTCCAGAAAGTGGCAAGAAGCCATGAATTCTGAGATGGAATCCATGTACTCTAACAAGGTTTGGAACCTTGTTGATGCACCTGAGGGTATCATACACATTGGCTACAAATGGATCTTTAAGAAGAAGATCGGGGTAGATGGAAAGGTGGAGACCTATAAGGCAAGGCTAGTGGCTAAGGGGTATCATTAGAGGCATGATGTTGACTATGACGAAACCTTTGCACCCGTAGCTATACTGAAATCTATCTGAATTCTATTGGCTGTTGCAACACATTATGACTATGAGATCTAGCAGATGGACATAAAAACTGCATTCCTCAATGGCAACCTCGAAGAGGAGGTGTATATAATACAGCCTGAGGGGTTCATGTCCAAGCACAGTCCAGATAAGGTGTGCAGATTGCTTAAGTCCATTTATAGACTAAAGCAAGCTTCCCGAAGTTGGAACATAAAATTTGATGAGGTGATCAGATCTTATAACTTCGTTAAGAATGAAGATGAGCCTTGTGTGTATAGGAAGGTAAGTGGGAACGCTATCACCTTCTTGGTATTATATGTGAATGATATCTTAATCATTGGGAATGATGTAGGAATGCTCTCCATAGTAAAAGCTTGGCTATCTAGACACTTCTCCATGAAAGACTTAGGGGAAGCATCCTATATTCAGGGATTCAGATCTATAGAGATAGATCCAAGAGGATTCTTGGCTTGTCCCAGTCTAGGTACATAGACTCCATTGTCAAAAGGTTTAGCATGAAAAATTCCAAGAGAGGTCTCATGCCCATGAGACATGGAATATCACTTTTTAGGAGCATGTCCCCAAAGACTCCTGAAGAAAGGGCACACATGGATACAATACCATATGCCTCAGCGATAGGGTCTATCATGTATGCTATGCTATGTACCAGGCCTGACGTAGCGCATGCTCTAAGTGTCACAAGCAGGTATCAAGCAGATCCAAGCTTGGAGCATTAGAAAAGAGTAAAGTGTATCCTTAAGTACTTGAGAAGGACTAAGGATCTTTTGCTAGTATATGGAGGCAATAGCCTCAAAGTTGAGGGTTATATGGACTCAAGCTTCCAGTTCGATATCGATGATAGCAAGTTGAATTCAGGGTATGTCTTCACCCTGAATGGAGGAGCGGTATTCTGGAAAAGTTCCAAGTAAGATACTACTGCTGACTCGACCACAGAGGTGTAATACATTGCTACGATAGAGGCAACAAAGGAGAGAGTTTGGATGAAGAAGCTCATCGCAGATTTAAGAGTCGTGCTGAACAGCGAGGAGTCGATTACCTTATATTGCGATAACAATGGGGCAATTGCTCAAGTAAAGGAACCTAGGTCTCATCAGAAGTCTAAGCACATTCTGAGGAGGTTCTACTTGATTAGAGAGATCGTGGCCCGAGGAGATATAGCAATGGAAAGAGCTCCATCCGAAGATAACATTGCAGATCCACTGATAAAGTCATTGACTTAGATTATATTTGAGCTTCACAGAAGTCTGATGGGGATCAGACACGTAAGTGATTGGCTTTAGGTCATGTGGGAGATTGTTGGTTGTAGGTGCCCTATAAGCCAATCACATGAGTGATGGCACCTGTGACATATTACGTCGATCTCTACACATATTATTATTGGTATTTTCGTATATTATCTGGATGAATATTATGATGTCCATGGATCTGTGCAATGGGAATCAGATCATGATGAGATCATGATAATGAGACCGATATACCTTTAAACACAGATCCTAAATCATCCTGGTCATAGGTTACTCGATGAGGACATCAAGATAACTGGATAGACTAGTGCGTTGTATACTCATCTATATGATAGAGGCAATAGGTCTTATAGTCGCTTGTGTGGGAACACTAGAGATACAGTGCAAGTGCTCATTGGAGAATAAGTTCATTGATTGATCCGCTTATAGAATGCTATATGGTTAATGATACCTAATGTCAAACAGCGATTCCGTAGTCCCAGTAGTGTGTCTGTTCCTTAGACTTGAGGCACCAAAGATGCCTTGTTTGAGTACTCCATTTTTTGATGTCGGACTTACAAGTTTGGAGAACTCCAGATCTGATATAGCCGGTTCTTGGGAATAGTAGTCAACCTTATGAAGATAATTGCATATCAATAGAGGATCATCCACTCTCGGTATCGTGAGAGATATATCCTGCGTGTGCTCGCTCAGGCAAAATCCCTAGCTAGGGTCATTCGAATTGAGAGACAAGGAGTTCTTCGGAATAATCCGATTAGAGCGAGATTTGAATAGGATTTCGTATGGGCCTGACTTTACCATGCCCAATATACAGTCTCTAGGATATTAGATGGATGATGGACTATATATATATGGTAACCAAGGATAGATAGGTCCGATGGATTAGATCCCCCTATACCATCTGAGGACTATGGCGTAGTGGCCTAGTACGTCCATAGTCGATGAGTCGAGTGAATTATTATGAAGATAATAATTCACTATATCAGAAGGTGTTCTTAGTCAGAAGGAGTTCTAATGGGAGCGACTCATGGCCAGCTCAGTATCGGGCCTAGAGGGTCACACACATAAGGTGGATGTTGAGACGAGTAGAGGTGCGAATATGAGATATCTCCGAAGCCCCTAGTTTGGATCCTTTAGATGAGATCCAATTAAATGATTGGATAAGATCCAATTGGATGAGATCAATTTAGATCCTATGGATAAGATCTAATAAGATCTAATTGGATAGAGATCTAGTGTGAACAAGATCTATTAAGGATAAGCTTCCTCCACCTCTATAAGTAGGAGGAACCTCCTAGTTCATAGGCTAAGAGCTCTTGGTAGTCATCCTCCTATTCTTCTCAGTCTCCTCTCCTCCTCCTTGGCTCCGGCAGCCTTGTGGTACACGTGGAGAGAGATCCCGCGGTGATCTGAGGAGCATTGTTCCTGCGTCCGCTGTGTGGATTACTGCTAGAGAGGAGTACGCTAGTGCTCCTTCATCCTCTTCATCAGATCTAAAATTTTTGGAGATATATGATATCCCCATGTAACGTTTCTGACATGATATATGCAGATTTTTTAGATTTATGATTTTTATGCATCAATCGTCGCACGACGGCCAAGCACGTAACTATAGAAAATCTAATCTTGTTTTTGTTTTTTGCTATACATGAGATGTTGAATCTCTTAATTTCTAAGCAAGTTTGACATTAAGGTCACCGACGGATGAATTTTGAAGTGTGATCGTAGGTGCCTGCGGGTGAAACTGTTGCTGTAGTTCCAAGAGATAATTATAGATTTCTTCCTCCTCCCTCTTGATGATTATAAGGTTGTGCTCAGCATCGAATGGCTGATGACATTAGCTGATATTTCCTGGAATTTTTTGAAACTAATTATAAAATTTTACATTAAGGGGAAACAAGTGATACTGCGTGGGAATGGTGGGGGCGACGTAACGACGATTTGCACACAACAAATGGAGAAAGTTTTATACAAAGAATGGCTTTTTGGTATAACTTGAGTAGCAATCTAAGGGAGAGCCAACTGAATTTGAAGATCCAAACCTACTTCCCTTGCTTGTTGAATTTTTAGATATATTTGACGAACCGCGTAGCCTACCTCCTACCCGTCAAAATGATCATAGTATACCGATTCTTCCAAGCAAACCTCCAGCAAATACTCGGCCATATCAGTATCCACATCTCTAGAAGGATGAAATAGAAAGGATTATAAAAGAGATGCTCAAAATAAGAGTTATTCGGTCAAGTTGCAGCCCTTACTCTTCATTAGTGCTCCTCATACAAAAGAAGGACAGAACATGGCGAATGTGCGTTGATTACCAAGCTCTCAACAGCATAACTGTTAAAGACAAGTACCCTATTCTAGTAGTAGATGAATTGCTTGATGAATTAAAGGGAGCATGAGCCTTCACAAAGCTAGACTTTCGATTTGGGTATCATCAAATATGAGTGTGCGAAGAAGACATACCAAAAACTACCTTTCGAATGCATAACGACCGCTACGAATTTCTAGTAATGCCCTTTGGTCTCACCAATGCTCCCTCCAGCTTCCAAAGCCTTATAAATAACATTTTCCAAGGTTATCTTCGTAAGTTTGTGCTGGTTTTCTTCGACGATCTCCTTATTTACAATCCTTCTCTTGAAATTCATTTTCAACACTTACGACTTGTTTTAACGATTTTACGAGAACATATTCATTTTATCAAAAAATCAAAGTGCAGCTTTCTTCAATAGAAGGTGGAATATCTTAGGCATATCATATCATAGGAAGGTGTGACAGTGGACCCCTCCAAAATTGAAGTAATGTAGAACTGGCCAACCCTAAGAAATATAAAATTACTACATGGCTTTCTGGGTTTAACAGGCTACTACCATAAGTTCATTAAAAACTATGGAAAGATCAGTGCACCCCTTACTTTCTTACTAAAAAAAGATGCTTTTCAATGGTCGGACAAAGCCACCACCACCTTCGCTGAACTTAAAGCCACAATGACGATAATGCTCATACTAGTGCTACCCGACTTCAGCAAGACTTTTATTATTGAAACCGATGCCTCCGGAGTCAGAATTGGTGTTGTACTAATGCAAGATGGCCGCCCCCTCGCTTATACTAGTAAGGCGTTATCTCCTTCCCATCTAAAGATGACCATTTATGATAAGGAGATGCTCGTGATTGTGCATGCGGTGGCCAAATGAAAATCGTACTTGATCGAGCAACGTTTTCAAATCAAGGCTGATCATAAAAGCCTAAAATATTTCTTAGAGCAGAAGATATCTTCCCCCAAGCAACAAAAATAGGTAACAAAGCTTCTTGGATATGATTATAAAATAACTTACAGAAAGGGGAAAGAGAATATTATCGCAGATGCACTTTCGCAACTACCCGAGCAAGCTGAATTTTTGGTCGTTTCACTTCCGATCAGCGACTTCCTTGAGGATATTAGGAAGGAATAGAAAGATGATCTAGAGACCAGTAAGATCATAAAAAGATTGGAGGAAGCACCAAGCTTTGTGGCTCATTATAGTTGGGACTCAAAAGACCTATGCTATAAGGGATGCATTATGCTTGTGCCAAATTCTACTTGCATAAAGACCATACTTCAAGAGATGCATTCCACACATACGGTCGGGTACTCCGAGTTCCTTAAAACCTATAAGAGAATTAAGCAAAATTTTTATTGGGTAGGGATGAAAAATATTATTGCTGAATTTGTAGCACAATATGATGTATGTCAACGACATGAAGGTGAGACAGTGGCAAGTCCCAAAAAGCTGCAACCTCTACCCATCCCAGACTCAATATGTACTGATATATCAATGAAATTCATCAAAGGGCTTCCCTCATCACAAGAAAAAGCTCAAGCATGGATGAAACAACAATATGATCAACACAAAGACGAAAGAGAATTTTCAATAGGAGATTGGGTCTTCCTACATCTCCAACCATACAAGCAAACATCAATCCAGACCAGAGTATCTATGAAGCTTTCACCTTTGTTCTATGGACCTTACTAGATTTTGGAGTGCATTAGAGCAGTAGCATACAGATTGGACTTACCCGCAAACTCCTGAATCCATCCAATTTTTCATGTGTCGTGTTTGAAGCTCAAGTTGGGACAAAACAAGACAGCCCAAAGCCATCTACCAAATATGAGTACCCAAGGAGAGCTCCAAACCCAACTAAGTGTCATTATTGATTAATAGATCATGACTCGATGACGAGGACCCACTACTAAAGTGCTAATACAATGGGCGAACCTACCAGCAGAAGATGCCACTTGGGAGAACTATAATGACTTGAAGATCAAATTCCTAGAATTCATGGAGCATCAGCCTCGAGGACAAGGCTGATTTAAAGAGGGTGGGTCTGTTAGGACTCTAACTAGGAGAGTCCTAATTCTATTAGGACTCTAGCTAGGAGAGTCTTAATTCAGTTTCATTAAAGGGGACAAACATGTAAATCCTAAGGGCATTCATGTAAATTCTATCTAGCCAACCCCTATTAAAGAGGTGAAGAGATTGGCTAAGTTAGGATTAGTTTGGAGGTTGCTTCTTAGAGGAGTCTTATTAGAAGTAGGAGTCCTATTAGAGAATGAGTCGTATTAAAAGTAGGAGTTAATTAGAAGTAGGGGTCTTAAGTAGGAGTCCTATTAAGAGTTGGGGTTTAGAAGCCTTATAAATAGCCATGTATTCACCCTCTTTTCATCATGAACAGATCATCCTTTTAGCAGCCTTTGAGTAGTAACTTGGAGGAAGGAACCCCTATAGAGTTCTAAGGAGGCCGATCCCCTAAAGAGATCAGCCCCAAGCTTAGAATCTGCAAGGGTTCTAACAATTACTTGAGAGAGATATTGAGGTAACTGAATAAATTGGTATGCTGTATACCCATCCATATGATGGAGGTAGTTGGTCTCATATCTACTTGTGTAGGGACACTAAGGATGCAATTGTTAGGACTCGAGCTATGAGAGTCCTAATTTAGTCTCATTGATAAAGGCATTCATGTAAATCCTATCTAGCTGACCCCTATTAAAGAGGTGAACAGGCCAGCTAGGTTAGGGTTAGGTTGCTTCTTAGTGAAGGAGTCCTATTAGAAGTAGGAGTCCTATTAGAGAAAGTCTTATTAGAAGTAGAAGTCCTATTAGAGAAAGACTCTTATTAGAAGTAAAAATCCTATTAGAGAAAGAGTCCTATTAAAATTAGGAGTCCTACTAGAGGAGTCCTAATTAGAAGTAGGAGTTGGTTAGAAGTATGAGTCTTGAGTAAGAGTCCTATTAGGAGTTGGGGTTTAGAAGCCCTATAAATAGCCATGTATTCACCCTCTTTTCATCAATGAATAGATCAATCTTTTAACAGCCTTTGAGCAGCAACTTAGAGGAAGGAACCCCTATAGAGTTCCAAGGAGGCCGATCTCCTATAAAGATCAACCTCAAGCTTAGAATCTGCAAGGGTTCTAACACTTGGTATCAAAGTAGCATTCTTGGTGTCTCGCTGCCCTTTCACAGTCATCCACCAGCCCTCCACAACCACCCAAAGCAATTCCCACAATTGCTTAGAAGATCATCACTGAATTCCGTCGTCATCTCCATCACCGTAGATCATCCTTTGATCTTCCCGTGAATTGCAATAGGTTCTAGTTATCTACCTTACTGCTGCTGCAATTTAGTTATCCTTATTCAAAAAATCCAAAAAATTTATTCCTATATTGCTGCATAAACTTTTCGTCGCAAAGTTTTCATCTCTATAACAAAAGTTGCACTTGCACTGCAGAATTTCAGTCGCATAGTACTGTCTTTCTGATCTTGCTACTACATTTTTTCTATCCAAATCTCTATGAAATTTTTACGATGGCTTTGACACTTCCTAACATTGGTTTTTCCTTTAGTTTTGTTAAAAAATTCTTAATATAAATCACTTATCTTTTACATCCAAACTGCTGCACTTTAGACGTAAAAATCTGCTATAGTACCTCTTCGTGATCCTCAATTTTGCCGAACCTCTTGCTATCGTTCCTTTCTATGAAATTTTTAACAGCATTACCTCTCCCTTATCATAGATTCCCTTTGAGTTTTACTTGAATCTCTTTTGAAAATTTCTGAAAAAAATTACATCTTTACTGCTTGAATTTTTTCGATGAAAAATCTGGTGTTGCACCTTTGTCCTTTTTTCTTCTCCGTAACCTACAAAACCCTAGCCACCTTGCTGCCACAAACCAAGATGTCTTTAGGGAATCCCTCTAGCCTTAAGACAGCCATCATAACCTAGTTTCATAACCCTAACGGCATCAAAAGCCACAGCCAAAAATAGTAAACCATTACAGCCGAACCCTTCTATCACTAATCTATTGTTCGAACCTTCCTCCACCCCATGCCATTAACCTATCAATAGAAAAAAGACAAGGGCATCTTTGATCTACAGGCATATGCTATGGCTTCTCAAGATCCAATTGATGCCAAATTTGAAGCATGGGAATCTCGGATTGAATCACGGCTTGAATCGCGCTTGGAAGACAAATTGCGCGCATTGTTTGCAGAATTCAGAATTGGACAACCACCGAGTCCAACCAAATTACAGCAAGGAGAGAATTCAAAAAGGACCCCAGAGAAAGAGGGATAGCCCTCGGACATGCTTCAACCACGCATGAGGGTGGACTTCTCGTGATGGGAAGAAGGAGAACCGACGGGGTGGATTTCGCGCGCCGAATGTTACTTTCGCTACTACCGAACGTCGCATAATGCTATGGTGGAGATTGCTATCATCCACCTTGAAGGAGATGCTATTCAATGATACAATTGACTGGAATATAATCATGGGGCTCTGATATGGAATCAATTTAAGAACACACTGCTGAATCGTTTCAGACCTACAGAGTATGAAAATATCGACAACCAACTCATAAAGATTCGACAAACCTCTACGATTCAAGAGTACCAAACCAGGTTTGAGAAGCTGTCCTACCTTGCTTGTGATTGGACTGACCATCAATTGTTAGGAACATTCATCGAAGGACTCAAGCCAGAGATAAAAGGGGAAGTTAAGGCGCGATAGCCCCATACCATGATGGCTGCGATTTCTTTTGCCCGAATACAAGAAGAACGGCTCAACCAAGATGCTCAGAGAATGAGAACCACTCCTAGAACCTTAGCATATAAACCCCCTTCTACTCCCAGTGATCCTTCGCTACCAAAAAAATTAACAAGAGAAGAACTACGTGACCGATCAGCAAAGGGTCTTTGTTGGCATTGCGACGAGCCATGGAACCACGATCATTGCTGCAAAAGGGGCCGCCTCCTATTGATTGAACCTCTTGAAGACATGGAGAAGGAGGTCCAGGAGCATGAGGAAGAGGTCACATATGAAAAATAGCAGCCAATTGATGTTACGATGCATGCCCTTGCTAGTTATGCGAACCCGCAAACAATGAAAGTGGGAGGATTTCTAAAGCAACAATCGATCACCATTCTTATTGACACCGGGAGCACTAATAATTTTATGAATAGCAAGGTTGCTATCTGGATGGCCTTACCTATTGAGAATTGTAGCAGGTTCAATGTTAAGGTCGTAGATGGATGAATTTTTAAGTGTGATCGTAGGTGCCCACGGGTGAAACTATTGCTATAGGACCAAGAGATAATTACAGTTTTTTTTCCTCCTCCCTCTCAATGATTATGAGGCTGTACTTGGCATCGAATGGTTGATGACATTAGGCAATGTTTCTTGAAATTTTTTGAAATTAATTATGAAATTTTATAGTAAGGGGAAACATGTGATACTGTGTGGGAAACGTGGGGGCGAAGTAACGACGATTTGCATACAATGAATGGAGAAAGTTTTGCACAAAGCATGCAGTGGCTTTTTGGTACAACTTGAGCAGCAATCTAAGGGAGAGCTAACCAAATTTGAAGATCCAAACCTACTTCCTTTGCTTGCTAAATTTTCAGATATATTTGACGAACCACGTAGCCTACCTCCTAACCATTGGCATGATCATCGTATACCGATTCTTCTAGGCAAACCTCCTGCAAATACTTGACCATATCAGTATCCACATCTCCAAATAGATGAAATAGAAAGGATTGTAAAAGAGATGCTTAAAATAGGAGTTATTCAGCCAAGTTGCAGTCCCTACTCTTCACCGGTGCTCCTCGTACAAAAGATAGACGGAACATAGCAAATGTGCATTGATTACCGAGCTCTCAACGACATAACCATCAAGGACAAGTACCCTATTCCAGTAGTAGATGAATTGCTTGATGAATTACAAGGAGCATGAGTCTTCACAAAGCTGAACCTTCGATCCGGGTATCATCAAATACGAGTGTGCGAAGAAGACATACCGAAAACTACCTTTCGAACGCACAACGGTCACCACGAATTTCTGGTAATGCCCTTTGGTCTCACCAATGCTCCCTCCACCTTTCAGAGCCTTATGAATGATATTTTCTAGAGTTATCTTTGAAAGTTTGTGCTAGTTTTCTTCTATGATATCCTTATTTACAGCCCTTCTCTTGAAAGTCATATTCAGTACTTACGACTTGTTTTGACAATTTTGCGAGAACATGTTCTTTTTGTCAAAAAAATGAAGTGCAGCTTTCTTCAACAAAAAGGTAAAATATCTTGGGCATATCATATCAGAGGAAGGGGTAGTTGTGGACCCTTCCAAAATTGAAGCAATGCAGAACTGGCTGACCCCGAGGAACATAAAATCGCTACCCGGCTTTCTCGGTTTAACAGGTTACTACCGTAAGTTCATGAAAAACTATGAAAAGATCAGTGCACCCCTTACTTCCTTGCTAAAAAAAGATGCTTTTCAGTGGTTGGACAAAGCCACCACCGCCTTCGACGAACTTAAAGTCGCAATGATAACAACACCAGTACTAGCGTTACCCGACTTCGGCAAGACTTTTATTATTCAAGCCGATGCCTTCGGAGTAGGAATTAGTGCTGTACTAATGTAAGATGGCCACCCCCTTACTTATACTAGTAAGGCATTATCTCCTTCCTATCTCAAGATGACTATTTACGATAAGGAGATGCTTACGATTGTGCATGCGATGTCCAAATGGAGACCGTACTTAATCGGGCGACGCTTTTAAATCAAGACCAACCATAAAAGCCTAAAATATTTTTTGGAGCAGAAGATATCTTCCCCTGAGCAGCAAAAATGGGTAACAAAGCTTCTTAGATATGATTATTAAATAACTTACAAAAAGGGGAAAGATAATGTTGTTGCAGATGCGCTTTTGCAACTACCCGAGTAAGCTGAATTTTCAGCTGTTTCACTTCCGACCAACAACTTCCTTGAGGATATTAGGAGGGAATGGTAAGATAATCCGGAAACGAGTAAAATCATAAAAGAAATTGGAGGAAGCACTAAGCTCCATGGCTCATTACAGTTGGGACTCAAAGAACTTACGATATAAAGGACGCATTGTGCTTGTGCCAAATTCTACTTGCATAGAGACCATCCTTCAAGAGATGCATTCCACACCTGCGGCCAGGCACTCCAAGTTCCTTAGAACCTATAAAAGAATTAAGCAAAAATTTTATTGGATAGAGATGAAAAATATTATTGCTGAATTTGTAGCACAATGTGATGAATGTCAACGACACAAAGGTGAGACAGTGGCAAGTCCCAGAAAGTTGCAACCTCTACCCATCCTAGAATCAATATGGACTGATATATCAATGGATTTCATCGAAGGGCTTCCCTCATCACAAGGAAAAGGTATAATTTTTGTCATGGTTGATCGCCTTACAAAGTATGCTCACTTTTGTGCCATCCGTAATCCCTACACTGCTTCCAGTATTGCTCGAATCTTTATGGAGAATATTGTAAAATTACATGGGATGCCGAGATCTATTGTAAGTGATCGTGATAGGGTCTTCACGAGCAAATTTTGGATAGAGTTATTCCAGATGCAGGACACTAAATTAAAGAAGAGTACGACATATCACCCACAAACCGAGCCAAACTGAAGTGGTGAACAGGTGTTTAGAGACATACCTTAGATGCTTCACCAGTGACCGACCAAAAGAATAGACAAAGTGGCTTCCCTGGGCCGAGTGATGGTATAATACAACTTATCATTCCTCCACAAAATGTACTCCCTATGAGACCATGTATGGCCAACCCCCCCTGTAATTCCAAAATATGTGTTGGGCACCTCTAAAGTAGAACAAATAGACAGGGAATTACAAGACAGAGATAAAATGCTGAAGTTGCTAAAAGATAATCTCACTGTAGCACAAGCAAGGATGAAACAGCAATATGATTAACACAAAAGCGAAAGAAAATTTTCAGTAGGAGATTGGGTCTTCCTACGGCTCCAGCCATACAAGCAAACATCAATCCAAACTAAAGCATCTATGAAGCTTTCACCTCGATTCTATGGACCCTACCAGATTTTGGAGCGCATCGGAGTAGTAGCATACAGATTGGACTTACCTGCCAGCTCCCAAATCCATCCAGTCTTCCATGTATCATGTTTAAAGCTTAAGTTGGGACAACATGAGATAGCCCAAAGCCATCTACCAAATATAACTACCCAAGGAGAGCTCCAGACCCAACCAAGTGCCATTATTGATCGACAGATCATGACTTGATGACGACGACCTACTACTGAAGTGTCAATACAGTGGGTAAAACTACCAGCAGAAGATGTCACTTGGGAGAACTTTGACGACTTGAAGATCAAATTTCCAGAATTCATGGAACGTCAGCCTCGATGACAAGGCTGATTTGAAGAGGGCGGGTCTGTTTGGACTCTAGCTATAAGAGTCCTAATTTAGTTTCATTGATAAGGGCATTCATGTAAATCCTAGCTAGCCGACCCCTATTAAAGAGGTGAAGAGGCTGGCTAGGTTAGGGTTAGGTTGCTTCTTAGTGAAGGAGTCCTATTAGAAGTATGAGTCCTATTAGAGAAAAAGTCCTATTAGAAGTAGGAGTTCTATTAGAGAAAGACTCCTATTAGAAGTAGGAGTCCTATTAGAGAAAAAGTCCTATTAGAAGTAGGAGTCCTATTAAGGAAAGAGTCCTATTAGAATTAGGAGTCCTACTAGAGAAGGAGTCCTAAATAGAAGTAGGAGTTGGTTAGAAGTAGGAGTCTTGAGTAAGAGTCATATTAGGAGTTGGGTTTAGAAGCTCTATAAATAGCCATGTATTCACCCTCTTTTCATCAATAAATAGATCAATCTTTTAGCAGCCTTTGAGCAACAACTTGGAGGAAGGAACCCCTATAGAGTTCCAAGGAGGCCGATCCCCTAAAGAGATCAACCCCAAGCTTAGAATCCGCAAGGGTTCTAACAACAATGTAGGTGCTCATTGAAGAATGAGTTCACTGATTAATTCACTTACAGAATGCTGGATGGTTATTAATACCTGTCATCAAACAATGATTTTATAATCCCAATAGTGTATCGGATCCTTAGACTTGAGACACCAAGGATGTCATGTATGAGTACTCTACTCTTTGATGTCGAACTTATAGGTTTAGAAGTTCCAAATCTAGTACAACCAGCTATTAAGAGTGCTAGTCAACCTTACGAGGGCTATTGAGTGTCAATAAAAGATCATCCACTCTCGATATCATGAGAGGAATATCCCATGTATTCTTACTCAGGCAAATCCCTGGCCAGGGTCATTTGGATTGAGAGAAAAAGAGTTCTCTTGGAGAATCCGATTAGAGTAAGACTTGATTGGAAACCATATAGGCCTGACAACACCATACTCGATATACGGTCTTTGGGATATTAGATGAATGAGGGATTATAGGTACATGGTAATTGAGGACAAATAGGTCAAAAGGATTAGATTCCCTTGTATCGCCTAGTGATTGCGGTGTAGTGGCCTAGTATGTCCGTAGTCGATGAGTCGAGTGAATTATTATAGAGATAATAATTTATTGAGTCATAAGGAGTTCTGATAGGTATAACTTACAATCGGCTCGATATTGAGCCTAGAGAGTCACACATATTTGGTAGGTGTTACGACAAGTAGAGGTTTGAATATGAGATATCCGTCAGAGCCCCTATCTTATTGGATATCCGTCAGAGCCCCTATATTATTAGATCCCATGGATGAGATCCAATAAGAGCTAATAAGAGATTATTGGGTAGATACTCATTAATCTAAAAGGCTTAGGTAATTGGATGGAGATCTAATACCTAATATGACATGATCCATTAGGGTTTACAAGGGGCCTAATGGATCCATTAGACTTATTAAATCCATTAGGTATTACGACGAGTAGAGGTTCGGATATGAGATATCCGTCAGAGCCCTTTTCTTATTGGATATCCAATAAGCTCCTATATTATTGGATCCCATAGATGAGATCCAATAAGAGCTAATAAGAGATTATTGGGTAGAGACCCATTAATTTAAGAGGCTTGGGTAATTGGATGGAGATCCAATACCCAATAGGGCAGGATCCAACTAAGGTTTTTTTGTGGCCACCTCCTATTCTCCTCTCCCTAGAGAGGAGTATATTCACAGCCCCTACCGTGTGGATCACCGCTAGAGAGGAGGATCCTTAACCTCTTTCATCCTTCTCATGGATCTACAAGAATTCATGGATATATAATCTCCCTAGGCACTATCTTTCTTGTATACGCAGTTTTTTATTTTACGGATTTGATTTTACGCACCGATCTTCGCACGACGACGAAGCCTTTTTGTGGAAATCTAGGATGTTTTATTTTTGTTCTTTCGTTGTGTATGTGATGTCACCCTTGAATTTCCCAATAGTGGTATCAGAGCCAGGTTGTTCATGCGAAGATCAGATTTTAAACTACATGTGTTATGATTTAGAAAAGCTTTTATCGTCAAAATTATTTGCGTAAAAGGTGAGGAAAGGGTAGCAATTATTGTTGCCCTTGCAGCACTCACATAGTGGCTGAAAAGCTGCTTGCAGCCTTGCTACCTACAGCGGCAACGGTTGTAGGCAAGGGACCCACAGGAAGGCTGCAAGATGGCAGGTGGCCAGCCCACAAGGGCGAGTGGTGCCGGGCACGGTGGCCTGCCCACAAAGGCAGGCAAGCACCTGCAGGCTCTACGCTTGTGGGGGGCAACGCCACCCATAGTGGCTAGCCCGTAAGGGGCGGCACCCGCAGTGGTGCTCACCTAGAAAGGGGGTGCCGGCTCGTGTTAGGACTCTAGCTAGGAGAGTCCTAATTTGATTTCATTGATAAGGGCATGCTAGTTATAGGTGCCCTACAAGCCATTCACATGAGTGATTGTACCTGTAACACGCTGTGTCAATCTCTTTGCTTATGATTATTGGCATTATCTCACATTATCTAGATGTATATTGTGATGTCCTTGGATCTGTGCAATGGGAATCGGATCGTGATGAGATCACGATAATGAGACCGATTCACCTTTAAACACAGACCCTAAATTATCCTGGTCATAGGTTACTCGAGAAGGACATCAAGATAACTGGATAGACTAGTGTGCTGTATACCCATTCATATGATAGAGGTAGCTGGTCTCACAGCTACTCGTGTGGGGACACTAAGGGTACAGTGCAGGTGCTCATTGAAGAATGAGTTCACTAATTGATCCGCCTACGAAATGTTGGATGGTTATTAATACCTCACGTCCGACAATGATTCCATAGTCCCAGTAGTGTATCTGGTCCTTAGACTTGAGACACCAAGGATGTCCTGTATGAGTACTCTACTCTTTGATACCGGACTTGTAGATTTGGAAAGTTCCATATCTAGTATAGCCAGTCATTGGAAGTGGTAGCCAACCTTACGAGGGCTATTGAGTGTCAATAGAGGATCATCCGCTCTCAGTATCATGAGAGGAATATCCCATGTGTTCTTACTCGAGCAAATCCTTGGCTAAGGTTATTCGGATTGAGAGAGAAAGAGTTCTCCGGGAGAATCCGATAAGAGCAAGACTCGAGAAGAGACGGTATGGGCCTGACAGCACCATGCCTAGTATAGAGTCTCTGGGATATTAGATAGATAAGAGATTATAGATACATGGTAACTGAGGATAGATAGGTCTAAAGGATTGGATTCCCCTGTATCGTCTAGGGGCCGCGGCGTAGTGGCCTGATACATCCGTAGTCGATGAGTTGGGTGAATTATTATAGCGAAAATAATTCACTATATCAGAAGGAGTTCTGACAAGTATAACTTATGGCCAGCTCGATAATGGGCCTAGAGGGTCACACACACATGGTAGGTGTTGCGACGAGTAGAGGTTCGGATATGAGATATCCGCTGAACCCCCTATCTTATTGGATATCCATTAAGCCCCTGAATTATTGGATCCTGAGATGAGATCCAATAATTGCTAATAAGAGATTATTGGGTAGAAACCCACTAATCCAAGAAGCTTGGGTAATTGGATGGAGATCCAATACCCAATAGGGCAAAAAGATCCATTAGAGTTTTCAAGGGGCCTCTATAAATAGGAGGGAACCAAAGTTCTATAGGTTGAGGGTTTTTGGTAGCCACCTCCTATTCACCTCTCCCCAGAGAGAGAGGTGCATCGTTGCAATCCCTGCTGTGTGGATACCGCTAGAGAGGAGGATGCTTGACCTCCTTCATCCTCTCCCACAGATCTGTAGGAATTCAGGGATATACAATCTCCCTATGTATCTTCTTTTACACGTGTAGTTTTACAGATTTGTTTTTGACACATCGATCTTCACTCGATGACGGAAACTTTCTACATGAAATATGGGGTTTTGTTTTCTGTTCTTCCGCTGCGCATGTGATGTCGCTCCCCTTGTGGATTTCCCTACAGTGGTATCAAAGCCAGGTTGTTCGTGCGAAGATCAGATCTTAAACTGCGTGTGTTGTGTTCTAGATCTGCTGTTGATGTCAAAATCATTAGCGCGAATAGCGAGAAAGGGCAACAACTGTTGCTGCCCACTCGTGCAGCAACTGCAAGGTTGCTTGCAGCCTTGCTGCCTGCACAGGCAGCAGCCGACGGGCTGCCTACAGGGCAGCGCCAACACTATGCCGACGGCCTGTAGGCAGCCAGAATGCCGCAGGCTACCGGTGAAGCGGCGCCTACGGCGCTGCGCCATGGACAACGGCACGGTGGCAGCGCCCTAGGGGCGCCGGTGGGCACTATGCCCGTGGGCCAACGACGCAGCGCGTGCGCTGGCGTTGGCGTTGCTCCGCGGGCCGAGGCGCGCGGTGCTCGTGCCGCGAGCTAAGCGCCCGTAGAGCGCCGCCTCCCTCCCCACTCGCAAGGGGCAGCGCCGCCCGCGGCCAGCCCGCAAGGGGCAGCACCGCCTGCAGGCGATCTACCCACAGATGTGGGCGCACCTGACAAGCGCCGCATGACGAGCCGCTGCGATGCTGCGCTGCGGCGGCGCGCGGCCAGTGGCGCGCCGTAGAGTGGCGGCCGCAACTTTGCAGAAGGGAAATGTATTAGGGTTTTCGGCAAAAGACGGTTTGGATTCTGTCCCTTTTGACAGAATTACCAAAATACCCTTTTGGCTGAATTACCGAAATACCCCTGGGAATTCAAAAATTCTCTTTATGTCCCTAATTTCAGAAAATTAAATATGTTAATTAAATTGTTTAATTAACTATTATTTTTATCTAGTAGTTCTATAAAATATTATATACATGTGATGTATGATGTGGACAGATGATCATAGACTTGTGATGTGATGTGTGTACATGTGATTATTATTATTATTGGGGTCTACGAGCCTCTATTTTTCTTGTTTATTGTCGGGCCTGCGTGCTTGTAATTATATTGTAATTACATAATGAGGCGCAGTGGCAGCGTGACTCACGAAGTCGAGACGGACAATCCGACGCATGGAGATGCGTTGAGATGTTGACGGATCCGACGAAGTGAGATGGATGATCACAGGGCATAGAGATGCACCGAAGTACAAATAGATCTTGATGTGAGTGATTGGGCCCATTGGCTCGGACCTGATCGCATTAGGATATGGTCCATGATTATCTGGTGTGATTGCTCATGTGATGTGTGATTAGTTATACACCTACTAGATATGTATATATATATTTGCATGCGATGTAAATATATATATTAAATACGTATGTGTGTGACACATTATGTTAGGAGACCAAATCAAAAATTCTCTCCATTAATAATATTAAGTCGGTAAACGTGAGGCAATTAGATTAACCCATGTGGCCTTCCATCGTTATAGCTAGGAGCCAATTCCCGGTGTAGGTTGAGTTAGTCGAGTCCCTCGAGACTCACTTATATCGCGTCTTGCCATCTTATCTATGACATAGAGATGTCAGAGGTGACCTGAGGACATGGTATGCTTGGTCGAGTCCCTCGAGAGTATATCACCTAATCAGACTCATTTGGTAACGATGTTAATGACTTAACCGAATATCATGGTTGGACGAGTCCCTCGTGGCCATGGTGGTTCGGAGGCCGAATAGGATGGGAATCACAAGGAGTTGTGATTGACAAGAGTTGCCTACCTTTATGGGCTTAACGTGATTGGTCGAGTCCCTCGAGGTTACGTTAAGACACCGATTGGATCTTGATCCCTATTAGAGATCCGCCGGGAGTCTCCGATTCACATACCGGAGGGTGTTGTGTATCTCACGAAAAATTAGTGGGAATACATTAAGATAGAAGTCCTTATCTTAATTGTTTAAATTTCTACAAAGTCTACATGTTATTTATTTCTGCTACATCTTTTATTTCAGAAAAATGTCACTTTCAAATCCTTTACGTGGCATACTTGATGCCAACCGCCTCATTAGTCCAAATTATATGGATTGGCTTCGCAATCTGAGAATCATTCTCATGGCGGAGAAAATCGCGTATGTCCTTGATACAGTGATCCCTATGCTCGACGAAGGGGCAAGCGAGGATGAGATCGCTCGTTATGTGAAGTACTTAGATGATTCCACTCTTGCTTAGTGTTATATGTTGGCCTCTATGACTACTGAGTTACAGAGACAGCATGAAAATATTGATGCTAATTCCATACTCTTACAACTTCGTAAACTTTTTGAGGAACATGAAAGAACTCAGCAATATGAGATATCAAAGAGTCTTTTCTGTACTAGGATAACTGAGGGGACACCAGTTCAGAACCATGTCCTTAAGATGATTGAGTGGATCGAAAAACTCATAGGTCTAGGAATGGTCCTAGAGGATAACCTGTGTGTGGATCTTGTACTTCAGTCCCTACCAGATTTCTTTTCTCAGTTCATAATAAATTTTAATATAAACAAACTTAAGGTAACCCTCCCAAAGCTCCTCAATATGTTGAGAAAAGCACAGAGCACCTTCAAGAAAGAGAAGCCGGTTCTCTACACTGGTGAGACCAGAAAGAAAAGAAAGACTGAGAAGACCCTTAAGAAGGGCAAGGGTAAGGGCAAAATGGGTAAGGCAAAGGTTGCCAAGAAAGACCCAACAAAGGACAAAGGCCAGTGCTTCCACTATGGCAATGATGGGTACTGGAAGAGGATCTACAAAGAGTACTTGTAGAAAGGGCGAAACAGAAGCTTGGAGAAGCTTTAGGTACATTCATGATCAGTCTCCATTTGTCAGAATCTTGTGATCACACATGGGTATTGGATACCGGTAGTGCTTATCATATCTGTAATTCATTGCAGGTTTTGGTAGGACCTAGGAGATTGAACAGAGGCGAGATGGACCTTAAGATGGGCAATGCAACAAAGGTTGCTGCAGTGGCTATTGGCAAGATCATTTTACATCTGCCTGGTGGAGCTATTATTGCATTAGATGCATCCTATTATATTCCTTCTATTATTAAAAACATTATTTCCATTTCATATTTGATAGTTATTAGATATAAATTAGTTTTTGAGAACAATGGTTGTTCAATAATATTAGATGATGAGATCATCACAAGAGGAATAGTGCGTAATAGTTTATTTATGTTAGATATAGCTACACATATCATGAGTGTAAGCAAGTCTAAGAGGAAACGAGAAGTGGAGAACTAAACAGGAAAGAGTATTAAAACCCTTCGATCAGATCGAGGAGGTGAGTACTTAAGTATAAAGTTCACCCAGTTCCTCAAAGACTATGGGATCTTATCCCAATGGACACCTCCTTATACACCACAGCTTAATGGTATATCAGAAAGGAGAAATCACACACTGTTAGACATGGTGCGTTCCATGATGTGTTTCACCGACCTACCCATCTCATTCTGGGGATATGTCCTAGAAACTGCAGCTTACCTTCTGAACAAAATTCCATCTAAGTCAGTGATGTCTACTCAATATGAAATATAGAATGGGAAGAAGCTCGATCTTAAGATTATTAAGATTTGGGGCTGCCCTGCCCACATTAAGAGACACAACCCTGACAAATTGGAATTCAGAATGGAACGGTGCAAGTTCATGGGATACCCCAAAGAAACTTGTGGGTATTATTTCTCACACCCTAAGGACCGAAAGGTCTTTGTAGCCAAGAGAGCAGTGTTCCTTGAGAAGGAACACATTCTTGGTGGAGACAATGGGAGCATGATAGAGTTGAGCGAGGTTGGAGAACCTAGCTCAAGCACCATTCTATAGCCAGAGTCTGTTCAGATACCTAACACACAAGTTCCAACTTTACGTAGGTCTGATAGAGTATCACATCCTCTTGAGAGATATGTGGAACATATCAAAAGAGAGGATGTTGAGGATATTGATCCTCAGACCTACGAGGAGGCTATTATGAGCATAGACTCTGGGAAATGGCAAGAAGCCATGAATTTAAAAATGGATTCCATGTACTCCAACAAGGTTTGGAACCTAGTTGATGCACCCGAGGGTATTGTACCCATTGGTTGTAAGTGGATCTTCAAAAAGAAGATTGGAGTAGATGGACAGGTAGAGACCTATAAAGCAAGGCTAGTGGCTAAGGGGTATCGTCAAAGGCAAAGTGTTGACTATGATGAAACTTTCTCACCTGTAGCCATGCTAAAATTCATTCGAATTCTATTGGCTATTACAGCACACTATGATTATGAGATCTGGCAGATGGACGTCAAAATCGCATTCCTCAATGGTAACCTCGATGAGGAGGTGTATATGATACAACCTAAGGGATTCGTGTCCAAGGATAACCCAGATAAAGTGTGCAAGTTACGTAGGTCCATTTATGAATTGAAGCAAGCTTCCTGAAGTTGAAACATAAGATTTGATGAGGAGATCAGATCTTCTGACTTCGTTAAGAACGAAGATGAACCTTGTGTGTACAAGAAATTAAATCGGAGTACTATCACCTTTTTGGTATTATATGTGGATGATATCCTAATCATTGGGAATGATGTGGGAATGCTCTCCATAGTAAAGACTTGGTTATCTAGGCACTTCTCCATGAAGGACTTAGGGGAAGCATCCTACATATTGGGGATATGGATCTATAGAGATAAATCCAAGAGGATGCTTGGCTTGTCCCAGTCTAGGTACATAGACACCATTGTCAAAAGGTTTGGCATGGAAAATTCTAAGAGAGGTCTCATACCACTACGACATGGAATATCACTTTCTAGGAGTATGTTCCCAAAGACTCTTGAAGAAAGGGCACACATGGATATGTATGCTATGCTATGTACCAGGCCTAATATAGCGCATGCTCTAAGTGTCATAAGCAGATATCAGGTAGATCCATGCTTGGAGCACTGGAAAGAAGTAAAATGTATCCTTAAGTACTTGAGAAGGACTAAGGATCTTTTACTAGTATATGGAGGTAGTAGCCTCAAGGTTAAGGACTACTCGGACTCGAGCTTCCAGTCCGATATTGATGATAGCAAGTCTAATTCAGAGTATGTGTTCACCTTGAATGGAGGAGCAGTATGTTGGAAGAGTTCCAAGCAAGACACTACTGCTGACTCAACCACAAAGGCGGAATACATTGCTGCGACAGAGGCAGCAAAGGAGGGAGTCTGGATGAAGAAGTTTATCACAGATCTAGGAGTCATCCCGAGCAGCGAGGAGTTGATTCTTTTATATTATAATAAATATAGGATGATTACTCAAATAAGAGAACCCGGGTCTTATCAGAAGTGTTCTGAGGAGGTTCCAACTTATTAGAGAAATCGTGGCCCGAAGAGATGTAGTAGTGGAAAAAATTCCATCTGAAGATAACATTGTAGATCCACTAATAAAGCCATTGACTCAAATTATATTTGAGCATCACAGAGGTCTGATGGGGATCAGACATGTTGGTGATTGGCTTTAGGTCAAGTGGGAGATTGCTAGTTATAGGTACCCTACAAGCCAATCACATGAATGATTGCACCTATAACACATTGCGTCAAACTCTTTACTTATGATTATTGGCACTAACTCACATTATCTAGATATATATTGTGATGTCCTTGGATCTGTGCAATGGGAATCGGATCATGATGAGATCACGATAATGAGACCGATTCACCTTTAAACACAGACCCTAAATTATCATAGTCATAGGTTACTCAAGAAGGACATCGAGATAACTGGATAGACTGGTGTGCTGTATACCCGTCCATATAATGGAGGTAGCTTGTCTCATAGCTACTCGTGTGGGGACACTAAGGGTACAGTGCAGGTGCTCATTGGAGAATGAGTTCACTGATTGATCCGCCTACGGAATCCTGGATGGTTATTGATACCTCACGTCAGACAGCAATTCCGTAGTCCCAGTAGTATATCTGGTCCTTAGACTTAAGACACCAAGGATGTCCTGTATGAGTACTCCACTCTTTGATACCGGACTTATAGATTTGGAAAGTTTCATATCTAGTACAACCGGTCATTGGGAGTGGTAGCCAACCTTACAAGGGTTATTGAGTGTCAATAGAGGATCATCCGCTCTCGGTATCATGAGAGAAATATCTCATGTGTTCTTGCTCGAACAAATCCTTGGCTAAGGTTATTCAGATTGAGAGAGATAGAGTTTTCCGGGAGAATTTGACAAGAGCAAGACTTAAGGAGAGACGGTATAGGCCTGACAACTCCATGCCCGATATAGGGTCTCTAGGATATTAGATGGATGAGAGATTATAGATACATGGTAACTGAGGACAGATAGGTCTAAAGGATTGGATTCCCCTGTATCGTCTAGGGGCCGCGGCGTAGTGGCCTGATACATCTGTAGTCGATGAGTTGGGTGAATTATTATAGCGATAATAATTCACTATATCAGAAGGAGTTCTGACAAGTATAACTCATGGCCAGCTCGATAATGGGCCTAGAGGGTCACACACACATGGTAGGTGTTGCGACGAGTAGAGGTTCGAATATGAGATATCTGCTGAACCCCCTATCTTATTGGATATCCATTAAGCCCCTGAATTATTGGATCCTGAGATGAGATCCAATAATTGCTAATAAGAGATTATTGGGTAGAAACCCACTAATCCAAGAAGCTTGGGTAATTGGATGGAGATCCAATACCCAATAGGGCAAAAAGATCCATTAGAGTTTTCAAGGGGCCTTTATAAATAGGAGGGAACCAAAGTTCTATAGGTTGAGGGTTTTTGGTAGCCACCTCCTATTCACCTCTCCCCAGAGAGAGAGGTGCATCGTTGCAATCCCTGCTGTGTGGATACCGCTAGAGAGGAGGACGCTTGACCTCCTTCATCCTCTCCCACAGATCTGTAGGAATTCAGGGATATACGATCTCCCTATGTATCTTCTTTTACACGTGTAGTTTTGCAGATTTGTTTCTGACACATTCATGTAAATCCTATCTAGCCGACCCCTATTAAAGAGGTGAAGAGGCCGGCTAGGTTAGGGTTATGTTGCTTCTTAGAAAAGGAGTCATATTAGGGAAAGAGTCCTATTAGAATTAGGAGTCCTACTAGAGAAGGAGTCTTAATTAGAAGTTGGTTAGAAGTAGGAGTCTTAAATAAGAGTCGTATTAGGAGTTGGGGTTTAGAAGCCCTATAAATAGCCATTTATTCATCCTCTTTTCACCAATGAATAGGTCAATCTTTTAGCAACCTTTGAGCAGCAACTTGGAGGAAGGAACCCCTATAAAGTTCCAAGGAGGTCGATCCCCTATAGAGATCAACCCCAAGCTTAAAATCCGCAAGGGTTCTAATACTTGGTACTAGAGCAGCGTTCTTGGCATCTCGCGGCCCTTCCATAGCCATCCACCTGTTGAATCTCGGATTTTGATGATGAAACTAATTGAGTGTGATTTGTTGTCTAACTGCGTGTTGAGTTACGTAGGTCTACTATCGGCAGGAGGCTTCGTACGTCGGGCATTGGGCCAAGAAGTGCGGAGTTGTGCCATGGATATCGAGTTTGTTTGTGCAGGAGTAACTACGAAAGGGATGAAGACGTAAAGCGAAATCAAAGGCCGAAGTCAAGTGCGATGGATCGTTGGGAGTTCGAGAGTTTGACGGAAGCCTGAAGATTCATTGGGAGTGCTGCCGGAACTGGTCGAGAACAAGTAGGGAGCTTGCCGAAGGGTTTTTGGAAGCTCACCGGGAGGTTCGTCGGAAGTTCGCGAAGCTTGACAAGAAAGATCAAAGCTTGCCAAAGAAGCTCGAGGGAACTCGCCAAAATCATCATGGAGTCCGAGAGCTTGTCGGGAGTCCGCAGGATGGTTTCCGAGGATCGAAGATCGGAAAGTTCGCTAAGCTCGACGGAAGAAGACTTGACTTGCAGACTTTGTAATAACTTAGGAAACGTCTTTAAAATTCATAGTTAGCATGTATTTTGGGTTAGGATTAGATAACCCAAAGTGGGGGCCCATTGGGCCTTGATTAGGATGAGTTTGGGCCAAAATTTTGGCCCAAACCGGACTCGACTTCGTGCATGCATGCTACTATAGCACGTTCTGTAGCTATTGTAGCGGCGGTGCACGGGTGGTAGCACCGCCCCGGCCATGTGACGGTGGAGCTGCTGCACGGTCGCTGCACATCGTCGATCAACGGTGACATAGGCGGTGGCACCACCACCGACAGGCGGTGGCACCGCCTCTGACGACCAGAGCATTAGAACTCCAAATTGATTTCAAATTTGGAGCCCAATTTTGAATCCACTTTGGATCTATAAATACCCCCCCTTTCTCAGCTGAAAGGGCAACCCTTTTGAGTAAAATTCTTAAGTCTTGAGCTTTTGTAGAGTGTTGAAAAGTCTTGTTCTTGCTAAGTGTTCACCTTCTTCTTTTCTTGAGAAATCTTGTACAAGTGTGAACATCTTGTAAAGGGTTGTAAAAGGGGTATTTGATCCTTCCCCTTCAAAGGATTTGATAGTGGAAGAAGGGAGCCTCAACGGAGAAGGCTTCGGAAGTGGATGTAGGTCACTTTGACCGAACCACTATACATCACTGCGTCTTGATTGTGTGAATATTTAAATTTCTATTTTACTTTGCTACAAGCCTTTACTTTACTTGCTCCACTTCCTTTTTATCTTTGTACGCATGCTTTAAAGTTAGAACGCAAAAATCGGTTTCAAACGAAACGTTGTTTTCATCGTACGAAGTTTCCGAAGCTTGTTTTAAATCACTGAAAAATCCATCATTTTATCCGCTGCACTAATTCACCCCCCCCCTCTTAGTGCCACTCGATCCCTAACAATTAGTATCAAAGCCACGTTTTTTCTCTTTCGAATTTACACCCGTGAGAAATGGCTCTAAATGGTTTTGAAGAGGGCTTTTCGGTTTTTTGTCCACCGTTTTTTAACGGTTCGGACTACACATATTGGAAAACTTGAATGAGAGATTTCATACTTTCAATGAACTTGGATTTGTGGAACATCATCAAAAATGGCTTTCAACCTTCCTCTAAACCGACGAATGAATGGTCGGATTTGGAGAAAAGGTTATTTTCTTTAAACGCAAAGGCTATGAATGCCTTATTTTGCAGACAAAAATGAGTTCAACCGGATTTCTACATGTGAAACGGCTTTTGCCATTTGGCGAACTCTTGAAATCATGCACGAAGGAACGAGTAGAGTCAAAGACTCGAAAGTTAATATTTTGATGCACGATTTTGAGATTTTCCGAATGACACCAAGTGAGACTATCGATGACATGTTCTCCCATTTCTCGGATGTCATCAATAGTCTAAAAGCTCTTGGTAAATGTTTTTCGGACTTTGAACTCGTAAACAAAACTTTAAGATCTCTTCCAAAAAGATGGGATCCAATAATAACCGCAATACAAGAAACAAAAGATCTAAATAACTATCCTATTAATGAACTTATTGGGTCTTTAAAGACCTATGAAATGAGTTTCTTGGAACATTTAGAACATCATGAACATGATGAACATTTGAATCACCTTCTAAAGAACAAGAAGGTTTTTGAATATCGGACAATGGATGCCACTTGAGTGATGACTCAAGTAATAAGGACTATGAGGACATTGAACACATAACAATGAATGTTAACAAGTACATTAAACCAAAATTAAAAAACACAAAAGAACTTGAATGGAGAAATAGGCCAAAGAAGAAGAAGAAGGCTTGGAAAGAAGAAACAAGAAAAGAAGAAGCAAACTACGCTTTAATGGGCTTCAATGAGGTAAGTAACTTAACTTCCTTGAATTATTTTGAAATTACTTGATGATTTCCATGAATGCTTAACTTAGTTTGTAGGATTTTTTTATGCTTTTCTTGTGTTTTTAGAAATTAAAAAAAAATTTGAAATTATACTATGCTTTTCTTTATAGTATTTTTGAAAAGTAAACATATGAATGATGCAAGATTTGTGATAATGCTTAGGATTAATCCATGCATGTGTATCTTGATGGTTTACATTGTCTCCAAATATGATGCTTGATGATTTTATATCATGCATGAGCTTTTGAAGTAATAAAGTGTCATATTGTGATGATGAAACATATTTTTCGAATTTATAAATAGATACATGATTTTGGCAAAAATTTGAACATGGCCTTTTAACATAAAAATTGAAAGTGTGCTATCATTTTTACATATTTGGTCTTGACGATTTTATGACTAAGCTTGTGTTTTATTTTGATACATGTTTTCATAAAAATTTTGAATATGCTCACATCAAATTGCTTAAAATGAAAATGTATTTTTTCTCATTCTATTGAGATGAATGAATTTATGTTATGAGTCTTGTGAATCTCATAAAAATAAACATGATGAATATTTTAAAAATATGCCTCATGTTTTCGGTATTAATGATTTCTCTGAAACATGCTCTTTGGACCTATATGAAAACATGAGTATACTCATATGAACATCAAATCACTTGAAATGGAACACATAAAAAATGAGAAATTACACTATCATGATGCTTTACGGCAATGCTTTTGATCTTAATGGGCTAAATGACAACTTGTATTTCAAATTTATACAATGATGGCTTCCGTATAAATATTTGAACATACATTATGAAATCATCATTGAAATGAAAATATTAGAAGTTTGTTATCATGCTTAATGACTTTTTGATATTTTATCTTGATGACAAACTCATGTTTCAGTTTTAAAATTTGATACTCATCTTTTGAAACATGAAACATATTATCATGATAAATTGAATCTCATGTCTTGGAATAATATGTTGCATTTATGCCTTGACAATCTTATGATAAAGTTTGATTTTCAATTTTTGATGAAAGGCAAGTGATAAATTCATTTATGATATTTTATAAATCATTAGAATTACGAATGAGATTTTGATGATACGGTAATGACTTTATTCATGTTATTAATCTCAAATATAATAATTTAATTATGAGTCTTGAATTGATAAATTGAGCTTGAATAATTTTTTTTAATGATTCTTGAATATTCTAGTATTATGACTTGTTAAGACATATTTAATGCTTGAATCAAGTTCTAAAAGATTTTATTTTGCTATAAAGAAATTTTATTGAAATCATGATCTTGACAACTATGATTTGAAACTTTTTATAAATCAAGATCTTTTACCATGCTCCTTCCGTCTTATCAAAATAAAATTCCTTAAATGAAATGTAACTTGTCTTTTGATTTCTCGGATTTCAATACTTGAATTTTTATGAATTCGTGTCTTGATTCTTATAAAATGTGATCTTGGTAAAAATTCCTATGTATGAATCAAGATCTTGTGTGTGATCTCCTAAGACTTCCACTTGTTATTTCCTAAAAGGAGACTTGTCAAAATGATTCCTAAAAGAAGACTTCCACTTGTTATTTCATAAATGAACCTTTTGATTCATGACTTTTGGATTCATGACTCAAGATTGAAGATTAAAACATTATATGCTAAAATTGATTCTTTTTATTGTTTTAATACTTCCTTGAATGCCTTATGTGATGATTGAAAATTTGATAAAAAAAAATGTGCTTAATATTTGAATCATTTATCATGGCTTAAAAATGAATGAAAAGAAAATATATTGGCACTTGTAATCATGATTTGATCCTTAATATTAATATGCTTTTATATATCATGATTCTTGGTTGTATGACATTTATCTTGAATTAAAAATTGATAAATATGAATCTAGATCTTGCTAAAATGAAAACTTATTAATCATGGATGATATCTTTTGGTTTTGATTCTTATTGAATTTACATATTGATATCCTTCATGACATGATTTCTCATGTTTTAATACCATCTTGTATGCATCTTGAAAAAAAAAAATTGAAATATTGATTGATGCAAAATTATTGTATTGAAATATTATTCATCCCTTCTTTTCGATAGTGACAAAGGGAGTTAGCTTGCTAGCTTATGCATCACAAGTGAAAGTGGCAAACATAGCTAGCTAGAACTTGCAAAAGGCAAAACTTGCACTTCTCAAAATGAGAAGAAAGAAATTACAAAGTTGCATTATTTTTTAACTCATGAGCTTACAGTTTTAAAATGTTATAAATTTTACAAAAATTACTAGCTCATTGCAAACATGAAGTTGATTACTTGCAAAAGAGAAACTTAGGTGCAAATGAGAAAAATTGAAAAAGAGCTAGTTTGCGTATTGCAAAGTATACTAGCTTATCATTATTGTTTGTCATAAATTTTCCTCAAACCATGATTTGTTTATGACTCTCTTGAATTCATGACTTGATATGTTAAAAATTCATGATGGAAATTTGTTATTTTGTTATGATAGAAGCACTCATGTAAAGGGAAAAGAATTATATTCTTCCCTTCTTTTTGACAAAATCAAAGGAGGAGAAGATTTATTGCTAGCTTGCATGATTAATTTGCTAGCTTATTCAAGAGGAAGAAAATTGCTAACTTGTGCATCAAAAGAAAAATTTTGCTAGCTTGAACATTGAGAAGCCAAAAATTGTTATCTCAAGAAAGGCAAAAATCTTACTCAATTTCACTTCTTCAAAATTGCTTACATTTTTTGTTACAAATGATTGTTGAATCTCATGCAAGATTATTTGAAATATTTGATCCTCCCTTTCTTTTTTATGCTAACAAAGGGGGAGAAAGTTTTTAGCTCGAACATTGTAAAAATTTGCCATCTTGATTCCTATTTTGCAACTTCATGAGAAGCTAAGAATTGTTATATCAAAGGATGCAAATATTGCTATCATGGGAAACAAGGTGCCTACTTGCATATCTCAAGAAGCAAATGAAAATTACCATCAATGTCTATCCTTGAAACTTGCTATGATTGAATGGTATTATTTGATGTTGTATTGTAAAAATATTGTATGATGTGATAAATAGCTAGTATGTTGTAAATATTTGCATATTCTTGAAAACTAGCTATGATGTTACTTCTCCTTTTTGTTGATGACATAGGGGGAGAAGTAGATTGATGACTTCATGCTTTGTATTGAATATTATATATATATTTGCATGATGGTTTGACTATTCTCATAAACATTATGATGAATGTTGCTTGGATCTGGGATAATCCAAGTGTTCTATCAATGGCATATTGATATGGGGAGTTTGTGTTAAACTCCGGGGAGTTATGGTTAACTCCGTCAGTCATCAATTAGTTGTCATCATCAAAAAGGGGGAGATTGTTGAATCTCGGATTTTGATGATGAAACTAATTGAGTGTGATTTGTTGTCTAACTGCGTGTTGAGTTACGCAGGTCTACTATCGGCAGGAGGCTTCGTACGTCGGGCATCGGGCCAAGAAGTGCGGAGTTGTGCCATGGATATCGAGTTTGTTTGTGCAGGAGTAACTACGAAAGGGATGAAGACGTAAAGCGAAATTAAGGGCCGAAGTCAAGTGCGATGGATCGTTGGGAGTTTGAGAGTTTGACGGAAGCCTGAAGATTCATTGGGAGTGCTGCCAGAACTGGCCGAGAACAAGTAGGGAGCTTGCCGAAGGGTTTTCGGAAGCTCGCCGGGAGGTTCATCGGAAGTTCGCAGAGCTTGACAAGAAAGATCGAAGCTTGCCAAAGAAGCTCGGGGGAACTCGCCAAAATCATCGTGGAGTCCGAGAGCTTGCCGGGAGTCTGCAGGATGGTTTCCGAGGGATCATCGGAAGACCGTCAGAAGTTCGCCAGAAGCTCGACGGAAGAAGACTTGACTTGCGGACTTTGTAATAACTTAGGAAACATCTTTAAAATTCATAGTTAGCACGTATTTTGGGTTAGGATTAGATAACCCAAAGTGGGGGCCCATTGGGCCTTGATTAGGATGAGTTTGGAGCTCAAAGCAAAAATTTTGGCTCAAATCAACCAGCCACGCATGCATGCATCAGAGCATGCTAACGAGTCTCTGCCAATATAGTCGGTTACTATAGCAAGCAGAATCATAAGCACCACGGTAGCACCGCCCTCGGCCATCGTGAGCCGTGCGCTGAAACCGCTTACCGCGCAGACCTCAGACGTCGGGCCAACAGATCGACACACAGGCGGCACCGCCCGACGACTAGAGTATTGAACCCAAATTGATTTCAAATTTGGAGCCCAATTTTGAATCCACTTTGGATCTATAAATACCCCCCCTTTCTCAGCTGAAAGGGCAACCCTTTTGAGTAAAATTCTTAAGTCTTAAGCTTTTGTAGAGTGTTGAAAAGTCTTGTTCTTGCTAAGTGTTCACCTTCTTCTTTTCTTGAGAAATCTTGTACAAGTGTGAACATCTTGTAAAGGGCTATAAAAGGGGTATTTGATCCTTCCCCTTCAAAGGATTTGATAGTGGAAGAAGGGAGCCTCAACGGAGAAGGCTTCGGAAGTGGATGTAGGTCACTTTGACCGAACCACTATACATCGCTGCATCTTGATTGTGTGAGTGTTTAAATTTCTGTTTTACTTTGCTGCAAGCCTTTACTTTACTTGCTCCACTTCCTTTTTATCTTTGTACGCATGCTTTAAAGTTAGAACGCAAAAATCGGTTTCAAACGAAACGTTATTTTCATCGTACGAAGTTTCCGAAGCTTGTTTTAAATCACTGAAAAATCCATCATTTTATCCGCTGCACTAATTCACCCCCCCCCCCCCTCTTAGTGCCACTCGATCCCTAACACCACCAGCCCTCTACAACCGCCCAAAGCAATTCCCATAATTGCTTAAAAGAGCATCGCTGAATTCCGTCGTCATCTCCACCACTGTAGATCATCCTTTGATCTTCTTATGAATTGCAACAGGTTCAGGTTATCTACCTTACTGCTGCTGCAATTTAGTTATCCTTATTCAAAAAAAATCTAAATAATTCGTTCCTATATTGCTGCATTAACTTTTCATCACAAAGTTTGCATCTCTACAACGAAAGTTGCACTGCAGAATTTTAGCAGCATAGCACTGTTTTTTTGATCTTGCTACTGCGTTTTTTCTATCCAAATCTCTATGAAATTTTTACAACAGCTTTGACACTTCCTAACAGTGGTTTTCTCTTTAGATTTGTCAAAAAATTCTTAATATAAACTACTTATCTTTTACGTCCAAACTGCTGCACTTTAGATGTAAAAATCTACTATAATACCTCTCCATGATCCTCAATTTTGCTAAACCTCTTGCTATCGTTTCTTTCTACAAAATTTTGAACAGTATTACCTCTTCCTTATCAGTAGATCCCCTTTGAGTTTTACTTGAATATCTTTTGAAAACTTCTGGAAAAAATTACATCTTTACTGTTGGAATTTTTTCGATGAAAAATCTGGTGTTGCACCTTTGTCCTTTTTTCTTCTCCGTAACCTACCAAACCCTAGCCACCTTGCTGCCACAAGCCAAGATGTCTTTAGGGCATCCCTCTAGCCTTAAGACGTAGCCATCATAACCTAGTTTCATAACCCTAACAGCATCAAAAACCATAGCCCAAAATAGTAAACCATTACAACTGAACCCTTCAATCACCGATCTATTGTCCGAACCTTCCACCAACCCATGCCATTAACCCGTCAACAGAAAAAAGACAAGGGCATCTCTAATCTATAGGCATATGCTATGGCTTCTCAAGATCCAATTGATGCCAAATTTGAAGCATGGGAATCTCGGATTGAATCACGGCTTGAATCTCGCTTGGAAGACAAATTGCTTGCTTTGTTTGCAGAATTCAGAATTTGACAACCATCGAGTCCAACCAAACTGCAGCAAGGAGTGAATTTAGAAAGGACCCTAGAGAAGGAGGGACAGCCCTCGGACATGCTTCAGCCACGCATGAGGGTGAACTTCCCACGATGGGAAGAAGGAGACCCGGCAGGGTGGATTTCGTGCGCCAAATGTTACTTTCGCTACTAACAAACGTCGGATAATACTATGGTGGAGATTGCTATCATCCACCTTGAAGGAGATGCTATTCAATGGTACAATTGACTGGAATATAATCATGGGGCTCCGATATGGAATCAATTTAAGAACACACTGCTGAATCATTTCGGACCTACAAAGTATGAAAATATCGACAGCCAACTCGTAAAGATTCGACAAACCTCTACGATTCAAGAGTACCAAACCAGGTTTGAGAAGCTGTCCTACCTTGCTTGTGATTGGACTGACCATCAATTGTTAGGAACATTCATCAAAGGACTCAAGCCAGAGATAAAAGGGGAAGTTAAGGCGCGACAGCCTCGTACCGTGATAACTGTGATTTCTTTTGCCCGAATACAAGAAGAACAGCTCAGCCAAGATGCTCGGAGGATGAGAACCACTCCTAGAACCTCAACATATAAACCCCCTTCTGCTCCCAGCCATCCTTCGCTGCCCAAAAAATTGACAAGAGAAGAACTACGTGACCAATCAGTAAAGGGTCTTTGTTGGCATTGCGACAAGCTGTGGAACCGCGATCATCGCTGCAAAAGGGGCCACCTCCTATTGATTGAACCTCTTGAAGACATGGAGGAGGAGGTCCAGGAGCATGAGGAAGAGGTCACGGATGAAGAACAGCAGCCAATTGATATTACGATGCATGCCCTTGCTGGTTACGCGAACCCGCAAACAATGAAAGTGGGAGGATTTCTGAAGCAACAACCGATCACCGTTCTTATTGACCCCGGGAGCACTAATAATTTTATGAATAGCAAGGTTGTTGTCCAAATGGCCTTACCTATTGAGAATTGTAGCAAGTTTGATGTTAAAGTCGCAGATGGATGAATTTTGAAGTATGATCGTAGGTGCGCATGGGTGAAACTATTGTTGCAGGATCAAGAGATAATTGCATATTTATTCCTCCTCTCTCTCATGATTATGAGGCCGTGCTTGGCATTGAATGGTTGACGACATTAGGTGATGTTTCATGAAATTTTTTGAAATTAATTATGAAATTTTACAGTAAGGGGAAACAAGTGATACTGTGCGGGAAACGTGGGGGCGACGTAACGACAATTTGCACACAACGAATGGAGAAAGTTTTGTACAAAGCATGCAGCGGCTTTTTGGTACAACTTGAGCAGCAATCTAAGAGAGAGCCAACCAAATTTGGAGATCCAAACCTACTTCCCTTGCTTGCCGAATTTTCAGATATATTTGACGAACCACACAGCCTACCTCCTAACCGCCGGCATGATCATCGTATACCGATTCTTCCAAGAAAACCTCCAGCAAATACTCGACCATATCAGTATCCACATCTCCAAAAAATGAAATAGAAAGGATTGTAAAAGAGATACTTGAAATAGGAGTTATTCAGCCAAGTTGCAGCCCCTACTCTTCACCGATACTCCTCGTACGAAAGAAAGACGGAACATGGCGAATGTGCGTTGATTACCGAGCTCTCAACAACATAACCATCAAGGACAAGTATCCTATTCTAGTAGTAGATGAATTTCTTGATAAATTAAAGGGAGCATGAGTCTTCACAAAGCTGGACCTTCGATCCGGGTATCATCAAATACAAGTGTGCGAAGAAGACATACCGAAAACTACCTTTTGAACGCACAACGGTCACTACGAATTTCTAGTAATGCCCTTTGGTCTCACCAATGCTTCTTCCACCTTCCAGAGCCTTATGAATGATATTTTCCGGAGTTATCTTCGAAAGTTTGTGCTAGTTTTCTTTGACGATATCCTTATTTATAGCCCTTCTCTTGAAAGTCATATTCAGCACTTACGACTTGTTTTGACAATTTTGCGAGAACATGTTCTTTTTGTCAAAAAAATGAAGTGCAGCTTTCTTTAACAAAAGGTGGAATAACTTGGGCATATCATCTCAGAGGAAGGGGTGACAGTGGACCCCTCCAAAATTGAAGCAATGCAGAACTAGCCAACCCCGAGGAACATAAAATCGCTGCATGGCTTTCTCGGTTTAACAGGTTACTACCGTAAGTTCATGAAAAACTATGGAAAGATCAGTGCACCCTTTAATTTCTTGCTAAAAAGAGATGCTTTCCAGTGGTTGGACAAAGCCACCACCACCTTCAACGAACTTAAAGTTGCAATGATAACAACGCCCATACTAGCGTTACTCGACTTCAGTAAGACTTTTATTATTGAAGCCAATGCCTCCAGAGTCGGAATTTGTGTTGTACTAATGAAAGATGGCCACCCCCTCACTTATACCAATAAGGCGTTATCTCCTTCCCATCTCAAGATGACTATTTATGATAAGGAGATTCTCGCGATTGTGCATGCGATGGCCAAATGAAGATCGTACTTGATCGGGTGACGCTTTCAAATCAAGACCGACCATAAAAGCCTAAAATATTTCTTGGAGCAGAAGATATCTTCCCCTGAGTGGCAAAAATGGGTAACAAAGCTTCTTGGATATGATTATGAAATAACTTACAAAAGGGGGAAAGAGAATGTTGTTACAGATGCACTTTCGTGGCTACCCAAGCAAGCTAAATTTTTGGCCATTTCACTTTCAACCAGCGACTTCCCTAAGGATATTAGGAGGGAATGGCAAGATAATCCAAAGACCAGAGCATCTATGAAGCTTTCACCTTGGTTCTATGGATCCTACCAGATTTTGGAGCACATCGAAATAGTAGCATACAGATTGGACTTACCCGCCAGCCCTCGAATCCATCTAGTCTTCCATGTGTCATGTTTGAAGCTCAAGTGGCGACAAAAAGAGATAACCCAAAGCCATCTACCAAATATGACTACCCAAAGAGAGCTCTAGATCCAACCAAGTGCCATTATTGATCGACGGATCATGACTCGACGACAACGACCCGCTATTGAAGTGCTAATACAGTGGGCGAACCTACCAACAGAAGATGCCACTTGGGAGAACTATGATGACTTGAATATTAAATTCTCAGAATTCATAGAGCATCAGCCTCGAGGACAAGGCTGATTTGAAGAGGGCGGGTCTGTTAAGACTTTAGCTAGGAGAGTACTAATTTGGTTTCATTGATAAGGGCATTCATGTAAATCCTATCTAGTCGACCCCTATCAAAGAGTTGAAGAGGCCGGCTAGGTTAGGGTTAGGTTCCTTCTTAGAAAAGGAGTCCTATTAGAAGTAGGAGTCCTATTAGGAAAAGAGTCCTATTAGAAGTAGAAGTCATATTAGGGAAAGAGTCCTATTAGGATTAGGAGTCCTATTAGGAAAAGAGTCCTATTAGAAGTAGGAGTCCTATTAGGGAAAGAGTCCTATTAGAATTAGGAGTCCTACTAGAGAAGGAGTCCAAATTAGAAGTTGATTAGAAGTAGGAGTCTTGAGTAAGAGTCCTATTAGGAGTTAGGGTTTAGAAGTCCTATAAATAGCTATATATTCATCCTCTTTTTATTAATGAATAGATCAATCTTTTAGCAGCCTTTGAGCAGCAACTTAGAGGAAGGAACCCTTATGGAGTTCCAAGGAGGCCGATCCCCTATAGAGATCAACCCCAAGCTTAGAATCCGTAAGGGTTCTAACAGCTCACTGCAAGCATTGCCCTCGTAAGCAAGCTGCCCGCGCAAAGGTCGCCGCTGGCAGGGTGGCAGCGGTCGTAACATAACAAAGTAGGGAAGAGGACTAGGGCTTTCGATCGAAAGATAGTTCTACCCCTCAGAATTTCAGAAATTCTAATTTGTGTCCCTTATGGTTGAATGACCAAAATACCCTTCATAATTTAGAAATTTCTCTTCATGTCCCTAATTTTGGAAAAATATTAGTTAATTAAAAGGTTTTATTAACTATTATTATTTATCTAGTAGTCCTACATGATGATAATGTGTATATGGGATGTATGATGTGGACGGATGATCATAGACCATGTGATGTGTGTATACATGTAATTATTATTATTTTGGCCTATGAGCCTCTATTTTTCTCATTTATTGTCAGGCCTATATGCCTATAATTATACGAGGACATACAACAGGACCCATGAGGCCAAGACAGATGATTGCAATGCATTAAGATGCACCGAGATGTTGATGGAACCGACAATGACGAGATGGATCATCATAGGGTATGGAGATGTACCACTGCATACATAGATCTTGATGTGAGTGATTGGGCCCACTAGCTCGGGCTTGATCATATTATGATATGGTCCATGATCATTTTGTGTGATTGCTCATGTGTTATGTAATTGCTTATACACCTACTAAATATGTATATATATATATATATATATATATATATATATTTGCATGCGTTGTAGATATATATTAAATATGTATGTGTGTGACACAATATATTTGGAAACCAAATTAAAAATCCCCTCTTCGATAATATTAAGTCAATAAATGTGAGGCAATTAGATTGACTCATATGGCCTTCCATCATTATAGGTAGGAATTGATTTCCGGTGTAGGTTGAGTTGGTCGAGTCTCTCGAGGCTCACTTATATCACGATTCACTATCTTACCTATGACATAAAGATGTTACCGGTGACATAAAGATATGGTATGCTTGGTCAAGTCCCTCAAGGGTATATCATCGAATCAGACTCATCTTGTAATGATGGTGATAACTTAACCGAACATCATGGTTAGTCGAGTCCCTCGAGGCCATGGTGGTTCGAAGGCTGAACTGGACGGGAATCACAAAGAGTTGTGATCGGCAAGAGTTGTCTACCTTTTATGCTTAGTGTGATTAGTCGAGTCCCTCGAGGTTATACCAAGATGCCGTTTAGACCTCAATCCCCACTAGAAGTCTGTCGGAGACTTCCGTTTCACGTGCTAAGGGTGTCGCATAACTCGTTAAAAAAATAGTGGGAGCACGTCAAGATAGAAGTCCATATCTTGATTATTTAAATTTATGTAAAATCTACATGTTATTTATTTTTGCTACATCTTTATTTTTAGAATATCGTAATTAGACCCTCTACGTGGCATACTTGATGCCAACCACCTCACTAGTTAAAACTATATGGATTGGCTCCGTAACTTGAGAATAGTTCTCACAGTAGAGAAAATCGTGTATGTCCTTGATACAGTGATGCCTACACCCAACGAAGGGGTAAGCGAGGATGAGATCGATCGTTATGTGAAGTACACAGATGACTCCACTCTTGCTTAACATTATATGTTAAACTCCATGACTCCTGAGTTATAAAGACAAAATGAAAAGATGGATGTTAGATCCATACTCCTGCATCTCCATAAATTATTTGAGGAACAAGGAAGAACTCAACGATATGAGATATCGAAGAGCCTCTTCCATGCTAGGATGACATAGGAGACATCGATTTAGAACCATGTCCTTAAGATGATTGAGTGGATAGAGAAACTCACAAGTCTAGAAATAGTCCTAGAGGATAACCTATGTGTGGATCTTGTTCTTCAGTCCCTACTAGATTCTTTTTCACAGTTTTCTATGCTAGTAAGACCAGAAAGAAAAGAAAGACAGAGAAGTCCTTTAAGAAGGACAAGGGCAAAGGCAGACCAGGTAAAGCAAAGGTTGCTATGAAGAATCCAATAAAGGACAAAAGCTAGTGCTTCCACTATGGCAAAGATATGCACTAGAAGAGGAACTACAAAGAGTACACTATAGAGAAAGTGAAATAGAAGCTTAAAGAAGCTTCAAGTACATTCATGATCAGTTTTTATTTATTAGACTTATATGATGAAACATAGGTATTGGATACCAACAGTGCTTATCATATTTGTAATTCGTTGCAGGTTCTGATAAGACCTAAGAGATCAATGAGAGGCAAGATGGACCTCAAGATGGTCAATGAAACAGGAGTTGTTGTTGTTGCTATCGATGAGGTCAATTTACATTTGCTTGATGGAGCTACTATTGCATTAGATGTATGTTATTTTGTTCCCCCTATTATCAGAAATGTTATTTTCATTTCATGTTTGACATTAAATGGTTATAAAATAGTTTTTAGAATAATAGTTATTTAATTATTAAGGATGATGAGGTCATTATGAGAGAAACATTGCATAATAGTTTGATTATGCTAAATACTACTCCACACATCATGAATGTAAGTGTATCTAAGAGGAAACGAGATGAGATGAACAGTGCATACCTGTGGCATTATAGGCTAGGTCATATCCATGAGAGAAGGATTTAAACGTTATTGACTTATGGATACCTAGATCCATTTGACAATGAGTCATATGTGACTTGCGAACCTTGTCCTCATGGAAAGATAACCAACTCCTCATTTAGTGGAACTGGAGAGAGAACCACTGAGTTGGTGGAACTCATACAAAGTGATGTATGTGGTCCCATGTCAACTCAGGCCATTGGTGATTATTCCTACTTCATTATTTTCATTAATGATTTCTCTAGGTGCGAACACATGTACTTAATGAAGTACAAGTCCAAAGCCTTCGAGAAATTCAAGGGACATCAGAATAAAGTAGAGAACCAAACTGGAAAGAGTATCAAGACTCTTCGATTAGATCGAGGAGGTGAGTACTTAAGTACAGAGTTCATCTAGTTGCTTAAGGACCATGGGATTTTGTCTCAATGGACACCTCCTTATACACCCTAGCTCAATGGTATATCCGAAAGGAGGAATCGCATACTATTAGACATGGTGTAGTTCATGATAAGTTTCATCGACCTACTCATCTCATTTTGGGGATATGTCCTAGATTTCGTAGTTTACTTTCTGAATAGAGTTTCAACTAAATCGGTAGTGTCTATACCATATGAGATATGGAAAGGGAAGTCTGATCTTAAGGTTGTTAAGATTTGGGGCTACCTTACCTATGTTAAGAGACACAAGCCTGACAAGTTAGAATCCAAGATGGAACGATACAAGTTCGTGGGATACCCCAAGAAAACTTGTGGATATTATTTCTATCACTCCAAGGACCAAAAGGTCTTTGTAGCCAAGACAGTACTATTCCTTGAGAAGGAACACATTCTTGGTGGAGACAATGGGAGTGTGATAGAGTTGAGTGAGGTTGAAGAACCTAGCTCAAGCATCATTCTACAACCAGAGTCTATTCAGATGACTAGCACACAAGTTCTAACTTTATGTAGGTTTGGTAGAGTATCCTATCCTCCTGAAAGATATGTGGGACATATCAAAGGAGAGGATATTGAGGATATTGATCATCAGACCTACGAGGATGCTATTACGAGTATAGACTCTAGAAAGTGGTAAGAAGCCATAAATTCAAAGATGGATTCCATGTACTCCATTTGGAACCTAGTTGATGCACCCGAGGGTATCATACCCATTAGCTACAAGTGGATCTTTAATAAGAAGATCAGGGTAGATGAAAAGGTAGAGACCTACAAAGTAAGGCTAGTGACTAAGGGGTATTGTCAAAGCCAAGGTGTTGACTATGATAAAATCTTCTCACCCATAGTCATGCTAAAATCTATCCGAATTCTATTGGCTATTACAACACACTGAGATCTAGTAGATGGACATAAAAATTGCACTCCTCAATAACAACCTCGAGGAGGAGGTATATATGATATAACCTAAGGGATTCGTGTCCAAGGACAGTCCAAATAAGGTGTGCGGGTTGCTTAGGTCCATCTATGGACTAAAGTAAGCTTTCCAAAGTTGGAACATAAGATTTGATGAGGTGATCAGATCTTATAACTTCATTAAGAATGAAGATGAACCATGTGTTAGGAAATCCGTTAGGGGAGAGACAATCACATGCGCAGCAGAAAAATAGAAAACAAAACCCTAGATTTCCTATAGAAAGTTTTCATCATCATGCGAAGATCGGTGCATCAAAAATAAATCTGCAAAACTATACATGTAAAAGAAGATACCTAGGGAGATCATATATCCTTGAATTCCTATAGATCTGTGGGAGAGGATGAATGAGGTCAAGTATCCTCCAGAGGATGAATGAGGTCAAGTGTCCTCCTCTCTAGCAGTATCCACACGGCAGAGATTACAACGATGCACCTCTCTCGAGAGAGAGAGGAGAACAAGAGGTGGCCACCAAAAGAAACCCTCAGCCTATAGAGCTTTGGTTCCGTCCTATTTATAGAGGCCCCTTGAAAACTCTAATGGATCTTTTGCCCTATTGGGTATTGGATCTCCATCCAATTACCCAAGCCTCTTGGATTAGTGGGTCTCTACCCAATAATCTCTTATTAGCAATTATTGGATCTCATCTTAGGATCCAATAATTCAGGAGCTTAATGGATATCCAATAAGATAGGAGGTTCAGCGGATATCTCATATCTGAACCTCTACTCGTCGCAACACCTACCATATGTGTGTGACCCTCTAGGCCCAATATCGGGCTAACCATGAGTCATACTTGTCAGAACTCCTTCTGATTTAGTGAATTATTATCTCTATAATAATTCACCCAACTCATCGACTGTAGATGTACCAGGCCACTACGCCACAGCCCCTAGACAATACAAGAGAATCCAATCCTTTGGACCTATCTGTCCTCAGTTACCATGTATCTATAGTCCCTCATCCATCCAATATCCCAGAGACCCTATACCGGGCATGGTGCTGTCAGGCCCATACGGTCTCTCTTCGAGTCTTGCTCTTGTCGGATTCTCCCGGAAAACTCTTTCTCTCTCAATCCGAATAACCTTGGCCAAGGATTTATTCGAGCAAGAACACATGGGATATTCCTCTCATGATACCGAGAGCGGATGATCCTCTATTGACACTCAATAGCCCTCGTAAGGTTGGCTACCACTCCTAATAACCGATTATACTAGATCTGGAACTTTCCAAACCTATAAGTCTGGTATCAAAGAGTGGAGTACTCATACAAGACATCCTTAGTGTCTCAAGTCTAAGGACCAGATACACTACTGAGAGTACGGAATTATTGTCTGACGTGAGGTATCAATAACCATCCAGCATTCCATAGGCGGATCAATCAGTGAACTCATTCCCCAATGAGCACTTGCACTGTACCCTTAGTGTCCCCACATGAGTAACTATGAGACCAGCTACCTCCATCATATGGACGGGTATATAGCACACTAGTCTATCTAGTTATCTCGATGTCCTTCTCGTAACCTATAACCAGGATAATTCAGGGTCTGTGTTTAAAGGTGAATCGGTCTCATTATCGTGATCTCATCACGATCCAATTCCCATTAGATAGATCCAAGGACATCACAATATATGCAACACACAAGATAAATTGATAAATTGCCTAATAATAAGCAAAGATAAAAAGTGCATATCAAGTCACAAGTGCCATCACTCATATGATTGGCTTGCAGGGCACATATGACTAGCACTTTGTGTGTACAAGAAAGTAAGTAGGAGCATTATCACCTTTTTAGTGTTATATGTGAATGACATCCTAATCATTGGAAATGATGTAGGAGTGCTCTCCATTGTAAAGCTTGGCTATCTAGACACTTCTCCATAAAGGACTTAGGGGAAGCATCCTATATATTGGGGATTCGGATCTATAAAGATAGATCTAAGAGGATGCTTGGTTTGTCTTAGTCTAGGTACATAGACACCATTGTTAAAAGGCTTGACATAGAAAATTTTAGGAGATCTCATACTAATGAGACATAGGCTATCACTTTTTAGGAGTGTATCTCCAAAGACTCCTAAAGAAAGGGCACACATAAAAAGGATACCCTCTGCCTTAGCGATAGGGTCTTTCATGTATGCTATGCTATATACCAGGCTTGATATAGTATATGCTCTGAGTGTCACAAGCAGGTATCAGGCGGATCTAGGCTTGGAGCACTTGAAAGTAGTAAAGTATATCCTTAAGTTCTTGAGAAGGACTAAGGATCTTTTATTAGTTGGTATATGAAGAAAGTAGCCTCAAAGTTGAGGGCTATATAGACTCGAGCTTCTAGTCTGATGTCGATGATGGTAAGTCTAATTCAGGGTTTGTACCTTGAATGGAGGAATAGTATGCTAGAAGAGTTTCAAGCAAGATACTACTACTAACTCGACCATAGAGGTGGAGTACATTACTGCAGTAGAGGCAATATGGATGAAGCAATTCATCATAGATCTAGGAATCGTGTTGGGCAACGAGGAGATACTTCCCTTATATTGCGAGAACCATAGTGCGATTACTCAAATAAGGAAACCCAAGTCTCATTATAAGTGTTCTGAGGAGGTTCTAATTTATTAAAGAGATCATGGCTCGAAGAGATATAGTAGTGGAAAGTGTTCCATCCGAAGATAACATCGTAGATCCACTTACAAGACCATTATCTCAAATTATCTTTAAGCGTCATAGAGGTCTAATGGGGATGAGCTATGTAAGTGATTGGCTTTAGGTCAAGTGAGAGATTGTTAGTTATAGGTGCCCTACAAGCCAATCACGTGAGTGATAACACCTGTAACATGCTATGTCAATCTCTTTACTTGTGATTATTGATATTTTTTTACATTATTTGGATGTATATTATGATGACATTGGATATGTGCAATAGAAATTAAATTGTGATGAGATCACGATAATGAGATTGATTTACCTTTAAACACAGAACCTAAATAATCCTGGTCATAGGTTACTCGAGAGGGACATCGAGATAACCGAACAGACTAGTGTGCTGTATACCCGTCCATATGACAGAGGTAGCTGGTCTCATAGCTACTCGTGTGGGAACACTAAGGATACTGGGCAGGTGCTCATTGAAAAATGAGTTCACTAATTGATCCGCTTACGGAATGCTGGATGGTTATTGATACCTATCGTCAAACAATGATTCCATAATCCTAGTAGTATATCTGGTCCTTAGACTTAAGACACCAATGATGTCTTGTATGAGTACTCCACTCTTTGATACTGAATTTATAGGTTTAGAAGTTTTAGATCTAGTATAGTCGGTTATAAGTAGTGGCAGCCAACCTTACAAGGGCTATTGAGTATCAATAGATGATCATCCACTCTCGGTATCATGAGAGGAATATCCCATGTATTCTTGCTCAGGTAAATTCCTAGTTAGAGCCATTTAGATTGAGAGAGAAGGAGTTCTTCGGGAGAATCCGATTAGAGTGAGACTCGATTGGAAACTGTATGGGCCTGACAACACCATACCCAACATATAGTCTTTTAGATATTAGATGGATGCGGGACTGTAGGTATATAGTAACTAAGGACAGATAGGTCCAAAGGATTAGATTCCCTTGTATCGTTTGGGGACTACGGTGTAGTGGCCTAGTACGTTTGTAGTCGATGAGTCAGGTGAATTATTATGGAGATAAAAATTCACTGAGTTAGAAGGAGTATTGACAAGTATGACTTATGGCCAATTCAATATTGGGCTTAGAGGATCACACACATAAGGTAGGTGTTGCAATGAGTAGAAGTTCGAATATGAGATATCCATCGAAGCTCCTATCTTATTGGATACCCAATAAGCCTTTGTATTATTGGATCCCATAGATGAGATCAAATAAGAGCTAATAAGAGATTATTAGATAAAGACCCACTAATCTAAGAGGCTTGAATAATTAGATGAAGATCTAATATCTAATAAGATAAAATCTATTAGGGTTTACAGGGGGCCTAATGGATTCATTAGGCTTAATGGATCCATTAGGTGTTGTGACGAGTAGAGGTTCAGATATGAGATATCCATCGGAGCCCTTATCTTATTGGATATCTAATAAGCCCCTATATTATTTGATAACATGGATGAGATCCAATAAGAGCTAATAAGAGATTATTGAGTAGAGACCCATTAATCTAAGAGACTTGGATAATTGGATGGAGATCCAATATCCAATAGGGTAGAATCCAACTAATATTTTTGTTAGGGATCGAGCGACACTAAGAGGGGGGCTGAATTAGTGCAGCAGATAAAATGATGGATTTTTCAACGATTTAAAACAAGCTTCGGAAACTTCGTACGATGAAACCAATGTTTCATTTGAAACCAATTTTTGCGTTTTAACTTTAAATCATGCGTACAAAGATAAAAAGGAAGTGGAGCAAGTAAAGTAAAGGCTTGCAGCAAAGTAAAACAGAAATTTAAATACTCACACAATCAAGACGCAGCGATGTATAGTGGTTCGGTCAAAGTGACCTACATCCACTTCCGAAGCCTTCTGCGATGAGGCTCCTTCTTCCACTATCAAATCCTTTAAAGGGAAGGATCAAATACCCTCTTACAACCCTTTACAAGTGGTTCACACTCTTAAAAGATTTCTCAAGGAGAAGAAGGAGGTGAACACTTAGCAAGAACAAGACTTTTCAAGACTTTTCAAAGCTCAAAACCAAGATTCTAACTCTCAAAAGGGTTCTATTTTTTAGCTGAAAAGGAAGGGGTATTTATAAGCCTCAAAGTGATTCAAATTTGGAGACCAAACTTGAAGCCAAAAATTTGAATCTTTTGAGTTCAGTCTTTGTCGATCTTAGCGGTGACACACCAAGCGGTTCTATCGCCCGAGGCGGTGCTACCGCGGCTCGATAACGACTCTGATAAAGACCACATGGCATGCTCAGTTAGATGCATGCTGCATGCATTGGTTATGTTGGGCAAACTCATCCTAATCAAGGCCCAATGGGACCCACTTTGGGTTATCTAATCCTAACCCAAAATACGTGCTAACTATAAATTTTAAAGACGTTTCTTAAGCTATTACAAAGTCCACATGACAACTTCTTCCGGCGAGCTTCCGATCAACTTCCGACGGTCTTAGCGAACCTTGAAACCATTCCGGCGGACTCACGGCCAAGCTCTCGGATTTCACGATAATCTTGGCGAGTTCCCAGAGCTTCTTTGGCAAGCTCGATCTTTCTTGGCAAGCTCGCGAACTTCCGGCGAACCTCCGATGAACTTAGAAAACCCTTGACAAGCTCCCTACTGCGTTCTCGGCGATTCGGCACTCCCAGCGAATCTTGGACTTCCATCGAACACTCGAACTCCTAATGATCCATCGCACTTGACTTCAACCCTTTGTTTCGCTTTGTGTCTTCATCCTTATCGTAGTTACTCCTACACAAACAAACACCAAAAACTCTACTTCGATCTAGACAATTATTATAACATGAATTGACATTCAGTTGCCCGGCACATCATTGGTCGGCGCTTCATCCGATCCTTCGGCACATCGCCCTCTCTAGCGGCTTGTTGCTTAATCGACGGTTGACCTCTGCAACCTCGATATCCATGGCGCAACACGCTCTTCTTGGCCCGATGCCCGACATACGAAGCCTCCTGCCGATAGTCGACCGAACCTCCGGCTCGACATCCAATATCCTGACGTGATCACCTCCGGCGCAATGTCAATTCCTCCAGTGTCAACTATCTAATCCTGATCGAAAGTAGACCTGCGTAACTCAACACGCAGTTAGACTACAAATCACACTCAATTAGTTTCATCATCAAAATTTGAGATTCAACAATCTCTCCCTTTTTGATGATGACAACTAATTGATAACTGACGGAGTTAACCACAACTCTCCCGAGTTTAACACAAACTCCCCCTATCAATATTTCATTGATAGAACATTTGAATTATCCCAAATCCAAGCAACATTCATCACAATATTATGAGAATAAATCAAACAATCATGCAAATATATAAAATACTCAATATAATGCATGAAGTCATCAATCTACTTCTCCCCCTATATCATCAACAAAAAGGAGAAGTAACATCATAGCTAGTTTAAAAGATATGCAAATTTTTACAACACACTAGCTATTTATCACATTATACAATATTTTTGCAATACAACATCAAATAATACCATTCAATCATAGCAAGTTTCAAGGATGGGCAATGATGGTAATTTTCACTTGCTTCTTGAGATGTGCAAGTAGGCACCTTGTTTCCCATGATAGCAATATTTACATCCTTTGATATAACAATTCTTAGCTTCTCATGAAGTTGCAAAATAGGAATCAAGATGGCAAATTTTTGCAATGTTCGAGCTAAAAACCTTCTCCCCATTTGTTAGCATCAAAAAGAAAGGGAGGATCAAATATTTCAAATAATCTTGCATGAGATTCAACAATAATTTGTAATAATAAAAAAAATGTAAGCAATTTTGAAGAAGTGAAATTGAGCAAGATTTTTACCTCTCTTGAGATAGCAACTCTTTACTTCTCAATGTTCAAGCTAGCAAAATTTTTCTTTTGAAGCACAAGCTAGCAATAAATTTTCTCCCCCTTTGATTTTGTCAAAAAGAAGGGAAGAATACAATTCTTTTCCCTTTACATGAATGTTTCCATCATGACAAAATAATAAATTTTCATCATGAATTTTTAACATATCAAGTCATGAATTCAAGGGAGTCATAAACAAATCATGGTATAAGAGAAATTTATAACAAGCAAGCAAGCAATAATGATAAGCTAGCATACTGCGTCATAAACTAGCTCCCTTTCAATTTTTCTCTTTTGCACCTAAGTTTCCCTTTTGTAAGTCATCAACTTCTTGTTTGCAATGAGCTAGTAATTTTTGTAAAATTTATAACATTTTAAACATGCAAACTCATGAGTTAAAAAATAATGTAACTTTGCAATTTCTTTCTTCTCATTTTGAGAAGTGCAAGTTTTGCCTTTTGCAAGTTCTAGCTAGCTATGTTTGTCATTTTCACTTGTGATACATAAGCTAGCAAGCTAACTCTCCCTTTGTCACTATCGAAAAGAAGGGATGAATAATATTTCAATGCAATAATTTTGCATCAATCAATATTTCAATTTTTTTTCATGATGCATACAAGACGGTATTGAAACATGAGAAATCATGTCATAAAGGATATCAATATGTAAATTCAACAAGAATCAAAACCAAAAGATATCATCCATGATTCATAACTTTTCATTTTAGTAAGATCTAGATTCATATTTATCAATTTTTAATTCAAGATAAATGTCATACAACCAAGAATCATGATATATAAAAGCATATCAATATTAAGGATCAAATCATGATTACAAGTGCCAAGATATTTTCTTTTCATTCATTTTTAAGCCATGATAAAAGAATAAATCAATGATTCAAATATTAAGCACAATTTTTTTTTATCAAATTTTCAATCATTACATAAGGCATTTGAGGAAGTATTGAAAAAAAAAAATCAATTTTAGCATATAATGTTTCAATCTTCAATCTTGAGTCATGAATCCAAAAGTCATAAATCAAAAGGTTCATGAATCATTTTGACAAATCTCCTTTTTAGGAAATAACAAGTGGAAGTCTTAGGAGATCAAACACAAGATCTTGATTCATACATAAGAATTTTTACCAAGATCATATTTCATAAGAATCACGACAATTCATAAAAATTCAAGTATTAAATTTCGAGAAATCAAAAGACAAGTTACATTTCATTTAAAGAATTTTCTTTTGATAAGACGGAAGGAGCATGGTAAAAGATCTTGATTTATAAAGAGTTTTAAGTCATAGTTGTCAAGATCATGATTTCAATAAAATTTCTTTATAGCAAAATGAAATCTTTTAGAACTTGATTCAAGCATTAAATATGTCTTAACAAGTCATAATTCTAGAAGATTCAAGAATCATTAAAAAAAATCATTCAAGCTCAATTTATCAACTCAAGACTCATAATTAAATTATTATTTTTGAGATTAATAACATGAATAAAGTCATTACCGTATCATCAAAATCTCATTCGTAATTCTAATGATTTATAAAATATCATAAATGAATTTATCACTTGCCTTTCATCAAAAATTGAAAATCAAACTTTATCATAAAAATTGTCAAGGCATAAATGCAACATATTATTCCAAGACATGAGATTTAATTTATCATGATAATATGTTTCATGTTTCAAAAGATTAGTATCAAATTTTAAAACTGAAACATGAGTTTGTCATGAAGATATAATATTAAAAAGTCATTAAGCATGATAACAAACTTCTAATATTTTCATTTCAATGATGATTTCATAATGTATGTTCAAATATTTATACGGAAGCCATCATTGTATAAATTTGAAATATAAGTTGTCATTTAGCCCATTAAGATCAAAAGCATTACACGTAAAGCATCATGATAGTGTAATTTCTCATTTTTTTATGTGTTCCATTTCAAGTGATTCGATGTTCATATAAGTATATTAATGTTTTTCATATAGGTCCAAAGAGCATATTTCAAGAGAAATCATTAAGACCGAAAACATGAGGCACATTTTTTTAAAATATTCATCATGTTTTTATTTTTATGAGATTCACAAGACTCATAACATGAATTCATTCATCTCAATAGAATGAGAAAAATATACATTTTCATTTTAAGCAATTTGATGTGAGCATATTCAAATTTTTTATGAAAACATGTATCAAAATAAAACACAAGCTTAGTCATAAAATCGTCAAGACCAAATATGTAAAAATGATAGCACACTTTCAATTTTTATGTTAATAGGCCATGTTCAAATTTTTGCCAAAATCATGCATCTATTTATAAATTCGAAAAATATGTTTCATCATCACAATATGACACTTTATTATTTCAAAAGCTCATGCATGATATAAAATCATCAAGCATCATATTTGGAGACAATGTAAACCATCAAGATACACATGCATGGATTAATCCTAAGCATTATCACAAATCTTGCATCATTCATATGTTTACTTTTCAAAAATACTATAAAGAAAAGCATAGTATAATTTCGAAATTTTTTTAATTTCTAAAAACATAAGAAAAGCATAAAAAAATCCTACTAACTAAGTTAAGCATTCATGGAAATCATCAAGTAATTTCAAAATAATTCAAGGAAGTTAAGTTACTTACCTCATTGTTGAAGCCCATTAAAGCATAGTTTGCTTCTTCTTTTCTTGATTCTTCTTTCCAAGCCTTCTTCTTCTTCTTTGGCCTCTTTCTCCGTTCAAGTTCATTTGTGTTTTTAATTTTTGTTTAATGAACTTGTTAACATTCATTGTTATGTGTTCAATGTCCTCATTGTCCTCATCACTTGAGTCATCACTCAAGTGGCATCCATTTGTTCGATATTCAAAAACCTTCTTGTTCTTTAGAAGGTGATTCACATGTTCATCATGTTCATGATGTTCTAAACGTTCCAAGAAACTCATTTCATAGGTCTTTAAAGACCCAATAAGTTCATTAATAGGATAGTTATTTAGATCTTTTGTTTCTTGTATTGCGGTTATTATCGGATCCTATCTTTTTGGAAGAGATCTTAAAGTCTTGTTTACGAGTTCAAAGTCCGAAAAATATTTACCAAGAGCTTTTAGACTATTGATGACATCTGAGAAACGGGAGAACATGTCATCGATAGTTTCACTTGGTGCCATTTGGAAAATCTCAAAATCGTGCACCAAAATATTAACTTTCGAGTCTTTGACTCTACTCGTTCCTTCGTGCGTGATTTCAAGAGTTCGCCAAATGTCAAAAGCTGTTTCGCATGTAAAAATCCGGTTGAACTCATTTTTATCTAAAGCGCAAAATAAGGCATTCATAGCCTTTGTGTTTAAAGAAAATAACCTTTTCTCCAAATCCGACCATTCGTTCGTCGATTTAGAGGAAGGTTGAAAGCCATTTTCGATGATGTTCCACAAATCCAAGTTCATTGAAAGCATGAAAACTCTCATTCGAGTTTTCCAATATGTGTAGTCCGAACCGTTAAAAAATGATGGATGAAAAACCGAAAAGCCCTCTTGAAAACCATTTAGAGCCATTTCTCACGGGTGTAAATCCAAAAGAGAAAGAATGTGGCTCTTATACTAATTGTTAGGGATCGAGCAGCACTAAGAGGGGGGGTGAATTAGTGCAGCAGATAAAACGATGGATTTTTTAGCGATTTAAAACAAGCTTCGGAAACTTCGTACGATGAAACCAACGTTTCATTTGAAACCGATTTTTGCGTTTTAACTTTAAAGCATCCGTACAAAGATAAAAAGGAAGTGGAGCAAGTAAAGTAAAGGCTTGCAGCAAAGTAAAACAGAAATTTAAACACTCACACAATCAAGTCGCAGCGATGTATAGTGGTTCGGTCAAAGTGACCTACATCCACTTCCGAAGCCTTCTCCGATGAGGCTCCCTTCTTCCACTATCAAATCCTTTGAAGGGGAAGGATCAAATACCCCTCTTATAACCCTTTACAAGTGGTTCACACTCTTACAAGATTTCTCAAGGAGAAGAAGGAGGTAAACACTTAGCAAGAACAAGACTTTTTAAGACTTTTCAAGACTTTTCAAAAGCTCAAAACCAAGATTCTAACTCTCAAAAGGGTTCTATTTTTTAGCTAAAAAGGAAGGGGTATTTATAAGCCTCAAAGTGATTCAAATTTGGAGCCTAAACTTGGAGCCAAAAATTTGAATCTTTTGAGTTTTTCGATGCTATCAGTCTTGGAAGACTGACACACCCAAGCGGTTCTACCGCCTCAGCCAGGCGGTGCTACCGCTAGCTCGATAACCGGCTCTGATGCCACATGCTCTGCAACAGCATGCATGCACACACCAAAATTTTGGCTCAAACTCATCCTCATCAAGGCCTAATGGGCCCCCACTTTGGGTTATCTAATCCTAACCCAAAATACGTGCTAACTATGAATTTTAAAGACGTTTCCTAAGCTATTACAAAGTCCACATGACAACTTCTTCCGGCGAGCTTCCGGTCAACTTCCGACGGTCTTCCGACGAACCTTCGGAGACCATTCCGCGGACTCACAGCAAGCTCTCGGATTTCATGATGATCTTGGCGAGTTCCCCCGAGCTTCTTTCGCAAGCTCCGATCTTTCTTGGCAAGCTCCACGAACTTTCGACGAACCTCCCGGTGAACTTCTAAAAACCCTTCGGTAAGCTCCCTACTCGTTCTCGACCAGTTCCGGCAGCACTCCCAATGAATCTTCAGACTTCCATCGAACACTCGAACTCCCAATGATCCATCGCACTTGACTTCAACCCTTTGTTTAGCTTTGCATCTTCATCCTTATCGTAGTTACTCCTGCACAAACAAACACCAAAAACTCTACTTCGATCTAGATAGTTATTACAACGCGAATTGACATTCAGTTGCCCGGCACATCATTGGTGGTGCCCGTCCGATCCTTGACATCGCCCTCTCTAGCGGCTTGTTGCTCAATCGACGGTTGACCTCCGCAACCTCGATATCCATGGCGCAACACGCTCTTCTTGGCCCGATGCCCGACGTACGAAGCCTCCTGTCGATAGTCGACCGAACCTCCGGCTCGACATCCAATATCCTGACGTGATCACCTCCGGCACAACGTCAATTCCTCCAGCGTCAATTGTCTAATCCTGATCAAAAGTAGACCTGCGTAACTCAACACGTAGTTAGACCACAAATCACACTCAATTAGTTTCATCATCAAAATCTGTGATTCAACAATTTTTTGGTGGTCACCTCCTATTCTCCTCTCCCTAGAGAGAAGCATCTTTACAGCCCCTACCATGTGGATCACCGCTAGAGAGGATGACGCTTGACCTCCTTCATCCTTCCTATGGATTTATAGAAATTCAGAGATATATGATCTCCCTATGTATATCTTTCTTGTATATGTAGATTTTGATTTCGCGAATTTGATTTTACACACCAATTTTTGCATAATGATAAAGCCTTTTTGTGAAAATCTCGAATGTTTTGTTTTTGTTCTTCCGCTACGCATGTGATATCGTCCTTGGATTTTTCCAATATTTCACTTAGCCCAACATAGCCTAAACTTGGCCCCAATTGGCTCCTAATTGAGTTGGGCCAATTCTAACCTAATTAAACCTAAAACCTACTTCGATCTAGATAATTATTACAAAGCTTAATCAAATGTTATCCAGCATCATGTCATTGGTTCATCTGGCACTTTATCCGATTCTTCGGTGCATCATCCTCTCATATGGTCTATTGCCTAATCGACCAACTCTGATCTTCTTGGTGCAATTATGCTCTTCTTAGCTCGATATTCGAACTCATCATCCAAAGCCTTCTACCGATATATCGATCGATCCTTCGGCTCGATGTCTAATCTTCTGATATGTTCTTGTTAGGGATCGAGTGGCACTAAGAGGGGGGGGGGTGAATTAGTGCAGCGGGAAGGAACGATAGATTTTTCAGCAATTAAAACAAGTTCAGAAACTTCATATGAATGAATGCAACGTTTCGTTTGAACCCGGAAAGATTGCGTTTTAACTTTAAAGCATACGTAATAAGATGAAGATGAAGTTGAGTAAATAAGGCAGCAAGTGGAAAGGGTTTGCAGCAAAGTAAATAGCAAGAACATAAATGCAAACCAGATTTTTATAGTGGTTCGGTCATCCGACCTACGTCCACTCCCGATTCCTTTTCACTTGAGGCCACCGGCTTCTCCACTAGCTATCCTCCTTCCAACGGGCGAGGATGAACTCCCTTACAGTACTTTTCCTTTTGATGAGCTTAGGAGATAACCCTTACAAGCACTCTTACCCCTCTCTTGGACTAGAACACTCTTAAGACTTAGAGGGAGATTTGACACACTTTCAAGAGAGTTTCCCTCTTTTTTTTCAGTTCTAGACCCCTTTCATCCAAGAATGTGAGGGGTATTTATAGGCCTTAAAGTGATTCAAATTTGGGCTCCAAATTTGAATTTTTTTAGTTTCCCGGTGTCGGGCAGTGCTACCGCATGTCAGAAGTGGTTCTACCGCCTGTTAGTCTGGCAGACTAACACAGCAGGTGTTGAGCGGTGCTACCACCTACTTGGGGCGGTTCCACCGCCCAGGTCTCGGCCTCTGGGCGGTGCCACCGCCCAAGTCATTTTTTTTAGCACTGTGGTTTCGGCCGAAAACTCGGTCGAAACTGGTCCAAACGAAGTCCGAATTGGCTCAAATTTGGTTTATAGGATTAACAAATAATCCTAAACCAAATTATGTACTAACTACAAACTTTAAAGATATTTTTAAGCTATTTCAAAGTCCATAAGACAAGACTTCTTTCGGTGAGCTTTCGGCGAACTTCTGGCGGTCTTCCAACGAACCCTCGGAAACCATTCTGTGGACTCCCGGTAAGCTCCCGGACTTCACGATGATCTTGGCGAGTTCCAACGAGCTTCATTGGCAAGCTCCGATCTTTCTTGGTAAGCTCTACGAACTTTCGATGAACCTTCCGGCAAGCTCCCTACTCGTTCTCGGTCAGTTCCAGCAACTACTCCTAATGAATCTTCAGACTTCCATCGAACTCTCGAACTCCCAATGATTCATCCCACTTGTCTTTCGGCACTTTGTTTCCCTTTACGTCTTCTTCGTCATCGTAGTTACTCCTGCACAAACAAACACCCTACTTCGATCTAGACAATTATTACAACGCGAATTGATATCGGTTGCGCGTCATTGGTCGGTGCTTCCTCCGATCCTTGGGCACATCGTCCTCTCTTGCGACTTGTTGCCCAATCGGTGGTTGACCTCCGCAACCCCGATATCCATGGCGTAACTCTACACTTCTTGGCCCGATGCCCGACATCCGAAGCCTCTTGCCGATAGTCGACCAAACCTCTGGCTCGACATCCAATATCTTGACGTGATCACCTCCGGTGCAACGTCAATTCCTCCAGTGTCAACTATCTAATCTTGATTGATAGTAGACCTACGTAACTCAACACACAGTTAAACAACAAAACACAATCAATTAGTTTCATCATCAAAATCTGAGATTCAACAATCTCCCCCTTTTTGATGATGACAACTAATTGATGACTAACGGAGTTAACCATAACTCCCTGGAGTTTAACCAAACTCCCCCTATCAATATGCCATTGATAGAAATACTTGGATTATCCCAAATCCAAGCAACATTCATCACAATGTTAAGAGAATCAATCAAACCATCATGCAAATATATAAAATATTCAATCAATGCATGAAGTCATCAATCTACTTCTCCCTCTATGTCATCAACAAAAAGGAGAAGTAACATCATAGCTAGTTTAAAAGAATATGCAAATTTTACAATCATACTAGCTATTAATCACATCATACAACATTTAAGCATCGCAAGTTTATCATGATAGGCAAGATAGCACTTATCGTGATGATAGCAAGTTTTTTTATGTTCCTTTGAGAAGTGCAAGCTATCCTCCTTCCAACGGGTGAGGATGAACTCCCTTACAGTACTTTTCCTTTTGATGAGCTTAGGAGATAACCCTTACAAGCACTCTTACCCCTCTCTTGGACTAGAACACTCTTAAGACTTAGAGGGAAGATTTGACACACTTTCAAGAGAGTTTCCCTCTTTTTTTTCAGTTCTAGACCCCTTTCATCCAAGAATGTGAGGGGTATTTATAGGCCTTAAAGTGATTCAAATTTGGGCTCCAAATTTGAATTTTTTTAGTTTCCCGGTGTCGGGCAGTGCTACCGCATGTCAGAAGCGGTTCTACGCTGTCGATGCAGCGGTCGACACGATGGAGTGCTGGGCGGTGCTACCACCTACTTGGGGCGGTTCCACCACCCAGGTCTCGGCCTCTGGGCAGTGCCACCGCCCAGGTCATTTTTTTTAGCACTGTGGTTTCGGTCGAAAACTCGACCGAAATCGGTCCAAACGAAGTCCGAATTGGCTCAAATTTGGTTTATAGGATTAACAAATAATCCTAAACCAAATTATGTACTAACTACAAACTTTAAAGATATTTTTTAAGTTATTTCAAAGTCCATAAGACAAGACTTCTTTCGGTGAGCTTTCGGCGAACTTCTGGCGGTCTTCCAACGAACCCTCGGAAACCATTCTGTGGACTCCCGGCAAGCTCCCGGACTTCACGATGATCTTGGCGAGTTCCAACGAGCTTCATTGGCAAGCTCCGATCTTTCTTGGTAAGCTCTGCGAACTTTCGATGAACCTTCCGGCGAACTTCCGAAAACCCTTCGGCAAGCTCCCTACTCGTTCTCGGTCGGTTCCGGCAACTACTCCCAATGAATCTTCGGACTTCCATCGAACTCCCAATGATTCATCCCACTTGTCTTCCGGCACTTTGTTTCGCTTTACGTCTTCTTCGTCATCGTAGTTACTCCTGCACAAACAAACACCCTACTTCAATCTAGACAATTATTACAACGCGAATTGACATCCAGTTGCCCGGCACGTCATTGGTCGGTGCTTCCTCCGATCCTTGGGCACATCGTCCTCTCTTGCGACTTGTTGCCCAATCGGCGGTTGACCTCTGCAACCCCGATATCCATGGCGTAACTCTACACTTCTTGGCCCGATGCCCGACATCCGAAGCCTCTTGCCGATAGTCGACCAAACCTCTGGCTCGACATCCAATATCTTGACGTGATCACCTCCGATGCAACGTCAATTCCTCCAGTGTCAACTATCTAATCTTGATTGATAGTAGACCTACGTAACTCAAAACGCAGTTAAACAATATACCACGATCAATTAGTTTCATCATCAAAGTCCGAGATTCAATAATCTCCCCCTTTTTTATGATGACAACTAATTGATGACTAACGGAGTTAACCATAACTCTCTAGAGTTTAACCAAACTCCCCCTATCAATATGCCATTGATAGAAATACTTGGATTATCCCAAATCCATGCAACATTCATCACAATGTTAAGAGAATCAATCAAACCATCATGCAAATATAAAAATATTCAATCAAATGCATGAAGTCATCAATCTACTTCTCCCTCTATGTCATCAATAAAAAAGAGAAGTTACATTATAGCTAGTTTAAAAGATATGCAAATTCTACAATCATACTAGCTATCAATCACATCATACAACATTTAAGCATCGCAAGTTTATCATGATAGGCAAGATAGCACTTGTCGTGATGATAGCAAGTTTTTTTATGTTCCTTTGAGAAGTGCAAGCAAATTGTATTCAAAGATATGCATTTTCTTGATTTCTTTTACGATATGCATGCAATTTTGAAATTTCTTTCTTCTCTTTTGAAAAGAGCAAGCTTGCAAATTTTGCTTTCTTTGCATGTTAGGACTTTTGCATTCATTTGTAATATGCAATCTAGCAAAAGCCTTCTCCCCCTTTATCAATGTCAAAAAGAAATGGAGGATTAATACTACAAATAATCTTGCATGAGATTTAACAATAATTTGTAACAAAGATGCAAGCAATTTTGTTGAAAAAAGTGAAGTTGAGCAAGATTTTTGCCTTTCTTGATATAGCAACATTTTACTTCTCAATGTTTAAGCTAGCAAATTTTTCTCTTTTGATACACAAGTTAGCAATTTAACTTTTCCTTTATCATTATCGAAAAGAAGGGAGGAACCAATGAAAAATTTGCATCAATCAATATATCAATCATCACATGATGCATACAAGATGGTATTGAAACATGAGAAATCATGTCATGAAGGATATCAATATGTAAATTCAACAAGAATCAAAACCAAAAGATATCATCCATGATTCATAACTTTCTTTTTAGCGAGATCAAAATTCATATTTATCAATTTTTAATTCAAGATAAATGTCATATAACCAAGAATCATGATATATAAAAGCATATCAATATCAAGGATCAAATCATGGTTACAAGTTCTAACATATTTTCTTTTCATTCATTTTCAAGCCATGATAAAAGAATAAATTAATGATTCAATCATTAAGCATAATTCTTTTACATCAATTTTGAATCGTATAAGGCTTACATGGCAAATATCAATTCATGATAAAGGGTATACTATCTTGAATCATGATGCATAAAAACATATCATTCTCATAGATTAAGTCATGATTCATTGATTCATCATAAGGCAAATTTCTTTTCAATTATCTATTTTTCAATTACCACATAAGACATACAAGCCAAAGAATTTTTGTCATTTCTATATTATGAAATATATGACATCAAGGCTCATGATTCATTTGAAATGATATAACACATAGAGCAACTTGATTCATGCATAATAAATTTCAAGTATCAAATATTAAGATATCAAGACTTTGATTGTGATAAAGCTCATTCAAGTTCGAATCATCAAAATCATTAGCATAGTTTATGAGATTCACAAATGACATAAACTTGAATTGTTCTCCTCTTTGGTAAATGATAAAAAGAAGCAATCATAGAGGAAAATATTTTGATTCACAAAAATATCTTAAGTCTGTTGAATCTCGGATTTTGATGATGAAACTAATTGAGTGTGATTTGTTGTCTAACTACGTGTTGAGTTACGCAGGTCTACTATCGATCAGGATATTGGGTGTCGAGCCAGAGGTTCGGTCGACTATCGGTAGGAGGCTTCGTACGTCAGGTATCGGGCCAAGAAGTGCGGAGTTGCGCCATGGATATCGAGTTTGTTTGTGTAGGAGTAACTACGAAAGGGATGAAGACGTAAAGCGAAATCAAGGGCCGAAGTCAAGTGCGATGGATCGTTGAGAGTTCGAAAGTTTGACGGAAGCCTGAAGATTCATTGGGAGTGCTGCCAGAACTGGCCGAGAACAAGTAGGGAGCTTGCCGAAGGGTTTTCGGAAGCTCGCCGGGAGGTTCGTCGGAAGTTTGCGGAGCTTGACAAGAAAGATCAAAGCTTGCCAAAGAAGCTCGGGGGAACTCGCCAAAATCATCGTGGAGTCCGAGAGCTTGCCGGGAGTCCGCAGGATGGTTTTCGAGGGATCGTCGGAAGACCACCGGAAGTTCACCGGAAGCTCGACGGAAGAAGACTTGACTTGCGGACTTTGTAATAGCTTAGGAAACATCTTTAAAATTCGTAGTTAGCACATATTTTGGGTTAAGATTAGATAACCCAAAGTGGGGGCCCATTGGGCCTTGATTAGGATGAGTTTGGGCTAAAATTTTGGCCTAAACCGAACCAGCTACGTGCATGCTACAGTAGCATATTACTGTAGCATGCTCATGGCGGTTACTATAGCAAGCTCTTTGTGCAGGCTCTGTAGCCGCTCTTGCAGTACTCTGTAGCGACGGTGGAACCGCTTTGCACAGCACCGCCCCCTTATGTGAGTAGCACGCTGGAGATGCTTCAGCACTGCGTACCATACGCAAGCGTCTGCCCAACAAACGTCTGAAGCGACGAACTCCAAATTTATTTGAAATTTGGAGCCCAATTTTGAATCCACTTTGGATCTATAAATACCCCTCCCTTTCCCAGCTGAAAGGAAACCCTTTTGAGCAAAAATTCTAAGTCTTGAGCTTTTGAAGTGTGTTGTAAAGTCTTATTTTGCTAGTATTCACCTTCTTCCTTTTCTTGAGAGATCTTGTACAAGTGCGAACATCTTGTAAAGGGTTGTAAAAGGGGTGTTTGATCCTTCCCCTTCAAAGGAATTGCTAGTGGAAGAGCGGAGCCTCATCGTAAAGGCTTCAAGAGTGGATGTAGGTCATTTGGCCGAACCACTATACATCTTTGTGTCCATGAATGTGTGAGTGTTTACATTCTTGAAGCATTTCTTTACTTTGCTGCAAGTTATTTAGTTCATAGTTATTTCCTTTACGCAAGCAATTACTTTCAAGTTTTCTTTCGCCAAATCGAGATCTTCCTACGAACATGTGTTTTTGCAAAATCGGTTTCAAGAGTCCGCTTTTAATCCGCTGCACTAATTCACCCCCCCCCCCCTCTTAGTGCCGCTCGATCTCTAACAATTGGTATCAGAGCCACGTTCTTTCTCTTTCGGATTTACACCCGTGAGAAATGGCTCTAAATAGTTTTCAAGAGGGCTTTTTGGTTTTTCGTCCACCGTTCTTTAACGGTTCGGACTACACATATTGGAAAACTCGAATGAGAGTTTTCATGCTTTCAATGGATTTGGATTTGTGGAACATCATCGAAAATGTTTTTCAACCTTCCTCTAAACCGACGAACGAATGGTCGGTTTTGGAGAAAAGGTCATTTTCTTTAAACGCAAAGGCTATGAATGCCTTATTTTGCGCTTTGAACAAGAACGAGTTCAATCGGATTTCTATGTACGAAACAGCATTTGACATTTGGCGAACTCTTGAAATCATGAGGGAACTAGTAGAGTTAAAGACTTGAAAGTAAACCTCTTGTTGCATGATTTTGAGCTCTTCCAAATGACACCAAGCGAATCTATCGACGACATGTACACCCGCTTCACGAATGTCGTCAATAGCTTGAAAAGTCTTGGTAAAAGTTTTTCGGATTTTGAACTCACTAACAAGATCTTAAGATCCCTTTCAAAATGGTGGGATCCTAAAATAACGGCAATACAAGAAACAAAAGATCTAAATAACTATCCTATTAATGAACTTATTGGGTCTTTAAAGACCTATGAAATGAGTTTCTTGGAACGTTTAGAACATCATGAATATGATGAACATTTGGATCACCTTCTAAAGAACAAGAAGGTTTTTGAATATCGGACAAATGGATGCCACTTGAGTGATGACTCAAGTGATGAGGACAATGAGGACATTGAACACATAACAATGAATGTTAACAAGTTCATTAAACAAAAATTAAAAACACAAATGAACTTGAACGGAGAAAGAGGCCAAAGAAGAAGAAGAAGGCTTGGAAAGAAGAATCAAGAAAAGAAGAAGCAAACTACGCTTTAATGGGCTCCGACAATGAGGTAAGTAACTTAACTTCCTTGAATTATTTTGAAATTACTTGATGATTTCCATGAATGCTTAACTTAGTTTGTAGGATTTTTTTTATGCTTTTCTTGTGTTTTTAGAAATTAAAAAAAATTTCGAAATTATACTATGCTTTTCTTTATAGTATTTTTGAAAAGTAAACATATGAATGATGCAAGATTTGTGATAATGCTTAGGATTAATCCATGCATATGTATCTTGATGGTTTACATTATCTCCAAATATAATGCTTGATGATTTTATATCATGCATGAGCTTTTGAAGTAATAAAATGTCATATTATGATGATGAAACATATTTTTCGAATTTATAAATAGATGCATGATTTTGGCAAAAATTTGAACATGGCCTTTTAACATAAAAATTGAAAGTGTGCTATCATTTTTACATATTTGGTCTTGACGATTTTATGACTAAGCTTGTGTTTTATTTTGATACATGTTTTCATAAAAATTTTGAATATGCTCACATCAAATTGCTTAAAATGAAAATGTTTTTTTTCTCATTCTATTGAGATGAATGAATTCATGTTATGAGTCTTGTGAATCTCATAAAAATAAAAACATGATGAATACTTTAAAAAATGTGCCTCATGTTTTCGGTCTTAATGATTTCTCTTGAAATATGCTCTTTGGACCTATATGAAAAACATGAATATGCTCATATGAACGTCAAATCACTTGAAATGTAACACATAAAATGAGAAATTACACTATCATGATGCTTTACGTGTAATGCTTTTGATCTTAATAGGCTAAATGACAACTTGTATTTCAAATTTATACAATGATGGCTTCCATATAAATGTTTGAACATACATTATGAAATCATCATTGAAATGAAAATATTAAAAGTTTGTTATCATGCTTAATGATTTTGTGATATCATATCTTGATAAAAAAACTAATGTTTCGGTTTTAAAATTTGATACTCATCTTTTGAAACATGAAACATATTATCATGATAAATTAAATCTCATGTCTTGGAATAATATGTTGCATTTATGTCTTGACAATTTTTATAATGAAGTTTGTCTTTCGATGTTGAATGTTGATATTTCTATTTTATTTGACATTAAAAGATAAAGGCATGTTTATTTGAAGTAAATTATAAAAAGAAAATGCATGATTCTAGAAAATTTTTCTATCTCTAAAGTTTTTGGTCTTGATGAATCCATGTGGATCTCTTGAATCGAATCTTTTTGGAAAGTACCACATGCTTAATGTGATTCGACTTAATGACAATTTGTCTTTTCGTCTTGAATGTTGACATTTACTTTTATTAAGGGCAAATGCATGGTTATAAGAAGCAAATCACATATAAAAACAAAATGCAATTCTTTATATCAATCTTATCAATTTTTCTATAAGAAATTCATGAATCCATGCTTATCATGTATGAATTTATTGAATGAGATTTTGAGGATGATTCTAGTTTTGACTAATGCTTGATTTGTATTTATGTCATAAGACACGTTTTAAAATTGAATCATGCTTCAATCATGTTCTTTCTCCCTTAATTCATTTTGTTCTCCTATATTTCCTTTTATTTACCATAGAGGAGAATCTTCTAAATGAATTACGAAATTGATGATTTGATAATAAGTGTTTATCAAAAATCTATTTATCATTTTGCAATCTCTAAAAGTTGATAATCACTCATTCATGTTGTGAATCTCAAAATGTTTTTGATTTGATTAGGAGTTTGAGTTGACAAAATGAGTTTGAATAATTTTATGACTCCTCTCTTGATCTCTTGAAATCATGACATTGAATTCTTGACTTGAGATATTTTTGCAAATTGAAATACCTTCCTCTATAATTGCTTCCTTTTTCATTTACTAAAGAGGAAAACAATTCAAGTCTTGATATATCGATAAGTGATACTTGAAATTATTTTTATGATTCATGATGAATTTAGATCTATCATGTATAAATCAAGTTGTTACTCTTACTATCAAATGAATCATGAGCCCTGACATCACATCTTTTATGACATAAAAATGATATGATTTCCTTACCTTGTATGCCTTTTGTGATGATTTGAACATTGATGTAAAACAAAATTTATATTCTTCCCTTTCCCTTTATTTCCTTCTTTAACGACAAAAGGGGAAAGAAAGCATGTTAACATCATTAATCATGACTTGATTTTGATTTCTTGGAACTATATATTTGAGATTCTATTTATAAAATCATGATCGTGATGATTTGAAAACTCCTACATGTAAATTGAGATTTTCTTCATGACAAATATATATAAATTTTGTTTATTCATGAATTGATCTTTAATGAGATGACTTCCTTGTGTGATGATTGAAAATTAATTTTCTTTCTGATGAATCATTGAATCATGACTTGATCTATGCTATCTTTTATATATATATCATGATTCTTGATTGTATACCCTTTATCATGAATTGAAAATTGTGATAAAGAAAGTATTTCTGAATCATGATTTTGATTTCTCGGAACTATATGTTTAGAATTTATTTGAAAATCATGATCTTGATCTTGCTAAAATGAATGGTTATGAATCATGAATGATATCTTTTGATCCTTATTGATTTTCATATTAATATCTATCATTACATGATATGATTGAATGATTGATTGATACAAATTTAAATGATGTGAAAAGTTATTAAAGGAAAAAAACAATCTAAATTTTGATATTTCAATATTTGATACTTGGAACATTTTAAAATGTGTTCTTGATGAGAATGTTTGAAATTGCTCTTTTTATCTCATGAATATTTATCTTAATCTTGTTAAGACAAATTTTAATGAACCATGAATCATATCTTTGGTATTCACGAATTAATCCTTATTGATATCTTTCATGAATTCTTTGAATCTATTGCCTTGAACTTTTGAATTGTGATGAATCAAAAATTTTTCTCCTATATGACTTCTCCTATATGTCATACTTTGAATATTGATGAAGATTTTTTATTGATGGAAGTTGATATATGATATGAAAAGAGGATGTAAAAGAAAATCTTTGTATTTGATCCTACTATTCTTTTGACAAAAACAAAGGGGAGAAGATTTATTGCTAGCTTGCAACTTCAATGAAAAAATTTCTAACTCGATCATTGAAATGAAGGAACATCCTATCATGGAAATTTTAAATGTTGCTAGCATGCTACAAAAGCAAACTGCAAACTTGCTATGATGAATTGTAAGAAGCAAGTGATGGATTGCTATGCTTGGACATCCTTGAAAAATTTGCCATGATTGAATGTTGAATGTTGATGAAAATAGCTAGTATGTTGTAAAGTTTGCATATTCTTGAAAACTAGCTATGATGTTACTTCTCCTTTTTGTTGATGACATAGGGGGAGAAATAGATTGATGACTTCATGCTTTGTATTGAATATTTTATATATTTGCATGATGGTTTGATGTATTCTCTTAACATGAATGATAAATGTTGCTTGAATTTGGGATAATCCAAGTATTCTATCAATGGCATATTGATAGGGGGAGTTTGTGTTAAACTCCGGGGAGTTATGGTTAACTCCGTCAGTCATCAATTAGTTATCATCATCAAAAAGGGGGAGATTGTTGAATCTCGGATTTTGATGATGAAACTAATTGAGTGTGATTTGTTGTCTAACGTGTGTTGAGTTACGCAGTCTACTATCGATCGAGGATATTGGGTGTCGAGCGGAGGTTGATCGACTATCGGCGGAGGCCGTCGTCGGGCATCGGGCCAAGAAGTGCGGAGTTGCGCCATGGATATCGAGTTTGTTTGTGCGGGAGTAACTACGAAGGGATGAAGGCGTAAAGCGAAATCAGGGCGAAGTCAAGTGTGATGGATCGTTGGGAGTTTGAAAGTTTGTGAGCCTTTGAAGATTCATTGGGAGTGCTGCGGAGCTGGCCGAGAACAAGTAGGGAGCTTGCGAAGGGTTTTGGGCTTCGCCGGGAGGTTCGTCGGAAGTTTACGGAGCTTGACAAGAAAGATCGAAGCTTGCCAAAGAAGCTCGGGGGAACTCGCCAAAATCATCGTGGAGTCCGAGAGCTTGCCGGGAGTCCGCAGGATGGTTTCCGAGGGATCGTCGGAAGACCGCCGGAAGTTCACCGGAAGCTCGACGGAAGAAGACTTGACTTGCGGACTTTGTAATAGCTTAGGAAACGTCTTTAAAATTCGTAGTTAGCACATATTTTGGGTTAGGATTAGATAACCCAAAGTGGGGGCCCATTGGGCCTTGATTAGGATGAGTTTGGGCCAAAATTTTGGCCTAAACCGAACCAGCTACGTGCATGCTACAGTAGCATATTACTGTAGCATGCTACTGTAGCCCGGTTACTGTAGCCGCTACTGTAGTAGGCTACTGTAGCAGGCGGTGGAACCGCCTGCACAGCAATGCGCACCGCCCCGCTCTGTAAGCGGTAGAACCGCTGCACAGGCGGTGGTACCGCCTGTCGTCGATCAACAAGCGTCTGACGTGGCACCTCGACCACCAGAAACATTGGAACTCCAAATTTATTTGAAATTTAGAGCCCAATTTTGAATCCACTTTGGATCTATAAATACCCCTCCCTTTCCCAGCTGAAAGGGAACCCTTTTGAGCAAAAATTCTAAGTCTTGAGCTTTTGAAGTGTGTTGTAAAGTCTTATTTTGCTAGTGTTCACCTTCTTCCTTTTCTTGAGAGATCTTGTACAAGTGTGAACATCTTGTAAAGGGTTGTAAAAGGGGTGTTTGATCCTTCCCCTTCAAAGGAATTGCTAGTGGAAGAGCGGAGCCTCATCGTAAAGGCTTCAAGAGTGGATGTAGGTCATTTGACCGAACTACTATACATCTTTGTGTCCATGAATGTGTGAGTGTTTACATTCTTGAAGCATTTCTTTACTTTGCTGCAAGTTATTTAGTTCATAGTTATTTCCTTTACGCAAGCAATTAATTTCAAGTTCTCTTTCGCCAAATCGAGATCTTCCTACGAACATGTGTTTTTGCAAAATCAGTTTCAAGAGTACGCTTTTAATCCGCTACACTAATTCACCCCCCCCCCCCCCCTCTTAATGCCGCTCGATCTCTAACAAAGTCAAGAATTCAAAGTCATGATTTCAAGTGATCAAGAGAGGAGTCATAAAATTATTCAAACTCATTTTGTCAATTCGAAACTCCTAATCAAATTATCATTTTTAACATTCATAACATGAATAAAGTCATTACCGTATCATCAAAATCTCATTCATAAGTCAAGTGATTTACAAAATATCATAAATGAATTTATCACTTGTCTTTTATTTGAAAAATCGAAAGATTTCAAGAAACATGCATTTCCATTGTATGATTTATTTCATATGAGCATGCCTTTGTTTTTTTAATATCAAATAAAATAGAAATATCAGCATTCAACATTGAAAGACAAACTTCATCATAAAATTCATCAAGATAAAAATATAACACATTATGAGATTCAATTTATCATGATAATATGTTTCATTTTGTTTCAAACAAGTGTGCTCATGTTTCAAATGATAATTGTCAAATTTAAGACCAAAATATGAGTTTGTCATCAAAATATGATATCACAAAGTCATTAAGCATAATAACAAACTTTTAATATTTTCATTTCAATGATGATTTCATAATGTATGTTCAAATATTTATATGGAACCTATCATTGTATAAATTCAAAATACAAGTTTGTCATTAAACCCATTAAGATCAAATGCATCAAAATCTTTCATTCGAAAATTTTAATAAGAGCAACATAAATTGATTACATGTGAGCATGTATCAACTTTTCAAAGCAAGACGTAAGTTTCTTCATAAAGACCGTTAAGACCAAACACATCAAAAATAAAACATTATGATAGTGCATTTTCTTATTTTTAAGAGTTTCAATTTACGTGATTTGATCTTTCATAAGAATGATCAATGTCATGCATCATATTTAAACATGAGAGCATCATCATATTTAGAAATGAATTCATCATTAAAATCATTTTACTTCTTTCTTTCATTTGTTATAACAAGATGATCAATGCTCAAACTTTTGCTAAAATCATACATCATTTTAAAAATCTGAAAAATAACTTTCATCATGAAACCCATTAAGTCCAAATATAACACAAGGCAACATCAAAGCCATATTTCTTTCATTTTGAAAATTTGTGGATTGGGTCTTTATAATTGATTTCATGAAGACATGTATCAATAAAAATTTCATCATAAAAAGGATTAAAACCCACTGAGCCAAGATGGAAGTTTTCAAATTATAATCAAGATACATACATCTATCATCAAAAGATTTTCAAGAAATTCATACATAGATATGTATCATGTTTAAGATTGAAAACCGATATGGAAAGTATACATGAAATTTCATCATCTCAAAATGTCATCTTAATTTGTCATGAAAACAATTAGACCAAGAATATATTAATACACAATATAGAGTCAAATCAACATTACTTCAAAAACTAATGCATGTTACAAAATCATCAAGCATCATGTTTAGAAATGAAATATCAAGATACACATGCATGGATTAATTCTAGGCAATATCACAAATCATGCAAATATCATTCATAATTTTTACTTTTCAAAAATACTAGGAAGGAAAAAGCATAAAAAAATCTTGCCAACTATTTCAAGAAACTCATGAAAGGATCATGTAATTTCAAAGTAAGGTAAGAACAACTTGGGTGAGTTTCTTACCTCATTGTCGAAAATCGTAAAAGCCCATTTCGCCTCTTCTTTGCTTGATTCTTCTTTGCAAGTCTTTTTCTTCTTCTTTGGCCTCATCCTCCGTTCAAGTTCATTGTTCGTTTTACATTTTTGTTTAATGAACTTATTAAGATTCATTAAAAGTTCAATGTCCTCTTCATTGTCCTCATCACTTGAGTCATCACTCAAGTGGCATTTCATAGTTTGGAGTTCTAAAACCTTCTTATTTTTTAGAAGGTGGTTCATATGTTCATCATGTTCAAGATGTTCTAGGAGGCTCATTTCATGTCATTAGTGAGCCAATTAGTTCTTCAATCGGAAGGTCATTTAGATTTCTAGCTTCTTGTATTATGGTTACTTTAGGATCCCACCTTTTTGGAAGGGATCTTAAGATCTTGCTTACGAGTTCAAAATCTGAAAAAGATTTACCAAGACTTTTCATGCTATTGACGACATCCGTGAAGCGGGTGTACATATCATCGATAGTTTCGCTTGGTGTCATTCGGAAGAGTTCAAAATCATGCAATAAGAGGTTTACTTTCTAGTCTTTAACTCTACTAGTTCCCTTGTGTGTGATTTCAAGTGTTCGTCAAATATCGAAAGCCGTTTCGCACATTGAAATCCGATTGAACTCGTTCTTATCTAAAGCGCAAAATAAGGCATTCATAGCCTTTGCGTTCAAGGAAAAAGATTTTCTCTCTATGTCCGACCATTCGTTCGTCGGTTTAGAGGGAAGTTGAAAACTGTTTTCAATAATGTTCCACAAATCTAAGTCCATTGAAATTATAAAAACTCTCATTCGAGTTTTCCAATAAGTGTAGTCCGATCCGTTAAAGAACGGTGGACGAAAAACTGAAAAGCCCTCTTGAAAACCATTTAGAGCCATTTCTTACGGGTGTAAATCCGTAAGAGAAAGAACGTGGCTCTGATACCAATTGTTAGGGATTGAGCGGCACTAAGAGGGGGGTAGGGGTGAATTAGTGCAGCGGGAAGGAACGATAGATTTTTCAACGATTAAAACAAGTTTAAAAACTTCGTATGAATGAATGCAATGTTTCGTTTCAACCCGGAAAGATTGCGTTATAACTTTAAAGCATATGTAATAAGATGAAGATGAAGTTGAGTAAATAAGGTAGCAAGTGGAAAGGGTTTGCAGCAAAGTAAATAGCAAGAACATAAATGCAAACCAGATTTTTATAGTGGTTCGGTCATCCGACCTACGTCCACTCCCGATTCCTCTTCACTTGAGGCCACCGGCTTCTCCGCTAGCTATCCTCCTTCCAACGGGGGAGGATGAACTCCCTTACAGCACTTCACCTTTTGATGTGCTTAGGAGATAACCCTTACAAGCACTCTTACCCCTCTCTTGGACTAGAACACTCTTAAGACTTAGAGGGAGATTTGACACACTTTCAAGAGAGTTTCCCCCTTTTTTTTCAGTTCTAGACCCCTTTTATCCAAGAATGTGAGGGGTATTTATAGGCCTCAAAGTGATTCAAATTTGGGCTCCAAATTTGAATTTTTTTTAGTTTCCCGGTGTCGGGCGGTGCTATCGCCTGTCAGAGGCAGTTCTACCGCTTGTTAGTCTGGCAGACTGACACAGTAGGTGCTGGGCGGTGCTACCGCCTGCTTGGGGTGGTTCCACCGCGCAAGTCTCAGCCTCTAGGCGGTGCCACCGCCTAGGTCATTTTTTTCAGCATAGTGGTTTCGGCCGAAAACTCGACCGAAACCGGTCCAAATGAAGTTCGAATGGGCTCAAATTTGGTTTATAGGATTAACACATAATTCTAAATCAAATTATATGCTAACTACAAATTTTAAAGATATTTTTTAAGCTATTTTAAAGTCCATAAGACAAGACTTCTTTCGGTGAGCTGACTAACTTCCGCGCCTTCCAACGAACTCCTAAACCATTCTCAGGACTCCTGCAAGCTTGACTTCACGATGATCTTGGCGAGTTCTAATGAGCTTCATTGGCAAGCTCCGATCTTTCTTGGCAAGCTCCATGAACTTTCAACGAACCTTCCGATGAACTTCCGAAAACCCTTCGGCAAGCTCCCTACTCATTCTCGGTCGGTTCCGGCAATTACTCCCAATGAATCTTCGGACTTCCATCGAACTCTCAAACTCCCAATGATCCATCCCACTTGTCTTCCGGCACTTTGTTTCGCTTTACATCTTCTTCGTCATCGTAGTTACTCCTGCACAAACAAACACCCTACTTCGATCTAGATAATTATTACAACGCGAATTGACATCCAGTTGCCCAGTACGTCATTTGTCGGTGCTTCCTCTGATCCTTCGACACATCACCCTCTCTTGCGGCTTGTTGCCCAATCGGCGGTTGACCTCCGCAACCCCGATATCCATGGCGCAACTCCGCACTTCTTGGCCTGATGCCCGACATCTGAAGCCTCCTGCCGATAGTCGACCGAACCTCCGGCTCGACATCCAATATCCTGATGTGATCACCTCCGGCGCAACGTCAATTCCTCCAGTGTCAACTGTCTAATCCTGATCGATAGTAGACCTGCGTAACTCAACACACAGTTAAATAACAAAACACAATCAATTAGTTTCATCATCAAAATCTGAGATTCAACAGTTCTTCTCCAGCCTAACATAGATTCTTCCAGTTTTAATTATCTCTCTTGATTGAATATAATCATGCATTACTCAAAACACATATTAGATCATAATCACTATCAATTAGTTTCATCATCAAAATCTGAGATTCAACAATCTCCCTCATTTTGATGATGATAACCAATTGATGACAGAGTTAACATTAATCAACATGCCATATTGATAGAAAATTCAAAGTTTAAAAAATTTTGAATAAATTATGCATAATTGAAATGTTCAATTCATCATTCAATGTATGAAATTATCATCATACTTCTCTCTCTTTGTCATCAGCAAAAAGGAGAAGTGCATCTAGCTAGTTTTAAGGATATACAAGTTTTACAACATACTAGCAAGATTTACATCACTTTACAATATTTATGATCACCAAATCATTAAGTTTTAAATATGTGTAAGATTGCAAGTTTTTCAAGTTTGCACTTTTTACTTCTTTTGAGATAGTAACTCTTTGCGATATTCCAAGCTAGCACCTTTTGTTTCTTCTCTTTTGAGAAGTGTAACTATGTTTTGATTCCTTTGTAATATTCAAACTAGCAAATTTTTTACTTCATTTTGTGAATGGCAAGCTAGCAAGTTTTTTTTCCCCTTTGTCATTATCAAAAAGAAGGGAACAATATAAAGTTATAAATATTTTTCTTTTATATCAATTTTTAAATCATGACAAGTGAGATATGAAAAGTTTACATCAATATTTCAATCATCAAGTCATGAATACCAATGCTAGCATATTTTCTCTCCCCCTTTTGTCACTAAAGGAAAAAATAAAAGGAGAAGGGAAGAATTCAAGGGTATAATTATTTCATCACATAAACAAATAAAAAATCAAGTCATGAATCCAAAAGTCATAAATCCAAAAGTTCATGAATCATTTTGACAAATCTCCTTTTTAGTAAATAACAAGAAGAAATTTTAGAAGATCAAAAATTCGAGTTGTAAATCTGAGAAATCAAGAGAACAATCATGATTCAATTGAATAAACCTTCTCTTTAATAAAATGGAAGAATCATGGTATTAGGAGATCAAAGATCTTGATACCAACTTCTTAGGAGATCAAAGATCTTGATAAAGAAAATTTAAGTATTAAGTTCATGATTCAGATAAACCTCATTTAAATTTAAATCATTAAATCATCAAAATCACTTTCAAGATATTCATAAATAACATAACTAGATTCATCAATCTCTTATTGAAAAATCACCAAAACATTAGAGAGAAATGTATTTCCTTTTTAGTCTCAATTTCAGTGATTTATTTCATATAAGCATGCCTTTGTCTTTTTATGCCAAATCAAAACATGCATCAACGTTTAAGATTGAAAAACAAATTTCATTATAAAGATCAATAATGCCAAAAATATAACACATCAAACATACATCATCTTCAAACAAAAGATTCAATTTATCATGATAATAAATTTTCTTTTTTATTCATGTGATTGATCTTATATAAGTATGCTCCAGTTTTCATTACAAAAGCCAAGCATCATATTTAAATAAAAAACAATACAAAATTATCAAGATAATTGCTTCTTAAAACATATAGATTTAATCTTATTTGGTGTGCAAACATTATCATAAAACATGCAATTATTATTCATAATTTTTAATTTTTAAAAATCATTAAAAAAAAGTATGATAAAATAATAATAATATTATTATTATTTTAACTAATTCAAATCATGGAAAAACACTAAGTAACTTCATGGTAAGGTAAAATAGAATTGATTGAGTTACTTATCTCATTGTCGAAGGTTATCAAGACGTAGTTTGCCACTTCATCTTCCGATGTTCTTGATTTGTCCTTAAGTTCTTTCTTCTTCTTCTTTGGTACCTTCCTCTTTTTAAGTTCATTTTTGTTCTTAATTTTATATTTTATAAATTTTTTAAATTTTATAATAATAAGTTCAAGATCATCATCATCATCACTTGAGTTATCACTTAAGTGGTCTTCTTCCGTTCTAAGTGCAATTACTTTCTTGTTCTTTAAAATGTTGTTCTCATGTTCAACATATGCCAAATGAGTCATTTCATAGGTCATTTAGGTCCTTTGTATCTTGTATTGCAGATCCAAACTTTTTGGAAAGGATTTTAAAATCTTATTTATAAGTTCAAAATTAGAAAAATATTTACTAAGACTTTTTAAACTATTGACGATATCCCTAAAACAAGTATACATGTCATCAATAGTTTTGCTTGATTCCATTCAAAAAAGTTCAAAATCGTGCATCAAAATATTTACTTTCGAGTCTTTAACTCTACTTGTGCCTTCGTGCGTGATTTCAAGTATGTGCCAAATGTCGTATGCAGTTTTGCAAATAGAAATTCAATTAAATTTTTCTTATCTAAAGCACAAAATAAGGCATTCATAGCCTTTGCATTTAACAAAAAAATCTTCTTCTCCAAATTATTTCATTCCTTCATTGGTTTAGAAAACTTTTCAAAATTACATTCAATAATATTTCATAAATTTAAATCCAAAGAAAACAAGAAAACTCTCATTCAAGTTTTTCAATATGTATAGTTCGTCCCATTAAATATAGGAGGACGAATGATAGAGTGACCCTCTGAAAGCCGAAAAGAGTCATTTCTCTTTAGTGTTAGACTAAACAAGAAATACCATGGCTCTGATACCAATTGTTAGGATCAATATAACACTAAGGGCAGGGGGAGGATGAATTAGTACAATGGTAAATCATTCAATTACGAAAAACCGTTTTGATGAAAAGCTTCATTTAATAAAAACACGTTTCGGCAAAAACATTTAACTTTAAAAATGTTTGCAAGTGAATAATGTGGAAGTAGAGCAGTTGCAAAATAAATAGACAAGCAAAGAAAGAGAGGCACACTAATTTTATAGTGATTGGTCGTCCGACCTATGTCCACTCCTGATTCCTCCTTCGTCGATGCCATTGGCATTTACTAATGGTCTTTCTTCAATGGGCGAAGGCCAACCACCCTTATAACTCTTTTCTCCTTTTAATAGGTTTAGGAGTTAACCTTTATAAGCCTACTCATCCCTCTCTTAAACTTGACCAAGACTTAGAGCTAGAGGGGAGGATTTCTCATAAGATTACAATAGAATTTTTTCTTTTTTTTATTCTCAATTGGTGTGCTTGTTAACCAAGAAAGAGAGGGGTACTTATAAGTCTTAAGGGGATTCAAACTTAAAGTCAAAATTTGAATCACCTTAGTCTTAAGGGTATTGGTAATTCCATCACCTAATCTGCCCTAACACTGGGCAGTACCATTGCCTAGTCTAGCGGTACCACTGCCTGACACTATCTAGGAGACTATGTCTTGGACACCGAGCTACCAGCAGTTCCACTACCTGTTCTGGCAGTGACACCACTTGACCCACCTCTTGGGTCACTATTTAGGCCTTTTACTTAGCCCATCATAGCCCAAACTTAGGCCCAATTTGCTCCTAATTGAATTGGCCCAATTTTAACCCAATTTGACCTAAAACCTACTTTGACATAGACAATTATTATAAAGCTTAATCAAATGTTGTCCGATATATCATTAGTTTATCCATCGTTTCATCTGATTCTTTAGTGCATCATCCTCTTTTATAGCCTATTGACTAATCGGCCAACTCCGATCTCCTTGGTGCAATTTCGCTCTTCTTGGCTTAATGCCCGAACCCATCGTCTGAATCCTTCTGCCGATACGTTGATCGATCCTTCGGTTTGACGTCTAATATTTTGACATATTCTCCTCCGGCCTAATATGGATTCTTCCAGCTTTAATTATCTCTCCTGATCAAAGCTAGTCTTGCGTCACTTAAAATATAGATTAGATCATAATCACTATCAATTGGTTTCATCATCAAAATCCAAGATTCAACACATATCAGTCTGTCCAGTTATCTCAATGTCTCTCTTGAGTAACCTATGACTAGGATTATTTAGGGTCTATATTTAAAAATGAATTAATCTCATCATCATGATCTCATCATGATCTGATTTCCATTGTACAGATCCAAGGACATCACAATATATATCTAGATAATATGAGAAAATACCAGTAATTATAAGTAAAGAGATTAATGTAGCACATTACAAGTGTCATCACCCACGTGATTGGCTTGTAGGGCACCTATAATTAACGTTTTGGAGATGATAATTTACTAAGCTAGAAGGAGTTCTAGCAGATATGACTCACGGCTAGCTCGATATTAGGCCTAGAGGGTCACATACATTTGGCAGGTGCTACAACGAGTAGAGGTTTGAATATGATATATTTGTCGGAGCCCCTATCTTATTGGATATCCAATAAGCTCCTAAATTATTGGATCCTATGGATGAGATCCAATAAGAGCTAATTAGAGATTATTGGATAGAGACCTATTGATCTAAGATATTTGGATAGTTGGATAGATATCCAGTACCCAATAGGGTATGATCCATTAAGGTAAAATTGATAGGGGACCTCAATAAATAAGAGGGAACTAAAGGCCCATAGGCTAGGGCTCTTTTGGCTAACACCTCTTATTCTCCTCTCCCCCTCTCCTCTTTAACCAGCAACTCCTTTTTGGGGTGTGTGGATAGCAAGAAGGGTCGGCCCCCTTCTTGATTGTGTGGTGCATGCAAAGAGAAGAATTGAGCAGCAATTTAAGAAGCGTCTTCATAGCCCTTGTCATATGGATCACTACTAGAAAGGAGGACAGTAGACCTTCTTTATCCTCTCTCATAGATCTGTAGGAATTCAGGGATATATGATTTTCCTAGGTAACATAATTCTCTTATACGCATAGTTTTTTTTGGTTTCACGGGTTTTTATGCATCAATCTTTTGCACAATGATGAAACCTCTTTTTTAAGGAAATTTTGAGATTTTATTTTCTATTATTCTACTGTGCATATGATGTCACCTCATATTACTCAACATATAGCACACCAATCTATATGGTTATCTCGATGTCCCTCTTGAGTAACATATGATTGAGATTATTTAGAATGTGTTTAAAGGGTGAATTGGTCTCATTAACGTGATCTCATCATGATCTAATTCTCATTGCATAGATTTACGGATATCACAATATATACAACGGGCAATATAAAGTGAGAAAAATATCAAATAAATAATAAACAAAAAGAATGCATATCATATCAGATATACCATCACTCACATGATCGGCTTATTGAGCACCTATGACTAGCAAGCACACCACCACGTAGTAGTAGTAGTAACCAAGAAGGGGCTGGCCCTCTTACTATCCTCCCACACCAGAGAGGGGGCTTATGGGAAGGGAGAGATGGGAGGAAGAGATAAGGAGGTCAGCGGCTCTAAGGGTCCAACCTATGATCCTTTGAGCCCCACTCCTTTTTATAGAGATCTCCTTCATGAAAGCCATAATGGATCCTTCTTAATGAGTATTGAATCCTCATCTAATAACCCATTTAAGCTCCATGGCCTATTGAGTCTCACCCAATCGATCCATTAAAATAAGGGTAAAGGAGGCTTATTATATATCTCATATCCAATCCTCTATTTGTCGAGTTATTCACCATATATTTATGACCCTCTAGGCTCAATACCAAGCTAGCCATGAGTTATATTTGTCAGAACCCCTTCTAACTTAGAACTCCTTCTAACTCAGTGAGTTATTATCTCTATAATGATTTACTAAACTTATCGACTATGGACATACTAGGCCACTGTACCATAGTCTTTAGATAGTACAAGGAGATCTAATCCATTATACCTATCTACCTTCAGTTATCATATATATATATGGTCTCTCATTCATTTAATATCTCAAAGATTGTATATCGGGCATGGTGTTGTCAGGCTCATACAAAATATATTTGAGTCTTACTCTTATTGGATTCTTTTGGAGAACTCCTCTCTTAATCTGAGTGACCCCAACTAAGAATTTGTTTGAGTGAGAATATGCAAGATATTCCTCTTATGATATCGAAAGTGGATGATCCTTTATTGAAACTCAATTACTTTCGTAAGATTTGTTGACATTTCTGATGATCATTTGTATTAGATCTAGAACTTCCAAACCTATAAGTCTGATATAAAAAAATGGAATACTCAAATAAGGCATCCTTGGTATCTCAAGTCTAAGGACCAAAAACACAATTGGGACTACGGAATCGTTGTTTGACGATAAGGTATCATTAACCATACAACATTCTGTAAGCAGATCATTTAGTGAATTCATTCTATAATAAGTGCTAGTTATAGGTGCCCTACAAGCTAATCACATGAGTGATTGCACCTGTAACACGCTGCGTCAATCTCTTTGCTTATGATTATTAGCATTATCTCACATTATCTAGATGTATATTGTGATGTCCTTGGATCTGTGTAATGGGAATTGGATCGTGATGAGATTACGATAATGAGACCAATTCACCTTTAAACATAGACCCTAAATTATCCTGGTCATAGGTTACTCGAGAAGGACAACGAGATAACCGGATAGACTGGTGTGCTGTATACCCGTTCATATGATGGAGGTAGCTGGTCTCATAGCTACTCGTATTGTCACGCACTTAGCAAGAATTGTCTAAGTGGTGAGGCACCCTTGCGGCAAGCCACCAACTTAGCTGAAGTTGCCTAAGTCAAGAATCGCCTTCGCGCCCACTTCGATCGGACTTAGCTTGGATTGCCTAAGTCTTGAGGCGCCCTTGCGACATACGCGTCCGCAAAGGGTCAGCCGAGCTGCAACCTCGTGCAGGTCCCGTGGGACTGTCAAAGAGAAGTTGATTAGTTGTTGGAGCGGCGGCGGACAAGTCAGGCGTCTCGCGAAGAGGAAGCTTTACAAGCAATTGGCGAGCACTTGGAGTGCGAGAAAGCGAGAAAGAGAGGAGGAAAACAAGGACTTTAGAGGGGTGAATGAGCAGCTGCAAGTCCGCAAACAACTACTCCCCAAGTCTTGGGCGAGAAGGCAAGTTTCCGTCAAGTTGGCGTGCAAACTTGTGAAAGTGTTCAACGCCCAACAATATCTGAAGCCCCATCCAGCCATGTGCCACCGGGATTCGGGTGTCTGAGATGGCTGACAAAATCTCGTGGCGCGGCCTACAGAAATCAGCCAGCGGTACCGCAGCGGAGCTGTTTTTGGATGTCGAGGCGGATCTGTGGCGATCGTTACGCTGCGCTGCATTTCTTTTCTACGTTTTTACATAGAAAAACACACCAAAACATGGCAAAACACGCTGCCAAGGATATGTACAAGCAATGGCAAGCGGCGAGCGGGCGTTGAGCGAAGATCTGCGGGTGTCGGCCAGTTCGTGACATTCTCCCCACTTCGCTCGTTGACACTCTTTAGTAGGCTTTGATAGCTGCTTCTTCATGTCGGAGGGTGTCTTGGGCTCCCAAGCGGCCGATTTTGGGAAGTTTCGCCACTTCACCAAGTATTCAATTTGTTCGCTCCATTGGGTAGTCTTGTCTGCGATCTGCTAAAATGGTTTCAACTGGCTTCTCGTAGGAAGCTCTGGTGGAAGGTTGACGAGTTGAAAGCGCCGAAGCATCTTGCGGATCAGTGGTAGGCTTTCAAGTTGCTGGCATGGAAAACATTGTGCATCTTGAGCCACGCCGGCAGTTGCAACTTGTAGGAAACGTTGCCCACCCTACTGATAATTGGGACGGGGCCATCATACTTGCGCACTAATCCTTTATGCACCTTGTTTTTAAAGAATTAGAGTGATGCTGGTTGGAGCTTCACTAACACCAAATCGCCGACTTTGTATTCCTGGGGTCGCCTTCCCAAGTCTGCCCACTTCTTCATTTTTTTTGCCACCTTCTCCAAGTAAGCCCACACAATATCTATATTTCGATGCCATTCTTTTCCCACATGATATACGGATGGACTACTCCCTATATATCCAATAGCCAAAGTGTGAGGAGTCGATGGCTATTGTTCTATGATGATCTCAAAGGGGCTCTTGTTGGGCCTTGAGCTCAGCTGCGAGGTTGTAGGAGAATTGGGCTATGTCCATGACTTCACCCAATCTCGTTGGTTGGCACTCACGTAGTCGAAGATATTGCTCCGAGTGAGTTTATCTCTCGGTTTGGCCATCCATGCGGGGTGGAGGCTTGTGGAAGTATAACCGACCTAATAATTTGAACAACTCGGTCGAGAATCGTCCCGAAATCGAGCATCTCGATCACTTATAATGTTGTGTGGGACTCCCCAATACTTCACCACATTCTTCATCATCGACCGCGCTTCCTCTGTGAGCGGTGTAGGGGTGCAGCAATGAAGGTTGCATACGCCAATCGATCGACCACCACAAGTATCGATCCGAGTCCCCTACAACCGGCAAGCTAGATATGAAGTCGGAGAAATGCTCTCCACGGCCTTTCTGATGCGAACGCGGCTCTAAAAGTCCCACTTCCGTTGCTCCACTTTGTCTTGTTGACAAGTTACGTCGAACATATTCTTCCACATCTGTCCCCATCTTCGGCCAATAGAAGGCCCTCTCCATGAGAGCTAATGTTCGGTGAATCCCCGGATGTCCTGCCCAAAGGGAATCGTGACACTCCTTCAAAAGCTCACGCCTCAGATTATCCACCCGAGGAACATACACTCTATTCCCTTTTGTGTAGACGAGTCCCTCCTGGACCCAAAATCGTCGTGCCTTGCCCTCTTGAATCAATTGCATCAAGGTTACTGCTTGGGGATCACTGTACAGTCCATCCTTGATCCGGGAAAGGAAGTTGGATTGCAACTGGCTTGTTTGGCCTCTGCCCTCTAGTTGCATGGCATTCACGACCTCCACTTTTCGACTCAAGGCATCATTTCGACATTTGCTTTTCGGGTTTGTACTCCATTACCAAATCAGATTCTGATAGGAAGTCCTACCATCGTGCTGCTTTGGGGAGAGTTTCTTTTAGTCTGAAAGTAACTCAAAGCGATGTTATCATCCTCGGTACAAATCGCGATCACGAGAAGGTAGTGTCGCCACACCGTAAGTAGTGGATCACCCTGTCATCTCCTTCGTGCTGCTGGATACCGTCGCTCGGTCTCGTTGAGCTTACGGCTTTCATAGGCCACGGATGGCCCTCCTGCATGAGCACTCCCCCAATAGCAAAGTCTGAAGCATCTGTATGGACTTCGAAGGGCTTCCCATAGTCTGGCAATTTGAGCACTGGTTCTTCCAAAATGGCAGCCTTTAGGTCTTGGAATGCCGCTTCACATTTGTCGGACCATCTCCAAGGCTGCTCTTTCTTCAGCAACTCTGTTAGTGGAGTTGCACGCTTCGAATACCCCAGTATGAAGCGTCGATAGTAGTTCACAAACCCAAGGAAGGATCTCAGTTCAGGCACCTTCTTTGGAGTTTGCCAGTCCACAACTGCTTGCACCTTTGCTTTATCCATCTGAATGGAACCGTCGTCGATCCGATGCCCCAAGAATAAGATCTCTTTCTGAGCAAAGTAGCACTTCTCTCTTTTTACGAACAAAGAATTCTCCCTGAGAACTTTGAAGATTGTTCGGAGGTGTTCAATATGCTCCTCAAGTGTTCGGCTGTAGACGACGATATCGTCCAAGTAGACAACCACAAACTTGTCCAGCTACTCCTTGAATAGCTGGTCCATAAGAGTGCAGAATGTGGCTGGAGCGGTGGTTAAACTGAAAGGCATCACCAGGATCTCAAATGCCCCATACCTGGTCACTCAGATAGTCTTCGCTACATCACCTTCAAGCAATACGCACTTTGCCAATACCTCGACCAAGGTCGAGTTTGAAAATACTTTGCTTTGCCAGTTGATCGAACAAGTCCGCAATGAGAGGATGGGATACTTGTTCTTCACGGTCACCTTATTAAGGGCTTGATAATCGGCGCATAGTCGGAGACTCCCATCTTGTTTCTTACGGAAGAAGCTGGAGCTCGAATGGTGCTTTGGAACTGGATGAGACCACCACTTAGCAATTCATCTAAGCGCTTTACGAGCTCTGCTAACTTTCGGGGAGGGCATGCGGTATGGTGGTCTCATTTGGAGGCTTCACTCTGGCTCCAGCTCAATAAGATGGTCTACGCCTCTGCGTGGCGGCAAAGTTTTCGGCAACTTTCGGGTGGCATAACATCTTGAACTCCTTGGGACATTTGCCACACGCAGCGGGTTCTTCTGGGCCCCCATCGAGTGACTCTAACTTCTTCGCAGCCACAAAGTTTAACTCTCCTTTGCGTACCCCCTTCTTCAATTGCAGCGATAGTTCTTTGAGGATCTGGGTTCCTCTTGAGTGAGAAATCACCAGGTTGTCACCTCCCATTAGACAAATGGAGTCTAGGAGCGGCATAACTTTGCTGCATGCATGAACTCCATTCAAGAATCACTTGGAAGTCATCCAATGGCACCGCCATCATGTTTGTCTTGCGCCCGCTCCACGATCCGATCTTGATGGAGACTCCTTTGCTAGCCCAGATTACGCTTAGCCTCTGAGTTAACTGCCTTCATTCGACTTGGGTTCTTCTCTAAGATTAACCCAAGCCGCTTTGCTTCTCGGTCGGCGATGAAGTTGTGAGTAGCACCTGTGTCCACCATTGCTCGGGTGGTTTGGCCATTGAGTCTAATGTTTACATACATCAACTCACTGCTTCCTGCTTTTTGTTGCTTCGGCTTGTTCTCCCCCACTTGACCCCGCAATGCATTCAACAAACGCATCGCACCCATTCGGGGTCCTTGCGACTTCTCATCGTCGCTGCCCGACTCGGAGCTACTCGAACTGAGGGTGACTGCCTTGCCCTTGTCTGGCTTAGGGGTCTTGATGGAAGCCGACAAGGCATTGAGTGCCTATTTTTGCGGGCACTCCCATACACTGTGTGGTCCGTTGCACAAGAAACATCTCCTAGGTTTGGAGGCCCTGCCATTTGAGTTCGACCCCTTATGGAAACTCTTCTTCCTTTGCTCACCCCTAGGTTCCTTCCCAGGAGGGTGCCTTGATTGGTGATTTCCTGTGGACTGCTTCTTCTTCCGCGGGTCCTCTGAGGAAGCAAAGTCGGTAAACCTTTCTGCGGCTGCAATTGCTCCGACCAAATCAGTGACATTCCGTCGATGAAGTTCCTGTTGAGCCCATGGCTTCAAGCCATCAAGAAAGCTAAAGCGGCTTATCTTTTCGGACATGTCACGAATGTCCGGCATCGGTCAGAAAATTGCTTCACATAGTCCCGAATGGAAGTTGTTTGGTGGAGTTGTCTCAACTTCCTCCTTGCGGCGAACTCGGTGTTCTCGAGGCAGGAATTGAGTTCTTAACTCACGCTTCAAGTCGTCCCATGTGTCCACCGGCACCGACCTTGTTGAATCTCTTCCCAGCGGGTTCTCCACCAAAGCTTTGCATCTCCGTTCGGATACATAGTCGCTATTGATACTTTGGTGTCCTCAGTGCAGCCTCGTGGCTCGAAATCTTGTTCCATATCAAAGCAGAAAATTCTCGAGCTCCTTATCTCTAGCACCCCCATAACAATGTGGGTCGGTGCCTGAAGCTTTGTGTTGGCGCAACGCGGTGTTGCTTCCCCACATTCAACGCCCTTGTGAGCATTGCAACTTTGGAAGTGAGTTCCGTCACTAAATCTTGCAAATGTTGCACGAGTCCTTTGTGTCATCCGTTGGGCGGTCGACTAAGGCTTCAACCTTATCGATCCGGATTCACTTCTTCTTGCGAGCTCTCTCGCCAAGAAGCCTACTTTGGCCTTGGTAGAGTTCATCCAAGCTCGCTTCAAGAACATCCAAGCGGGTTTCCACCGTGACCCTCTCTCTATGGCTCTTCCTTCCGGTTGGCGCTCGGATTGCGCCTCCTCGCTCGTGGAGAGTAGCCCACTTCTCGCTCCTCATGCTCCTTTGCCCGTTCCTCACGAGCGGCTCCTGCAGCAATGGCGAGTTGCACATGCAGCCCTCCTGCGGCTGCTTGGGGCAACATCACGGCTTGCCCCATCTTGCTCGATTCACCACGTTGTTTCGCCATGGTGAGATTGCGAAGTTTCTTCGCTGCTTGCTCAAATTGCTTGCCTGCTCTGATACCACAATGTCACGCACTTAGCAAGAATTGTCTAAGTGGTGAGGCACCCGCGGCAAGCCACCGAGCTTGAAGTTGCCTAAGTCAAGAATCGCCTTCAGCGCCCGCCGATCGGACTTAGCTTGGATTGCCTAAGTCTTGAGGCGCCCTTGCGACATGGCGTCCGCAAAGGTCAGCCGAGCTGCAACCTCGTGCAGGTCCGTAGGACTGTCAAAGAAGTTGATTAGTTGTTGGAGCGGCGGCGGACAAGTCAGGCGTCTCCGCGAAGAGGAAGCTTTACAAGCAATTGGCGAGCACTTGGAGTGCGAAAGCAGAAAGAGAGGAGGAAAACAAGGACTTTAGAGGGTGAATGAGCAGCTGCAAGTCCGCAAACAACTACTCCCTAAGTGCCGGGCGAGAAGGCAAGTTTCCGTCAAGTTGACGTGCAAACTTGTGAAAGTGTTCAACGCCCGACAATATACTGAAGCCCCATCCAGCCATGTGCCACCCGGGGGGTTCCAGGGTGCTGAGATGGCTGACAAAAATCTCGTGGCCGCGGCCTACAGAAATCAGCCCGCGGCACACGAAAACGGAGCTGTATTTGGATGTCGAGGCAGATGCAGCGAGCGATCGTTCTACTGCGCTGCAGCTGCTGTTTTCTACGTTTTTACATGGAAAAACACACCAAAACATGGCAAAACACGCTGCCAAGGATATGTACAAGCAAGGGCAAGCGACGAACGGAACGTTGAACGAAGTTGCTGCGGGTGTGCGACGACCGTTCGTGACAGTATGGGGACACTAAGGGTACAGTGCAGGTGCTCATTGGAGAATGAGTTCACTGATTGATCCGTCTACGGAATGCTGGATGGTTATTGATACCTCATGTCAGACAATGATTCCGTAGTTCCAGTAGTGTATCTAGTCATTAGACTTGAGACACCAAGGATGTCCTGTATGAGTACTCCACTCTTTGATACCGGACTTATAGGTTTTGAAAGCTCCATATCTAGTACAGCTGGTCATTGGGAGTGGTAGCCAACCTTACGAGGGCTATTGAGTGTCAATAGAGGATTATCCACTCTCGGTATCATGAGAGGAATATCCCATGTGTTCTTGCTCGAACAAATCCTTGGCCAAGGTTATTCGAATTGAGAGAGAAAGAGTTCTCCGGGAGAATCCGATAAGAGCAAGACTTGAGGAGAGACCGTATGGGCCTGACAGCACTATGCCCGGTATAGGGTCTCTGGGATATTAGATGGATGAGAGATTATAGATATATGGTAACCGAGGACAGATAGGTCCAAAGGATTGGATTCCCCTGTATCGTCTGGGGGCTGTTGCGTAGTGGCCTAGTACGTCCACGGTCGATGAGTTGGGTGAATTATCATGAAGATAATAATTCACCAAGTCATAAGGAGTTCTGACAAGTATGACTCACGGCTAGCTCGATATTGGGCCTAGAGGGTCACACACATATGGTAGGTGTTGCGACGAGTAGAGATTCGGATATGAGATATCCGCTGAACACCCTATCTTATTGGATATCCATTAAGCCCTTGAATTATTGGATCATGAGATGAGATCCAATAATTGCTAATAAGAGATTATTGGGTAGAGGCCCACTAATCCAAGAGGCTTGGGTAATTGGATGGAGATCCAATACCCAATAGGGCAAAAGATCCATTAGGGTTTTTCAGGGGGCCTCTATAAATAGGAGGTGACCAAAGCTCTATAGGTTGAGGGTTTTTGGTAGCCACCTCCTATTTGCCTCTCCCAGAGAGAGAGGTGCATCGTCATAATCCCTGCTGTGTGGATACCGCTAGAGAGAAGGACACTTGACTTCCTTTATCCTCTCTCACAGATCTGTAGGAATTCAGGGATATACGATCTCCCTAGGTATCTTCTTTACACGTGCAGTTTTCACGGATTTGTTTTGACGCACCGATCTTCGCACAACGACGGAAACTTTCTACGTGAAATCTAGGGTGTTTTGTTTTCTGTTCTTCCGTTGTGCATGTGATGTCGCTCCCCCCAAAGATGGATTTTTCAACAATAAGCACATGCACTATATCCTTAGTGTTTTCACACAAGTAACTATAAAACCAGTTGCTTCCATCATATGGACGGGTATATAGTACACCGGTTTGTTCGATTACCTTGATGTTCTTCTCGAGTAACCTATGACCAAGAATATTTAGGATCTATATTTAAAGATGAATTGATCTTATTATTATGATCTCATCATGATCCAACATTGTACATATTCAAGGACATCACAATATATTTATCATATAATATATTATATAGTGAGAAAATATCATTATTAATATTAACTAAAAGAGATTATGTAACGAATTACACATGTCATCACTCATATGATTGAATTGTAGGATATATATAACTAGTAGATTATTGATAATTCTATATAATTATCTCTAGATTAATTTTTATTTTAACCTTAATGGTATTAAGCTTCTTATACAAAATTTTTGTTTGATATAACCCCAGATATAGTTTTTATTGAATTTACTATCGACCCTATTCGTCTTTAGATATCAAATTTATAATATATTTTTTTCTTATCATATTAAACTTAGTTATCAACTCAATCTCATTTGCTCGATCTCTCATTCAAGTTCAGAATGCCGTTAAGCTGAGTACAATTCTACAAGTGGAGTTGAAGTTATTATTGAAGTTGAAGTTTCAGGATCTTCACGAACTTGTACAATCAATGCCACAGAGATAGCCGAAGATCCCGTGGACTTGGTTATTACTTTACTCCCCTTATTAGCTATGAGATACTCTTCTATTTATGGGTGAAATAGAAGAGGACAAATACATATTGAATGAATATAATCTTGGGACTGTCCTAAACTTCTCGTATGATTGCATATTAAAAGAAGTTAATTGCACGCCCAATGAATGGTATGATGTTACCTGTTAGGTTGTAAGAAAAAAAGATTTAAAATTGAATAAAGCTGATCTATTTTCATTATTCGCATTATTAATACAAAAAGGTGTCGCACAATTTTGCCTCATTTATCTTGTGAGCTTCTCAGTTTGCAGCGATGGGAATCACAAAAGCGTGCAATTCGGGAGTTACCGTGAGAATCCACCGTTGGAAGGTAAGAAGAGAATTAGATGACTGCGTCAGAGACTGAGATAAGCGAGAGAACTGGGCGAGCGAGATGCCGAGAATGAAGGGATCAGTTATAGTAACGTGAGAGTAAGGGGATAAACCGCCAACATCGAAGGAAGTCTATCCCTCTCTGCTTAATAGTTGGTAGTAGATCCTCCCTAAGATCTCTCTTCTGTTGAGTCGCCTTCGACGACGCAGTATCCAACCCACAGGTAAATCCTTTATCTTTCTGTGTCTTTTGTCTCCTTGTCTTCCTGTCTTTTCAACTTCTGGTGTTCCACTGAACTTTACATTGAATGCTCCTACTATCTAGTTTTCTGATACATCATAAGTTTATTAGTAGTTGAAGACGATCATAGAATTCATTCCCATGGCCACTGTTCTAATCATGCATGCACTTGCCATGCAGTGGTTCTCTTATATATCTCGAGTATTTGAAGATCTTTTTTGTTGCCTTATAATCTTTAGAACATGTCAGCAGCAACCTTCTTACATCTCACACACCTATTTTTCGTTGTTAGCTTAGTAGGTCTGACAACAGTGTTGCACTGCAGACAACGATCTGCTACGGCCATGGCGCTGAGCTTGGACGGCAGCTGGGAAGCAGCAGAACATCTGATCCCCGACGTAGGCCTTTTCCATGAAAGCCAATCCGAAGTAGCCGATGCGCTCCTCGGTTTCTTCTCCGACCCTGTCGAGGCTTCTCGCCTTCCCATCGACTGCCTCTTCGATCGACCGGGCGATGCCTACGACGACACAGGCTCCACCCTGCTCCCCTCACTCGTTCCACACCCCTGTTTCTCTGCACCCTCCGTGGTGTCCCTCCCTCCCGACCTTTACTCACCAAGCGTCGAATTCGACCTCTACCACCGTCCGAAGCGGCCCAGGAGCTGTGACGATCTGTGTCGCCCGTGGGAACTCATGCCCGAGGCCAACTCCTGCAATGTGGCCATGCCTGCACCAGCCGTGGCTGGTTGCCAGGTACCTGAGCTCTCGACGGAGTTCATGGCCCCTCCTCTACCAGCAGTCGTGACACTGGCATGCGACGGAGAGAGAAAGGCGGGTGGCGGGTGCTTGTCTGCGCAGAGCGTGGCAGCGAGGGCGCGAAGGAAGAGGATCAGTGAGAAGACTCAGGAGCTTGGAAGGTTGATCCCTGGCGGCAACAAGATGAACACAGCTGAAATGTTTCAGGCTGCCTACAAGTATGTCAAGTTCTTGCAGGCACAGGTTGGGATTCTCGAGCTCATGGCCTCAATTAAGGTACAAAAGAATTGTCTTCAGTACATCCAATCTCAAAGCTTTGCCAGCGATGGATTCATTGGCCTTCATATGCAGGGCTGGAATGTGCCACAGCAGGTGGAGCAAAAGCTTCGACTTCTTCTTGCATCTACCGTCGTCCAAGAGAAGCTGTCAGGCGAAGGGCGATGCCTCGTCCCGGAGCAGGCGATCGAATCCATGTCCACGGACCGGGACATCGAATCCGACATGCTCATCTCCAAGGATCTCGATCGCTTCATCGAATCAGTGGGACGATCCAATTAGTTCTCCACAACTGATAGTGGTGACGTCTTGTTTCTCTCGGCTTAACCAACTTGTATCCTTTAACTTCCACTTGTCGTGTATCAAGGAATGGATTGAAAGATTTCTTCACTCTCATGGTGGCCCAACAAATGTATTCTGATGGTAACAACTCAATCGTCGATTAACTTCTTGGTGGATATCAGGGTTCATCCATGTCGTCCCTCCCTATAAATATTTCCCCCCTCGGCCGGCTCCTGGCCTCGTCGAAGTTTTTATTTGGGGTTTCCGTTTCTCTGTGCGTCGGAAAAATGATTACCGGCGGATCTCTGCGATGACCGCCGTGTACGAGTCGACGCCACATGCAGGCAACCCTTCCGCCATCTGCTCCGCTTCCGCGAGTTGGCTTTGATTTTGGTCGGATCGCAGATGCCGGGTTTTCTATCTGGTTTATCTATGTTGACTAGTTCTTTATCTCTCTTTTTCGTTCTCAATTTGAAGAAGATTGGCGGAGGTGTGTTTGTGGACGTGATGACCCTTTCCCCATATGATCGACGATGAATTCACCGAGAGCGCGGGAAAATTGTTGTCGTTCTACCGAGGATTCCAGATTTACTACTTAACTTCGTTGTTCCAATCCGAAATTAATATGAAATGTTTCAGAAGATCTCCCAGAATCATATAATTTTTATCACGATGAAGACAGGAGACCGAGAAATTTCATCTAATTTGATCTTAAACCTGACTTATTGGTTAGGCACCGCAACCTGTCTCAAATTCTATTTAGCTAATTGCATCTTTTGTAAATTTTGTTGATGGAATATTTTATTGTAACAATAGGGTAAATTTTAATCATCTATGATTGGCAATTCCATTATGGTCATTGCGAACTTTTATGTATACCGATTCAATTTTCGTTAGTGCTTTATTATTTAATAAAAAATATATATATTTTAATACGAGTTAAGATGATCGGCCAAGTGCACCAGCAATTATCCCTACTTGCTCTTGATGTAAACTTAGAACCAAGTCTATTCCAATCCGTAATCCACTAATCTCCGCGCACATTCAAAAGAACATCTTATGCCTTTGTTGAGACATCATGATTTCGTGTTCACTAAGCACTATTGCATAGTCGATAGATTTCGTGGTCGATGGATATCATGTTCAAAATATCGTTTTGCACATGATCTAATGTAATGAAAAGTATTCTGAAACGTAGCATGCGTGTTTTTGCGAGCGATGAAGGGGCTAAAATCCTTTGACGTGCAATCATGTATGATTATTTTGAACTTACTAAAGGTCACGGGGGGAATGATAGTGTGAGATCGTCCTCGGCTTGTAAAGGTTCTTAATTTCAATGACCGCAAAGTGCTGTTTTACTATCCTGATGCAGTGTAGCTACTTGGCCAATTGCGGTAAGTTAGATGAGCACGTGGCACACTCAAGAACACGTACGTTGTTTCGTCTCACCGACGTCGCCAGTGTCTCACACGGCCCGTCCCAGTTTGTGGCGTCCACGAGTCGACCACGTAGAGGAGATGACGACGGCTCCGAATCTACCCGGTTCGATTCATCTCAATTCCGAAAGCGGACCCAAGTGGTCACGCCTCTCTCTCTCTCTCTCCTCTCCGTTCCCCTGCAGGTTTAACCAGCACATGAGGAAGCCGCAGGGCGCGAGGGTTCGCCTCTCGCCGCGGTCCCTGATGCGATCCCCTAGCCCCAGATCCGCCATCCCGGGTCGCTGTCTCTCCTCTCTTCTCCTCATTGCCGCGGTCACCTTGCCCTGCGCCGTGCTCTACCGCGCCGTTGCGCCCACCTCGCCCCCATCGTGGCGGCCCGGCCCTGCGATCCCCGACACCTCTCCCATCGCCGCTCAATTGGTGAGCTATTCTCCTCCTCCTCCTCCTCCTCCTCCTCATCGTCATCATTGAGGATTTTCCAGTGAGCACGCTCGAAAGCGAGCGACGGTTTCAAGAATGCGATCGTTTCCCCGTCTTAGAAACTCGTGATTGATTATTCGTTGCTGTTTCTCTTCCTTCTCCCCTTGGTCCGATGGGGCAGCTCCGTGCATTTGCAACGTTTCTCCACGGAGTGACGTTAATGCCCTTGGATTTTATTTCTGTTTAGCTCGAGTTGTTTTTTATGTTGACGAATTAGGACGAATAATTAATAAATTAGGATTCTTTTATTTTCTAAGCTTTGAATAATATTTATGAAGTTATTTAATAATAATTTATTTAATATTTATTTATTAATAAAAGTCTAAGTCCTAGCGGACTATGGGTGGAATTCTATAAATAGGGATGTATTTATTTATTTTAATCAAGCAATAAAAAAATTATCTCAATCGTTTGACAAACTCTAAGAGGTCGATCCCCTTGGAGCGATCAAAGGAGGTCGATCCTCTCGAAACGATCATCCCATTGTCTTCCACTTCTTTCGCTTCTTTTTTGCTTCTTCCATGATAAAATCTTATGGGGTCTTATCATTTGGTATCAAAGTAGCGATCCTCGACGTTCTCATTGTATTTTTGTATTAATTTTGTCGCAGCCACTACCATCAAAAAAAAAAAAGAGGAAAGAAAGAAAAGAAAGGGCAGAAGAACGCAGTTAAGCCGCCCATCGTCGACGTAGCCAAGCACCCCGCCGCCGTTACTTCAACCGGTGGCCATGCACCCCATCGCCGTCGCTGCCCTCCTGGCCAGCAACCGTCGTTGCAGTCACTGACCTCGGCAGCAACCACCGCTGCGGTGCCTCTGTTTCTCAACCGCGGTCCTCGGCATCGGTGCTGCCAGCACCGACTTCCAATCGTGTGCTTCGACCCCTAGCGGTATTGCGCCCCTGCCTGTTGCTACTTCTCTGACCCCTCGGTGCTTTAATCGACCACGCGCACTCTTTTTGTCGGCATCAACAATCGCTCGCGACCGGCGTGCGATGTGATAGAAATAGGCGATCACGCCGATCCCCTCCTCATGGCGAATCCCCATAACGTCGCTGTCATCCAGTCCCCTGCGCTCTTCCCCCTCACTGCATCCCTTTGGTCGCAGCCGTAACCACAGCCCTTGCCCTCTACAGTCGTGGCCGCCATAGCTTCCTCAACCCTTGCCCTCTATTGCCGTAGCCTCGCTGCCTCCTCAACCGCCCGCAGCCACCGTCCATAGCCCTTGCCCTCAATCGCCAGCAGCCCTCGCCCTCTACCGTCGCAACCATCGCAGCCGTCGTTGTTTTCTTCCAGCCTCGGCGCTCTCACCCCACACAACACGCAGCGACAAAAAAATAAGGCGGTAACTTTTTCATCCTCGGAGCAATCGCAGCAAGCCCAGTGATTTAAAAAGCGCTAGGCGCCAAAAGACACCAAGGTCTAAAATCGCTCGAGGCGCTAAGCGCTCGCTCAGGTGCTAGCCCGAGCGAAGCGAGGCACTAAAATATAAAAATATAATTAAAAAATATACTATTAAATGAAGAAAATCTAAGGTACAAACTCACAATGTCACGTTACTAAAAAGTCCTAAAAATCAAAACAATAAAATTTTACATCAAAGTCATTCATCATAATCAATATTATCGTCATTTTCATATAAATCATCTTCATTGAATTCATCCTCTTCATCTTGTCCTTACTCTTCATCAAAATATGTTTCATTCTCAATGTCTTCAACAATAGCAAGAGCCGAGCTTGATGCTTTTGCACTTATTTTTCTTTGTCATCTATCTTGTATATGTTTGTAATTCTTCAGCACCTGAAGCTCTTGCCACATCTCCCCATGCCAATCTATCATCTTCAAATACAAGCTCGTCTTCGGCATCTTGTAAGTTGGCATCCATTTCTCCCACCAACCACTCAATTGAATCATTAATATTTTATAATGAGATTGGATCAATTGCATTTCGTAAATTATGACGAGCCTTCAAAGCTTGATTATACTTTATGTAAACAAGATTATGTAATCGCTGATGTTCCAACAGGTTCTTTCTCTTTGAGTGAATCTGTCATGTCATATAATTTAAAAATATATTAATATATCTATCTAAATAAATAAATTAATTGAAACAAAAATATTTATTGATTCTTACATGCTCAAAGACACTTCAATTTCGCTTACAACCTGAAGCACTACATGTCAAATTAAGTACTTTGATAGCAAATTGCTATAAGTTCGGAGTAGAATTTCCAAATAGATTCCACCATTCAGCTGCAAAATTTATATTATTATTAGCAATAACATAATAAGATACTATCAATGAAATTAATTATCTCAAATTATTAATACCTGGAGACGTAGTTGTCCTGGATCGAACTACCATTGGAATTCCAAAAAGACCTTCGACATTTTTATACAGAAATAATTCATGAATAATCTTATCTTGCACCTCAAGGCTTGGAACTAATCTTGTAATGCACTGATATAACCTATCCAAAACTTCTACATCAAACCCAACATATTTAATCGTATAAAAGAATTTAGGGTTCAAATAATATTCTGCTGTATGTAAGGGACGATGAGGTTGACAATTCCATCTTTCGTCAATAATTGTAAAATTTTTTTCATATTTTTCATCATTTTCATTAAAAGACCTTTTAATCGTCTCCTTTGCTCTATCTATAGCCTCATAAATATATCTCATTGTAGGCTTAATTTTATTATCCACCAATCGAAGGACTCGAACAAGAGGGCCCATTACCTTTAATATATAAACCACATGATTCCAAAAGGATGACATTAAGATGATATCAGTAGCCCTCTTACCTTTTGTTTCTTTTGCCCATTTGCTTGTCACCCATTTCTCAGAAGTAAACATGTTTATTAAATTATGTTTTTGACGATGCACACTCTGTAATGTCAAGAATGAAGTAGCAAATCGGGTGACACCATATCTCACTAATTCTTTGTTGCTTGTGAATTCTCTCATCATATTCAAAGCCCCAATATGATTATAAAGAAATCCAACAATAAAAATTACCCTTTTAAAAGTTTTCTTGATGTCTGGGATCTTTCTAATATCCTCCAACATTAAATCAATATAATATGCCGCACATGGAGTCTAATATAAGTGCTATCTTTTTGCTTCAAGTAATTTACCTGAGACAAAGGATAACAAAAATGATAAGATTTACGAGTTTAATACATTTAATTGAAGATAAAATAATTAAAAATTTAAAAAATTCAAAAGATGAATATTTCCAGCTAATACATAGTTGCTTCCATTGTCGGTTATAACTTGAACGATATTTTGTTCTCTACTTTCTTCCACAAACTTATCAAGTAAATTATATATCTTATCTCCAGATTTTACAAAAGATGAAGCATTTATTGATTTTACAAACATAGTCCCTAAAGAACAATTAACCATAAAATTAATTATACTCCTGCATCTCCTATCAGTCCAAGCATCTGACATAATAAAGCAACCATGTGTTGCTTATGATTCTTTATGACTCTTTAGTAAGTCATTTATATAATTCAACTTTTTTTGTAATAATGGAACTCGTATCTCATAATAACTTGAAGGTTTTAATCCCGCACCATATTTTCCAATAACTTCAATCATTTCTTTAAAACTGTCTAAACGAGTAGTACTAAAAGGAAGACCAGCCTGATAGAAGGAGCAATGTGTTGAATTGTTCTTCCTCTTATTTCTTTATCACAAGCATCACTTATATTTGTTTGTTTAAATTTTGAGCCTCCTGCTTGCCCTTGTTGCTTCTGTGATCCTTTAAACATATACAGATCCATCGATCCTTTTTAGCCTTCTTAGTATTCACAACTTCTTTTCCTTTTTTGTTATATGCTTTTTTCCTACTTGGGTTAATACTCATAGAATAATCTTCTTCTTCGTCCCCGAGATGTTCAACATCATCTTCTGGTAAATTCCCATAAGATTCATTCTTTTGTATCTTCTTTTCATTCATATAACTCAGCAACTCTTCTTTAACCTCAGGTGGTCACTTTTTGCAAGCTGTTATATTCTTAAAATTTCCTACTAGATGTTATTTTGCACGAAAAATACCACCTTTAGTAGTCTTGTCGCAGAACATACAGGTCACTGCATTAGGATCTTTCGGATCCTTTAAATAATTATACTTCCATGCAGGATCTTTTTTTGATGTTATCGTAGAATCAATTGAGTTGCTCTGAACACTTGCCATTTATCCTGAAACCTAATAATAATTTCAATAAAGAAAATTAATAGTATTAAAATCAAAATAATATATTATTAATTTAATAAATAAAAAATTTTGTTAATAATATATTGTTAACAGTATACTATTAACACTTAATAATATACTGTTGAGTGTCGAAGCAGAAGGAAACTATCGAGGGCTGAGAAGGAGACCAAGCTCGCCAACAACTGGCAAGTGATCAAGGCTGGAGCGGCGATGGCGGCAATGGCGCAGCGGCGAAGCGCGGCACGAGCGGAGCGAGGCGATGGCGAGCGCGGAGCTGAGCGGCGGCGGCAGCGACGAGAGCAGGAGCGACAGCAGAGGCCAATCGTGAGGGTTAGGGTGGGGAAGTCGCGAGGGTTAGACTGTTATTGGTGATTTAGTTGGTTCAATTGAACTAACTAAATCACCGGAGACCGAACCAGACCTAAAATTCTGGCTCGGTCGCCCGGTTTAACCCGGGTGCTCGCCCGAGGCGCCCGACGCCTGGGCTCGGGCGAGTGCCCAGGCGGCGCCTCTTTGAAGCGCGCCGCCTGGTGGTCACGCGAGGCGCTCGGGCCTCACCTCGCCTCGCCCGAGCACTTAGGCGAGTGCCCGAGCACCTTTTTAAATCACTGAGTAAACCTAACGTAGCACTTACCGTAATTTCACATCGACAGTGTTGATGCCCTTGACTAGAAATCAAAACCATGAATTGGGAATTACAGATTTATAGTCTTACGCAATGGCTATCGACAACTTAATTAAGGCCCAAATTAAAGCATTAGAAACCAAAATTGAGAACCGACTGCAGGAGACCCTTAATGAATTCAAAAAAAGCCTGCTGGAGAACTTTAGTAAGTTTCAACAAGATAGATAACTCGCTAAAATTCGTCAGACTTCTACAGTGTTAGAATATCAGGGCAGATTCGAACGATTGTCAAATCAAGCCAAAGATTGGTCTGAACGACAACTAGTGGGCACCTTTATAGAAGGGCTTAATCTAGATATCAGATGTGAAGTTAATGCTCGACAACCCCGCACTATGATAGCTGCAATTTCATTTGCACGTCTACATGAGAAAAAAATCAGTCGGGAAAATCGTCGAAACATAAGTGACTACAAACAAATGATCAGCGAGTCACCAGCCCCATCTATTCCCAACCGAAACCCTAACACTCGAAGACTAACCCAAGAAGAGCTCAAGGAAAGATCAGCAAAGGGTTTGTGCTGGCATTGTGATGAAAAGTGGAGGAAGGAACACCGATGTAAATAAAGGCAACTTTTGGTGATTGAACCAAGTAGGGAGGAACCGGAAGCTGACAATGTTGACTTCGATCATGAAGGTATGGATTCTGATAAAGATGTTGGACCTATTACACATACAGTGCATGCATTAGCTGGCTATTCTAACCCGTAAACTATAAAAGTTGAAGGAATTTTGGAATATCAACCTGTTACAATTCTGATTGATACCGGTAGCACTAACAATTTCATGGATAGTAAGGTTGCTGACCGATTGACCTACCATATTGAATACTGTGACAAATTCGAAGTAAAGGTCGTTGATGGACGAACTTTAACTCGTGACAACAAATGTTCAAAGATAAAGCTGATCATACAGGGCTAAAAACTATTGGTGAATTTCCTTTTGCTACCCTTGGAAGACTTCGAAGTTGTGATCCTAAAGGGAAGACAAAGAAGTAAGGTCACAGTTGCTACAAGCCATCCGATGGAGGGTTCCTCCAAAAGACTGCAACGATTACTACACTAAAAGGCCAACCTGCTGCTCACACTATCAAAAACTGGAGATCGTACTTACTTGATCAATGAGTTATGATGCACCGTAGATACCTTGTGTTGAAAGAGAAGCTTCTCGAATTTGATGTCGCTCAGTCTTGAGGACAAGGCTGATTTGAAGGAGGCGGAATTGTTATAAACTTTTTATTTTCTAAGCTTTGAATAAAGTTTATGGAGTTGCTTAGTTCAGTAGGGAGTCGGATAGTGATTTATTTAATATTTATTTATTAATAAGAGTCCAAGTCCTGGTGGACTCTAGGTGGAACTCTATAAATAGGGATGTATTTGTTTATTTTCATCAAGCAATGAAAAAGTTATCTTAGCCATTTGACAAACCCTAGGAGGTCGATCCCCTCAAAGCGATCAAAGGAGGTCGATCCCTCAAAGTGATCAAGAAGGCCGATCCCCTCGAAGCGATCATCCCCTTTTCTTCCACTTCTTCCGTTTCTTCTCCGCTTTTTCCACGATAAAACCCTAAGGGGTCTTATCAATATCCTTACAGAGTTTAGAGTTAATTTACTTGTATTTGCAGATTTTTACATAGCATAAAATCGCTCTAGTTATTAAGATTCTCCACATATATCCTTCTATTGGCATCTATCCAAATAAACTCAGTTTAACCAAAAGGTAATGAGTATACCAGTTCTTAGTTTCAGTTTAAAAACATAAAGTTATAAAATAAACTTAATATTCTTATCATCATAGTTTTTAAGGAGTACTTATATCAATTTGAGTTTTAAGCTAATAGAGATTAATTACAAAGTTATACCTGCAAATTTTTAGAATTGACAAGCACATATATTCTAGACTCAAGTTAAAAGGTATAAATATGATTGTGATTTTGTTTTATAATGAGTTTTTACTTGTCTTTTGGTTCATCTACTTTAGCTGGAGATGAACCTAACTGGTTCTGTTCACGTTGCTGGTTTCTGGTCTAGGCTGTTTTATTTGTTGTTGCTAGAATGATTGAATCTTTCTCTCCGTCTCTTCCTCCCTCCCCCCTTCTTCTCATGATAAAAGTTAAAAATTGAACTGCTCTTGAAGATACAATTATACAATTAGAGAAGAAGAAAACATTGCTGTGGTTGCACTGTCTTGTAAAAGATCTTATGATGAAATTGCCTATGAATAGTCTGAGATGTTTACCTCCAGGATCAGGAGTATAATTTATGTGGTTAAGTTCCATGAAGATGGGGATACACCATGTTCATCTTGTTTGTAAGTGTCTCGAAGCCGAGCCTTCTCACTTGATGTATCTACTATCTAATATGAATCACATCTCACCATATATACGTTACTAGAGTTACAAGGTACCCAATTCCGTTAAGTCATGACACTTTCTTTTTCCACCATTATATACTTTTGTGCAATTAATCCATAGCAATTTATTCCTTAGTTGCTGCAGCCGTTATGTAAAAAAATTGTTCTTGGCGTAGTTAGGTGCTCATAGCTTGTTAAACTCTGAAATCTAAATTGCATATGCATACTAGATATCGAACTATGCACCTTTAAAGAACCCAAATGTGTAATTAATGGGATCGATTACAACTATTTTTTCAGCATTATGAGCATTTGTAATGAAAGAACTGCCAGTCATGCCAGCCTCTGCTATTACTTTCTTATGGTGCTTTTCAAGTGCTACTAATTTCTTACTGCTCAACTATGCTAACTCTCAAGTCTTAATGCATTCCAAAATGCACGATACATGAACATTTTTCCATGCTATTTATTGAAAATTGTTGTCTTTGACATTTTAGACTGATTCTTTCTGCTACAACCACAATACTTCATGCAGGAACCATTTATTAGGAGTTTTCTTATCAGAACAATACAATGTATTTGAAATTTTCCAACATGTTCTTGATACTTTATATTGTTTTACTTGACCTCTAACAAGATTTTGGAGAATTTTGCACATTGGTTTTATAAATAGCCCCATACATCTGCATTTGCAGGAAAGTGAGGATGTTAGGCTTGAGAAGGTTCTGGAGGAAGCAGCAATGGAAAACAAAACAGTAATATTGACTACATTGAATGCAGCATGGGCAACTCCTGGATCCATTATAGATTTATTCATTGAAAGCTTCCAAATTGGTGATGGAACACGCAAACTTCTGGACCATTTGGTTATCATTGCATTGGACAAGCAAACATACGTGCGGTGCTTGTCTATACATGCCCACTGTTTTCCACTTATTACTGAGGGAGCGGATTTCTCTGATGAGAAGCTGTTCATGTCTGCTGGATATCTGTCGATGATGTGGACAAGGATAGAGTTTTTGCGTCTAGTTCTTGAAAAGGGATACAACTTCATTTTCTCGGTAAATTAGTCTCTTTTCTTATGAATGATCATGTAAAAGAGATCTGTAAATCCATATTGTTTGATGTTCTTTTACCAAACATTAATATGAAGCTTATGCTCATCATTCATGCATGAGAGATCCACATTCTTGGTGTGGACAAAATGGTGCTTCACTTTCTTTCATACCATCATTTTTGTAATTTGGTATTTAATCAAAAGCAAAGCGATGCAGATATGGATCTATCTTCTTCATTAGGAAAGAACTTTCTGAATATCTGTTGTTGGTTTAATTGCAGGATGTAGATATCTTGTGGTTCCGGAATCCTTTACCACAATTCTATCCAGAGGATGATTTTCAGATAGCTTGTGATCACTTCATGGGTGATGCCTTTGATTTACAAAACATTCCTAATGGCGGATTCAACTATGTTAAATCTAACAATCGGACCATAGAATTCTACAAGTTTTGGCATGCATCAAGGGAGAAATTTCCAGGACATCATGACCAGGATGTATTTAACTTTATTAAGCATGATCCGTATCTCTTGGAAATGGGAATAAGAGTTAGATTCCTGAGCACTGCTTATTTTGGTGGTCTTTGTGAGCCCAGCAGAGATTTTAGTAAGGTTTGTACAATGCACGCGAATTGCTGTGTTGGCTTAAGTAGAAAGATTCATGATTTAAGAGTTATGCTTGATGACTGGAGGACATACATGTCTCTTCCATGGAAGGTAAAAAGATCTAGGGCATTCTCATGGAGGGTACCACAGAATTGCAGGTGAAATATTTAAAAGCATGCATTAAAGGATGATTCCTTAGCTTAAGCTATATTGTTGGTTTTGACTTCAGACTTTTGTAACTTAAGATTCTTGTCTAACATGATAATCTCATCCTTCTGTTCAGTCTTGCTCCTCTAGGCTCATGATGATTGGTGGATAGATGCCTTGTGGAAGATTAATGGATTCTTTTACAAATTTAGTTGGCATGTACTTCATGATGTTCCAAAATATCATCTTTGTACAGGTTGGTATGAAATGGAAAAATTTCTTTTCATTTACCCAATCATTTATTCCAGTGTGTCTTATGAAATTCATGCATTATGGTAATGATTATTGGTGAAACTGATAATTTGATGTTTGATACTGGTAACTTTATATTACAGGTATGCCTGTATATGATCAAGTAGTGCTAGTAGGTTTTGTGCATTAAATTATATTTCCCTGCAGATAGGTCACTGTTAATAAATTCTCTTATATCATTTGATTTAAATGGACTCATTCTCTTCAATGATGTCTTGTTAGTTGGTACATCATTAAGTGTTCGAAGTCATGAAAAACCTAGGCTTTCCAAAGTTCTCAGATTCTGAATCACTTGCACTGCCATTACTGTCCGATGAAGTAGAATTTACTGCTAATAGATCACTAATACAAATCTCAAGCATTATCAGTCACTAATTAATGGATATATGATAAGAATGAATTTTAAATTAATTATACATCTGTAATTCAGATTCTAGTTGGACAATGTGGGTGTTGATTTAGAATCAAGGTCCTTTTTCGTGTTCGTCATGGGATAGAGTGGCATGGGTGAAGATGGGATCTAAGCTGAAACCTTGCATAACTGTGTTGGTGATGTGATGTGCCCAGCAAGAACCTCCCATGCTCAAGTTAGTTTCTTGTTTGGAGGATTCGGTCAAGTGTCAAACATATAGGAATGTAATAGTGCTACAACAAATCAGATGCCTTATGGCGTACCAGGGGGCCCTTTAAGAGTGTGGTATATGACCATTGGGTTCGAAATCATAGTTAGAAATGACATGTTGGCTGAGTATTCTTCGGATGTAAGGTGTCGACAGTCGTCTACTTGGCCATATTATCTATCCCCATCCTGTTTTGACATGTAGAGAAAGGTCGAGACATAATGTTAGTTCTGATGGACTGTGGATCATGCAGAGTTTCTGGTGACGGATTTAGTTGTATTATCGCTGATGGGATGGTTCCTAGCTGATTTGGTCTCACTATCATTGTAGCATAGCGCCTCATGGTTGATTCGACTGTTGTTGTTGTGATGCAGCACTACACAGTCAAATTGGTGGTCTATCATCGCAGCATAGTGCTTCATGGTCAATTTGACTCCCTGTCATTGTAGAGTAGTGCTTAATGGCTGATTCGGTCACACTGTCATCGTAGCATAGCGCTTCATGGTTGGTTCAATCGCATTGTCATCATAGCATAGCACTTTATGGTATATTGGCACTCTTTTCTTGGATAGATCTGGGTGTCGAAAATCATTTAGTTTAGGTGGTTCGATGCCACTTTTATCCAGAATCACCTAAACTAGGTTGGCACTCTCTTCTTCAGCTTTCATGCAGCACACTATGTGCCTTTGTTGCTTTGGATTCGAGGTTACATGATAGACATGTCAAAGTGTCATACATGCTCATGTGAACCATCGTTGTCACCTTGATTACCCTCTGACATGTTGCTTCGGTTGTTGTGCATAATATAATCTAATATGATCCTTGATATTCTGCAATGAATGATTACTTGTCAACCTGATACCTGACCCAATGGGTGAGTCCCATGTTACTGTGAGTCGAATCGTCTAGGATTTGTAGGGATCACAATCTATATGACCAATCTTCTCCGACCAACAGCGTGCCACCATGTTGCTTGTCTAGGTGGACCATCGGGCAAACAAATGGGTTGGCGATGGAATGCAAGGGTCACCCAAGCCCTATAAATAAAGACCCCTTTCATTTGGTCTCCTCTTCATGGCATTCGGACCATTTTGAACAACTCAAGCTAAGAACACTTTAGAGGATTCGAAACCAATCTTTTGAAGGTTTGAATGTCTTCCTCCTCTTCCTCATCATCCAGTTGGGGCTTGGACGAGTTGTCGATCCTAGGGGTGTTCAAAACAAACTGGAAAATTGAACTGAACCGGAATCAAACTTGAACCGAATTGGTCCAAAACTAGTTCGATCAGAATTGGTTCACCGACGGTTCGGTTTTGAAAGCTATAAACAATTCTGGTTTGGGGGTACACTTCTTTGGTTCGGTTAACAAGTTCGAATCAAACTGAACCGATTTTAATTTAAAAGATATCAGTACGATTGAGTTTATTACCATAAGCCCTTAACCAGTCCAAATCAATTAATCAAACCAACCCGAAGACCCAATTTTACAAGTAACGTGGGCTCAATTTCATAAATCTTGTTGTGTCGATCTAATTGGATCAAGATTGTGGTTCTGTTCAATTGAATTGAATTGGTTCATTTGAAAAAAAAAAATATTTTAAAAATTACTTAAAATTACAAACCGATTAATTGAACTGGATTAATTGGTTTTGAATCGGTTTGATTAGGTAGGTCTAGATCAGTTTCGGTTCAAACTACCTTATTTTAACTGAACCAAACCAAAAAAACAATTCAATTCATCTCAGCCCTTAACAGTTTGATTCAAACCGATTTGAACACCCCTAGTCGGTCCCATCACCACCTTTGTTGTTGGCTGGGAAGTTTTCCTCCTTCGAAGGGGTCGAAGTTGCTACCAAAAGGGAGGTTGCCCCTTCGGAGGCAAATCCTTCGGGCAGTGGAGTCCTATAGTCCTCAGCAGGATCCTAACTTTGATTTGCGCATTAGCGTTTCCTACTTAGGGCACATTAGGGAAGTCCACATTTTGGCTTGGAAGTAAGGATGGAGTTTTCTGGCTGCCAAGATTAAAGCATATGCCAACTTTTTAAAGTTGGGATAGTAGTGTTCAATGTCTTTTAATATGTGGCTTGTGTAATAAACATGTAACTCTTCGGGATAGTAGTGTTCACTGATAGATAAACATGTAACTCTTCGGCAGGTTGTGGGCTTGAAAGTTATTGAAGTGAGCTAAGATACTCCTTCAACTGCTCGAAATCCATTTGGCACTATTCAATCCATTGAATTTCTTTCGATAGCTTTAAGGTTTAAAAGACAGAAAGACACCTATCAGGTCTGGAAGAAAGGAGGAACCATCTTAAAGCTGTGATTCAATCGGTCAATTACTAAACTTGACCGATATTGAAGGCTTCTTGTCTATATGTCCTTGACCTTCTACATATTGGCATCGATTCCCTCTCGATGGATCATGAATTCAAGGAACCTCCCAAAGCCAATACCAAAGGCATGCTTGGATGGTTTCAGCCGCATTTAGGTTTTTTTTATTATTGTTGAATATCTCTTTTAAATCACCCAAATGGGTGTTGGCTGCTCGGCTTTTCAAAAGTATGACATCCACATAAGCATTCATGTTCCTACCTATTTAGTGTTTAAATTTCTTGTTATCATTCTTTGATAGTGAGACCAGTAATTTTTAAACCGAAGGACCTAACCTTGTAGCAATACAAGCCCCTATTGGTGATGAATGAGGTGTGCTTTTTATCTTCTAAAGCCATCTTGATTTGATTATACCCTGATAATGCACCCATAAAGATTAATCATTCATGTCCAGAACTGGAGTCGACCAACATGTCAATTTGAGGCAAAGGGAAGTTGTCATTTGGACAAGTTTTGTTAGATCAACTGTAATCAATACATTTATCATTTTTCATTACTATTCTTTACAAGAACTACATTTACAAGGCATTCACGATAAGACCTCACAAGTAAAGTCAGCGTCTTACAATCAATCTATCTACTTCTACAATTGTCGACTGATGATCTGGGGCAAATCTCCTTGGCTTCTATTGGATAGGTCGATGTTAAGCTGATGTTGTGCCACAGCACGGTCAATGCACGACATGCCACTCACACCCAAGTGAAGACTTCCATGTTGTGGCATAGGAAGTTGACCCAAGTGAAGAGTTCCAAGCTGACCAGCTTGTTCCTTCTTTCTACTGGCATAGCAATTGCAACCTTGACTATTCAGTCTGGTTGATTTGGATCCAGTGACACTTCCGCGAGTGGCTCCCCAACTTCTGGATGAGTTGGTTGAGGAGTCAGATCTCTTGGGTCCATCTGTTGGACTGATAGGATTGCTTTCTTGGGAGAGTGACTGAAGTTAGGAAGGACTGCGTTGGTTGGGAACTTCAGCGACATTGTTCTAGATTTACAAATTTTCTGTGTCTCTTTTTTTTTCTTGGTCTTCTGTTATACAGTAAAATTTCATTTCAGTTTATTGGTATCTGTCTTATACTTTCTGTAAGAGGTGAGATGTGATATCTAAATTGGATTACAGTTAGATGGAGTTTTAGTGTTAATGTGTGTGACTATATGAGTGTTCATTTGTTTCTTGTTGTTCAGATATGTGTATATATACTTTAGCAGTCAAGGAATTGTCAAAATTTGGAAAATGGAAGATAAACAAAAAAAGTAAATTTACTAGGAATGTGATATCAATGAATATGTTGTTTGCTTTTGATTAAAATCACTAATTGCTCTCATACATTGGATGCTGATTGAGGATAATCGTAATAGCATGTACTGTATTATATATTTTGGAAGGAATGCCATGTCTGATTATGTTTCTAAAATTTAGATTCCTGTGATTAATATTCTTTGATTCTCTATTGTTGCAGGTCTATCGAAAGGATGTGAATCTTGTTTCTGACCAATACAAACCCGCATCTCAGTACTTTGTTCTAAAGTAATACTCATGTAATGTCTCAGAACAGCAACCTAGTTCTGGATGTTCCTTGTCTTCGCAATCTGAAGGCGAAAATCCTGACCTACCCGTCAAAATTCACAACAAGAAGGATTATTTTTTCCATATACATCTGGTTTGTTCTTGGACGAAGAGCATGTTACAGCTTATGTGTTAAGACCACCAGATAGGCTTCTTGTTGTAGAACAATGCCTAATGGAAATAGTCCTTTCTGCCCTGTCATTTTCCAAATTTGTACACATAGCATTCAAGACTGCATATTTTGTTTCCTATCAATATGATACCATACTACACCAGAAGGCATGATGGGATGAACTATACATTTCTTTTTACCATCCTATATTACTCATCTCATTAAAGTATGACCAGAAAAGTTAGTGAAATGACTTGAAATTTTTGAGTTTGATACTAAGGTTTTCCTCCATGAGGTCCTTTGGAATCTCAGTTTGGAATGAAGTTTTGACTCTTTTGCAAAATATTTACAAATCTTAGGTCACCATATTAACTGCTTTATCAAATTTGTTCCTTATCTTGAGAATGGTCTTTACCGATTGCAGTTGTGGTTCCTATCCCACAGTATTTACTATTTAGAGATGAGGTCAGCTTCCGGTCCAAACCATTTACTGCAAGATGGGGAACATTAGACTTAGTAATCCCACACGTGCTACAAGTTGAGATGATTTTTGGTCATCATTTGCTCCAAAGAGTAAAGACTCTTCATGATGTGATTTCTTGTTTGGTTAATTGGAATTGAGGTCTATGTGTGGGCTTGTGGAGCATACGGATCAAGCAAGACCTTTGGGCTGCTGCAAACGTCTTCATGATGTGAAACCACCGTTATGGCATCATGCAATTCAACATCCTGCCTGCCGCTGATGATTTTGAGCTGTATGTGGATCCTTATGAGGACTTGAAGTATATAAAATGGAGGACAGATGAGAACCCAATGTGATGTTAACCTCAGAAACGCTACATTATGGAAAAGGATCTATGCTATGTGAGACACCGCTAGCGTTCAACATCAGATGTAGGTTACTGCAATTTTTAAGTGACCACGCGCTTCCGAAAGGCAATTTTTGAATATATTTGGGTAAGACTTGCATTATCTAAATCACTAACCCCGTTTGTCGTTAATTCTCAATGCTTATAATGCTTTTCAACTTATGCAACTTTGTGCTTCTTTCATTTACTTCACAGAAAGAAGAAAACTATCAAGGTCCAACGTCATCTTACTTGAACTAGTATCTCAAATGGAAGCCAGAAGCCTCTAGAGAGAGAGAGAGAGAGAGAGAGAGAGAGAGAGAGAGAGAGAGAGCATCATTTCAGTGTTATCTGCCATGTTCCTCCTTTTTCTGATTTGTCTTTTTTTTTCATGATATAAATTTGGATGCAGGATTATTAAATTCTGCCGTGCTGAAGTTTGCTTGAAGAATTAGGTGATACAAGTTCGATAAATGACTTTTAAACTTTTTCCTTCTTTTTATTGTTATATTTTAATGCCATTTCATCAAGCTACCACATTAGACACACCTATGTTCCTTCACTTAGATCGTGTTAATCCGAGATGCATCATTTTAAGAGGTTTATGTTATATTGCAAGGTATGACATGGTAGATTCTTGTACATGTGTGCAACATATGGTGATTTTGATGAAAATTCTAGGGCGATTTTCCTCAAAAACTTCTCTCTCTGTCTCTCTCTATTTTAGTTTTTGTTAAATGAAGCTCATGTTTCAAATAATATCTAAAATATCTCTTACTAATCTGAATAGTATTTTTTTCTTCCTTTAGAATGTTTTGGTCACTATAACAAAAACTCTATGAAGCCTATATGAAAAATACTATAAATGATGCAAATGAGGTCATAACCTCGACCAACTTTAGATTTAAAAATTTTAAATTTCATACTATGGTCTATGAACAATGATGAAAAAAAAATTAATATTGTCATTTATAATATTATTCAATAGCCTTATAGTGTTTTCAACACCTTAATAAAAATACTATAATACATCATTGAAAAGCATTATAAATTAGTCAATTGAAAACACTATAATGGACCAAAACTGATAAAAAAAATTGATGAAAAAAATATTGTTGAGGTCGGTGTAGAATATTGTGAAAAAAATATTGAAATTAGGAGTACCATTTGACCAAAAAAAAAAAAAATCAAAACTACAATACGTTTTGGTTAAAAAAATAATATTCTTTTTTAGGAAAATCATAATCACCCAAAATTCTATGCACTCGGTTCTGTCATTGAATTAAGTATTCATTCTGGACCAGTCCCAAACTCTTGAAATAGCTTCTCGGATCCTGTTTGAGAAATGCACCTGTTGGGTTGCCTGGCGATACATGATGACGGCCACAAACTTAAATTTTAGGTCCCGAAGAAGCTGATCATTCTAACGGTGACGACATAAATTTGAACTTCAATTTATAAAGCTGATCATTTTAATGGTACGAGAAGCTCCCAAGAAATCTAAATCACTCCACCAATCAACATAAGAAGTGACGCTTATTTTCCTCACCTTCAACTCTTGACATGGTGAAATGGACTAATCGTCAAATCACAGAATAATAGTAAAAATCCAGCTTTCTCTTTTTGGGAGAAATAGCTGAGAGCATTGACACATCGCAACTGCACTGCTAGAGACATCAGCTGGATTGAAGATTTCACAATAGTTGCCATGATAAATCGCATGATTATGATCTGACCAATACATTTCTATAATCACAAAGCTCTGATTAGTAGATAGTTCTTTTCTGATGCATGCTACAATCCGTGGCAGCTGATTTCAGTACATGTCCCACCGGGAAGCTTCGATTAAAAGTCCGTTAGATCCTTTTCTTTTTGAGTTTTAAATAATATTTTATTAGATTTATCTAGTTCGATCTTTTGGCAAATCTTAGGAGGTCGATCCTTTCGAAGTAATTAAGGAGGTCGATCCCTTCGAAGTGATCATCTTCTTTTCTTTCACTTCTTCTATTAGTTATAGGTGTCCTACAAACCAATCACGTTAGTGATGACACCTGTAACACGTTGCGTCAATCTCTTTGTTTATGATTACTAATATTTTCTCACGTTATTTGGATGTATATTGTGATGTTCTTAGATCTATGCAATGAAAATCGGGTCATGATGAGATCACGATAATGAAACTGATTTACCTTAAAATATAGACCTTAAATAATCCCGGTTATAGGTTACTCTTGAGGAATATCGAGATAACCGGACAGATTGATGTATTGTATACTTGTCCATATGATGGAGGTGACTGGTCTCATAGCTACTCATATGGGGATACTAAAGATACAATGCATGTGCTCATTGGAGAATGAGTTCATTGATTGATTTGCTTACGAAATACTGGATGGTTAATAATACATGTTGTCAGACAACGATTCCATAGTCCTAGTAGTGTATTTGGTCCTTAGACTTGAGACTATTGAATCTCAGATTTTGATGATAAAATCAATTGATAAATTATTGATCTAATTCATATGTTAAGAAAAGTATTGTAGGATTAACTACAATAATGAATAAAGCATAAAATAGATGTTGTATTGGAGTCAAAGATCGGATGATTTGTCGAGAGTTCGAGAGTTCATCGAGAGTTCGCCAAGAAGTTTGTCAAGAGTTTTATCGAAGTTTGTCGAGAAATTCATTGGGAACTCGTCGAAAAGTTCATCAGGAATTCACCGAGAAGTTCATTGGGAGTTCACCGGAGCTCGCCGAAGAGTTCATTAAGAGCTCACCGATAAACTCATCGGAGTTTGCCGAGAAGATTGTCGAGAGTTCAAGAGCTTGCCGGGAGTCCGCTGGAAGATCATTGAGAGTCCATCAGAAGTTCCTCGGAAGATCGTCGGAAGCTTGCCAGGATTTCATCGAAAGAATATTTGACCTACTAGACTTAATTTGCTTTGTTAATGTCCTAATTATCATAGTTAGGACTTAGTTTGGATTAGGATTGGGAGGTAATCTCACTAATTCAATTAGGGCCAATTAAGCCTAAATCAGGACTAGTTTGGGCCTGACTAATGGCCTAAACAATAACTTGGATCCTATCTAGTAGTGGCAACGCTAGGATTGGGCGGTGGAACCACCCAGGGCTCAGTCTCTTAGGAGGTTTGGGCGGTCTAGGCGATGGTACTACCGGTAGTTAATGTTGCCAAGCGGTGGTATCACCCAGGTAGGTGGTGATACCATTTGGATCTAGTAGCCGAGACTCTACTATCGCCAGACTGGACGGTGGTACCACCCAGTGTCAGAGATTACTAGCGATCGCCTAGCACAAGCGATGGTGCTACTAGTACCTTAGAAATTTGAGATAAGATCTTTTTTGGCTCTATTTTTGAAGATAATTGAGGCCTATAAATTACCTACACTTTTCTGCTTGTGGAGTATATAAAAGTGAACAAAAAAACTAAGATCTTTGTGAAAATACTGTTGTAATTTTAAGAGTTCACCTCCACCAGTTCTAGCTTAGAAATTTGTATAAGGAGAAGTGAGTGAATTGTAAAAAGGTTAGCTCCTGAACCTGTTAAAAGGAGAAAAGATCTATAAAAAGGGTGATTAATCTAATCTTTACCTATTGAAGGAAGATCAATAGTAGAAGCCGGTGACCTCGACGAAGGAGGAATTAGAAGTGGACGTAGGTTACAATGACCGAACCACTATAAATCCAATGTGTTCTTTCCTTACTGCTTAATTTCATTACTTAGCTACTTTTTGTATTTTACATTTACTTTAAGTTGATATCTTCTTGATATAATTTCATCGATACATTTTTATCAACTTGAAAAAATTTTGAATCACAACCATTTTTAATATATGCACTAATTCACATCCCCTCTTAGTGTCGTCTTGATCTTAACAATTGGTATCAAAGCAAGGTTACTTTCAATTTGGTTTAAAACCTAAGAGAGATGACTTTTCGGTAATCAAAAGGGTCATTCTATCACATGACCTCCAATGTTTAATGGGATGAATTGCTAGTCATATGTGCCTTGCAAGCTAATCACATGAGTGATGGTACTTGTGACTTGATATGCACTTTATCTCTTTGTTTATTATTAGGTGTTTTATCACTTTATCTTGCGTGTTGCATATACTATGATGTCGTTGGATCTGTGCAATGAGAATCGGATTGTGATGAGATCACAATAATGAGACCAATTCACCTTTAAACACAGACCCTAAATTATCCTAGTCGTAGGTTACTCGAGAAGAACATCGAGATAACCGGATAGATTGGTGTGCTGGATACCCGTTCATATGATGGAGGTAGCTGGTCTCATAGCTACTCGTGTGGGGACACTAAGGGTGCAGTGCAGGTGCTCATTGGAGAATGAGTTCACTGATTGATCTGCCTACGGAATGCTGGATGGTTATTGATACCTCACGTCAGATAGCGATTCCGTAGTCCCAATAGTGTATCTGGTCCTTAGACTTGAGACACCAAGGATGTCTTGTATGAGCACTCCACTCTTTGATACCGGACTTATAGGTTTGGGAAGTTTCAGATCTAGTACAGCCGGTTATTGGGAGTGGTAGCCAACCTTACGAGGGCTATTGAGTGTCAATAGAGGATCATCCGCTTTCGGTATCATGAGAGGAATATCCTATATGTTCTTGCTCGAATAAATCCTTGGCCAAGGTTATTCGGATTGAGAGAGAAAGAGTTCTCCGGGAGAATCCAACAAGAGCAAGACTCGAGGAGAGACCGTATGGGCCTAACAGCACCATGCCTGGTATAGGGTCTCTGTGATATTAGATGGATGAGGGACTATGGATATATGGTAACTGAGGACAGATAGGTCCAAAGAATTGGATTCCCCTGTATCGTTTGGGGGCTACGGCGTAGTGGCCTAGTATGTCCGTAGTCGATGAGTTGGGTGAATTATTATAGAGATAATAATTCACTATGTCAGAAGGAGTTCTGACAAGTATGATTCACGGCCAGCTCGATATTGGGCCTAGAGGGTCACACACATATGGTAGGTGTTGCGATGAGTAGAGGTTCGGATATGAGATATCTGCTGAACCCCCTATCTTATTGGATATCCATTAAGCCCCTGAATTATTTGATCCTAAGATAAGATCCAATAATTACTAATAAGAGATTATTAGGTAGAGACCCACTAATCCAAGAGGCTTGGGTAATTGGATGGAGATCCAATACCCAATAGGGCAAAAGATCCATTAGGGTTTTCAAGGGGCCTCTATAAATAGGAGAGAACCAAAGCTCTATAGGCTGAGGGTTTCTTTTGGTAGCCACCTCCTGTTCTCCTCTCCCCAGAGAGAGAGGTGCATCGTTGCAATCCCTGTCATGTGGATACCGCTAGAGAGGAGGATGCTTGACCTCCTTCATCCTCTCCCACAGATCTACAGGAATTCAGGGATATACGATCTCCCTAGGTATCTTCTTTTACATGTACAGTTTTGCGGATTTGCTTTTGACGCACCGATCTTTGCACGATGACAGAAACTTTCTACGAAAAATCTGGGGTTTTGTTTTCTGTTCTTCCGCTGCGCATGTAATGTCGCTTCCCATGAAGGATTTCCCAATAGTGGTATCAGAGCCAGGTTATTCGTGCGAAGATCAGATCTTAAACTGCGTGTGTTGTGTTTTAGATCTGCTTTTGACATCAAAATCGTTGGTGCAAAAGGGCAGCAATTGTTGCTGCCCTTGCTGCGCTCGTGCAACGGCCGCAAGGTTGCTTGCAGTCTTATTGCCTGCACAAGCCGCGGCGCCTCGTGCCTCGCCTGGCGGCGCAAGCAGCCGCCTCTGGCGGCCACCTGCAGGGCACCGGCGTTATCGCTGGGTAGCGGCAGGGGCTGCCGCAGGACGGCAAGCACCGCCACCCGGCGCCACTGCCGCGCCAGTGGCGCGGTAACAGCCCGTCCGCCATGGGCGCGCCGCCAGCGCGCGCGGCGCACGCGCGGCAGGTTTTAGGGCAAAAGATGATTTTGCCCCTCGGAATTTTAGAGATTTTAAATTCTATCCCTTTTGATAGAATTACCAAATTACCCCTAGGAATTTTAGAAATTCTAGATTCTGTCCCTTTTGATAGAATTTCCAAAATATCCTTTTGATTGAATTATCAAAATACCCATGGGAATTCAAAAATTCCCTTTATGTCCCTGATTTCAAAAAATAAATATGTTAATTAAATAGTTTAATTAACTATTATTTTCTTTATCTAGTAGTCCTATAAAATAACATATACATGTGATGTATGATGTGGATAGATGATCATGGACCTGTGATGTGATGTGTGTACATGTGATTATTATTATTGGGGCCTGCGTGCCTCTATTTTTTTCTCATTTATTGTTGGGCCTGCGTGTTTGTAATTATGTTGTAATTACATGAGAAGGTGCAGTGGTAGCATGACTCACGAGGCCGAGACGGACGATTTGACGCATGAAGATGCGTTGAGATGCCGATGGATCCGACGACGCGAGATGGACAATCACAGGGCATAGAGATGTGCCGAAGTACACATAGATCTTGATGTGAATGATTGGGTCGACTGGCTCGGGCCTGATCACATTAGGATGTGGTCCAAGATCATCTAGTGTAATTGCTCATGTGATGTGTGATTAGATATACACCTAGATATGTATATATATATATATATATATATATATTTACATACGATATAGATATATATATATTAAATACGTATGTGTGTGACACATTATGTTAGGAGACAAAATCAAAAATCGTCTCCATATATAATATTAAGTCGGTAAACGTGAGGCAATTAGATTGACTCAAGTGGCCTTCCATCGTTATAGCTAGGAACCGATTCCCGGTGTAGGTTGAGTTGGTCGAGTCTCTCGAGACTAACCTATTGGGAAATCCATCAAGGGGGGCGACATCACATGCGCAGCGGAAGAACAGAAAACAAAACCCCAGATATCTCGTAGAAAGTTTCTGTCGTCGTGCGAAGATTGGTGCTTCAAAAAATAAGTCCGCGAAAACTGCACGTGTAAAAGAAGATACCTAGGGAGATCGTATATCCCTGAATTCCTACAGATCTGTGGGAGAGGATGAAGGAGGTCAAGCATCCTCCTCTCTAGCAGTATCCACACATCAGGGATTGCGACGATGCACCTCTCTCTCTGGGGAGAGGCGAATAGGAGGTGGATACCAAAAACTCGCAGCCTATAGAACTCTGGTTCCCTCCTATTTATAGAGGCCCCCTGAAAACCCTAATGGATCTTTTTGCCCTATTGGGTATTGGATCTCCATCCAATTACCCAAGCCTCTTGGATTAGTGGGTTTCTACCCAATAATCTCTTATTAGCAACTATTGGATCTCATCTCAAGATCCAATAATTCAAGGGCTTAATGGATATCCAATAAAATAGGGGGTTCAGCGGATATCTCATATCCGAACCTCTACTCGTCGCAACACCTACCATATGTGTATGACCCTCTAGGCCCAATATTGAGTTGGCCGTGAGTTATACTTGTCAGAACTCCTTCTAACATAGTGAATAATTATCTCTACAATAATTCACCCAATTCATCGACTGCGGACGTACTAGGCCACTACGCCGCGACCCCCAGACGATACAGGGGAATCCAATCCTTTGGACCTATCTATCCTCAGTTACCATATATCTATAATCTCTCATCCATCTAATATCCCAAAGACCCTATATAGGGCATGGTGCTGTTAGGCCCATACGGTCTCTCCTTGAGTCTTGCTCTTGCTGGATTCTCCCGGAGAACTCTTTCTCTCTCAATCCGAATAACCTTGGCCAAGGATTTGTTCGAGTAAGAACACATAGGGTATTCCTCTCATGATATCGAGAGCGGATGATCCTCTATTGACACTCAATAGCCCTCGTAAGGTTGGCTACCACTCCCAATGATCGACTGTACTAGATATGAAACTTTCTAAACCTATAAGTCCGGTATCAAAGAGTGGAGTACTCATATAGGACATCCTTGGTGTCTCAAGTCTAAGGACCAGATACACTACTAGGACTACGGAATTGCTGTCTGACGTGAGGTATCAATATCCATTCAGCATTCCGTAGGCGGATCAATCAGTGAACTCATTCTCCAATGAGCACCTGCACTGTACCCTTAGTGTCCCCACATGAGTAGCTATGAGACCAGCTACCTCCATCATATGAACGGGCATACAGCACACTAGTCTATTTGGTTATCTCGATGTCCTTCTCGAATAAACTATGACCAGGATAATTTAGGGTTTGTGTTTAAAGGTGAATCGGTCTCATTATCATGATCTCATCATGATCCGATTCCCATTGCATAGATCCAAGGACATCACAATATACATCTAGATAATGTGAGATAATGCCAATAATCATAAGCAAAGAGATTGACGTAGCGTGTTATAGGTGTATTCACTCATGTGATTGGCTTGTAGGGCACCTATAACTAGCAATCTCCTACTTGACCTAAAGCCAATCACTAACATATCTGATCTCCATCAGACCTCTGTGATGCTCGAAAACAATCTGAGTCAATGGCTTTATCAGTAGATCTGCAACGTTATCTTTGGATGGAACCTTTTCCACTACTACATCTTTTCTGGCCACGGTCTCTCTAATAAGTTGGAACCTCCTTAGAACACTTCTGATGAGACCCGGGTTCCTTTATTTGAGTAATCATCTTGTATTTGTCGCAATATAAAGGAATCATATCCTCGTTGCTCGACATGACTCCTAGGTCTATGATGAACCTCTTCATCCAATCTCCCTCCTTTGTTGCATCTGTCACAGCAATGTATTCCGCCTCTATGGTTAAGTCAGCAGTAGTATTTTGCTTGGAACTCTTCTAACATATCGCTCTTCCATTTAGGGTGAACACATACCATAAATTAGACTTGCTATCATCGACATCAGACTGGAATCTCGAGTCCGAGTAGCCCTCAACCTTGAGGCTACTACCTATATATACCAGTAAAAGATCCTTAGTCCTTCTCAAGTACTTAAGGATACATTTTACTGCTTTCCAGTGCTCCAAGCTTGGATTTGCCTGATATCTGCTCGTGACACTCAGAGCATGCGCTATATCAGGCCTGTTACATAGCATAAGATACATGATAGATCCTATTGCTGATGCATATGGCATCATATCCATGTGTGCCCTTTCTTCAGGAGTCTTTGGGGACATATTCCTAAAAAGTGATATTCCATGTCTCATTGGTATGAGACCTCTCTTGGAATTTTCCATGCCAAACCTTTTGACAATAGTGTCTATGTACCTAGACTGGGACAAGCCAAGCATCCTCTTGGATCTATCTCTATAGATCTGTATCCCCAATATGTAGGATGCTTTCCTTAAGTCCTTCATGGAGAAGTGCCTAGATAACCAAGTCTTTACTGTGGAGAGCATTCCTACACCATTCCCAATAATTGGGATGTCATTTACATATAATACCAAAAAGGTGATAGTGCTCCCACTTACTTTCCTGTACACACAAGGTCCATCTTCGTTCTTAACGAAGTCATAAGATCTGATCGCCTCATTAAATCTTATGTTCCAACTTCAATCCAGAAATGGACCTAAGCAACTTGCACACCTTATCTAGGTTATCCTTGGACATGAATCCCTCAGGTTGTATCATATACACCTCCTCATCAAGGTTACCATTGAGGAATACGGTTTTGACGTCCACCTGCCAGATCTCATAATCATAGTGTGCTGCAATAGCCAATATAATTTGAAAGGATTTTAGCATAGCTACAGGCAAGAAAGTTTCGTCATAGTCAGCACTTTACCATTGACGATACCCCTTAGCCACTAGCCTTGCTTTATAGGTCTCTACCTGTCCATCAATTCTAATATTCTTTTTGAAGATCCACTTGTAACCAATGGGTACAATACCCTCGGGTGCATCAACTAGGTTCCAAACCTTGTTGGAGTACATGGAATCCATTTCTGAATTCATGGCTTCTTGCCATTTCCCGGAGTCTATGCTTATAATAGCCTCCTCGTAGGTCTGAGGATCAATATCCTCAACATCCTCTCTTCTGATATGTCCCACACATCTCTCAAGAGGATGGGATACTCTATTGGACCTACGTAAAGTTAGAACTTGTGTGTTAGGTATCTGAACAGATTCTGGAATAGTGCTTGAGCTAGGTTTTCCAACCTCGCTCAACTCTATCGTGCTCCTACTATCTCCACCAAGAATGTGTTCCTTCTCAAGGAACACAACCCTCTTGGCTACAAAGACCTTTCGGTCCTCAGGGTGATAGAAATAATACCCACAAGTTTCCTTGGGGTATCACACGAACTTACATCGTTCCGTCCTAGATTCCAACTTGTCAAGGTTGTGTCTCTTAACGTAGGCAAGGCAGCTGCAAATCTTAACAATTTTAAGATTGAGCTTCTTCCCATTCCATATCTCATATGGATATCACTGATTTAGTTGGAATTCTGTTCAGAAGGTAAGCTGCGGTCTCTAAGGCATATCCCCAGAATGAGATGAGTAGGTCGGCGAAACACATCATGGAACGCACCATGTCTAACAGTGTGTGATTCCTCATTTCTGATACACCATTAAGCTGTGGTGTATAAGGAGGTGTCCATTAGGATAATATCCCATAATCTTTAAGGAACTAGGTAAACTCTATACTCAAGTACTCACCTCCTCGATCTGATCGAAGGGTTTAATACTCTTTCCAGTCTTGTTCTCCACTTCATTTTTATATTCCTCGAATTTCTCAAAAGCCTTAGACTTGTATTTTATCAAGTACACATGTCCGTATCTTGAGAAATCATCAGTGAAGGTAATAAAGTAGGAGTAACCACCTATGGCATGTGTCAACATGGGACCACATATATCACTATGTATGAGTTTCAGTAACTCAATGGCTCTCTCTCCAGTTCCACTAAATGGAGAGTTGGTCATCTTTTCTCGAAGGCAAGGTTCGCAAGTCACATATGACTCATAGTCAAATAGATCTAGATATCTATTCATCAGCAACTTTTGAATCCTTCCCTTATGGATGTGACCTAGCCTACAATGCCAAAGATATACATTATTCACCTCTTCTCGTTTCCTCTTAGACTTACTTACACTCATGATATGTGGAGTCGTATCTAGCATATATAAGCCATTATGCAATGTTCCTCTCGTGATAATCTCATCATCTAATATTATTGAACAACCATTGTTCTCAAAAACTAATTTATATCCAATAACTATCAAACATAAAATGAAAATAATATTTTTGATAATAGAAGGAACATAATAGCATGTATCTAATACAATAATAGCTCCACCAAGCAGATGTAAGGTGACCTTGCCAATAGCCACTGCAGCAACCTTTGCTCCATTGCCCATCTTAAGGTCCATCTCGTTTCTGTTCAATCTCCTAGGTCCTGCCAAAACCTGCAATGAATTGCAAATATGATAAGCACTCCCGGTATCTAATACCCATGTGTTATCATAAGATTCTAACAAATGGAGACTGATCATGAATGTACCTGAAGCTTTTGCAAGCTTCTATTTCGCCCTCTCTACAAGGTACTCTTTGTAGTTCCTCTTCTAGTGCCCATCTTTGCCACAGTGGAAGCACTGGCCTTTGTCCTTTGTTGGGTCTTTCATGAAAACTTTTACCTTACCCATTTTGCCCTTGCCCTTGCCCTTCTTAAGGGTCTTCTTAGCCTTCCTTTTCTTTCTGGTCTCACCAGTGTAGAGAACCGGCTTCTCTTTCTTGATAATGCTCTCTGCTTCTCTAAATATATTGAGGAGCTCTGGGAAGGTCACCTGATCTCAAGTTTGTTCATATTAAAATTCATTATGAATTGAGAAAAGAAATCTAGTAGGGACTGAAGTACAAGATCCACACATAGGTTATCCTCTAGGACCATTCCTAGACCTATGAGTTTTTCGATCCACTCAATCATCTCAAGGACATGGTTCTAAATCGGTGTCCCCTTAGTCATCCTAGCACGGAAAAGACTATTTGATATCTCATATCGCTGAGTTCTTCCCTGTTCCTCATATAGTTTGTAGAGATATAGGAGTATGAAATTAGCATCCATATTTTCATGCTGTCTCTGTAACTCAGTAGTCATAGAGGCCAACATATAACACTGAGCAAGAGTGGAATCATCTAAGTACTTCATATAACGAGTGATCTCATCCTCGCTTGCCCCTTCATCGGGCGTAGGGATCACTGTATCAAGGAAATATGCGATTTTCTCCGCCTGAGAATGATTCTCAGATTACGAAGCCAATCCGTATAATTTGGACTAGTGAGGTGGTTGGTATGCCACGTAAAGGATTTGAAAGCGATATTTTTCTGAAATAAAAGATGTAGCAGAAATAAATAACATGCAGACTTTATAGAAATTAAATAATTAAGATAAGGACTTCTATCTTAATGTATTCCCACTAATTTTTCACGAGACATACAACACCCTCCGGTATGTGAATCGGAGACCCCCGACGAATCTCTAGTGGGGATCAGGATCCAATCGGCGTCTTAACGTAACCTCGAGGGACTCGACCAATCACGTTAAGCCCGTAAAGGTAGACAACTCTTGCCAATCACAACTCCTTGTGATTCCCGTCCTGTTCGACCTCCGAACCACCATGGCCTCGAGGGACTCGACCAACCATAATGTTCGGTTAAGTCATTAACAACGTTACCAGATGAGTCTGATTAGATGATATACTCTCGAGGGACTCGACCAAGCATACCATGTCCTCAGGTCACCTCTGACATCTCTATGTCATAGATAAGATGGCGAGATGCGATATAGGTGAGTCTCGAGGGACTCGACCAACTCAACCTACACCGGGAATCGACTCCTAGCTATAACGATAGAAGGCCACATGGGTCAATCTTATTACCTCATGTTTACCGACTTAATATTATTAATAGAGGGGATTTTGGTTTGGTCCCCTTACATAATGTATCACACACATATGTATTTAATATATATATATATCTACATGGCATGCAAATATATATATACATATCTAGTAGGTGTATAACTAATCACACATCACATGAACAATCACACCAGATGATCATGGACCATATCCTAATGTGATCAGGCCCGAACCAATGGGCCCAATCACTCACATCAAGATCTATGTATACTTCGGCACATCTCTATGCCCTGTGATCGTCCATCTCGCTTCGTCGAATCCGTCGGCATCTCAACACATCTTTATACGTCGGATCATTCGTCTCGGCCTCGTGAGTCACGCTACCGCTGCACCTCATCGTGTAATTACAACATAATTACAAGCATGCAGGCTCGACAATAAATGAGAAAAATAGAGGCTCGTAGACCCCAATAATAATAATCACATGTACACACATCACATCACAAGTCCGTGATCATTTGTCCACATCATACATCACATGTATATATTATTTTATAGGACTACTAGATAAAAAAATAATAGTTAACTAAACTATTTAATTAACATATTTAATTTTCTGAAATCAGGGACATAAAGGAAATTTTTTGAATTCCCAGGGGTATTTCGATAATTCGATCAAAAGGGTATTTTGGTAATTTTGTCAAAAGGTACAGAATCTGGAATTTCTGAAATTCCGAAGGGTAAAACCATCTTTTGCCTAGAAAAAACCCTAATCCCTCGTCTCTAGCATTGCGACAGTCGCCACCCTGCCGGCGGCGGCCATTACGGCCGAGCACGCCGCCCTTACTCGCGGGCGTAGCGCCCGCAGGCGATCTGTCTACGGGCGACGCTGCCCCTTGCGGGTGCGCCCACATCTGCGGGCAGATCGCCCACAGGCGGCGTTGTCCCTTGCGGGCTGGCCGCGGGCGGCGTTGTCCCTTGCGGGCTGGCCGCGGGCGGCGCTGTCCCTTGCGAGTTGGCCGCGGGCGGCGCTGCCCATTGCGGGTGGGGAGGGAGGTGGCACCGCCGCTGCCTCGCGGGTGCAACGCCCGCCTGTAGTCTGGCGCCTGCGCGCCTCGGGCGCGGGCGTTGCCCATAACACACGTAGTTTAAGATCCGATCTTCGCACGAACAACCTGGCTCTGATACCACTGTTGGGAAATCCATCAAGGGGGGTGACATCACATGCGCAGCGAAAGAACAGAAAACAAAACCCCAGATTTCCCGTAGAAAGTTTCCATCGTCGTGCGATGATCGGTGCGTCAAAAAACAAGTCCACGAAAACTGCACGTGTAAAAGAAGATACCTAGGGAGATCGTATATCCCTGAATTCTTATAGATCTGTGGGAGAGGATGAAGGAGGTCAAGCATCCTCCTTTCTAGCACTATCCACACAGCAGGGATTGCGACAATGCACCTCTCTCTCTGGGGAGAGGTGAATAGGAGGTGGCTACCAAAAACCCTCAGCCTATAGAACTCTGGTTCCCTCCTATTTATAGCAGCCCCTTGAAAACCCTAATGGATCTTTTTGCCCTATTGGGTATTGGATCTCCATCCAATTACCCAAGCCTCTTGGATTAGTGGGTTTCTATCCAATAATCTCTTATTAGCAACTATTGGATCTCATCTCAGGATCCAATAATTCAGGGGCTTAATGGATATCCAATAAGATAGGGGGTTCAGCGGATATCTCATATCCGAACCTCTATTCATCGCAACACCTACCATATGTGTGTGACCCTCTAGGCCCAATATCGAGCTGGCTGTAAGTTATACTTGTCAGAACTCCTTCTGACATAGTGAATAATTATCTCTATAATAATTCACCCAACACATCGACTACGGACGTACTAGGCCACTACGCCGCGGCCCCCAGACGATACAGAGGAATCTAATCCTTTGGACCTATATGTCCTTAGTTACCATGTATTTATAATCTCTCATTCATCTAATATCCTAGAGACCCTATATAGGGCATGGTGCTGTCAGGCCCATACGGTCTCTTCTCGAGTCTTGCTCTTGTCGGATTCTCCTGGAGAGCTCTTTCTCTGTCAATCCAAATAACCTTGGCTAAGGATTTGTTCGAACAAGAACACATGAGATATTCCTCTCATGATACCGAGAGCGGATGATCATCTATTGACACTCAATAGCCCTCGTAAGGTTGGCTACCACTCCCAATGACCGGCTGTACTAGATATGGAACTTTCCAAACCTATAAGTCTGGTATCAAAGAGTAGAGTACTCATACAGGACATCCTTGGTGTCTCAAGTCTAAGGACCAGATACACTATTGGGACTACGGAATTACTGTCTGACGTGAGGTATCAATAACCATCCAGTAGTCCATAGGCGGATCAATCAGTGAGCTCATTCTCCAATAAGCACCTGCACTGTACCCTTATTGTCCCCACACGAGTAGCTATGAGACCAGCTACCTCCATCATATGAATGGGTATACAGCACACCAGTCTATCCGAGTATCTCGATATCCTTCTCGAGTAACCTATGACCAAGATAATTTAGGGTCTGTGCTTAAAGGTGAATCAGTCTCATTTTTGTGATCTCATCATGATCCGATTCCCATTGCACAGATCCAAGGACATCACAATATACATCTAGATAATGTGAGATAATGTCAATAATCATAAGCAAAGAGATTGACGTAGCATGTTACAGGTGTAATCACTCATATGATTGGCTTGTAGGGCACCTATAACTAGCATCACCTATATCGCGTTTCGCTATTTTATCTATGACATAGAGATATCATTGGTGACCTGAGGACATGGTATGCTTGGTCAAGTCCCTCGAGAGTATATCACTGAATCAGACTCATCTGGTAACGATGATGATGATTTAACCGAACATCATGGTTGGTCGAGTCCCTCGAGGCTATGGTGGTTCGGAGACTGAACAGGATGGGAATCACAAGGAGTTGTGATTGGCAAGAGTTGCCTACCTTTACGGGCTTAACGTGATTGGTCAAGTCCCTCGAGGTTATGTTAAGATACCGATTGGATCCTGATCCCCACTAGAGATCCGCCAGGGGTCTCCGATTCACATACCAGAGGGTGTTGTATGTCTCACGAAAAATTAGTGGGAATACATTAAGATAGAAGTCCTTATCTTAATTGTTTAAATTTCTGCAATGTCTGCATATTATTTATTTCTGCTACATCTTTTATTTTCGAAAAATGTTGCTTTCAAATCCTTTACGTGGCATACTTGATGCTAACCGCCTCACTTGTCTAAATTATACAGATTGGCTTCGCAATATGAGAATCATTCTCATAGTAGAGAAAATCACGTATGTCCTTGATACAGTGATCTATACGCCCGATGAAGGGGTAAGGGAGGATGAGATCTCTCGTTATATAAAGTACTTAGATGATTCCACTCTTGCTCAGTGTTATATGTTGGCCTCTATGACTACTGAGTTATAGAGACAACATTAAAATATGGATGCAAATTCCATACTCCTGCATCTCCGCAAACTGTTTGAGGAACAGGGAATAATCAGCGATATGAGATATCAAAGAGTCTTTTCCGTGCTAGCATGACTGAGGGGACATCAGTTCAGAAACATATCCTTAAGATGATTGAGTGGATCGAGAAACTCATAGGTCTAGGAATGGTCCTAGAGGATAACCTGTGTATGGATCTTGTGCTTCAGTCCCTACCAGATTCCTTTTCTCAATTCATAATGAATTTTAATATGAACAAACTTGAGGTGACCCTCCTAGAGCTCCTCAATATATTTAGAGAAGCAGAAAGCACCATCAAGAAAGAGAAGCCAGTTCTCTATGCTAGTGAGACCAGAAAGAAAAGGAAGGCTGAGAAGACCCTTAAGAAGGGCAAGGGCAAGGGCAAAATGGGTAAGGCAAAGGTTGCTAAGAAAGACCCAACAAAGGACAAAGGCCAGTGCTTCCACTGCGGCAAAAATGGGCACTAGAAGAGGAACTACAAAGAGTACCTTGCAGAAAGGGTGAAACAGAAGCTTGGAGAAGCTTCAGGTACATTCATGATCAGTCTCCATTTGTCAGAATCTTATGATAACACATGTGTATTGGATACCGGGAGTGCTTATCATATTTGCAATTCGTTGCAGGTTCTGGCAGGACCTCGGAGATTGAACAGAGGTGAGATGGACCTTAAGATGGGCAATGGAGCAAAAGTTACTACAGTGGCTATTGGCAAGGTCACCGTACATCTGCCTAGTGGAGCTTTTATTACATTAGATGCATGCTATTATGTTCCTTCTATTATCAAAAATATTATTTCCATTTCATATTTGACAGTTATTGGATATAAATTAGTTTTTGAGAACAATGGTTGTTCAATAATATTAGATGATCAGATCATCATGAGAGGAACATTGCATAATGGTTTATTTATGATAGATACAGCCACACATATCATGAGTGTAAGTGTGTCTAAGAGGAAACGAGAAGAGGTGAACAATACATATCTTTGGCATTGTAGGCTAGGTCACATCCATGTGGGAAGGATTTAAAAGTTGCTAAAAGATGGATATCTAGATCCATTTGACTGAGTTATATACGACATGTGAACCTTGCCTTCGGGGAAAGATGACCAACTATCCATTTAGTGGAACTGGAGAGAGAGCCACTGAGTTACTAAAACTCATACATAGTGATGTATACGGTCCCATGTCGACTCATGCCATAGGTGGTTATTCCTACTTCATTACTTTCACTAATGATTTCTCAAGATACAGACATATGTACTTGATGAAGTATAAGTTTGAGGCTTTTGAGAAATTCAAGAAATATAAAAATAAAGTAGAGAACCAAACAGGAAAGAGTATTAAAACCCTTCGATCAGATCGAGGAGATGAGTACTTGAGTATAGAGTTCACCCAGTTCCTCAAAGACTATGGGATTTTATCCCAATGGACACCTCCTTATACACCATAGCTTAATGGTGTATTAGAAAGGAGGAATCGTACACTGTTAGACATGGTGCATTCCATGATGTGTTTCGCTGACCTACCCATCTCATTCTGGGGATATGCCTTAGAAACTACAGCTTACCTTCTGAACAGAATTCTAACTTAGTCAGTGATGTCTACTCTATATGAGATATGGAATGGGAAGAAGCCCGATCTTAAGATTGTTAAGATTTGGGGCTGCCTTGCCCACGTTAAGAGACACAACCCTAACAAGTTGAAATCTAGGACGGAACGATGCAAGTTCATGGGATACCCTAAGGAAACTTATGGATATTATTTCTATCACCCTAAGGACCAAAAGGTCTTTGTAGCCAAGAGAGCAGTGTTCCTTGGGAAGGAACACATTCTTGGTGAAGACAGTGGGAGCATGATAGAGTTGAGTGAGGTTGGAGAACCTAGCTCAAGCACCATTCCAGAATCTGTTCATATACCTAACACACAAGTTTCAACTTTACGTAGGTCCAATAGAGTATCTTATCCTCCTGAGAGATATGTGGGACATATCAGAGGAGAGGATGTTAAGGATATTGATCATCAGACCTATGAGGAGGCTATTATGAGCATAGACTCCAGGAAATGGCAAGAAGCCATGAATTCAGAAATGGATTTCATGTACTCCAACAAGGTTTGAAACCTAGTTAATGCACTTGAGGATGTTGAATCTCGGATTTTGATGATGAAACTAATTGAGTGCGATTTGTGGTCTAACTGCGTGTTGAGTTACGCAGGTCTACTTTCGATCAAGATTAGACAGTTGATGCTGGAGGAATTGACGTTGCGTCGGAGGTGATCACGTCAGGATATTGGATGTCGAGCTGGAGGTTCGATCGACTATCGGCAGGAGGCTTCGTACGTCGGGTATCAGGCCAAGAAGAGCATGTTACGCCAAGGATATCGGGATTACGGAGGTCAATCGCCGATTAGGCAACGGACTGCAAGAGAGGACGATGTGCTGAAGGATCGGACGAGGCGCCGACCAATGACGTACCGAGCAACTGAATGTCAATTCATGTTGTAATAATTGTCTAGATCGAAGTAGAGTGTTTGTTATTTATGTGCAGGAGTAACTACGATAAGGATGAAGACGCAAAGCGAAATAAAGGGTTGAAGCAAGTGCGATGGATCATTGGGAGTTCGAGTGTTCGATGGAAGTCTGAAGATTCGTTGGGAGTGCTGCCGGAACTGGCCGAGAACGAGTAGGGAGCTTGCCAAAGGGTTTTCGGAAGTTCGCCGGGAGGTTCGTCGGAAGTTCGCGGAGCTTGCCAAAGAAGCTCGGGGGAACTCGCCAAAATCATCATGGAGTCCGAGAGCTTGCCGGGAGTCCGCAGGATGGTTTCTGAGGGATCGTCGGAAGACCGCCGGAAGTTCGTCGAAAGCTCGCCGAAAGAAGACTTGACTTGTGGACTTTGTAATAGCTTAGGAATGTCTTTAATTTCGTAGTTAGCATATTAATTTGGGTTAGGATTAGGTGTTAATCCTTTAACCCGAAGAAGGGGCCATTGGGCCTTCGTTTGGGCCAAAGATTTTGGCCCAAACAGCACCAACGCATGCTATGAGCATGCTACGTGCATAACATGGCAGTACTATAGCCGGCTCAGTGGCCACTCGTGTGCGGTAATCTGCACTGGCGTAGCACCGGCTATTGTAGCCAGGCGGTGGAACCACCTGGCTGGGGCGGTGGCACCGCCCCAGTCACCAGACTGGAGCGGTAGCACCGCTGCAGCGGTGGTACGTGCAGCCGCGGTCGATCAGCAGATGGACACACGTGTGGGCACCGACACCGTTTGATTTCAAATTTGGAGCCCAATTTTGAATCCACTTTGGATCTATAAATACCAAATTTGGAGCCCTTTCTCAGCTGAAAGGGCACCCTTTTTAGAGTTAGAATCTTGGTTTTGAGCTTTTGAAAAGTCTTGAAAAGTCTTGTTCTTGCTAAGTGTTCACCTCCTTCTTCTCCTTGAAAAATCTTGTAAGAGTGTGAACCACTTGTAAAGGGTTGTAAGAGGGGTATTTGGTCCTTCCCCTTCAAAGGATTTGATAGTGGAAGAAGGGAGCCTCATCGGAGAAGGCTTTGGAAGTGGATGTAGGTCACTTTGATCGAACCACTATACATCGTTGCATCTTGATCGTGTGAGTGTTTAAATTTCTGTTTTACTTTGCTGCAAGCCTTTACTTTACTTGCTCCACTTCCTTTTTATCTTTGTACGCATGCTTCAAAGTTAGAACGCAAAAATCGGTTTCAAATGAAACGTTGCTTTCATCGTACGAAGTTTTCGAAGCTTGTTTTAAATCGCTGAAAAATCCATCGTTTTATCCGCTGCACTAATTCACCCCCCCTCTTAGTGCCGCTCGATCCCTAACAATTGGTATCAGAGCCACATTCTTTCTCTTTCGGATTTACACCCGTGAGAAATAGCTCTAAATGGTTTTCAAGAGGGCTTTTCAGTTTTTCGTCCACCGTTTTTTAACGGTTCGGACTACACATATTGGAAAACTCGAATGAGAGTTTTCATGCTTTCAATGAACTTGGATTTGTGGAACATCATTGTAAATGGCTTTCAACCTTCCTCTAAACCGATGAACGAATGGTCGGATTTGGAGAAAAGGTTATTTTCTTTAAACGCAAAGGCTATGAATGCCTTATTTTGCGCTTTAGACAAAAATGAGTTCAACTGGATTTCTACATGCGAAACAGCTTTTGACATTTAGTGAACTCTTGAAATCACACACGAAGGAACGAGTAGAGTCAAAGACTCGAAAGTTAATATTTTGATGCACGATTTTGAGATTTTTCGAATGGCACCAAGTGAGACTATCGATGACATGTTCTCCTGTTTCTCGGATGTCATCAATAGTCTAAAAGCTCTTGGTAAATATTTTTCGGACTTTGAACTCGTAAACAAGACTTTAAGATCTCTTCCAAAAAGATGGGATCCGATAATAACCGTAATACAAGAAACAAAAGATCTAAATAACTATCCTATTAATGAACTTATTGGGTCTTTAAAGACCTATGAAATGAGTTTCTTGGAATATTTAGAACATCATGAACATGATGAACATTTGAATCACCTTCTAAAGAACAAGAAGGTTTTTGAATATCGGACAAATGCATGCCACTTGAGTGATGACTCAAGTGATGAGGACATTGAACACATAACAATGAATGTTAACAAGTTCATTAAATAAAAATTAAAAAACACAAATGAACTTGAATGGAGAAAGAGGCCAAAGAAGAAGAAGAAGGCTTGGAAAGAAGAATCAAGAAAAGAAGAAGCAAACTACGGTTTAATGGGCTTCGACAATGAGGTAAGTAACTTAACTTCCTTGAATTATTTTGAAATTACATGATGATTTCCATGAATGCTTAACTTAGTTAGTAGGAATTTTTTTTATGCTTTTCTTATGTTTTTAGAAATTAAAAAAATTTCGAAATTATACTATGCTTTTCTTTATAGTATTTTTGAAAAGTAAACATATGAATGATGCAAGATTTATGATAATGCTTAGGATTAATCCATGCATGTGTATCTTGATGGTTTACATTGTCTCCAAATATGATGCTTGATGATTTTATATCATGCATGAGCTTTTGAAGTAATAAAGTGTCACATTGTGATGATGAAACATATTTTTCAAATTTATAAATAGATGCATGATTTTGGCAAAAATTTGAACATGGCCTTTTAACATAAAAATTGAAAGTGTGCTATCATTTTTACATATTTGGTCTTGACGATTTTATGACTAAGCTTGTGTTTTATTTTGATACATGTTTTCATAAAAATTTTGAATATGCTCACATCAAATTGCTTAAAATGAAAATGTATTTTTTCTCATTCTATTGAGATAGAATGAATTCATGTTATGAGTCTTGTGAATCTCATAAAAATAAAAACATGATGAATATTTTAAAAAAATGTGCCTCATGTTTTCGGTCTTAATGATTTCTCTTGAAATATGCTCTTTGGACCTATATAAAAAACATAAATATACTTATATGAACGTCAAATCACATGAAATGGAACACATAAAAAAAATGAGAAATTACACTATCATGATGCTATACGTGTAATGCTTTTGATCTTAATGGGCTAAATGACAACTTATATTTCAAATTTATACAATGATGGCTTCCGTATAAATATTTGAACATACATTATGAAATCATCATTAAAATGAAAATATTAGAAGTTTGTTATCATGCTTAATGACTTTGTGATATTATATCTTGATGACAAACTCATGTTTCGGTTTTAAAATTTGATACTCATCTTTTGAAACATGAAACATATTATCATGATAAATTAAATCTCATGTCTTGGAATAATATGTTGCATTTATGCCTTGACAATTTTATGATAAAGTTTGATTTTCAATTTTTGATGAAAGGCAAGTGATAAATTCATTTATGATATTTTATAAATCATTAGAATTACGAATGAGATTTTGATGATACGGTAATGACTTTATTCATGTTATTAATCTCAAAAATAATAATTTAATTATGAGTCTTGAGTTGATAAATTGAGCTTGAATGATTTTTCTTTTAATGATTCTTGAATCTTCTAGAATTATGACTTGTTAAGACATATTTAATGCTTGAATCAAGTTCTAAAAGATTTTATTTTGCTATAAAGAAATTTTATTGAAATCATGATCTTGACAACTATGACTTAAAACTTTTTATAAATCAAGATCTTTTACCATGCTCCTTCTGTCTTATCAAAAGAAAATTCTTTAAATGAAATGTAACTTGTCTTTTGATTTCTCAGAATTTAATACTTGAATTTTTATGAATTTGTGTCTTGATTCTTATGAAATGTGATCTTGGTAAAAATTTATATGTATGAATCAAGATCTTGTGTGTGATCTCCTAAGACTTCCATTTGTTATTTCCTAAAAAGAGACTTGTCAAAATGATTCATGAACCTTTTGATTCATGACTTTTGGATTCATGACTCAAGATTAAAGATTGAAACATTATATGCTAAAATTGATTCTTTTTAGTGTTTCAATACTTCCTTGAATGCCTTATGTGATGTTATGTGATGATTGAAAATTTGATAAAAAAAAAATGTGCTTAATATTTGAATCATTTATCATGGCTTAAAAATGAATGAAAAGAAAATATGTTGGCACTTGTAATCATGATTTGATCCTTAATATTAATATGCTTTTATATATCATGATTCTTGGTTATATGACATTTATCTTGAATTAAAAATTGATAAATATGAATCTAGATCTTGCTAAAATGAAAAGTTATTAATCATGGATGATATCTTTTGGTTTTGATTCTTGTTGAATTTACATATTGATATCCTTCATGACATGATTTCTCATGTTTTAATACCATCTTGTATGCATCTTGGAAAAAATTAAAATATTGATTGATGCAAAATTATTGTATTGAAATATTATTCATCCCTTCTTTTCGATAGTGACAAAGGGGGAGTTAGCTTGCTAGCTTATGCATCACAAGTGAAAGTGGCAAACATAGCTAGCTAGAACTTGCAAAAGGCAAAAATCTTGCTCAATTTCACTTCTTCAAAATTGCTTACATTTTTTGTTACAAATGATTGTTGAATCTCATGCAAGATTATTTGAAATATTTGATCCTCCCTTTCTTTTTGATGCTAACAAAGGGGGAGAAAGTTTTTAGCTCGAACACTGTAAAAATTTGCCATCTTGATTCCTATTTTGCAACTTCATGAGAAGCTAAGAATTGTTATATCAAAGGATGCAAATATTGTTATCATGAGAAACAAGGTGCCTACTTGCACATCTCAAGAAGCAAGTGAAAATTACCATCATTGTCCATCCTTGAAACTTGCTATGATTGAATGGTATTATTTGATGTTGTATTGTAAAAATATTGTATGATGTGATAAATAGCTAGTATGTTGTAAAGATTTGCATATTCTTGAAAACTAGCTATGATATTACTTCTTCTTTATATATTTGCATGATGGTTTGACAATTCTCATAATATTATGATGAATGTTGCTTAGATTTGGGATAATCCAAGTATTCTATTAATGGCATATTGATAGGGGGAGTTTGGTTAAACTCCGGGGAGTTGTGGTTAACTCCGTCAGTCATCAATTAGTTGTCATCATCAAAAAGGGAGAGATTGTTGAATCTCGGATTTTGATGATGAAACTAATTGAGTGTGATTTGTGGTCTAACTGCGTGTTGAGTTACGCAGGTCTACTTTCGATCAAGATTAGACAGTTGACGTTGGAGGAATTGACGTTGCGCCAGAGGTGATCACATCAGGATATTGGATGTCGAGCTGGAGGTTCGGTCAACTATCGGCAGGAGGCTTCATACGTCAGGCATCGGGCCAAGAAGAGCGTGTTACGCCAAGGATATCGAGATTACGGAGGTCAATCGCCGATTGGGCAACGGACCGCAAGAGAGGACGATGTGCCGAAGGATTGGACGAGGCGCCGACCAATGACGTACCGGGCAACTGAATGTCAATTCGTGTTGTAATAACTGTCTAGATCGAAGTAGAGTGTTTGTTATTTATGTGCAGGAGTAACTACGATAAGGATAAAAATGCAAAGCGAAACAAAGGATTGAAGTCAAGTGCGATGGATCATTGGGAGTTCGAGTGTTCGATGGAAGTCTGAAGATTCGTTGGGAGTGCTGCCGAAACTGGCTGAGAATGAGTAGGGAGCTTGCCAAAGGGTTTTCAGAAGTTCACCGGGAGGTTCGTCGGAAGTTCACGGAGCTTGCCAAGAAAGATCGGAGCTTGCCAAAGAAGCTCGGGGGAACTCGCCAAAATCATCGTGGAGTCCGAGAGCTTGCCGGGAGTCCGCAGGATGGTTTCCGAGGGATCGTCGGAAGACCGCCGGAAGTTCGCCAGAAGCTCGATGGAAGAAGACTTGACTTGCGGACTTTGTAATAGCTTAGGAATGTCTTTAATTTCATAGTTAGCATATTAATTTGGGTTAGGATTAGGTGTTAATCCTTTAACCTGAAGAAGGGGCCATTGGGCCTTCGTTTGGGCTAAAGATTTTGGCCCAAACAGCACCAACGCATGCTACGTGCATGCTACGTGCATGGCATGGCGGTACTATGGCCGCTCTTGCATGGCGAGTGGTAATCTTGCTGCCTAGGGTGGTAGCACCACCCGGCCTCTGTAACGGCGGTGGAACGCTTGGTCAGGTGGCACCGCTCCAATCACCAGACTAGAGTGGTAGCACTGCTTGCTTGGGGCGGTGGTACCGCCCCTGTACGTCAGTCAACAGACTGACACAGGCGGTGGCACCGCCTCTGACACCCAGAACCGAGAACTCCAAATTTGATTTCAAATTTGGAGCCCAATTTTGAATCCACTTTGGATCTATAAATACCCCCCCTTTCTCAGCTGAATGGGCACCCTTTTTAGAGTTAGAATCTTGGTTTTGAGCTTTTGAAAAGTCTTGAAAAGTCTTGTTTTTGCTAAGTGTTCACCTCTTTCTTCTCCTTGAGAAATCTTGTAAGAGTGTAAACCACTTGTAAAGGGTTGTAAGAGGGGTATTTGGTCCTTCCCCTTCAAAGGATTTGATAGTGGAAGAAGGGAGCCTCATCGGAGAAGGCTTCAGAAGTGGATGTAGCTCACTTTGACTGAACCACTATACATCGCTGCATCTTGATTGTGTGAGTGTTTAAATTTCTGTTTTACTTTGCTGCAAGCCTTTACTTTACTTGCTCCACTTCCTTTTTATCTTTGTACGCATGCTTCAAAGTTAGAACGCAAAAATCGGTTTCAAATGAAATGTTGCTTTCATCGTACGAAGTTTCCGAAGCTTGGTTTAAATCATTGAAAAATCCATCGTTTTATCCGCTACACTAATTCACCCCCCCTCTTAGTGCCGCTCGATCCCTAACAGAGGATATTGTACCCATTGCTGCAAGTTGATCTTCAAAAAGAAGATTGGAGTAGATGGAAAGGTAGAGACCTATAAAGCAAGGCTAGTGGCTAAGGGGAGGGGTATCGTCAAAGGCAAGGTGTTGACTATGACGAAACTTTCTCACCTGTAGCCATGCTAAAATCCTTTCGAATTCTATTGGCTATTGCAGCACACTATGATTATGAGATCTGGCAGATGGACGTTAAAACCGTATTCCTCAATGGTAACCTCAAGGAGGAGGTGTATATGATACAACCTGAGGAATTCGTGTCCAGGGATAACCCAGATAAGGTGTGCAGGTTGCTTAGGTCCATTTATGGATTGAAGTAAGCTTCCCGAAGTTGGAACATAAGATTTGATGAGGTGATCAGATCTTATGACTTCGTTAAGAACGAAGATGAATCTTGTGTGTATAGAAAATTAAGTGGGAATGATGTGTGTATAGAAAATTAAGATCTTATGACTTCCTTTTTGATATTATATGTGGATGACATTCTGATCATTGGGAATGATGTAGGAATGCTCTTCACAGTATAGACTTGGTTATTTAGGTACTTCTCCATGAAGGACTTAGGGAAAGTATCCTACATATTGGGGATACGGATCTATAGAGATAGGTCCAAGAGGATGCTTGGCTTATCCCAGTCTAGGTACATAGACACCATTGTCAAAAGGTTTGGCATGAAAAATTTCAAGAGATGTTTCATACCAATAAGACATGAAATATCACTTTCTAGGAGTATGTCCCTAAAGACTCCTTAAGAAAGGGCACACATGGATATGATGCCATATGCATCAGCGATAGGATCTATCATGTATGCTATGCTATGTACCAGGCCTGATATAGTGCATGCTCTAAGTGTCATGACTAGATATCAGGCAGATCCAGGCTTGGAGCACTGGAAAGCAGTAAAATGTATCCTTAAGTACTTGAAAAGGACTAAGGATCTTTTACTAGTATATGGAGGTAGTAGCCTCAGGGTTGAGGGCTACACGGACTCGAGCTTCCAGTCCGATATCGATGATAGTAAGTCTAATTCAAGGTATGTGTTCATCCTGAATGGAGGAGCAATATGCTGGAAGAGTTCCAAGCATGACACTACTGCTGACTCGACCACAGAGGCGGAATACATTACTGTGGCAAAAGCAATAAAGGAGGGAGTCTGGATGAAGAAGTTCATCACAGATCTAGGAGTCATCTCGAGCAGCGAGGAGTTGATTCCTTTATATTATGATAAATATGGGGCGATTACTCAAATAAGGGAACCCGGGTCTTATCTGAAGTGTTCTGAGGAGGTTCCAACTTATTAGAGACATCGTGGCCCGAAGAGATGTAGTAGTGGAAAGAGTTCTATCCGAAGATAACATTGCAGATCCACTGATAAAGCCATTGACTCAGATTGTCTTTGAGCGCCATAGAGGTCTGATGGGATTCAGACATGTTGGTGATGGGCTTTAGGTCAAGTGGAAGATTGCTAGTCATATGTGCCTTGCAAGCCAATCACATGAGTGATGGCACTTGTGACTTGATATGTACTTTATCTCTTTGCTTATTATTAGGCATTTTATCACTTTATCTTGTGTGTTGCATATACTGTGATGTCCTTGGATCTTTGCAATGAGAATCAAATCGTGATGAGATCATAATAATGTGACTGATTCACCTTTAAACACAGATCCTAAATTATCCTAGTCATAGGTTACTCGAGAAGGACATCAAGATAACTAGATAGACTGGTGTGCTGTATACCCATTCATATGATGGAGGTAGCTGGTCTCATAGCTACTCATGTGGGGACACTAAGGGTACAGTGCAGGTGCTAATTGGAGAATGAGTTCACTGATTGATCCATCTATAGAATGCTAGATGGTTATTGATACCTCACATCAAACAGCGATTCTGTAGTCCCAATAGTGTATCTGGTTCTTAGACTTGAGACACCAAGGATGTTCTGTATGAATACTCCACTCTTTGATACCGAACTTTTAGGTTTGGAAAGTTCCAGATCTAGTACAATCGGTTATTGGGAGTGGTAGCCAACCTTACGAGGGCTATTGAGTGTCAATAGAGGATCATCCGCTCTCGGTATCATGAGAGGAATATCCTATGTGTTCTTGCTCGAATAAATCCTTGGCCAAGGTTATTCAGATTAAGAGAGAAAGAGTTCTCCAGGAGAATCTGATAAGAGTAAGACTTGAGGAGAGACCATATGGGCCTGATAGCACCATGCCTGGTATAGGGTCTTTGGGATACTAGATGGATGAGGGACTATAGATACATGGTAACTGAGGACAGATAGGTCCAAAGGATTGGATTCCCCTATATCATCTGGGGGCTACGGCGTAGTGGCCTAGTACATCCGTAATCGATGAGTTGGGTGAATTATTATAGAGATAATAATTCACTATGTCAGAAGGAGTTCTGACAAGTATAACTCACGGCCAGCTCGATATTGGGCCTAATGGGTCACACACATATGGTAGATGTTACGACAAGTAGAGGTTCGGATATAAGATATTCGCTGAACCCCCTATCTTATTGGATATCCATTAAGCCCCTGAATTATTGGATCCTGAGATGAGATCCAATAATTGTTAATAAGAGATTATTGGGTAGAGACCCACTAATCTAAGAGGCTTGGGTAATGTTGAATCTCGGATTTTGATGATGAAACTAATTGATTATGGTTTATTATTTAACTATGTTTTGAGTTATGCAGGTCTACTATCGATCAAGATTAGATAGTTGACGCTGGAGGAATTGATGTTATGCCGGAGGTGATCATATCAGGATATTATATGTCGAGCCAAAGGTTCAATCGATAATCGGTAGAAGGCTTCGTACGTCGGGCATCGGGCTAAGAAGAGCGTGTTGCACCAAGGATATTGGGGTTGTGGAGGTCAACCGCCGATTGGGCAATGGACCACAAAAGAGGACGATGTGTCGAAGGATTGGACGAAGCGTCGACCAATGACGTGCGGGGCAACTGAATGTCAATTGGTGTTGTAATAACTATCTAGATCGAAGTAGAGTGTTTGTTGTTTGTGTGCAGGATTAACTACGATGATAATGAAGACATAAAGCGAAACAAAGTGCTAGAAGACAAGTGTGATAGATCGTTGAGGGTTTGAGAGTTCGACGGAAGTTCGAAGATTCATTGGGAGTGTTGCCAGAACCGGCCAAGAACGAGTAGGCAGCTTGCCGAAGGGTTTTCGAGAGTTCGCCGAAAGGTTTATTGGAAGTTCACGGAGCTTGCCAAGAAAGATTGGAGCTTGCCAATGAAGCTCGTTGGAACTCGCCAAGATCATCGTGAAGTTCGGGAGCTTGCCGGGAGTCCGCAGAATGGTTTCCGAGGGTTCGTCGGAAGACCGCCGGAAGTTTGCCGAAAGCTCACCGAAAGAAGTCTTGTCTTATGGACTTTGTAATAGCTTAAAAAATATCTTTAAAATTTATAGTTAGCACATAATTTGTTTTAGGATTAGGTGTTAATCATATAAACCAAATTTGGGCCAATTCGAACTTCATTTGGATCAGTTTCGATCGAGTTTTCGGCTGAAACCACTATGCTGAAATGACTTAGGCGATGGTACAGCCTAGGCTGGGCAGTGGCACCACCCAGCACCTGCGGGCACCAACGGTGGCACCACTGGATGGGCGGTGGCACCGCCCAGTACTTCCAGCACCGGAAAATTCAAAATTGTTCAAATTCTGGCTCCAAGTTTGGGCTCCAAATTTGAATCACTTTGAGGCCTATAAATACCCCACTTATTCAAAGTTTAGAGGGAGTCTAGAACTGAAAAAAAGAAGGGGAAAACTCTCTTGAAAGTGTATCAAATCTTCCCTCTAAGTCTTAAGAGTGTTCTAGTCCAAGAGAAGGGTAAGAGTGCTTGTAAGGGTTATCTCCTAAGCCCATCAAAAGGAGAGGTGCTGTGAGGGAGTTCATCCTCACCCGTTGGAAGGAGGATAGCTAGTGGAAAGCTGGTGGCCTCAAGCAAGAGGAATCAGGAGTGGATGTAGGTCGGATGACCGAACCACTATAAAAATTTGGTTTGCATTTACGTTCTTGCTATTTACTTTGCTGCAAACCCTTTCCACTTAATTTGATGCTATACTTTTCATCTTTGCAAACATCTTTAAGTTAGAGCTTTTCTTATATGATTCCACCGATACGACTTTCATAATACGAAACGAAGTTTTCACCGTACGAAGTTTCTGAAACTTGTTCAAATCGCTAAAAATTTATCGTTCTTTACCGTTGCACTAATTCACCCCCCCCCCTCTTAGTGCCGCTCAATTCCTAACAATTGGTATCAGAGCCATGTTATTTCTCTTTCAGATTTACACCCGTAAGAAATGGCTCTTAATGGCTTTCAAGAGGGCTTTTCAGTTTTTCATCCACCGTTCTTTAACGGTTCAGACTACATATATTGAAAAACTCGAATGAGAGTTTTCTTGATTTCTCTCGATTTAAACTAATGGAACATCGTTGAAAATGGATTTCAACTTCCCTCTAAACTGATGAACGAATAGTCGAACTTAGAGAAAAGATCTTTTTCTTTGAATGCAAAGGCTATGAATGCCTTATTTTGCGCTTTGGACAAGAATGAGTTCAATCGAATTTCTATGTGCGAAACGGCTTTTGACATTTGGCGAACACTTGAAATCACGCATGAGGGAACTAGTAGAGTTAAAGACTCGAAAGTAAACCTCTTATTGCATGATTTTGAGCTATTCTAAATGACACTAAGCGAATCTATCGATGACATGTACACCCGGTTCACGGATGTCGTCAATAGTCTAAGAGCTCTTGGTAAATCTTTTTCGGATTTTGAACTCGTAAACAAGATCTTAAGATCCCTTCCAAAAAGGTGGGATCCTAAAGTAACCGCAATACAAGAAGCTAGAAATCTAAATGACCTTCCGATTGAAGAACTAATTAGCTCACTAATGACATATGAAATGTGCCTCCTAGAACATCTTGAACATGATGAACATATGAACCACCTTCTAAAGAACAAAAAGGTTTTGGAGCTCCGAACTATAAAATGCCACTTGAGTGATGACTCAAGTGATGAGGACAATGAAGAGGACATTGAACTTTTAATGACTCTTAATAAGTTCATTAAATAAAAATCTAAAATGAACAATGAATTTGAATGAAGGATGAGGCCAAAGAAGAAGAAGGCTTGCAAAGAAAAATTAAGTAAAGAAGAGGCGAAATGGGCTTTGACGGTTTTCAACAATGAGGTAAGAAACTCACCTAAGTTGCTTTTACTTTATTTTGAAATTACATGATGCTTTTCATGAATGCTTAACTTAGTTAGTAGTTTTTTTTCTTATGTTTTTGGAAATTAAAACAAATTGTTTGAAAAAATTATGCTATGCTTTTCCTTCTAGCATTTTTGAAAAATTATAAAAATGATCATGAAAAACTATATTGTTAAAGTTTCATGCATGTTATGATTCAAAACTTTGAATGATTATGAATGATGATTGCTTAGTTTATGATTTCTATATCGTATTTTGATGCATGGTTTAACACAAAAGTTAATTAGCATGATTATGTTTAATAGGGTTAATCTATGATTATGTACTTCAGTTTTCATGCAATGACGATTTGAAGTAATGTTGATTTAAAAATGTCTATCTTGGATTAACGTGTCTTAATCCTTTTTATGATGAAGTTTTTAGATGATGCATGTCTTCATGAAATCAATTGCAAAACTAAAAGATCTAACCCACAAATTTTAAAATGAAAAAAATATTGTTTTGATGTTGCCTTGTGTTATATTTGGACTTAATGGTTTTCATGATGAAAATTATTTTTCAGATTTTTAAAATGATGTATGATTTTAGCAAAAGTTTGAGCATTAATCATCTTGTTATAACAAATGAAAGAAAGAATTAAAATGATTTTGATGATGCATCATGAAAACATGCTTAATGATTGTATCATATTGAATGACTTGAAATCTCATATTTTGAAATAATATATTTATAATGAATCCATGTATATTATGTTCTTGAATTTCGAGAATAGTTTTGATAATTTGATTACGAGTTTTGAGTTAATAAAATGAGTTTGAATGACTTTATGACTCCTCACTTGATCTCTTGAAATCTTGACTTTAAATTCTTGACTTGAAATATTATTGTGAATCACTTAAATTATGAATGAGATTTTGATGATATGTTAAATAATTCATCTATGTGAATATCCTATGAATAAAATTTTAATGATGAATTGACAAGTTGACAAATTGATTTGAATGAGATCATTTGTTTCAAGTGAATCATGAACCTTCTTTTGATTTTTTGACAAAATTTTTTATGCATGAAACAAATTGTTTTCCTTGCTATTTGCTACCAAATGAATCATGAACGATATCATTGCTATTATATCTCCTATGATTCATGTGTAGAGAAAGAATTCATAAATCATGATGCAATGAGATTTCTTATGCAATAATGAAGTGCTTATGTGATTCTTTGCTAAAGTAAATATTTATTGAAATCTTGATCTTGATAATTAGAACTTGAAAATTTTATAAATCAAGATCGTTTACAATGCTCCTTCCATTTTATTAAAAGAAAATTCTTTAAATGAAATGTAACTTGTCTTTTGATTTCTCGGAATTCAATACTTTAATTTTTTTTATGAATTTGTGATTTTGATATCTTGATTCTTGATCTTGATGAAAATTCTTTTACATGAATCAAGATGCTCATTGTGCTATCAAGTCTCAAATAAATCATGTTCTTCTTGAGCCTTGATATTATATCCTAGAAGTGACATGATTTCTTTACCTTGTGTGGCAATTGAAGAATTGATATAAAAGAAATTTGCCTTATGATGAATCAATGAATCATGATTTGATCCTTAATATTGATGTGCTTTTATATATCATGATTCTTGGTTGTATGACATTTATCTTGAATTGAAAATTGATAAATGTGAATTTTGATCTTGCTAAAAAGAAAGTTATGAATCATGAATGATATCTTTTGGTTTTGATCCTTGTTGAATTTTCATATTGATATCCTTCATGACATGATAACTAATGTATATTTTGATGCAAATTTATATTGATATAAAAAATGGATGAAATTAAAATTTTTAGCCATTGAGTCTTGCACTTCATTTTGACAAAAACTAAGGGGGAGCTAGCTTGTTAAATTTATATTAATGACTTGATGATTGAAATACTCATGTAGAATTTTGATATGTATCGCTTGTCATGATTTGAATATTGAAGTAAAAGAAATTATGTTCTTCTTGATATCTTTTATGATGAATCACGAATCATGACTTGATCCTGATGTAAACTTTTTTATGCAAAATTATGTGAAATGTTTATATCATCATATTTGATCCTCCCTTTCTTTTTGATATTGATAAAGGGGGAGAAAGTTTATTACTAGCTTGCACCTTAAATGAAAAATTTGCTAGCTCATTCAAGAGGAAGAAAATTGCTAGCTTGGCATATCACAAAGAAATCAAAGTGCAAACTTGCTATCTTGCTAGCCTACAAAAGAGGAAAAGAACTTGAATATCAAAAATTGCTACCTTGCAATTTCAAGAAAAATAAATTACAAATTTGCACAAAAAGCAAGTGTTGAATTGCTATCTTTAAAAACCTTGCTATGATTGAATGTCTTAAAGTGATATATGTTGTATGATATGATTGATAGCTAGTATAATTGTAATATTTGCATATCCTTGAAAACTAGCTATGATGTTACTTCTCCTTTTTGTTGATGACATAGGGGGAGAAGTAGATTGATGACTTCATGCATTGAATTAAATATTTTATATATTTACATGATGGTTTTATTGTTTTCTCTTAACATTGTGATGAATGTTGCTTGGATTTAGGATAATCCAAGGTTTCTATCAATGGCATATTGATAGGGGGAGTTTGGTTAAACTCCAGGGAGTTATGGTTAACTCTGTTAGTCATCAATTAGTTGTCATCATCAAAAAGGGGGAGATTGTTGAATCTTGGATTTTGATGATGAAACTAATTGATTGTGGTTTATTATTTAACTATATTTTGAGTTACGTAGGTCTACTGTCGATCAGGATTAGACAGTTGACGCTGGAGGAATTGATGTTGTGCTGGAGGTGATCATGTCAGGATATTAGATGTCGAGCCAGAGGTTTGGTCGACAATCGACAGAAGGCTTCGTACGTCGGGCATCGAGCCAAGAAGAGTGTGTTGCGCTAAGGATATTGGGTTGCAGAGGTCAACCGCCGATTGGGCAATAGACCGCAAGAGAGGATGATGTGCCGAAGGATCGGACGAAGCGTCGACCAATGACGTGCCGGGCAACTAAATGTCAATTCGCATTGTAATAACTATCTAGATCGAAGTAGAGTATTTATTGTTTATGTGCAGGATTAACTACGATGACGATGAAGACATAAAGTGAAACAAAGTGCTGAAAGATAAGTGTGATAGATCGTTGGGGGTTTGAGAGTTCGACAGAAGTCCGAAGATCGTTGGGAGTGTTGCAAGAATCGGCTGAGAACGAGTAGGCAGCTTGCTGAAGGGTTTTCAGAAGTTTGCCAAAAGGTTCATCGGAAGTTCACGGAGCTTGCCAAGAAAGATCGGAGCTTGCCAATGAAGCTCGTTGGAACTCGCCATGATCATCGTGAAGTTCGGGAGCTTGCCGGGAGTCCGTAGAATGGTTTCCGAGGGTTCGTCGGAAGATCGCCGGAAGTTCACCGAAAGCTCACCGAAAGAAGTCTTGTCTTATGGACTTTGTAATAGCTTAAAAAATGTCTTTAAAATTTATATTTAGCATATAATTTGGTTTAGGATTAGGTGTTAATCCTATAAACCAAATTTGGGCCAATTCGGACTTCATTTGGACCGATTTCGGTCGAGTTTTCGACCGAAACCACTGTGTTGAAATGACTTGGGCGGTGCTACCGCCCAGGCTGGGCGTTGGCACTGCCCAGTGGCCGAGAGCCAGGCGGTGGCATTGCCTAGCACTCGCGGGCACCAGCGGTGGCACTGCTAGATGGGCGGTGGCACCGCCTAGTACTGCCAGCACCGAGAAATTCAAAATGGTTCAAATTCTGGCTCCAAGTTTGGGCTCCAAATTTGAATCATTTTGAGGCCTATAAATACCCCACTCATTCAGAGTTTAGAGAGAGTCTAGAACTGAAAAAAGAAGGGAAAAACTTTCTTGAAAGTGTGTCAAATCTTCCCTCTAAGTCTTAAGAGTATTCTTGTCCAAGAGAGGGGTAAGAGGGCTTATAAGGGTTATCTCCTAAGCCCGTGAAAAGGAGAGGTGCTATGAAGGAGTTCATCCTCGCCCGTTGGAAGGAGGATAGCTAGTGAAAAGCCGGTGGCCTCAAGCAAGAGGAATCGGAAGTGGACATAGGTCGGATGACCGAACCACTATAAAAATCTGGTTTGCATTTACATTCTTGCTATTTATTTTACTAGAAACCCTTTCCACTTAATTTGATGCTCTATTTCTCATCTCTACAAACATATTTAAGTTAGAGCTTTTCTTATATGATTCCACCAATACGACTTTCATAATATGAAATGAAGTTTTCATCATATGAAGTTTCCAAAACTTGTTCAAATCACTAAAAATTTATCGTTCCTTACCGCTGCACTAATTCACCCCCCTCTTAGTGCTGCTCGATCCCTAATAGGTAATTGGATGGAGATCCAATACCCAATAGGGCAAAAGATCCATTAGGATTTTCAGGGGGCCTCTATAAATAGGAGGGAACCAAAGCTCTATAGGCTGAGGGTTTCTTTTGGTAGTCACTTCCTATTCTCCTCTCCCCAGAGAGAGAGGTGCATTGTTGCAATCCCTATCGTGTAGATACCGCTAGAGAGGAGGACGCTTGACCTCTTTCATCCTCTCCCATAGATCTGTAGGAATTCAGGGATATACGATCTCTCTAGGTATCTTCTTTTACATGTGTAGTTTTGCGGATTTATTTTTAATGCATCGATCTTCGCACGACGACAGAAACTTTCGACAGAAATTTTTAATAGACGTTTCCTAAGCTATTACAAAGTCCGCAAGTCAAGTCTTCTTCCATCGAGCTTCTGGTGAACTTTCGGCGGTCTTCCGATGATCCCTCGGAAACCATCCTGCGGACTCCCGGCAAGCTCTCGGACTCCACGATGATTTTGGCGAGTTCCCCCGAGCTTCTTTGGCAAGCTTCGATCTTTCTTGTCAAGCTCCGCGAACTTCCAACGAACCTCCCGGCGAGCTTCCAAAAACCCTTCGGTAAGCTCTCTACTTATTCTCGGCCAGTTCCGGCAGCACTCCCAATGATCCATCGCACTTGACTTCGGCCCTTGATTTCGCTTTACGTCTTCATCCCTTTCGTAGTTACTTCTGCACAAACAAACTCGATATCCATGGCATAACTCCGCACTTCTTGGCCCGATGCCCGACGTACGAAGCCTCCTACCGATAGTCAACCGAACCTCTGGCTCGACACCCAATATGCTGACGTGGTCACCTTCGGCGCAACGTCAATTCCTGATCGATAGTAGACCTGCGTAACTCAACACGCAGTTAGACAACAAATCACACTCAATTAGTTTCATCATCAAAATCCGAGATTCAACAATCTCCCCCTTTTTGATGATGACAACTAATTGATGACTGACGGAGTTAACCATAACTCCCCGGAGTTTAACACAAACTCCCCCTATCAATATGCCATTGATAGAACACTTGGATTATCCCAGATCCAAGCAACATTCATCATAATATTTATGAGAATAGTCAAACCATCATGCAAATATATATATAATATTCAATACAAAGCATGAAGTCATCAATCTACTTCTCCCCCTATGTCATCAACAAAAAGGAGAAGTAACATCATAGCTAGTTTTCAAGAATATGCAAATCTTTACAACATACTAGCTATTTATCACATCATACAACATTTTTACAATACAACATCAAATAATACCATTCAATCATAGCAAGTTTCAAGGATAGACAATGATGGTAATTTTCACTTGCTTCTTGAGATGTGCAAGTAGGCACCTTGTTTCCCATGATAGCAATACTTGCATCCTTTGATATAACAATTCTTAGCTTCTCATGAAGTTGCAAAATAGGAATCAAGATGGCAAATTTTGACAATGTTCGAGCTAAAAACTTTCTCCCCCTTTGTTAGCATCAAAAAGAAAGGGAGGATCAAATATTTCAAATAATCTTGCATGAGATTCAATAATCATTTGTAACAAAAAATGTAAGCAATTTTGAAGAAGTGAAATTGAGCAAGATTTTTGCCTTTCTTGAGATAACAACTTTTGCTTCTCAATGTTCAAGCTAGTAAAATTTTTCTTTTGATGCACAAGTTAGCAATTTTCTTCCTCTTGAATGAGCTAGCAACTTAATCATGCATGCTAGCAATAAATCTTCTCCTCCCTTGTTTTTGTCTAAAAGAAGGGAAGAATATAATTATTTTCCCTTTACATGAGTGCTTCCATCATAACAAAATAACAAATTTTCATCATGAATTTTTAATATATCAAGTCATGAATTCAAGAGAGTCATAAACAAATCATGGTATGAGGGAAATTTATGACAAGCAATAATGATAAGCTAGTATACTTTGCAATACGCAAACTAGCTCTCTTTCAATTTTCTCATTTGCACCTAAGTTTCCTTTTGCAAGTAATCAACTTCATGTTTGCAATGAGCTAGTAATTTTTGTATAATTTATAACATTTTAAAACTGTAAGCTCATGAGTTAAAAAATAATGTAACTTTGTAATTTCTTTCTTCTCATTTTGAGAAGTGCAAGTTTTGCCTTTTGCAAGTTCTAGCTAGCTATGTTTGTCACTTTCACTTGTGATGCATAAGCTAGCAAGCTAACTCCCTTTGTCACTATCGAAAGAAGGGATGAATAATATTTCAATGCAAAAATTTTGCATCAATCAATATTTCAATTTTTTCCAAGATGCATACAAGATGGTATTAAAACATGAGAAATCATGTCATGAAGGATATCAATATGTAAATTCAACAAGAATCAAAACCAAAAGATATCATCCATGATTAATAACTTTTCATTTTAGCAAGATCTAGATTCATATTTATCAATTTTTAATTCAAGATAAATGTCATACAACCAAGAATCATGATATATAAAAGCATATTAATATTAAGGATCAAATCATGATTACAAGTGCCAACATATTTTCTTTTCATTCATTTTTAAGCCATGATAAATGATTCAAATATTAAGCATATTTTTTTATTATCAAATTTTCAATCATCACATAAGGCATTCAAGGAAGTATTGAAACAATAAAAAGAATCAATTTTAGCATATAATGTTTCAATCTTCAATCTTGAGTCATGAATCCAAAAGTCATGAATCAAAAGGTTCATGAATCATTTTGACAAGTCTCCTTTTAGGAAACAACAAGTGGAAGTCTTAGGAGATCACACACAAGATCTTGATTCATACATAGGAATTTTTACCAAGATCACATTTCATAAGAATCAAGACACGAATTCATAAAAATTCAAGTATTGAATTCCAAGAAATCAAAAGACAAGTTACATTTCATTTAAGGAATTTTCTTTTGATAAGACGGAAGGAGCATGGTAAAAGATCTTGATTTATAAAGAGTTTCAAGTCATAGTTGTCAAGATCATGATTTCAATAAAATTTCTTTATAGCAAAATAAAATCTTTTAGAACTTGATTCAAGCATTAAATATGTCTTAACAAGTCATAATACTAGAATATTTAAGAATCATTAAAAGAAAAATCATTCAAGCTCAATTTATCAACTCAAGACTTATAATTAAATTATTATTTTTGAGATTAATAACATGAATAAAGTCATTACCGTATCATCAAAATCTCATTCGTAATTCTAATGATTTATAAAATATCATAAATGAATTTATCACTTGCCTTTCATCAAAAATTGAAAATCAAACTTTATCATAAAAATTGTCAAGGCATAAATGCAACATATTATTCCAAGACATGAGATTCAATTTATCATGATAATATGTTTCATGTTTCAAAAGATGAGTATTAAATTTTAAAACCGAAACATGAGTTTGTCATCAAGATAAAATATTAAAAAGTCATTAAGCATGATAACAAACTTCTAATATTTTCATTTCAATGATGATTTCATAATGTATGTTCAAATATTTATACGGAAGCCATCATTGTATAAATTTGAAATACAAGTTGTCATTTAGCCCATTAAGATCAAAAGCATTACACGTAAAGCATCATGATAGTGTAATTTCTCATTTTTTTATGTGTTCCATTTCAAGTGATTTGACGTTCATATGAGTATACTCATGTTTTTCATATAGGTCCAAAGAGCATGTTTCAAGAGAAATCATTAAGACCGAAAACATGAGGCACATTTTCTAAAATATTCATCATGTTTATTTTTATGAGATTCACAAGACTCATAACATAAATTCATTCATCTCAATAGAATGAGAAAAAAAATACATTTTCATTTTAAGCAATTTGATGTGAGCATATTCAAAATTTTTATGAAAACATGTATCAAAATAAAACACAAGCTTAGTCATAAAATCGTCAAGACCAAATATGTAAAAATGATAGCACACTTTCAATTTTTATGTTAAAAGACCATGTTCAAATTTTTGCCAAAATCATGCATCTATTTATAAATTCGAAAAATATGTTTCATCATCACAATATGACACTTTATTACTTCAAAAGCTGATAGAAAATCATCAAGCATCATATTTGGAGACAATGTAAACCATCAAGATACACATGCATGGATTAATCCTAAGCATTATCACAAATTTTGCATCATTCATATGTTTACTTTTCAAAAATACTATAAAGAAAAGCATAGTATAATTTCGAATTTTTTTTTTAATTTCTAAAAACACAAGAAAAGTATAAAAAAAATCCTACAAACTAAGTTAAGCATTCATGGAAATCATCAAGTAATTTCAAAATAATTCAAGGAAGTTAAGTTACTTACCTCATTGTCAAAGCCCATTAAAGCGTAGTTTGCTTCTTCTTTTCTTGATTCTTCTTTCCAAGCCTTCTTCTTCTTCTTTGGCCTCTTTCTCTGTTCAAGTTCATTTGTGTTTTTTAATTTTTGTTTAATGAACTTGTTAACATTAATTGTTATGTGTTCAATGTCCTCATTGTCCTCATCACTTGAGTCATCACTCAAGTGGCATCCATTTGTCCGATATTCAAAAACCTTCTTGTTCTTTAGAAGGTGATTCAAATGTTCATCATATTCATGATGTTCTAAATGTTCCAAGAAACTCATTTCATAGGTCTTTAAAGACCCAATAAGTTCATTAATAGGATAGTTATTTAGATCTTTTGTTTCTTGTATTGCGGTTATTATCGGATCCCATATTTTTGGAAGAGATCTTAAAGTCTTGTTTACGAGTTCAAAGTCCGAAAAACATTTACCAAGAGCTTTTAGACTATTGATGACATCCGAGAAATGGGAGAACATGTCATCGATAGTCTCACTTGGTGCAATTCGGAAAATCTCAAAATCGTGCATCAAAATATTAACTTTCGAGTCTTTGACTCTACTCGTTCCTTCGTGCGTGATTTCAAGAGTTCGCCAAATGTCAAAAGCTGTTTCGCATGTAGAAATCCGGTTGAACTCATTTTTGTCTAAAGCGCAAAATAAGGCATTCATAGCCTTTGCGTTTAAAGAAAATAACCTTTTCTCCAAATCCGACCATTCGTTCATCGGTTTAGAGGAAGGTTGAAAGCCATTTTCGATGATGTTCCACAAATCCAAGTTCATTAAAAGCATGAAAACTCTCATTCGAGTTTTCCAATATGTAGTCCGAACCGTTAAAAAACGGTGGACAAAAAACCGAAAAGCCCTCTTGAAAACCATTTAGAGCCATTTCTCACGGGTGTAAATTCGAAAAAGAAAGAATGTGGCTCTGATACCAATTGTTAGGGATCGAGTGACACTAAGAGAGGGGGGGGGGGTGAATTAGTGTAGCAGATAAAACGATGGATTTTTTAGCGATTTAAAACAAGCTTCGGAAACTTCGTACGATGAAAACAACGTTTCGTTTGAAACTGATTTTTGCGTTCTAACTTTAAAGCATGCGTACAAAGATAAAAAGGAAGTGGAGCAAGTAAAGTAAAGGCTTGCAGCAAAGTAAAACAGAAATTTAAACACTCACACAATCAAGACGTAGCGATGTATAGTGGTTCGGTCAAAGTGACCTACATCCACTTCCGAAGCCTTCTCTGTTGAGGCTCCCTTCTTCCACTATCAAATCCTTTGAAGGGGAAGGATGAAATACCCCTTTTACAGCTTTTACAAGAAGTTCACACTTGTACAAGATTTCTCAAGAAAAGAAGAAGGTGAACACTTAGCAAGAACAAGACCTTTCAACACTCTACAAGAGTTCAAGACTTAAGAATTTTTGCTCAAAAGGGTTGCCCTTTCAGCTGAGAAAGGGGGGGTATTTATAGATCCAAAGTGGATTCAAAATTGGGCTCCAAATTTGAAATTAATTTGGAGTTCCAATGCTCTGGTCGTCAGAGGCGGTGCCACCGCCTGTCGGTGGCGGTGCCACCGTTTGTGTCAGTCTGTTGACTAACGTACAGGGGCGGTGCCCCAGGCAGGTGGTTCCACCGCTGCACAGATGGCCGGCGGTTATCGCCGCCATGCGTGCGTTCCACCGCTACGATGGCGGGCGGTGCTACCGCCAGCAAAGCGGTACTACCGCTGCTACAGAGCCGCCGAACTGCTATAGTACTGCCACAGCATGCTACAGTGCATGCTACAGCTGCATGCATGCACGTAGTTGGCCCAAACTCATCCTAATCATGGCCCAATGGGCCCCCACTTTGGGTTATCTAATCCTAACCCAAAATACATGCTAACTATGAATTTTAAAGACGTTTCCTAAGCTATTACAAAGTCCGTAAGTCAAGTCTTCTTCCGTCGAGCTTCCGGCGAACTTCCGGCGGTCTTCCGACGATCCCTCGGAAACCATCCTGCGGACTCCTGGCAAGCTCTCGGACTCCACAATGATTTTGGCGAGTTCCCCCGAGCTTCTTTGGCAAGCTTCGATCTTTCTTGTCAAGCTCCGCGAACTTTCGACGAACCTCCCGGTGAGCTTCCAAAAACCCTTCGGCAAGCTCTCTACTTGTTCTCGGCCAGTTCCAGCAGCACTCCCAATGATCCATCGCACTTGACTTCGGCCCTTGATTTCGCTTTACGTCTTCATCCCTTTCGTAGTTACTTCTGCACAAACAAACTCGATATCCATGGCGCAACTCCACACTTCTTGGCCCGATGCCCGACGTACGAAGCCTCCTACCGATAGTCGACCGAACCTCTAGCTCGACACCCAATATCCTGACGTGATCACCTCCGGCGCAACGTCAATTCCTCCAGCATCAACTATCTAATCCTGATCGATAGTAGACCTGTGTAACTCAACACGCAGATAGACAACAAATCACACTCAATTAGTTTCATCATCAAAATCTGAGATTCAACAACACTTACAACTCAAGAAGACCACTTGAAAGAAAACTCAAGTAACGATGATGATGATGATAATGATGACGACGACTTAGCACTCCTAACAAAAAAATTAAAAAATTTATAAAAAGAAACAAAACTAAACATGACATTAAAAATAAAAATGAACTAAAAAAGAATCAAATAATTTATTATAAATGTAAGAAGTTGGGACACTTCAAAAACAAATATCCCCAAATGAAGAAGAAGCAACTGAAGAAGAAGAAAACACTAAAAGCTATTTGGAATGATTCAAGCACATCCGAACACGAGGAGTCAATCAATAAAGAAGTTGCTAACTATGCTTTAATGGCGCTTGGTGATGAGATAAGTAACTCAATCGAAGCTTATTTATCCTTTGATGAATTGTTGAATGCTTTTCATGATTTATTTGATGAATGCAAATTAGTTAGTAAAAAGTATAAATTGTTAAAAAATGAGCATGCCTCTCTTGTTAGTGAATTTAATAGATTAAAGATTAAGCATGATAATGAGATGTTGCCTCCTTACTCTAAATGGAAGATTTAGAGATACTTAAAAAAGAAAATTTGCTACTATATAAAACCTTAGAAAAATTTAAAATAGGAAGTAAATCTTTAAACATGATCATTGCTAATAAGGGTCATATTCATAGAAGGGATGGAATCGGCTTTGTGAGTAATACTTACCAAAAGCCAACCATCTTCGTTAAAACTTTGCAGGTTTCACCTCGAAACAAATGTAACTTTTGTTACAAATTTGAACATTATGCTTATAAATGTCTATTTAAAATGTATAGTCCACATAAGTTAATTTGGATTCCTAAAGGAACCATAAATGATTCAGTACAAAATGATAAGTTAGGTAGATTGGTTATTGAGATACTAAAATCAAATGGGTACCTAAAAGGAAACCCCATTTCTTGTAGATATGTTTACAATCATAAGCTAGGAGTAAGAGATGATACCTTAATAGTGGATGCTCAAAGCATATGATTGGAGTCTAACTCAATTCTCTAAGCTCACTAGCCAAGATGAAGGGTATGTCACCTTCGGAGATAACAACAAAGGTAAAATCATTGGCAAAGGAACCATAGGTAACAAATCAAACTTCTTAATTGAAGATGTGTTATTAGTAGATAGTTTAAAGCATAATCTTCTAAGCATTAGTCAATTGTGTGATAAAGGATATATCATAAGATTTGAATCTAATGTTTGTATTATTGAAATACCACATAAAAATATATTTATGATTGCCTTAAAACATAAAAATGTGTACACTATTGATATCGATAATCTTTGTAATAAAATATGCTTTTCAGTTTTAAATGATAATACTTGGCTTTGGCATAGGAGGTTAGGTCATGCTAGCATAAAACTAATCTCTTAAATTTCATCTAGAGAACTTGTAAGAGGAATGCCCAACATCAAGTTTGTCAAAGACAAAAGTATGTGATGCATATCAACTAGGAAAATAAATAAAATATAATTTTAAATAATCAAATAAGCACCTCTAAACCATTGTAATCGATACATATGGATTTATTTAGACCAATTGATATAATAAGCCTAGGAGGTAGCAAATACACCTTTGTAATTATTAATAATTATAGTAAATACACTTGGACATATTTTTCGGTACACAAAAGTGACTGTTTTAAGTGTTTTTCAAAATTTTATAAACTTGTTTAAAATAAAAAAGGCTTTGTGATTTCATCTATTTGTAGTGATCATGGTAGTGAGTTTCAAAACCATGATTTCTAAAACTTTTGTGAATCAAATGGGTACAACCATAATTTTTCTATTCCAAGAAACCCACAACAAAATGGATTAGTTGAAAGAAAAAATAGGAGCTTATAAGAAATGACAAGAACTATGTTAAATAAACATAGCTTACCTAAATATTTTTGGGCCAAAGCCATAACACGACATTGCTAGTTATATATGCCCTACAAGCTAGTCACATGAGTGATAGTATTTATGACTTGATATGTAGTCTTTCTTTTTTCTTATTATTATTAGGCATTTTATCACTTTATCTTACGTGTTGCATATATTGTGATGTCTTTTGATCTATGTAATAAGAATCGAATCGTGATGAGATCACGATAATGAGACCGATTCACCTTTAAACACAAACCATAAATAATCTCGATTATAGGTTACTCGAAAGGTACATCTAGATAACCAGATAGACTGGTGTACTATATATCTGTCTATATGATGGAGGTGGCTAGTCTCATAGCTATTTGTGTGGAGACATTAAGGATACAGTACAAGTGCCAATTGGAGAATGAGTTCACTGATTGATCTGCCTATGGAATGCTGGATGGTTATTGATACCTCATGTCAGACAGCGATTTCGTAGTCCTAGTAGTGTATTTGGTCCTTAGACTTGAGACACCAAGGATGTCTTGTATGAGCACTCCACTCTTTGATACCGGACTTATAGGTTTGGGAAGTTCCAAATCTACTACAGCCGGTTATTGGGAGTGGTAGCCAACCTTACGAGGACTATTGAGTGTCAATAGAGGATCATCCGCTTTCAGTATCATGAGAGGAATATCCCATGTGTTCTTGCTCAAACAAATCCTTGGCCAAGGTTATTCGAATTGAGAGAGAAAGAGTTCTCCAAGAGAATTCGATAAGAGCGAGACTCAAGGAGAGACCGTATAGGCCTAACAGAACCATGCCCGGTATTGGGTCTCTAGGATATTAGATGGATGAGGGACTATAGATATATGGTAACTAAGGACAAATAGGTTCGAAGGATTGGATTCCCTTGTATTGTATAGGGACTACAACGTAGTGGCCTAGTACATCCGTAGTCGATGAATCAGGTGAATTATTATGGAGATAATAATTCACTAAGTCAGAAGGAGTTCTAACAAGTATGACTCATGACCAGCTCGATATTGGGCCTAGAGGGTCACACACATATGGTAGATGTTGCGACGAGTAAAGGTTTGGATATGAGATATCCGCCGGAGTCTCTATCTTATTGGATATACAATAAGCCTTGAATTATTGGATCCTAAGATGAGATCCAATAAGAGCTAATAAGAGATTATTGGATAGAGACCCATTAATCTAAGAGGCTTGGGTAATTGGATAGAGATCCAATACCCAATAGGGTAGGATCCATTAGGGTTTACAAGGGGCCTCTATAAATAGGAGGGAATTGAAGGCCCATAGGCTGGGGTTTTCTTAGTAGCCACCTTCTATTCTCCTCTACCCAAGAGAGGAGCATCGTCGTAGTCCCTATCATGTGGATACCGCTAGAGAGGAGGACGCTTAACCTTCTTCATCTTCTCCTACAGATCTACAGGGATTCAGGGATATATGATCTTCCTAGGTACTTTCTTTTACACATGCAGTTTTCACAGATTTATTTTTTTCATGCACCGATCTTCGCACGACAATGGAACCTTTCATGGAAATCCAAGTTTTTTTTGTTTTCTATTCTTTTGCTACGCATGAGATGTCGCCCCCTTGGATTTCCCAATAGTGGTATTAGAGCTAGGTTGTTTGTGTGAAGATTGGATCTTAAACTACGTGTGTTGTGATTTAGAACAGCTTTTATCATCAAAATCATTGACGTAAAAGTGGAAAAGGGCAGCAACTGTTGTTGCCCTTGTGGATAATAGCCTTGGCTGCCATTTGCATGCAGGCTGCAGCCGACGACTGACGGCCTACGGGTGCAAGGGGTGGGCACTATGGGTGGCCGACGCCCGTGGTGGCAGTGCCGCCTATGGGCAACTTGCTTGTAGGGGTGGACACACCCTCGTGACAGCGCCACCCGCGGGGGCAGTGCTCACCCGCGATGCCCGTAAGGCCTACGCACGGGGCATTGTGCCCGCCGTAGGGGCAGCCTATTTGTGCACGGGTACTTCGCACGCGGGCGAACGACAGAGTTCAAAGGCTATCAATACACCAATGAGTATTTTCACTAATTGAGATATTGACAATAATGAAGAAAGCTTTGATAAAAAAAACTTATGGATAGAATTACTAAAACAATTCAATATGGATAGTTCAAAGGCTATCAATACACTAATGAGTATTTTCACTAAGTTAGATATTGACGATAATGAAGAAAGCTTTGATAAAAAAACTTATAGGTGTATGATAGGTAGTTTACTATATGCCTCACTGTAACTAGACCAAACATTATGTTTAGTGTTGGACTTTGTGCTATATTTCAATCTAATCCTAAGCTATCTCATTTTAAAGCTGTTAAAAGGATTCTTAGATACCTAAAAAAAATTCCTAATTTAGGATTATGGTATCCAAAATCTAAAAACTTTAAATTAACTGCTTATGCTGATGCTGATTTTGTTGGATGTAGAATAGATAGAAAAAACACATCTAAAATTTGTCAATTCTTAGGTTATGCACTTTTCTTTTGGTCTTCCAAGAAACAAAATTCGATTGTACTATCAACAATCGAAGCCGAATATATAACAACAAGTGCATGTTGTACATAAGTTATATGGATGAAAAACATATTAGAAAATTATAGAATTCACTTAAAAAAATATTCTTATAAAATGTGATAACACTAGTGCAATATGCTTAACAAAAAATCTCATTCAATACTCTAGAACTAAACATATTAATATTAGGCATCATTTTATATGAGATTATGTTAATAACCATGATATTACTTTAGAAGTTATTGATACAAAATATCAATTAGCTGATATTTTTGTAAAACCTTTAAATGAAGAATAATTTGATTTTATTAGAAGAGATTTAGACATGTTAAATCTTCCAAATGCATGAGTTTCTCTTATACCTTTTTCAGATTTTTTGATTTTTGAAAAATGGAGCTTTTATAGAGTTCATTTCCTATCCTCTTCTTCTTATCTTATTCATGGATTTTTGATACACTTGTTCCATCATTTAATGATCTTTTCCTATAATCCCCCCTATACTTACGAAAGAAGAAGTTTTATTCACCTATTTTTCGGTACACTTGATTTTTTACAATGATCATTTACTATGAATCCCTCTTCTTCCTATCCAAAATAGGGATTTAATTCATGAATCTTGAATTTACATTTTTTGTGTGATGAATCCCTTAGCTCTCTATTTATGAAAGTAGAAGTTTGATAAATTTTCGATAGCTTGAATGAATTCCTCCCTTCTCCCCTTTCTTTCTCCTTTTATGACAAAGGAGAGATACTAAAAACAACTTATACATCTCAAGAAGAACTCTACACATCCAAAGAGAAGTACTAGCAAAGTTACTATCTTGTAAATATTTTTGCTTATTTTCATCTTTGCTAGCTTACCTACTTCAAAACTAAATAGAAGTACTAGCAAGAGTAGTGCTAGTTTGCACATCTAAAAGCAAAAGTCGCTATCTTATAAAGATTTTACTAGCTTGCTGATTTAAAGAAACAAACATTGCTATCACAAGTGTGTAAAAACTATCTTGCATGTTTGGTGTAATGATGTTTGCACATTTCCTTTTTGTTGATGACAAAGGGGGAGAAATTGATATATGCTTGGTATCATGTTTGGCATCATGCTTAAATATATGAAATGACATCAAAATGAATATTTGAAATGATAAATTTTGTTATCATGCTTAAATATTTGGTATCATGATGAATGCTTGGTATCGTGCTTAGTATCATACTTAAAATGATGAATCATGATTATGCTTAGTATCATGCTTAAATGATAAATGTTTGGCATCATGTTTGAAATGGTATCATAATGATAAATTTTGGTATCATGTATGAAGTGATGATTGCCAAATTTATCAGTTTCTAGTATCATATTGTGCATGTTATACCTTGATAACTTGAAACTAAAATGATGCATAATGCATGAAATTTCTGATTAAAATCGATTAAAGCTTGAATTCAAAGGTTGTGAATTCAACTTTTGTCTTTTCTAAGTATGACATATAGATAGAGGGAGTTAAGGTTAACTCTGTCATCAATTGGTTGTCATCATCAAAAAGGGAGAAATTATTAAATTTTAGATTTTGATGATGAAATCAATTGATAAATTATTAATCTAATCCATATGTTGAGAAAAGTATTATAGGATTAACTATGATAATGAATAAAGCATAAAATAGATGTTGTGTTAGAGTCAAAGATTGGATGATTTGTCAGGAGTCTGAGAGCTCGTTGGGAGTTTTGTCAGAGTTTGCCGAGAAGTTCGTCGAGAGTTCACCCTAGCTCACTGAGAAGTTCATCATGAGCTTGCTGAGAAGCTCGTTGAAGTTTGCCGAGAAGATCATCGAGAGTTCAAGAACTTATTGGGAGTCCATTGAAAGATTGCCAAGAGTTCGTCGGAAGATCGCTGGAAGCTTGCTGAGATTTCACCAGAAGAACATTTGACCTACCGAACTTAATTTGCTTTGTTAATGTCGTAATTATCATAGTTAGGACTTAGTTTAGGTTAGGATTGGGAGGTAATCCCATTAACTCAATTAGGGGCCAATTAGGCCTGAATCAGGACTGGTTTGGACTGGACTGATGGCCCAAATAATAACCTAGATCCTATCTAGCAGTGGCATAACCAGGACTAGGTGATGGAAGCACCCATGGCTCAGTCTCCTAGGAGGTATAAGTGGTGGTACCACTCAGATTGGGCGGTGGTACCATTGATAGTTAATGCTACCAAGTAGTGGTAGTACTTGGGTCTAGTAACCGAGACATTGTCTAACAATAGTATTGTTAGATTGGGCAATGGTACCACCTAGTGTCAGAGAGTACTAGTAGTGGTACCACATTGCATAGGTGGTGGTATTGCCAATACCCCAGAAATCCGGGATGAGACCTTTTTTGGCTTCATTTTTGAAGCCAATTGAGACCTATAAATACCCCACACTTTTTTTGCTTATGGAGTATAGAAAAGTGAATAAAAAAAAACTGAGATTTTTGTGAAAACACTATTGTAATTTTGAAAGTTCACCTCCATCAGTTCTAGCTTAGAAATTTGTATGAGAAGTGAGTGAATTATAAAAAGGCTAAATTCTGAATCTATTAAAAGGAGAAAAGATTTGTAAAAGGGGTAATTGATCTTCACCCGTTGAAGGAAGATCAATAGTGGAAGCCGGTGACACTGACGAAGGAGGAATCGGAAGTGGACATAGGTCATAACGACCAAACCACTATAAATCTAATGTGTTCTTTCCTTGCAGCTTAATTTTATTACTTAGCTATTTTCTATATTTTACATTTACTTCCAGTTGATATCTTCTCATTACGATTTCATCGATACATTTTTATAAACCTGAAAAGATTTCAAATCATAATCATTTTTAACGTACGGACTAATTAACCCCCCTCTTAGTGCTGTCTTGATCCTAACAAAGATACCAAAGATGTCCTGTATGAGTGCTTCAATCTTTGATATCGGACTTATAGGTTTGGAAGTTTCAAATCTAGTACAATCAGTTATTGGGAGTGGCAGCCAACATTACGAGGGATATTAAGTATTAATAGAGGATCATGCACTCTCAGTATCATAAGAGGAATATCCCATGTATTCTTGCTTAGGCAAATCCCTAGCCACGATCATTCAGATTGAGAGAGAAAGAGTTCTTCGAGAGAATCCATTTAGAGCAAGACTCGAGTGGAAACTATATGGGCCTAACAATACCATGCCCGGTGTATGGTCTCTATGATATTAGATGGATGAGGGACTATAAGTACACGATAACTGAGGGCAAATAGTGTTGAATCTCAGATTTTGATGATGAAGTCAATTGGTGAAATATTTGTTCTAATCTACTTTGTCAAGATAATGTGCAGGAACAACTACGATAGGAAGAAAACATAAAGCGATTTACCGAGGTCAAGTCCGTCGGGGGTTCAAGAGTTCATCGGAAGTCCGAGAGATCGTTGGAAGTGTTGTCGGAACCATCCAAGATCGAATCAGGGACTTACCGAAGTTTTTGGAAGTTCATTGCAAAGATCGTCGAAGGTTCGCGGAACTTACCGGGAAGATTTGGAAGCTAGCCGAAGACTCGCTGAGCTCACCACACAATCCGGGAGTATGCTGGGAGTCCGCTAGAAGCAATCCGAAGGAAGCATCGGAAGGCTGTTGGAATCTCGCCGTAAAGCTCGCCGGAAGTTGACTTGAAGAGTGTCAGGTCAAATCACTTTGAGTTATGTTTTTAAGTTCGTAGTTTGCACTTAAGTAGAGCAAGGATTTAGAAAAAATCCTGCCTAAATTCAGTGGGGGCCAACCGGGCCTCTACTAGGCCGAGTTGGGCCTTAAACATGGCCCATTCAGCCAAGGCTGAATGGGCGAGCTTATGAACATGGACTAGAAGCGGTGGTGCCTTGACCCTAAACAGTAACAAGCTGGCTAGGGCGGTGGAGTACGCTTACAATGTGTCGATCAATGACCGACACAAGCGTGGCACCCCCTCTGCTACCGCCCGGGCTAGGAACTCAGGTGATTTTAATTTTGGGCCCCAATTTTCAATCCACTTTGGATCTATAAATACCCCCCACTCCCTTTTCTCAGCTGAAAGGGTACCTTTTGAGAGTTAAAAATCTTGAGTTAAAGTCTTTGATTAGTCTTGAAAAGTCTTGTCTCTTGCTAAGTGTTCACCTCCTCCTTGTTCTTGAGAAATCTTGTAAGAGTGTGAACCTCTTGTAAAGGGTTGTAAAAGGGGTATTTGGTCCTTCCCCTTCAAAGGATTTGCTAGTGGAAGAGCGGAGCCTCATCGTGAAGGCTTCAAGAGTAGATGTAGGCCATTTGACCGAACCACTATACATCATTGTGTTCATGAATGTGTGAGTGTTTACATTTTTGAATCATTTCATTACTTAGCTGTAAGTTGTTTAGTTCCTTGCTATTTCCTTTACTCAAGCAATTACTTTCAAGTTCTCTTTCGTCAAATCAAAATCTTCCTACGAACTTGTGTTTTTGTAAAATCGGTTTCAAAAGTACCATTTTAATCCGTTGCACTAATTCACCCCCCCCCCTCTTAGTGCCTTTTAGATCCTAACAATTGGTATCAAAGCAAGGTTTGCTCTTATATTGGTTTAAAACCCACGAGAGATGGCCTACTCCGGTATACAAGAGGGTCACTCCATTACTCGTCTGCCTATGTTTAATGGGTCGGGTTATACGTATTGGAAGACTCGTATGAGGATTTTTCTCATTTCTATGGACTTTGAACTTTGGAATATTATTGAAAATGGCTTTGGAAAATCTTCTCTTCCGATGAGTGAGTGGAATGAGTCGGAAAGGAAGATTTTTGCTCTCAATGCAAAGGCTATGAATGCCTTATTTTGTGCGCTTGATAAGAATGAGTTAAATCGGGTTTCTATTTGCGAATCGGCATTTGATATTTGGCGTACTCTTGAAATCACTCATAAAGGCACTAGCCGAGTGAAAGAGTCCAAAATCAACATTCTTGTGCATTCCTATGAACTTTTTTGGATGAAACCAAATGAGTCCATTAGAGACATGTACACCCGCTTTACGGATGTCATCAATGGACTTAAAGCTCTTGGTAAAGGTTTTTCTAATTTTGAATTGGTAACTAAAATTTTAAGATCCCTTCCAAAGAGTTGGGATCCAAAGGTTACGGCCATTCAAGAGGCCAAGGATCTTAAAGTATTTCCGCTTGAAGAACTTATTAGGTCTCTAATGACCTATGAGATGACATGCCATGCTCATGAAGAGCTTGAGAACCCCCTTCCAAAGAACAGGAAGGATATGACACTTACAACACAAGAAGACCACTTGAAAGGAACATCAAGTGATGAGGACAGTGATAATGACATTGTACTTTTAACTCGAAAGTTTAAGAAATTTATAAGAAAGAACAAATTTAAAAATGACACAAAAAATAAATTTGAACACAAAAAGGACCAAGTTATTTGCTATGAATGCAAGAAGCCGAGACACTTCAAGAATGAATACCCTCAAGCCAAGAAGAAGCAATTCAAGAAGAAAAAAACTTTGAAGGTCACGTGGGATGATTCAAGTGACTCCGAGGTTAAAGAAGCTATTAATAAAGAGGAGGCCAACTTCGTGCTAATGGCATTAGGAGAAGAGGTTAGTGAGTTATTTAATGAAGAGTTATCTTTCGATGAACTTTCTATTACTTTTCATGAGTTATTTGATGAATGTAGAACTATTAGTAAGAAGTTTAATTTGCTTAAGAAAGAGCATGCTTTATTACAAAGTAAGTTCAATAGTCTTCAAACCCCTTCTCTACCCCCATGCTCTAAGTGTAAACACTTAGATGCAACAAAAAGGGAGAACTTGCTACTCAAAGAAACCCTAAACAAGTTTAAGGTCGGTAGCAAGGGCTTGGACATGATCCTTTCTAACAAGGGTCACGTCGGAAATAGAAGTGGAATCGGATTTGTGAGTGGTTCTCACCAAAATCCCACCACCTTCATTAAAGGTCCTACATTGCATGTATCACCCCATTTGAAATGTAATTTTTGTGGTAAAATGAGACATGTTGCTTACAAATGTCCATTCAAGAAAATTAGTTCACAAAAATTGATATGGGTTCCTAAAGGAACCATAAACAATTCAATGTTAAATTACAAATTAAGTATATCAATTTGTACGGCACCCAAAATCAAATGGGTACCTAAAAACCATCCTATTTTGTAGACAAACTTACAAGCTAGGAGCAAGAAATGGTATCTTGATAGTGGATGCTCAAGGCACATGACCGGAGATCCATCTCATTTCTCTATGCTCACTAGCAAAGAAGAAGGGTATGTTACCTTCAGAGATAACAACAAGGGTAAAATCATTGGCAAGGGAACCATAGGTAACAAATCAAGTTTTTCAATTGATGATGTGTTGCTAGTTGATGGTTTAAAACATAATCTTTTAAGCATTAGTCAATTATGCGATAAAGGTTATGTTGTTAGATTTGAATCTAATGTTTGCATCATTGAAAAACCAAACAATGACATATCTATGAATGCTTTAAAACAAAACAATGTCTACACCATAAATATTGATGAATTAAGTAATGAAATGTGTTTTTCAGTTTTGAATGATGATGCTTGGCTTTGGCATAGGAGATTAGGCCATGCAAGCATGAAACTAATTTTTAAGATTTCATCTAGAGAGTTAGTAAGAGGAATCCTAAACATGAAATTCGTTAAGGACAAGGTATGTGATGCATGTCAACTAGGAAAACAAATAAAAACTAGTTTCAAATCAAAAAATCAAATTAGCACCACTAGACCATTATAATTGATCCATTTGGACTTATTTGGACCAATTGACATAACAAGCCTAGGAGATAGCAAATATGCCTTTGTAATTGTGGATGACTATAGTAGATACATTTGGACCTATTTCTTGGCTCACAAAAGTGATTGTTTCAAATGTTTCTCTAAATTTTATAAACTCACTCAAAATGAAAAAGGTTTTATGATTTCATCAATTCGAAGTGATCATGGAGGTGAATTTCAAAATCATAACTTCCAAAATTTTTGTGAAATAAACAGATATAATCATAACTTCTCTACTCCAAGAAATCCACAACAAAATGGAGTAGTGGAAAGGAAAAATAGAAGTTTGCAAGAAATGGCTAGAACCATGTTAAATGAATATAATTTACCAAAATATTTTTGGGCTGAAGCCATGAATACGACTTGCTATGTTATGAATAGAGTTCTAGTGAGACCATCCCTATCTAAAACTCCATATGAATTATGGAATGATAAAAAACCCAATGTTTCTTATTTTAAAGTTTTTGGTTGTAAATGCTTTATTTTAAATGAAAAGGATGCCTTAGGAAAATTCGATGCAAAATCCAATGAAGGCATATTTCTTGGTTATTCTTTTGTTTCTAAGGCTTTTCGTGTTTTTAACAAAAGAACTTTAGTTATAGAAGAATTTATTCATGTGGTTTTTAATGAAATTTTCGAATTTAAGAAGAAAGATTTTGATGATGATTTTGGTCTTGATAATTTGAATTTGAATGAACCCTCTCCTCAAAATGACAACTTGGATGCATCTTCTTCCCAAACTTCCTTACCCAAGGAATTGAAGTATGTAGATGCTCATCCCAAGGAGTTAATTATAGGAGATGCATCGAAAGGGGTTCAAACTCGCTCTTCTTTCAAAGATTTTTGTGCCCATGCCGCTTTTCTTTCTTAAGTTGAACCAAAATGCATTGTTGATGCCTCGAAAGATGATTCTTGGGTTATCGCAATGCAAAAAGAATTGAATCAATTTAAGAGGAATGAGGTATGGAAGCTTGTTCCTAGACCTAATGACCACTTAGTTATTGGTACTAAGTGGGTCTTTAGAAACAAGCAAAATGAATACAGTATCGTCGTTAGAAACAAGGCTAGACTAGTGGCCAAAGGTTTCAACCAAGAAGAAGGTATCGATTACAAAGAGACTTTCACTCCGATGGCAAGATTAGAAGCCATTAGGATGCTCCTTGCCTATGCTAGTAGTAATGATTTCAAATTATTTCAAATGGATGTCAAAAGTGTATTCTTAAATGGTTTTATTTCCGAAGAAGTGTATGTTGAACAACCACCCGGATTTGAAAACTCTCTTTTTCCTAACCATGTGTTTAAGCTAACTAAGGCTCTATATGGTCTAAAACAAGCCCCTAGGGCTTGGTATGAGAGGCTTAGTTCTTTTTTAATTTCAAATGATTTTACTAAAGGCAAGGTTGATACTACATTGTTTATTAAATATTTTGAAAATAATTTTCTTATTGTTCAAATTTATGTTGATGATATTATTTTTGGTTCTTATAATAAATCACTATGTGAATCATTTGCTAAGAATATGAGTAATAAATTTGAGATGAGCCTAATGGGAGAACTAAATTTCTTTTTAGGACTGTAAATCAAGCAACTAAGTGATGGTATATTTCTAAATCAATCAAAATACATATTGAAATTGTTAAAATGATTTAACATGGATGGATCACAAGATATTAGCACTCCTATGAGCACCTCCACTAAGTTAGGTATGGATGAAAATGGAGAAAGTTTTGATCAAAAAACTTATAGGGGCATGATAGGTAGCCTGCTTTATCTCACTGCAACCAGACCTGACATCATGTTTAGTGTAGGGCTATGTGCAAGATTCCAAGCTAATCCTAAGCTATCTCACTTCAAAGCTGTTAAGAGAATCCTTAGATATCTAAACGGGACTCCTAATCTTGGATTATGGTATCCAAAATCCGATAACTTTGATTTGAGAGCTTATGCAGATGCGGATTTTGGTGGATGTAAAATAGATAGAAAAAGCACATCCAGAACATGCCAATTTCTAGGACATGCACTTGTTTATTGGACTTCCAAGAAACAAAATTCGATTGCACTATCTACGATAGAAGCCGAATATATAGTTGTAAGTGTATGCTGTGCACAAGTTATCTGGATGAAAAATACACTAGAAGACTATGGAATTTACTTAAAAAACATTCCTATAAAATGTGATAACATGAGTGCTATCTGTCTAACTAAAAATCCGATTTAACACTCTCGAACTAAGCACATTGACATTAGGCATCATTTTATACATGATCATGTAAGTAGTAAAGATGTCACCCTTGAATTTGTTGATACAAATCATCAATTAGCGGACATTTTTACAAAACCTTTAAATGAGGAATAATTTGATTTTATTAGAAGGGAATTAGGCATGTTAAATTGTCCTAATAAGTGAGCTTTATTATATGATATCTTTCCTTAAAATTTTGGTTTTCATCGATTTGATTCTAAATCTTTTTAGTTTTTATCTTTCCTCTTAGATTTCTTTTCATTGAATTCTTTTTGACTTCATCCCATCTCTAAAAAAAAATTCAAAAAAAAAATCAAAAAACAAAACGGAATTTTTGTGCTACCGACGGTAGCACCCCCAGATCCGGCGGTGGCACCGCCTGGGTAGTCAGCCCCAGGCTGCTGGGGTGGTAGAACCGCCTGCTGGGGTGGTAGTACCGCCCGAACACCCCTTATATAAGGGGTGAGTTAGGGCCGGCGGTAGAACCGCCCCCTAACCCGAGAGCTCTCTTCCTCACCTCTCTACACCCCTCTAAAAACTTCCCAAGCATCATTCCTTCCCTCTAGAAGCCTAAGAAGGGGATCTTTCCTTGATTCAAGCTCCCTACCTCTCAAAGGAACAATCTAAGGTAAAAAACTGAAATTTTTCTCCTCTTTTTCTTGTCTAGTTTAATTCCTTCCTTTCAATTGATTATTGATCTATCCTAAATAGAAATGACTCCTAAAAGATCATCAAGAGACAAAGGAAAAAGGGTGGAGGTAGATTCATTTGACTAATCTTTGTTCAAATCAAAAGAAGCTTCCCTTAGATTTTTTGAACTTATTTGTAGAACCATTCATAAAGAAAAATATATTGATTTGAATCAATTAGGGAACCTAGAACCCATCATGTGGTTTGCGGACTTAGAGGCCTTACCCATTTTGCAAGTTGTTGAACCTATTTATCCACACTTGATTAAATTGTTTTATGCTAATTTAAGCATGAATGATGATGGCTTATCAACTTATCTTCTAGGAAATGAGATCCAAATATTTGATAGTACTATAAGCTCATTAATTGAAATTGTTGAGAAAGAGTTAGTATGTTATTTTAGAGGAAAATGAGACATGGACACAATCGGTGCCACCCACTCTGAAGCCTTAGAAACCGTATTTGTAAATCTAAACTTAGGCATAATCCCCAAGAGTTGTGAACATTTGTTATCTTTTAACTCTAAAATTTTACATCATATTCTTGTAAGCATTATCATTCCTAAATAATTTCATCATGATGAGATCAGTTTCACTGAGTTAGGTACCATATATTGGATCATGACCAGACAGAATTTTTGTTTTGGATACCTAATCCAGCAGCACATGATAGAAGTCCTTTCTAAAGGATCAATGTTACCATATGGAGGATTAATAACTAAACTATTGCATGCCCATAATATTTGCATTCCACCTGATGAAGAAGTAATACAAGTGGACAGATTTAACATCATTGACGTGAAACTACTTAGGCGACTTAGGTGTACATTCGAGCAAGGAATAGGGGTTAGACAACCTAAGAGAAGTGATATACCTCCCCCACCAGTAGACCATCCCGAAACACCAGTCTTTAGGGGAAGTGAATCTCCTCCTCCTAATCCTTTTGATGCAGCTCCATCAGTGCCAGCTTCAGCTCCACCTTCTGACGATCCGATCATGAGAGAGTTAAATGAAGTAAAATTATAGCAAATTGAAATTTTGAAGGAAATGCAAAAGATGAACCAAAAGATAGATCACATGTATAGGCACTTTGGCATTCCTCCTGAGGAGTAGTTTGTTGTACTTTCTTTTTGAACGTTGTAAACTTGTGTGCAACTTTGACATCTATGCAGCTTTGACATATATGTTGTATTATCTTCACTACATCTTCTTGGGCATTGTGGAATGATATTCGAATTTCTGAATGATTTCCTTTTCCACATTTGTGATATTTTTCGGACATCCTTTATTGTTACATATATTTGGATGCGCACTCATAATATGAATCCCTCTTTTCCTTTTTGTTGATGACAAAGGGAGAGAAATAATATGTGAATACAATTGCCATACGTTGAAAGTTATATGCATTTCCCATGCTTTACAAGTTATTGTAAGTTATATGCTTAAAATGCTTATTTAGGTTCTTGATATCATGTTTTTACTATGTATACTTCATTGATATCATTTGATACCTATTTGACGTCTTAATGATGAATGTCCATACATCGACTTTGTCATCATTAAGTAAATCATGAAGTTTTTCTTTCATATGTTAAACTTATTGTGTTGAATTCAAAAATTGAATTCAAGTAATTTTTTATTATCTATGGCATATAGATAGGGGGAGTTAAGAGTAACTCCATCATCAATTGATTGTCATCATCAAAAAGGGGAAGATTGTTGAATCTCAGATTTTGATGATGAAGTCAATTGGTGAAATATTTGTTCTAATCTACTTTGTCGAGATAAGTGTGCAGGAACAACTATGATGGGAAAAAAACATAAAGCGATTTACCGGGGTTAAGTCCGTTGGGGGTTCAAGAGTTCATCGGAAGTCCGAGAGATCGTTGGAAGTGTTGCTGGAACCATCCAAGATCGAATCAGGGACTTGCCGAAGTTTTCGGAAGTTTATCGCAAAGATCGTCGAAGGTTCACGGAACTTACCGGGAAGATTTGGAAGCTAGCTGAAGACTCGTTGAGCTCACCATACAATCCGGGAGTATGCTAGGAGTCCGTTGGAAGCAATCCGAAGGAAGCATCGGAAGGCTGCTGGAATCTCATCGTAAAGCTCGCTAGAAGTTGACTTGAAGAGTGTCGGGTCAAATCACTTTGAGTTATGTTTTTAAGTTCGTAGTTTACACTTGAGTAGAGCAAGGATTTAGAAAAAATCCTGCCTAAATTCAGTGGGGGCCAACCGGGCCTCTACTAGGCCGAGTTGGGCCTCTACTAAGCGGTTGAACCGCCCAGCCTGGGGTGGTGGCACCGCCTGGCTGGGGTGGTAGTACCGCCATACGCATAGCGAAGCAGTGGTGGTATACCGCCTATGTGTCACAGAGCGAGCCACACAAGTGGGTAAGAGCCTCACACCACGACACCGTTTGATTTCAAATTTGGAGCCCAAATTTGAATCAACTTTGGATCTATAAATACCCCCCCTTTTCTCAACTGAAAGGGTACCCTTTTGAGAGTTAAAAATCTTGAGTTAAAGTCTTTGATTTGTCTTGAAAAGTCTTGTCTCTTGCTAAGTGTTCACCTCCTCCTTGTTCTTGAGAAATCTTGTAAGAGTGTGAACCTCTTGTAAAGGGTTGTAAAAGGGGTATTTGGTCCTTCCCCTTTAAAGGATTTGCTAGTGGAAGAGCAGAGCCTCATCGTGAAGGCTTCAAGATTGGATGTAGGTCATTTGACCGAACCACTATATATCATTGTGTTCATGAATGTGTGTGTTTACATTTTTGAATCATTTCATTACTTAGCTGCAAGTTGTTTAGTTCCTTGCTATTTCCTTTACTCAAGCAATTACTTTCAAGTTCTCTTTCGTCAAATCAAAATCTTCCTACGAACTTATGTTTTTGTAAAATCGGTTTCAAAAGTACCATTTTAATCCACTGCACTAATTCACCCCCCCCCCTCTTAGTGCCTTTTAGATCCTAACAGATAGGTCCAAAGGATTGGATTCCCCTATATCGTCTAGAGACTACGGCGTAGCAACCTAGTACGTCCATAGCTGATGAGTTGAGTGAATTATTATAAAAATAATAATTCACTGAGTCAGAAGGAGTCTTCTGATAAGTATGACTTATTACCAGCTCGATATTAGGCCTAGGGGGTCGCACACATATGGTAGGTGTTGCGACGAGTAGAGGTTCGGATATGAGATATCCGCTAGAGCCCTTATCTTATTGGATATCCAATATGTCCCTGAATTATTGGATCCCATGAATGAGATCTAATAAAAGCTAATAATATATTATTGGGTAGAGACCTATTAATTTAAGAGGCTTAGGTAATTGGATGGAGATCCAATACCCAAAAAAGTAAGATCCATTAGGGTTAACAAGGGGCCTCTATAAATTGGAGAGGACCAAAGGCCCATAGGCTAAGGGTTTTCTTGGTAGCCACCTCCTATTCTCCTCTCTCTAGAGAGGAGCATCTTTGCAGCTCCTACCGTGTGGATCACCTCTAGAGAGGAGGACGCTTAACCTCCTTCATCCTTCCCCATGGATCTACAAGAATTTAGGGATATACGATCTCCCTAGGTAATATCCTTCTTGTATACATAGTTTTTGATATTACGGATTTTAACACACTGATTTTCATATGATGACTAAACCTTTTCATAGAAATCTAAGATTTTATTTTATTTTATTTTCTTTCACTGTGCATGGGATCTCGCCCTTAGATTTTCCAATAGTGGTATCAGAGCTAGGTTGTTTGTGCGAAAATTAAATTTAAATTACATGTGTTATGTTTTACAAGCATTTTTATCATCAAAATTATTAATGCAAAAGGCAAGAGAAGGCCCCTCGTAGGTTGGCCAAGGCTGCTTGCAGCCTTGGCCACGTAGGGATCGCATGTGGTGTCTATGGGCAACTTGCTGGCAAGGGCGGGTGACTTCGGGCATGGTGGCCTGCACTCAAGGGCAAGCAGCGCTTGATGTGGCGGCCTACCCACAAGGGCGGGCGGCACCTACATTCGTAGGTAGGCCGCCTGCATGCGGGGGCTGCACTCGCCCCCAATGGCGATGCTTGCGAGCAGCCTGTCTGCAAGGGAGAGCCGCGCTCGCAGTGACTCTCACTCACAAAGGGGGGCGCCGGCCTGCTACGGGCATTGCCCTCGTAGGGGCAACGCCGCTCGTGGGTAGAAGCGCTTGCCCGCTATGACGGCGCCGCCCGCAGGCATACCACCAGCGGGCGAGCCACCCACAGTGGCCGCCTAAGCAATAAGAATTAGGTTTTTTTTCAAAAGACTATTTTGCCCTTCAAAATTTTAAAAAATTTAGGCTATGTCATCATTATCTAAATTACCAAAATACCCTTTATAATTCAGAAAATTTCTTGCATATTCTTGATTTCAGAAAAAAATATTAGTTAATTAAAAAGTTTAATTAACTATTATTATTTATCTAGTAGTCCTACATGATGATGATGTGTACATATGATGTATGATGTGAACGGATAATCATGGATCGTGTGATGTGTGTACATATGATTATTATTATTGGGACCTACGAGCCTCTAATTTTTTCATTTATTATCGGGTCTATATGCCTGTAATTATATTGTAATTATACAAGGAGATATAGTGGGACCATGGAAGTGATAATGGGACCCACGAGCCGAGACGGATGATCATGACACATATAGATGCGTTGAGATGTCGTCGAAATCGACGAGGTGAGATGGACGATCATAGGACATGGAGATGCACCACTGCACACATAGATCTTGATATGAGTGATTGGGCCAACTGGCTTGAGCTTGATCGTAGTAGGATGTGGTCCATGATCATCCGGTATGATTGCTCATGTGATGTACAATTGCTTATATACTTATTAAATATATATATATATATATTAAATATGTACATGTGTGACACGTCATATTAGAAGACCGAATCAAAAATCTCCTCTCTCGATAATATTAAGTCGGTAAACATATGACAATTAGATTGACCCATGTGGCCTTCCATCGTTATAGGTAGGAACCGATTCCAGGTATAGGTTAAGTTGGTTGAGTCCCTCAATGCTCACCTATATTACAATTCACTATCTTACTTATGACATATAAATATCACTAGTGACCTGAGGACATAGTATGCTTGGTCGAGTCTCTCGAGGATATATCATCGAATCAACTCATCTTGTAACGATGGTGATGACTTAACCAAACATCATGGTTGGTCGAGTCCCTCGAGACCATGGTGGTTCGGAGGTCGAATAGGATAGGAATCACAAAGAGTTGTGATCGACAAGAGTTGCTTACCTTTTGGGCTTAGTGTGATTGGTCGAGTCCCTCGAGGTTATACTAAGATGCTGATTGGCTCTTGTTAGTTATAGGTGCCCTACAAGCCAATCATGTGAGTGATGGCACCTGCAACATGCTGTATCAATCTTTTTGTTTATGATTATTGATATTTTCTCACATTATTTTGATGTATATTGTGAGGTCCTTGGATCTGTGCAATGGGAATTAGATCGTGATGAAATTATGATAATGAGATTGATTCACTTTTAAACACAGATCCTAAATAATCCCGGTCATAAGTTACTCAAGAGGGACATCGAGATAACTGGATAGACTGGTGTGCTATATAACTGTCTATATGATGGAGGTGGCTAGTCTCATAGCTACTCGTGTAGGGACACTAAGGATACAATGCAAGTGCTCATTGGAGAATGAGTTCACTGATTGATTCGCTTGTGGAATGCTAGATAGTTAATATACCTATTGTCAGATAGTAATTCCATAGTCCTAGTAATGTATTTGATCCTTAGACTTGAGACACCAAGGATGTCCTATATAAGTACTCCACTCTTTGATACCAAACTTAAAGGTTTCGAAGTTTTAGATCTAATACAGTCAGTTATTGGGAATGACAGCTAATCTTATGAGGATTATTGAGTGTCAATAGAGAATCATGTACTCTCGGTATAATGAGAGAAATATTCCATGTGTTCTTACTCAGACAAATCCCTAACTAGGGTCATTCGATTGAGAGAGAAAGAGTTCTTCGGGACAATATGATTAGAGCAAGACTCGAGTGGGATTTTATGAGCCTGACAACACCATGCCTGATATACAGTCCTTGGGATATTAGATGGATAAGGGACTATAGGTATATAGTAATTGAAGATAGATAAGTCTACAGAATTGGATTCCCCTATATCATTTGGGGATTGCGGTATAGTGGCCTAGTACGTCCATAGTCGATGAGTCGAGTGAATTATTATAGAGAAAATAATTTACTGAGTCAGAAGGAGTTCTGACAGGTATGACTCATGACCAGCTCGATATTGGGCCTAGAGGGTCACACACATATGGTAGGTATTGCGACAAGTAAAGGTTCAGATATGATATATCTATTGGAGACCCTATCTTATTAGATATCCAATAAGCCCCTAAATTATTGGATCCCATAGATAAGATCTAATGAGAGCTAATAAGAGATTATTAGGTGGAGACCCATTAATCTAAAAGGCTTGGGTAATTGGATGAAGATCCAATACCCAATAGGGCAGGATCCATTAAGGTTAACAGGGGGCCTCTATAAATAGAAGAGAACCAAAGGCCCATAGGTTGGGATTTTTCTTAGAAGCCACCTCCTATTCTCCTCTCCTTAGAGAGGAGCATCTTTATAGCCACTGCCATGTAGATCACTGCTAGAGAGAAGGACGCTTGACCTCCTTCATCCTTCCCCATGGATATACAAGAATCTCAGGGATATACAATCTCCCTAGGTACTATCTTTCTTACATATGTAGTTTTCGATTTCATGGATTTGTTTTTATGCATCAATCTTCGTATGACGATGAAACCTTTTTACAAAAATTTAGGATTTTATTTTATTTTCTATTCTTCCACTGTGCATGTGATATCGTCCCTAGATTTCTCAAAAGATAAGAGAGGATAGCAATTGTTGCTACCCTCATAGTTTGGCTAGGGCTTTGCAGCCATGGCCATGCAAGCAGGGGGTAGCCGGCGGCTATCGGGTGGTGGCCGTTTGCTCGCAGCGGTAGCACTTGTTGAATCTCAGATTTTGATGATGAAACTAATTGATTGTGGTTTGGTGATCAAACTATGTTTTGAGTCACGCAGGTCTACTCTCGATCAGGATTAGACAATTGATGTAGGAAGAATCGATGTTGTGCTGAAGAAGAACACATCAGGAGATTAGACATCGAGCCGAAGGTCTGGTCAATGATCGGTAGAAGGCTTTGGACAAAGAAATAGGGCATCGGGCCAAGAAGAGTAGAGTTGCATCAAGGAGATCGGGGTTGCGGAGGTCAACTACCGATTGGGCTATTGGGGATTGAGAACAACACTAAGAAGAGGGGGGGGGGGGGTGAATTAGTGCAACATTTAAGTATGATAAATTTAGTGATTTAAATGATTTTGAAAAATCTCGTACGAAAAGAATCATGTTTCGATTAAAACCATTTCAATTGCATTTTAACTTGAAGACATATGTAAGAAGACAAAGAGGAAATGGAGCAAGTAAAGTAAAGACTTGTATTAATGTAAATGATAACAAGTAAATGCAAACCTAATTTTTATAGTGGTTCGGTCATCCGACCTACGTCTACTCCCGATTCCTCTTTACTTGAGGCCATCGGCTTTTCACTAATTATCTTCCTTCCAATGTGTGAAGACAAAGTCCCTTACAATACCTTCTTCTTTTGACGGGCTTAGGAGATAACCCTTATATCTCCTTACAAGTACTCACTCCTCTCTTTAGGCTGAAAACTTTCTAAGGCTAGAGAAGAGATATTTTGAAATGATTTTTTTAGTGTTTTGCTTCTTTCAAAGATTGTGTGTTTGTATATTCAACCTCGGGATGAGAGAGATATTTATTGGCTCCAATCTGATTCAAATTTAGAGTCAAAAACCTTTCCATTCTGGGTTTTTTAGGTATTGGCGGTACCATCACCGGAAGGTTCTGACACTAGGCAGTACCATTGCCTAGTCTGGCGGTACTACCATTAGAGCAGTTTGACACTAGGTTGTACCACTACCCAAACTTAGTCTTGAAGACTGAGCCTTCAAGCGGTTCCACTACCTAGTTGGTGGTGCCACCGCTTGACGTGGCATTCGGGCAATGTATGGGCCTTCCATCCGGCCTAACATAGCCTTGATTCGGGCCCAGTTGGCCCCTACCATGGTTAAAGGGATTACCTCACAATATTAATCCTAATTACATGTTAACTATAAAATTAAAGATATTTTCTAAGCAATAACTCAATCCGATATGTCAAGACTTCTTCCGATGAGCTTCCGGCAAACTTCCGATGGACTTCCGATGAACTCTTAGACATCTTATGGTGGACTACCGGTAGGCTCCCAGACTTTTCGATGATCTTGTCGAGTTCCAACGAGTCTTCTTTGGCAAGCTCCGATCTTTCTTGGCGAGCTCCGTGAACCTTCGACAAACTTTCCGACGAACTTCCAACTAACCCTTTGGCAAGCCTCCAACTCATTCTCGGCCAATTCCGGTAGCACTCCGATGAATCTTCGAACTTTCGGCTAACTCTCGAACTCCCAACGATTCAATTATACTTGACTCCAACACTTTATTTTGCTTTATGCCTTCATCGCTATCGTAGTTAATCCTACACACTAATTAAACCTTAACCCTACTTCGATCTAGACAATTACAAAGTGAATCAACAACCTGTTGCTTGGCACATCATTGGTCGGTGCTTCATCCAATTCATCGGTGCATCGTCCTCTCTTGTGGCCTATTGTCCAATTAATGGTCTTCCGCAATCCCGATCTCCTTGGCACAACTCTGCTCTTCTTGGCTTGATGCCCGAACCCTTTGTCCGAAGCTTTCTGTCGAATGTCGACCAGACTTCTGACTCAACATCCAATCTCCTGACGTATTCTCCTCTAGCACATTATTGATTCATCCTGCTTTAATTGTCTAATCCTGATCGAGAGTAGACTTGCGTGACTTAAAACATAGTTAGATCATCAAAACATACTCAATTAGTTTTATCATCAAAATCTGAGATTCAATAATCTCCCCCTTTGTCATCAACAAAAAGGAGAAGTTGCTTCTAGCTATTTTAAAAGATATGCAAGGTTTACAACATCAAGCTAGCAAGATATAAACATTCAATCATAGCAAGTTTTTAAGTTCAAGCATGACAATATTTCACTTACTTCTTGAGATGTGCAAGTTTGCACTTAGTTTCTCACGATAGGCAAGATGACACTTTGTTTCTTCTCTTTTTTTAGAAATACACTTAGTTTTGCCTTGTAAGTTTGTAATTTTATATAACTTTAAACATGCAAGCTAACAAGTTATAGATATGCAACTTTACAATTTCTTTCTTCTCTTTTGAGAAGTGCAAGCTTGTAAGTTTTGCTTCCTTAGCATGCTAGCAATTTGCTTTCATTTTCGATATACAACCTAGCAAACTCTTCTCCTCTTTTGTCAATGTCAAAAAGAAAGGGTGGATTAATATTTCAATCAACTAATTTTGTACCAATCAATATTTCAATCATCACATGATGCATATAAGGCAAAGATATCATGTCATTTTTATGTCATAAAGGATATGATATCAAAGCTCAAGAAAAAAATTCAAAAAGAGCATAATTCATTTGACAATTCTTTTTAATAATGATTTATCATAAAAGATATCAAGTAAGATCAATTTCTTGATGAGATATATCATTCATGAAAAATCAATGTTTTAAGTATCACATAACATATACAATCATCAATACAAGGGAGTCATGTCATGAAAGATATAAAGATCAATTCATGAATAAATAAAAAATCATATATTTTGTCATGAAGAAGATCTTTGACACCAAATCTCCCTTTTTGCAAATGACAAGAAGAAATCTTAGGGAGAATAAACACAAGATCTTGACTTATATGTAGGAATTTTTTAGTCATCATGATCATGATTTCATAAAAAGAATCTCAAATGTATGGTTCTGAGAAATCAAAATCGTGATTCATAAAACTCATCCAAATCATCAAAATCAATATCATAGTTTGCAAGATTCAAAGAATAGATTCATTACTAAGAATCACACGTTAAAAAATCAAAACATTCATTTTGAAGGCTTGATAAAGAAGAGTAAATCAATGATTCAATCATATCATGTCATGAATTCCAAAAGACATCTTAAGTTGTCAAAATCACATTAGAAAGAAATTGCAAAAAGATATATCGCAATCATAAATATCGATAAGTGATTCATTTGAATGTATCATTTCATTTGAATCAATTCATCAACTCGAAACTCATAATCAAAATTACATTTAAGAAATTCATGAGATTCACAAAATAACATGAATTCATTAATCTCAAATAGATGAAAAATATATTTTCATTTAAGTTTTTCAATTTAAGTGATTTACTTCTTATAAGCATGCCTTATCAAATAGGAACATGTATCAAAGTTTAAGGCCAAAAGACATATTTCATTAAAAATGATCTTTAAGTTGAAACACACTAAGCATATGGCATCTTCCAAAAAATTTGATTAAGAGATTCATAACGTACATAGATGTGTATCACGTTTAAAATCGAAACACAAGTTTCATCATCAAAACCATCAAGATCAAATATAACACAAAGCATCTTCAAACAAAAGATCATGATAGTACATTTTCCGTTTTTATGTGTTTCATTTCATGTGAATTGTTTTTCGTATAAAAGATGTGCATCATGTTTAAAGCCAAAAACCAATACAAAATCATCAAGATACACATACATTTTCATTTATATCGTTATCAACCATGATTTCTAAAAACATCATCAAAATCATTTTAATTCTAATGTTCTTTCTTTCATTGTTGTTAGCTAAAACAAGATGTTTACCATCTTACATGATTCTAGCTTAGTGTAAGAACTTTATAGTCATGCATCATATTTAGAACCAAAAGCATCATCATATAATTCCACAAATAAATCATCAACATCTTTCATTTGGGAATTTTATTAAGAGCAACGCAGATAAATTAATGTAAGCATGCTCATTTCTTTTGTATAAATGATGTGTATCAAGTTTAAAACCAAAAAGTAAATTTTGTAAAACAAATAATCAAGATAAATATTCATGGATTTAATCTTGTTAGGTATACATGCATGAGATGCAATTATCATGATATTAATTTTTGTGTCAAAACCATACATCAAGATTGAAACCAAAAACCGATTTGGAAATCATATGCATGAAATTGCATTATCACACATCATGTAATTATCATTCATAATGTTGCAATCATAACATGCATGAAACATATATAATTTTCATGATAAAAGATTTTAATTTTTTAAAAATACTAGAAAGAAAAGTATGATAATTTTTGAAAAGCAAAAATATTGATTTCCTACAAACTAAATCAAGCATTCTAATGATAAGTATTAACTAATTTCATAAAGCAAGGGTTTTTTTTTTAAGTCGCTTATCTTGTAGTCGAAGGTCATCAAAGCGTATTTTGCCTCTTCGCTACTTGATTCTTCTTTGCTTGCTTTCCTCTTCTTCTCTATAGTGCACTTGCATTTGGAGCATTCTGGTTTCTTGCATTCATAGCAAGAGTTGGTGTTCTTTTTTAGGTTTATTTATGTTTTTTAATTTTTGTTTTATGAACTTTTTAAATTTTAATGTCAAAAGTTCAAGGTCCTCGATATTGTCCTCATCACTTGAGTCATCACTCAAGTGGCATTCTCGTGTTTGAAGTGCTAAATCCTTCCTATTCTTTGGAAGGTGGTTCATGTGTTCATCGAGTTCCAAAAAGTTTATTTCATAGGTCATTAATGACCCGATTAGTTCTTCCAATGGAAAGTCATTTAGATTTTTAGTTTCTTATATAGCGATTACTTTTGGATCCCACCTTTTTAGAAGGGATCTTAAAATCTTATTTACGAGATCAAAATTCAAAAGAGATTTACCAAGGGATCTTAGACTATTGACGATATCCATGAAACAGGTATATATGTCATTGATAGTCTCACTTGGTTCCATTCGTAAAAGCTCAGAATCATGCATTAAGAGATTTACTTTTGAGTCTTTGACTCTACTAGTGCCCTCGTGCATGCTTCTAGCTATTTTAAATGATATGCAAGGTTTACAACATCAAGCTAGCAAGATATACAACATTCAATCATAGCAAGTTTTTAAGTTCAAGCATGGCAATATTTCACTTGTTTCTTGAGATGTGCAAGTTTGCACTTAGTTTCTCACAATAGGCAAGATGTCACTTTGTTTCTTCTCTTTCGAGAAATACACTTAGTTTTGCCTTATAAGTTTACAATTTTACATCACTTTAAACATACAAGCTAACAAGTTATAGATATACAACTTTGTTATTTCTTTCTTCTCTTTTGAGAAGTGCAAGCGTGCAACTTTTGCTTCCTTAGCATGCTAGTAATTTGCTTTTATTTTCGATGCACAAGCTAGCAAACTCTTCTCTCCCTTTGTCAATGTCAAAAAGAAAGGGTGGATTAATATTTCAATCAACTAATTTTGCACCAATCAATATTTTAATTATCACATAATGCATAATAATGCATACAAGGCAAAGATATCATGTCATTTTTATGGCATAAAGGATATGATATCAAAGCTCAAGAAAAAATCAAGAAGAGCATAATTCGTTTGACAAATCTTTTTAATAATGATATAACAAAAAAAATATAAAGTAAGATCAATTTCTTGATGAGATATATCATTCATGAAAAATCAATGTTTTAAGCATCACATAAGGTATACAATCATCAATACAAGGGAGTCATGTCATGAAAGATATAAAGATCAATTCATGAATAAATAAAAAATCATATATTTTGTCATGAAGAAAATCTTGACAACAAATCTTCCATTTTTCAAATGACAAGAAGAAATCTTAGGGAGAATAAACATAAGATCTTGACTTGTATGTAGGAATTTTTAAGTCCTCATGATCATGATTTCATAAAAAGAATCTCAAATATATGGTTCCGTGAAATCAAAATCATGATTCATAAAACTCATCCAAATCATCAAAATCAATATCATAGTTTGCAAGATTCAAAGAATAGATTCATCACTAAGAATCACATGTTAAAAAATCAAAGCATTCATTTTCAAGGCATGATAAAAAAGAGTAAATTAATGATTCAATCATATTATGTCATGAATTCCAAAAGACATTAAGTTATCAAAATCATATTAAAAAGATATTTCAAAAAGATATATCACAATCATAAATATCGATAAGTGATTCATTTGAATATATCATTTCATTTGAATCAATTCGTCAACTCGAAACTCATAATCAAAATTACATTCAAGAAATTCATGAGATTCACAAAATAACATGGATTCATTAATCTCGAATAGATGAAAAATATATTTTCTTTTAAGTATTTCAATTTAAGTGATTTACTTCTTATAAGCATGCCTTATCAAATAGGAACATGTATCAAAGTCCAAGGCTGAAGGACACATTTCATCAAAAAGATCTTTAAGTCGAAACACATTAAGCATGTGGCATCTTCCAAAAAATTTGATTAAGTGATTCATAACATACATAGATACATATCACGTTTAAAATCGAAACACAAGTTTTGTCATCAAAACCATCAAGATCAAATATAACACAAAGCATCTTCAAATGAAAGATCATGATAGTACATTTTCCATTTTTATGTGTTTCATTTCATGTGAATGGTTTTTCGTATAAAAGATGTGCACCATGTTTAAAACCAAAAACCAATACAAAATCATCAAGATACACATACATTTTCATTTATATCGTTATCAACCATGATTTCTTAAAACATCATCAAAATCATTTTAATTCTAATGTTCTTTCTTTCATTGTTGTTAGCTATAACAAGATGTTTTATCATCTTACATGATTCTAGTTTAATGTGAGAACTTTATAGTCATGCATCATATTTAGAACCAAAAGCATTATCATATAATTCTGAAAAAAAATCAACATCTTTCATTCGGGAATTTTATTAAGAGCAATGTAGATAGATTACTTGTAAGCATGCTCATTTCTTTTGTATAAACGATATGTATCAAGTTTAAAATCAAAAAGAAAATTTTATAAAACAAATCATCAAGTTAAATATTCATGGATTTAATCTTGTTAGGTATACAAGCATGAGATGCAATTATCATGATATTAATTTTTATGTCAAAACCATATATTAAGATTGAAATTGAATACTGATATGGAAATCATATGCATGGAATTGTATTATCACACATTATGTAATTATCATTTATAATGTTGCAATCATAACATGCATGAAACACATATAATTTTCATGATAAAAAAATTTAATTTTTTAAAAATGCTAGAAAGAAAAGCATGATAATTTTTTAAAAGCAAAAATTTTTATTTCCTACAAACTAAATCAAGTATTCTCATGATAAGTATCAAGTAATTTTATAAAGCAAAGGGGGGTTTTTTTTTTAGTTGCTTACCTTGTAGTCAAAGCCCGTCAATACGCATTTTGCCTCTTCGCTATTTGATTCTTCTTTGCTTACTTTCCTCTACTTCTCTATAGGGCACTTATCTTTGGAGCATTCCAGCTTTTTGTGTTCATAGCAAGAGTTGGTATTCTTTTTAGGTTCATTTGTGTTTTTAAATTTTTATTTTATGAACTTTTTAAATTTTAATGTCAAAAGTTCAAGGTCCTCAACATTGTCCTCATCACTTTGGTCATCACTCAAGTTGCATTCTCTTGTTCGAAGTACTAAATCCTTCCTGTTCTTTAGAAGGTGGTTCATGTGTTCATCGAGTTCCAAAAAGCTCATTTCATAGGTCATTAATAACTCGATTAGTTCTTCTAATGTAAAGTCATTTAGATTTTTAGCTTCTTGTATAGCAGTTACTTTCAGATCCCACCTTTTTTGGAAGGAATCTTAAAATCTTATTTACAAGATCAAAATTTGAAAAAGATTTACCAAGGGCTCTTAGACTATTAACGACATCCGTGAAATGGGTGTACACATTGCCAATAGTCTCGCTTGGTTCCATTCGAAAAAGTTCAAAATCATGTATTAAGAGGTTTACTTTCGAGTCTTTGATTGTACTAGTGCTCTCGTGTGTGATTTCAAGTGTATGCTAAACATCAAAAGCCGTTTCACAAGTAGAAACATGATTAAATTCAGTTTTATCTACAGAGCAAAATAAGACATTCACTACCTTTGCATTTAACGAAAATAATTTTTTCTCTAAATCTGACCATTCGTTCATTGGTTTAGAAAGAGTTTGAAAATGGTTTTCAACAACATTCTACAAATTCAAATCCAAAGAAAGTAAAAAAACTCTCATTCGAGTTTTCTAATTGGTGTAGTCTGACCCATTAAAGAAGGGAGGACGAACAATCGAAAAATCCTCTTGAAAGCCATAAAGAATCATTTTTCATGGGTATGAATCCAAACAAGAAATAACATGACTTTGATACCACTTTTTAGGGATCAAGAATGGCACTAAGAGAGGAGGGGGGGGGGGACGGTATGAATTAGTGCAGCGGTTAAGTTTGACAAATTCGACGATTTAAATGATTTCAGAAAACGTCATACGAAAAGAATCATGATTCAATTAAAATCGTTTTAATTGCATTTTAAATTGAAGACATATGTAAGAAGATGAAGAGGAAGTGAAGCAAGTAAAGTAAAGGCTTTCAATAATGTTAATGATAACAAGTAAATGCAAACCAGATTTTTATAGTAGTTCGGTCATCCGACCTATATCCACTCTCGATTCCTCTTCACTTAAGGCCACTGGCTTTTCATTAGTTGTCTTCCTTCCAACGGGCGAAGACAAAGTCTCTTACAGTACCTTCTCCTTTTGACAGGCTTAGGAGATAACCCTTGCAAGCACTCACTTCTCTCTTTAGGCTAAAAACTTTCTAAGGCTAGAGGAGAGATATTTTGGAATGATTTTTTTAGCGTTTTACTTCTTTCAAAGATTGTGTGCTTGTATATTCAACCCAGGGATAAGAGGGGTATTTATAGGTTCTAATTTGATTCAAACTTATAGCCAAAAATCTTTTCATCCTAGGTTTTTTTGGGTACAGGCGGTACCATCGTTAGTTTTGGCAGTACCACCACCAGAAGGTTTTGACACTGGGCAGTACCACCACCCAGAGTGATACTATCACCAGAGTAGTCTGACACTAGGTGGTACTATCGCTAGAGTAGTCTAACACTGGGCGGTACCATCACCTAGTTTAGTGGTACCACCGCCCAAACATACTGTCACTAGGCGGTACCATCGCCTAGACTCCATTTTGAAGACTAAGCCCTTAAGTGGTTCCATCGTCCAACTAGCAATGCCACCTCCTGGCGTGGCATCTGGGCACTATATGGGCCTTCCATCTGGCCCAACATAACCCTGATTGGGGCCCATACTAGGGTTAAAGGAATTATCTCCTAATCTTAACCCTAATTACATGCTAACTATGAAATTAAAGATATTTTCTAAGCAACAACTCAATCCGACACATCAAGACTTCTTCCGGTGAGCTTCTGGTGAACTTTTGGTGGAATTCTGATGAACTCTCGGACATCTTCCGGTGGACTCCTGACAGGCTCCCGGATTTTACAATGATCTTGTCGAGTTCTGACAAGTCTTCTTTGGCAAGCTCCAATCTTTCAACAAGCTTCGCGAACCTTTGACAAACTTTTCGACAAACTTCTGACTAACCCTTCAGCAAGTCCTCGACTCATTCTCGGCCAATTCCTGCAGCACTCCGATAAATCTTCGGACTTTCGGCTGACTCTCAAACTCCCAACGATTCGATCGTACTTGACTTCGGTTCTTCATTTCACTTTATGCCTTCATCGCTATCGTTGTTAATCCTACACACTAATTAAATCTCAACCCTACTTTGATCTAGATAATTACAAAGTGAATCAACATTCTGTTGCCTAGCATGTCATTGGTCGGCACTTCATCTGGTTCTTCGGTGCGTCGTCCTCTCTTGTGGCCTGTTGCCTAATCGACGATCTTCTACAATCCCAATCTCTGTAGCACAACTCTAATCTTCTTGGCTTGATGCCTGAACTCTTTATCCGAAGCCTTCTATCAATCATCGATCGAACCTCTGGCTCGACGTCCAATCTCCTGACATGTTCTCCTCTAACGCAACATTGATTCATCCTGCTTTAATTATCTAATCCTGATTGAGAGTAGACCTACATGACTCAAAACACAATTAGATCATCAAAACATACTCAATTAGTTTCATCATCAAAATCCAAGATTCAACATGGGCAACAGGCTGCAAGAGAGGATGATGCGTCGAAGAAACGGACGAAGCACCGATAGACCAATGATGTGCCAGGCAACTGAATGTTGATTTACATTATAATAATTATCTAGATCTAAGTAGGATTAGATTAATTGAGTTGTAATTGAGCAACCTAGTTAGGGGCCAATTGGACCTATACCCGAATAGGTTTGGGTCAGATTCAAGGCGTAAATAGGGTTACTGAACCCTGTCTAGCGGTGGCATTACAAGATTAGGGCGGTGGTACCACCCAGGGTTCAGTCTCCTAGGTGTCTGGGTGGTGGTACCACCCATTATTAGTGTACCTGGGTGATGGTCTCGTTGGCTAAATGATGGTACCGCCTAGTATACTGACAGTGACAAAAAGCTTGGGCGATGGTACCGCCAATACCCCAAAAATCCTTGATGATTTAAATTTGAGCTCCAAATTTGAATCCATTTGGGATCTATAAATACCCCAGCTATTCTTGCTCTGGATAGCAAGAATTATGCAAATAAACTAAGGGAAAACTCTATGATTCTTAGTAGAAATCCCTCCTCCAAAATTTTAAAGAGTTGTTCCTAAGAGAGGTGATTAAGGGAAACCTTGTAAAAGAGTTTGTAATGTTGGGAACTAGAGCGATACTAAGAGGGGGGGTGGTGAATTAGTGCAGCGGTTAATAATAAAAAATTTTGGCAATTCAAACAAGTTCGTACGTTGAAAACTTCATTGGATAAAATCACATTTCGATGAAAACTGATTTCGATCAAAGTGTATTGGAAACTTATTTAACTTGCAAGTATTTAGAGATGAAGAAATGGAGTAGCAAGTGAAGATGGTTTGCTGAAATATAAATTGTGAGAAAGTAAATGCATACCAAATTTATAGTGGTTCGGTCATAATGACCTACATCTATTCCCAATTCCTCTTCACTTGAGGCTACCGGCTTTCCACTAGTTGTCTTCCTTCCAACGGGTGAAGACAAGTCCCTTACAGTAGTACTCTCTCCTTTTGACAGGTTTAGGAGGTAATCCTTACAAGCACTCTATCCTCTCTTTTAACTTGAAAACAAGTAAAGACTAGAGAAGTGGATTTCTAGAGATTTAAACAAAGTTTCTCTACTTTTAAAGTGTATGTGCTTGTGTTCAACCTAGGGATGGGAGGGGTTTTTATAGGCTCCAATCGAATTCAAACTTGGAGCCAAAAACCTTCCCATCCTGGGTCTACCGGGTTCTGGCGGTACCACTACTAGTTTGACCCTAACATTGGCGGTAGTACCGCCAATGACATGGTCAGGGTACTAGGTGGTACCACTGCCCAGTACAACCTGGGAAGCTAGACCTGGGCAGTGCCACCACCCCAGTCTAGCTGTGCCACCGCCAGACAGGTCGAACACTCTTGGTTGGGCCTTAAACTCGGCCCAAACCAGTCCATTATAGGGCCTAATTGGCCCCTACCAGGGTTATAGGATTAACACTTAATCCTAACTCTAATTACATGCTAACTACAAAATTAAAAATATTTTTTTAAGATAATACAAAGTTTGGCACATCAAATCTTCCTTTAGTGAGCTTCCGATGGTTTTTCGACGAACCCTCAAACACTATTCTGCGGACTCCCGATAAGCTCTTGGACTTCTCGATTGGCGAGTTTCAACGAGCTTCTTCAGCAAGCTCCGATCTTTCTCGGCAAGTTCCATGAACTTCCGACGAACCTTCCAGTGAACTTCCGAAAATCCTTCGACAAGCTCCCTACTCATTCTCGGCCAATTTCAGCAGCACCCCCGATGAATCTTCGGACTTCCGTCAAACTCTCGAACTTCCAACGATTCCATCACACTTGACTCTGGCTTTATGTCTTCATTGTTATCGTAGTTAATGCTGCACACTAAGTAAACCTTAGCTCTACTTTGATCTAGTCAGTTACATGAATCAACTTCTTATTGCTCGGCACGTCATTGGTTGGTGTTTCATCTAGTTCTTTGGCGCACCATCTTCTCTTGCAGCTTGTTGCCCAATTGGTGATTCACCTTTGCAACCCCGATCTCCTTGGCACAACACTATACTTCTTAGCTCGATGCCTAATGTCCGAAGCCTTCTGCCGATTATCGATTGGATCTCTAGCTTGATGTCCAATATCCTGACATGATTTCCTCTGGCACAATGCTGATTCATTCTGTGTCAACTATCTAATCCTGATCGATAGTAGACCTATGTCACTCAAAACATAGTTAAACAACTAAACACAATCAATTAGTTTCATCATCAAAATCTGAGACTCAACAGTCTTCCCCTTTTTATTGATAACAACTATTTGATGACTGACAGAATTAATTTTAACTCCTCAGAGTTTAACCAAACTCTCCCTATCAATATGCCATATTGATAGAATACTTGGATTATACCAAATCCAAGTTACATTCATCACATGTTATGAAAAACATCAAAACATCAAAACATCATACAAATATTTCAAACTATCATTATAATGCATGAAGTCATCAATCTACTTCTCCCCCTATGTCATCAACAAAAAGGAGAAGTTGCATCATAGCTAGTGTGAAGGATATGCAAGTTTTATAATTATACTAGCAAGATTTACAACATTTAGGAATAGATTTGCAACACAACATTCAATCATAACAAGTTTTAAGTTCAAGTATGACAAGTTTTACTTGCTTCTCTTAAGATTGCAAGGTAGCAATTTGTTGGTAGTGTTCATGATAGTAAGTTCTTTCAAGCTAGCAGATTTTTTCATTTGGGTGTGCAAGCTAGCAAAAACTTTCTCCCTCTTTATTTTTGTCAAAAAGAAGCAAAGAGTACAATTCTTTTCCCTTTACATGAATGATAAAATAACAAATTTGCATCATTAATTTTTAACATATCAAGTCATGAATTTAAGGGAGTCATAAATAAATTATGATATGAGGGAAATTGATGATAAGCAAGCAAATAATAATGATAAGCTAGCATACTTTACAATACGGACGCTAGCTCCCTTTCAATTCTTTTGTTTTGCAACTAAATTTTGCCTTTGCAAGCTATCAATTTTTTGTTTGCAATGAGCTAGTAATATTTATAAAATTTATAACATTTTAAACATGCAAGCTCATGAGTTTAAAAATAATGCAACTTTGCAATTTCTTTCTTCTCATTTTGAGAAGTGTAAGTTTTGCCTATTTACAAGTTTTAGCTAGCTATGTTTGCCACTCTCTTGTGATATACAAGCTAGTAAACTAACTCCCCCTTTGTCAATTGTCGAAAAGAAGGACTCAATGGCTAAAAATTTCAATCATTAAACAAGCCATATATGCAAAGAATTCATGAAAGATAACAATAAGAATCAATTCGTGAATACCAAAGATATCATTCATGGTAAATATTCTTTTTAGCAAGATCAAGATCATGATTTTAAAACAAATTCTAAACATATAGTTCCAAGAAATCAAAATCATGATTCACAAATATTTTCTTTAGTATCAATTTTCAATCCATGATAAAAAGAATAAATCATTAATTCAATCATATCATGCCATGAATTCCAAAAGACATCTTAAGTTATCAAGATCATGAATTTATAAAGATTCAAGTATTGAGTGTTGGGATCAAGAGCAGCACTAAGAGGTAGGGGGGGGGGGAATTAGTGCAGCGGATAAAGATGATAAATTTTGGTGATTTAAAATAAGTTTAGAAACTTCATACAATTCAAAGCAATGTTTCGATTAAAAGCATTTCGGTTAAAGCCTGGTTGGAAACGTATTGAACTTGAAACCGATTAAAGAAGATGATGAGGAAGTTGAACAAGTAAAGAAGGTTTGTTGAAATGTAAATTGCGATAACGTAAATGCAAACCAATTTTATAGTGATTCGGTCATACAACCTACGTCTACTCTCGATTTCTCTTCACTTGAGGCCATCAGATTTTTCACTAGCTATCCTCCTTCCAACGGGCGAGGACAAACTCCCTTTTACAAACTCTGTTTACAAGGCTTCCCTCAACACCTCTCTTAAAGACAACTTCAAACTTTGGAGGAGGGATTTCAACTAAAACTAATAGAGTTTTCTCTTAGTTTTTGCATAATTCTTAATATCCTAAGAAAGAACATCTGAGGTATTTATAGACCCCAAGAGGATTCAAATTTCGAGCCCAAATTTGAATCATTCCGGATTTCCAGGGTATTGGTGGTACCATCGCCAGTCTGACTTTGACATTAGGCGGTACCACCACTCAGTTTGACGGTACCACCACTTGACACATTGGAATGATCAGTGTATTAGGTGGTACCACCACCCAGCCAGCTGTGCCACCGCTAGGGTACTCTGCCCTAGGGTGGTACCATCGTCCTAGACTGCTTGGGAAGCTAGACTTGGGCGGTGCCACTGCCCTAGTCTAGCAGTGCCACTGCTAGACAGCATCCAACACTTCTGGTTGGGCCTTAAACCCGGCCCAACCTGATCCAATATCGGGCCCAATTGGCTCCTAACAGGGTTAAAGGATTAACACCTAATCCTAACCCTAATTATGTGCTAACTACAAAATTAAAGATATTTTCTATGCATTACAAAGTCTGTAAGTCAAGACTTCTTTCTCCGATAAGCTTTCGGCGAACTTCTGGTGGTCTTTCAATGAACCCTCAGATTCCATTCTGCGAACTCCGATAAGCTCCTGGACTTCACAATGATCTTGGCAAGTTCCGACGAGCTTCTTCGGAAAGCTTCAATCTTTCTTGACGAGCTCCATAAACTTCTAACAAACCTTCTAACGAACTTCCGAAAACCCTTCGACAAGCTCCCTACTCATTCTCGGCCAATTCCGACAATACTCCTAATGAATCTTTAGACTTTCGTCGAATTCTCAAACTCTTGATTAAAAGCATTTTGATTAAAGCCTGGTTGGAAATGTATTGAACTTGAAAGCATTTAAAGAAGATGATGAGGAAGTCGAACAAGTAAAGAAGGATTATTGAAATGTAAATTACGATAACGTAAATGTAAACCAATTTTATAGTAGTTTGGACATACGACCTACGTCCACTCCCGATTCCTCTTCACTTGAGGCCACCGGCTTTCCCACTAGCTATCCTCCTTCTAACGGGCGAGGATAAACTCCCTTTTACAAACTCTGTTTATAAGGCTTCCCTCAACACCTCTCTTAAAGACAACTTTAAACTTTAGACGAGGGATTTCAACTAAAACTAACAGAGTTTTCCCTTAGTTTCTTACATAATTCTTGTTGTCCCAGGCAAGAACATCTGGGGTATTTATAGACCCCAAGATGTCACATACTTAGCTAGTTTTACCTAAGTAGTGCGGCACCATTGTGTGTCAGTCTGCAAAGGTTAGCCTCCCCGAAGTCTCCTACGATCCCTTATGACTTGTAAAAGAGAAGACGGGACAGAGAAAGCGCTTCACACGAGATCCACAAGCCACCCTTTCAGCAAACACTTTAGAGCCAATGCAAATTCCAACCATATACATCACAAGCTCAGAACAGTTACACAACAAAGGTATAAAATTGGCTCACTACAGATCGAAATTTAGTACAAGTGTTCACATGACACCATCATTATGTACAAGCCTGAAATGGCCACCAAACTCATTTAAATGGTACTGTTTAGCCTTTAGCTAGCCCTTTACATTCTTTGCAAAGTTAAAATAAATCAAAAAGACATGGACATACATAAGCATTATACCAAACATGCCATTTACAATTTGTCCGTGACATTCTCCCCCACTTATTCCTTCGATGTCCTTGTCGAAGCCTTTGTTGACGCTGCAACTCCTTGTCTTTGCTGGATCTTCAATCTTCTGCTCCTACTATGATGCGCCCCTTGGCTCCCAGTTGTTCTCTGCTTGTTGTTGAGTCGTCGAACTTTAATCCGCCATGCTGCTTCAACTCGCCAATGACTCTGACTCTGGTGTGGGGTTGGCAGAGTTGTGCTGATCCTTGCTGGTTCTTGCGGATTCATCTGATGAAGGAAAAGACCATCTTTGATATGCGCTAGTCTTCAAATTCTTCTTATCTCTTGAACTGGATAGATGCTTGTTGGAGCTTTAACGAGCATCGCCTCGCAACCTTTGAAGTTTTCAGGTCCTTCCTCTACAAAATTTTCCCATCGAATCTTCTTCCACCTAGTTGTCTCATCCAAATAGGTTCACATCACTTCTGCTTTTGATTGGCATTCAGTTAGGAAATGAAGTGGACAATCTACTCTCATTAGCATTGATCACCATTGGTGAGGACTTAACAACTATTGTCTTCCATTAGTCTCTTCAAAGGGTCTTCAAATCTATGTAGAGCAACCCCTGGCCTTCACTAATCACCCTAGAGGGGGTGTCCACGTCGAGTGCCCCAGAGGGGGTAGGCAGGGTGGCTAGTCCATGATGAGGACGTCACGAGATTGGGTGGGGGAGAATGTCACGCCAAGCGCCCTAGAGGGGGTAGGCAAGGTGAATTCTTAAGGATGTTATGGTGATCACCCTAGAGGGGGTATCATGCCGAGCACCCCAGGTGGGGGTGCGCCCCAGAGGCGGTAGGCAGTTGTGCACCCCAAAGGGGGTGCGCCCCAAGAGGGGGTAGGCAAGGTGCATTTAATCCCACATTGGTAAGGAAAGGGGAGGTCTTGAGCCTTATAAGCGTTGGCGCTGCATACCTCAATGAACTAGTTTAGTGGGGTGACATTAAGGCCCACCTTGAGTCTAGTGGCTTAGAGCCCATTATGCCGGGTGCGGTGCCCCTGCTCCCATCAGGGGAGATCCTCTCCCGCAATCCCGTGTCAGTGCTGTCCGAGTCGCTAACATCCTTCTCATGTGTGTGGTTCCATTGCGCACTTTACTGGACTAGTTTTGCGAGGAGAAAGTAATGGCCACGTGATAGATGATATCAGAGCGGGACAAGCCCACTTAGAAACACTTAGCATGCAAACATGGGGGACCTAGCAGAGCTACGTTGAGGGTAGCCAACATGCACGATCGTTTGGGAAACGAACATGGAGTTATAGGGGAAGGAGTCGCTCAGAGGAGCGGGCATTCGAAAATGACATTCAAATGAATAGCCAACCCTTTGCACAAAGAGGCAACACGAGGACAAACAAGCTAAGAAGAATTGCGTAGCGCACAAAGGTTGGGATAGTTGAGTTTGAGCTGTGGCTCGATGTTGGCACCCAAACTTGACGGTGCTCGAGGCAAGCGGGGTGCTTGGCAAAGGATGAGATCATGCAAGGTGGAGGGGGTTGTTCAACAATTGAAAATGTTGTGCAAAGCTCATAGAGGTGAGGGGAGTTGCAAACTCAAGGAATCTAATACTCATGCAAAGGCTTGCATGTAGACGATGGACTATCTGTGGCCATCCCAAGGCGGCCGAAGGTCAGTGTCATGGAGCATTGAAACTTTCTCTTCGGCATGTGCAGGATACTTTTGTAAGAGGCTGAAGTGTGTAGCAGGTTCAGCATGTTGCTAGACCTAGAGGGGTGTAGTGGGAGCTATATTGGCGAAGAGTCATAATCTAGCAAGTGTGTTTGTGGAGGCAGGACAATGCACGGTTTGTTCAACAAAGGTGGAGTGGTCCAAGGGGATGGTGGTCTCCAAACTTTCCAGAGGGAAAGAGACGTAGAGAGAAGTTGTTCCAACGGGGCAGATATCTAGGAGGGATAAGTCCCAGTTCTCTAGAGAGAGAATCATGTGCAATGAACTACACCGATTGAGGAGTACCTCAAGACAAAGCTCGATGGATCGAGTGAGCAATGGAGAGTCATTGCATGATCTCACAAGTGGTAATGCGTTGGTGGACGCATAGCGAGATCAAGTGGGGGAGCGACCCAAGGTAACACAAAGTGAAGGCACACTTGGAGTCGATAGGGAGATTGGACTCGACAGAGGGCTGACCTGTGGAATGGTAGGTGCGAGGGCCACCATTAACATAATGCAAATCAAGAAGCAGAGCAACTTGGGGGTAACTTAGTGGTGTACCCAAGCCACATAAGAGAGTTGGCATAAAAGATAGAACATGGAGTGGAGGCTTGGAGCTTTCCTTAGATAGAGGTCAAGGGCATGGACTCTTATAGAGACAAGAGTAGGATCATGTCGTTCCATGGGTTCTTTATTCTGATGGAGAAGATTCATCTTGCATGGTGCCAAAGACAAAGGGAGCTTCGAGGCATATACACTTGATCTCGGTAAAGCATTTGACGAAGGAACTAAGGCAATGCAGCTTGCAGAAGTGAAGTTGCTATTAGAAGGCCTTAGCACGGGGCAAGAGGATGCAGAGGTAGGTACTCTTGAAGAATATGCCATAGTGTTGCTATTCAAGTTGCCATGAGGCGCAGCGGAGATTGTGCTGGTAGGGGCAGAGTCCTAGGATCCAGACAATGGTGCACCAATTTCAGTGAAGTCAAGGGACTTCAGAGGAGTTGCTAGGTGATGGACTATCCTAGAGCTAGGCTTCGTCCGAGTGTGACCCGAGGGCGGGTGGACGAAAGTCAATTGCTAAAGGAGTAAACAGAATCGAAGGTGGTAGAGGCCCTGCGATGTGTTGGCGGAGTCCACACATGGAGAGATAGTAGTTTAAGTTCATACCATAAGAATCAGAATGCAAGGAGATGTCACTAGGAGGTGACATGATGCAGCGGATCGTGGTGGAATGGTTTGTGGCAATGTGACACATACAATGAGTCTCATGGGGAACTAGATCATGTAGAGGTATAATCGGGAGCGCGACTAGGAGCTTCACTTCGGTGAACAACACGACGGTAAGAAGAGCTATGGATTTAAGCAGTGAATGTCATAATAGCACAGAGGTGGGTCTTCTATGCATGCATCGAATGTTGCATTGAATGAAAGCCTTGGGCATCAGCTTATGGGGGTTGTGCACTATCGAGGAAGAAGTTCAGATGTAAGTACTAGTGAGTCCCATGGGGGGACTAGATCATATAGAGGTATAATCGGAGCCGCTAAAGAGTTGGACTACTTCAGAGCTCACATTCGCTTATGGGAGCCCAGTAAGTCAGAGGACAAGGCCGAGTAAGTGAACGTTACGACCAATGAAGTTAAGGAAAACAAAAGCGGTGCAAGCCCTATAATATGATGGTGGAGGCCATACATGGGAGTTGCAGTCTGTCTTGTTAGGGATCGAGCGGCACTAAGAGGGGGGGGGGGGGAGGGGGTGAATTAGTGCAGCAGATAAAACAATAGATTTTTCAGCGATTTAAAACAAGCTTTGGAAACTTCGTACGAATGAATGCAACGTTTCGTTTGAACCCGGAAAGATTGCATTTTAACTTTAAAGCATACGTAATAAGATGATAAGGAAGTTGAGTAAATAAGGCAGCAAGTAAAAATGGTTTACAGCAAAGTAAATAGCAAGAACGTAAATGCAAACCAGATTTTTATAGTGGTTCGGTCATCCGACATACATCCACTTTCAATTCCACTTCACTTGAGGACACCGGCTTTCCACTAGATTTCCTTCTTCCAATGGGCGAGGAAGAACTCCCTTGCAACACCTCTTCTTTTGACGGGCTTAGAAGATAACCGTTACAAAGCACTCTTACCCCTCTCTTGGACTAGAACACTCTTAAGACTTAGGGAAGATTTGACACACTTTCAAGAGAGTTTCCCTCTTCCTTTTTTTCAATTCTAAACACCTTTCATCCAAGAATATGAGGGGTATTTATAGGCCTCAAAGTGATTCAAATTTGGAGCTCAAACTTGGAGCCAAAAATTTGAATCTGTTGAGTTTTTCGGTGTTGTCAATCCTGACAGACACCCAGGCAGTGCTACCGCCCCAGCCAGGTGGTGCTACCGCCTGCTACAGTAACCGGCTACAATACCCGGGCTACAGTAGCATGCATGCACGTAGCTGGTTCGGTTTGGGCCAAAATTTTGGCCCAAACTCATCCTAATCAAGGCCCAATGGGCCCCCACTTTGGGTTATCTAATCCTAACCCAAAATACGTGCTAACTACAAATTTTAAAGATGTTTCCTAAGCTATTACAAAGTCCACATGACAACTTCTTCCGACGAGCTTTCGGTCAACTTCCGACGGTCTTCCGACGAACCTTCGGAAACCATTCCGTGGACTCACAGCAAGCTCTTGGACTTCACGATGATCTTGGCGAGTTCCCCCGAGCTTCTATGGCAAGCTCCGATCTTTCTTGGTAAGCTCCATGAACTTTTGATGAACCTCCCGGTGAACTTCCGAAAACCCTTCGGCAAGCTCCCTACTCGTTCTCGGCCAGTTCCGACAACGCTCCCAACGAATCTTTGGACTTCCGTTGAACACTCGAACTCCCAACGATTCATCACACTTGTCTTCGGCCCTTTGTTTTGCTTTACGTCTTCATCCCTATCGTAGTCACTCCTGCACAAATAAACACCAAAAACTCTACTTCGATCTAGACAGTTATTACAATGCGAATTGACATTCAGTTGCTTGGCACATCATTGGTCGGCGCTTCGTCCGATCCTTCGGCACATCGCCCTCTCTAGCGGCTTGTTGCCCAATTGACGGTTGACCTTCGCAACCTCGATATCCATGGCGCAACTCCGCACTTCTTGGCCCAATGCCCGACGTATAAAGCCTCATGCCGATATTCGACCAAACCTCTGGCTCGACATCCAATATCTTGACATGATCACCTCCGGCGCAACATCAATTCCTCCAGCATCAACTATCTAATCCTGATCGATAGTAGACCTGCGTAACTCAAAACGCAATTGGACCACAAATCACACTCAATTAGTTTCATCATCAAAATCCGAGATTCAACAATTTCCCTCTTTTTGATGATGACAACTATTTGATGACTAACGGAGTTAACCATAACTCCCCGGAGTTTAACACAAACTCCCCCTATCAATATGCCATTGATAGAACACTAGGATTATCCCAAATCCAAGCAACATTCATCACAATTAAGAGAATAAATCAAACCATCATGCAAATATATAAAATATTCAATCAATGCATGAAGTCATCAATCTACTTCTCCCCCTATGTCATCAACAAAAAGGAGAAGTAACATTATAGCTAGTTTTCAAGGATATGCAAATATTACAATATACTAGCTATCACATCATACAATACAATTCAAATAATACCATTTAATCATAGCAAGTTTTAAAGATGGGCAATGATGGTAATTTTCACTTGCTTGTTGAGATGTGCAAGTTGCACTTTCTTTGCTTCCTTTGCATGTTCTAGCTAGCAAATTTTTTCTTTGCAATACATAAGCTAGCAATAATTCTTCTCCCCCTTTGTTTTGTCAAAAAGTGGAGTACAAATAGCCAATGCTTTGATCATGACAAGATAACAAATTTACAATATGAATTTTTAACATATTAAGTCATGAATTCAAGAGAGTCAAAAATCAAGATATGAGATAAAAAGATGATAAGCAGGTAATCAATAATGATAAGCAAGCTAACATACTTTGCGACACGCAAGTTAGCTTCCTTTCAATTCTTCTCTTTTGTAACTAAGTTTCACCTTTGCAAGCTATCAACTTTTGTTTGCAATGAGCTAGCAATTATGTATGATCACTTTAAACATATATGCTAACTTTTCATTTAAACATACAAACATAAAGGCATGCAACATTTCAAATTTTTGAAGTTTTGCATTTTGCTTCTTTTGATATAGTCAAGATAGTAATATTTGCATCCTTTGAAATAGCAATCCTTCTTCTTCTTGTGAAATTGCAAGGTAGCAATTTTTCTCCTCCTTTGTCTTTGTCAAAAAGAAGGGAGGACTAAATGGCTAAAAATTTCAATCATTATACAAGCCATTTTTCATATCAATTAAAAGTTTGCATCAATAAAAATATACATCAATTGTTCAATCATTACATGATGCAAATAAGACAACAATGCAAAGAAATCATGTCATGACAGATATCAATATATAAATTCAACAAGGATCACAACCAAAAGATATCATTCATGATTCATAATTTTCTTTTTAGCAAGATCAAAATTCATATTTATCAATTTTTTAATTCAAGATAAATATCATACAACCAAGAATCATGATATATAAAAGCATATCAATCTCATAGATCAAGTCATGATTCATAATTTATCATAAAGAAAATCAAATATTCAATTTACCACACAAGGCAAAGAAATCATATCACTTCTAGGATCATGAAATATATGACATCAAGGCTCATGATCCATTTGAAAAGATATAGCATAAAGAGTAACTTGATTCATGTATAAGATTTTTCATCAAGATCACATTTCATAAGAATCAAGATATCAAGATCACAAATTCATAAAAATTCAAGTATTGAATTCTGATAAATCAAAAGACAAGATACAAACGATCTTGATTTATAAATAACTTCAAGTTATAATTTGCAAGATCATAATTTCACTAAAGTATGTTCATTAGCAAAGAATCACATGAGCACTTGATTGTTGCATAAATAATTTTATTGCATCATGATTTATAAAATTTTACAACATGAATCATGGGAGGTAAAATAGCAATAATATCAATCATGATTCATTGGATAGCAAATTGCAAAGAGAACAATTTGTTTCATGCATCTTGATTCACACAAGTCAAGTTATGATTCTAAGAGATTAAGAGATGAATCAAGAATCTTTAACAAGTCTTATTCAAATTCATAAAAGATATCAAGAAGAGCAACATTTCTTGTACATCGATATTCAAACCATCATAAGTGATATATCAAACATTTGCATTTATATTTCAATCATCAAGTCATGTGTATTGAAACATAGGAGAAAAATCAAATTGTGCATGTACAATATTTCAATCATCAAAATATATTTTCTCAAATTGAGTATCAATAAGTTAAGAGAAAATAATTTATTTTTAACAACAACATGGGAGAAAGACTCAAGATCACAATGTAGTTTAAGCTCATTCAAATCAAATTATTAACTTGGAACTCATAATCGAATCATCAAAATTGAGATTCACAAAATATCATGAAATCATTAATCTTGATAAGATAGGAAAAATATCTTCTTTTTAAGTTGTTTGTTTCATACAAGTTTGCTCATGTTTCTAAAATGAGTATCAAATTTAAGACCAAAACATGAGTTTGTCATCAAGATATAATGTCTTTAAATACTCATGATATCATAAAATCATTAAGCATGACAACCAACTATCATTATTAATGATGATTACATAAGGTATGTCCAATTATATATATGAAAATCATCATTGTATTATTTTGAAATACAAGTTGTCATGTAGTCCATTAAGATCAAAAGCATTACATGTAAAGCATCATGATAGTGCAATTTCTCATTTTTTATGTGTTCCATTTCAAGTGATTTGATGTTCATATGAGTATACTCATGTTTTCCATATAGATCCAAAGAGCAAGTTTCAAGAGAAATCATTAAGACCGAAAACATGAAGCACATTTTTTTAAAATATTCATCATGTTTATTTTCATGAGATTCACAAGACTCATAACATGAATTCATTCATCTCAATAGAATAAAAAAGATATTTTCATTTTAAGCAATTTGATGTGAGCATATTCAAAATTTTTATGAAAACATGTATCAAAATAAAACACAAGCTTAGTCATAAAATCATCAAGACCAAATATGTAAAAATGATAGCACACTTTCAATTATTATGTTAAAAGGTCATGTTCAAATTTTTGCCAAAATCATGCATCTATTTATAAATTCAAAAAATATGTTTCATCATCACAATATGACACTTTATTACTTCAAAAGCTCATGCATGATATAAAATCATAAAGCATCATATTTGAAGACAATGTAAACCATCAAGATACACATGCATGGATTAATCCTAAGCATTATCACAAATCTTGCATCATTCATATGTTTACTTTTCAAAAATACTATAAAGAAAAGCATAATATAATTTCGAATTTTTTTTAATTTCTAAAAACACAAGAAAAGCATAAAAAAAAGATTCCTACTAAGTTAAGCATTCATGGAAATCATCAAGTAATTTCAAAATAATTCAAGGAAGTTAAGTTACTTACCTCATTGTCGAAGCCCATTAAAGCGTAGTTTGCTTCTTCTTTCCTTGATTCTTCTTGGTGAGTCTTCTTCTTCTTCATTGGTCTCTTCCTCCGCTCAAGTTCATTTGTGTTTTTTAATTTTTGTTTAATGAACTTGTTAACATTCATTGTTATGTGTTCAATGTCTTCATTGTCCTCATCACTTGAGTCATTACTCAAGTAGCATTTCATAGTTCAGAGTTCAAAAACCTTCTTGTTCTTTAGAAGGTGGTTCATGTGTTCATCATGTTCATCATATTCATCATGTTCCATTTCATAGGTCTTTAAAGACCCAATGAGTTCATCAATAGAATAATTATTTAGATCCTTTGATTCTTGAATCGCTGTTATTTTAGGATCCCACCATTTTGAAAGGGATCTTAAGATCTTGTTAGTGAGTTCAAAATTCGAAAAACTTTTACCAAGACTTTTCAAGCTATTGACAACATCCGTGAAGCGGGTGTACATGTCATCGATAGATTCGCTTGGTGTCATTTGGAAGAGCTCAAAATCATGCAACAAGAGGTTTACTTTCGAGTCTTTAACTCTACTAGTTCCCTCATGCATGATTTCAAGAGTTCGCCAAATGTCAAAAGCCATTTCGCACATAGAAATCCGATTAAACTCGTTCTTGTTCAAAGTGCAAAATAAGGCATTCATAGCCTTTACGTTTAAAGAAAACGACATTTTCTCCAAAACCGACCATTCGTTCGTCGGTTTAGAGGAAGGTTAAAAACCATTTTCGATGATGTTCCACAAATCCAAATCCATTGAAAGCATGAAAACTCTCATTCGAGTTTTTCAATATGTGTAGTCTGAACCGTTAAAGAACGGTAGACGAAAAACCGAAAAGCCTTCTTGAAAACCATTTAGAGCCATTTCTCACGGGTGTAAATTCGAAAGAGAAAGAACGTGGCTTTGATACCAATTGTTAGGGATCGAGCGGCACTAAGAGGGGGGGGGGTGAATTAGTGCAGCGGATAAAACAATAGATTTTTCAGCGATTTAAAACAAGCTTTGGAAACTTCGTACGAATGAATGCAACGTTTCGTTTGAACCCGGAAAGATTGCGTTTTAACTTTAAAGCATACATAATAAGATGATAAGGAAGTTGAGTAAATAAGGCAGCAAGTAAAAATGGTTTACAGTAAAGTAAATAGCAAGAACGTAAATGCAAACCAGATTTTTATAGTGGTTCGGTCATCCGACATACATCCACTTTCAATTCCACTTCACTTGAGGACACCGGCTTTCCACTAGATTTTCTTCTTCCAATGGGCGAGGAAGAACTCCCTTGCAACACCTCTTCTTTTGACGGGCTTAGAAGATAACCCTTACAAAGCACTCTTACCCCTCTCTTGGACTAGAACACTCTTAAGACTTAGGGAAGATTTGACACACTTTCAAGAGAGTTTCCCCCTTCCTTTTTTTCAGTTCTAGACACATTTCATCCAAGAATATGAGGGGTATTTATAGGCCTCAAAGTGATTCAAATTTAGAGCCCAAACTTAGAGCCAAAAATTTGAATCTTTTTTTTTATGTCTCTGACGGCACTCGCTATCACTCACCAGCGGTGCTATCACATAGAGCTGGAGCAGTGCTACCACCTGCTATAGTAATCAGCTACAGTACCCAGGCTACAGTAGCATGCAAGTAGCATGCATGCACGTAGCTGGTTCGGTTTGGGCCAAAATTTTAGCCCAAACTCATCCTTATCAAGGCCCAATGGGCCCCCACTTTGGGTTATCTAATCCTAACCCAAAATATGTGCTAACTATAAATTTTAAAGACGTTTCCTAAGCTATGACAAAGTCCACATGACAACTTCTTCCGGTGAGCTTCCGGTCAACTTCCGACGGTCTTCCGACGAACCTTCGGAAACCATTCCGCGGACTCACAGCAAGCTCTCGGACTTCACGATGATCTTGCCGAGTTCCCCTGAGCTTCTTTGGCAAGCTCCGATCTTTCTTGGCAAGCTCCGTGAACTTTCGAGGAACCTCCCGGCGAACTTCCGAAAACTCTTCGGCAAGCTCCCTACTCGTTCTCGGTCAGTTCCGGCAATGCTCTCAACGAATCTTCGGACTTCCGTTGAACACTCGCTCGAACTCCCAACGATTCATCACACTTGTCTTCGGCCCTTTGTTTCGCTTTACATCTTCATCCCTATCGTAGTCACTCCTGCACAAACAAACACCAAAAACTCTACTTCGATCTAGACAGTTATTACAATGCAAATTGACATTCAGTTGCTCGACAAATCATTGGTCGGCGCTTCGTCCGATCCTTTGGCACATCGCCCTCTCTAGCGGCTTATTGCCCAATCGACGATTGACCTCCATAACCTCGATATCCATGGCGCAACTCCGCACTTCTTGGCCCAATGCTCGACGTATAAAGCCTCCTGCCGATAGTTGACTGAACCTCCGGCTCGACATCCAATATCCTGACGTGATCACCTCCGGCGCAATGTTAATTCCTCCAGCGTCAACTATCTAATCCTGATCGATAGTAGACCTGCGTAACTCAAAACGCAGTTAGACCACAAATCACACTCAATTAGTTTCATCATCAAAATCTGAGATTCAACATGTCTTTCCATTGACTAAGAGGAACTACTTAGAGAATACAGAGGTGTTGAAGTAGGTGGTCAAAAAAGGGCGAGGAAGCAATGATGAGTCCAAAGGGACTTAGCTATCCAAAACCAAGCATCGGTTAGAATGAAGGTGGACTCAGATGATTGCCGTAGTGCCGTTGAGGTGAGACAACAGATAGTAGTGCCATGGGCATTGCAATGTCATGGTACCGCAAAGGTGGGACTTCCGGGGAGTCATCGATCTCTTGCTCTCATAGAGGGAGAGTGCTTGGTCGTGATATGGGCCGTGGAGGAGGAGAATGCATTGACAAACTCCATGTACCATGACAAGGCTAAAGGATAAAGGCCAGAGAACTTCATAAGACCAGTGTCAATGGACTTCTCATCACGATTACCGTAAGTGAAGGAATTCGGGTCGATGCAAGAGTGCAAGACCAAGGAACGAAGCAGGCAGTATGCAGTGCTGTACCTTTGCTACTCATACGAGTAGGCGATAGGAATGATGGAGAAGGCGGTACAATCCTAAAAGTGACCAAATCTATCAAAGACTTGCTCCAAGTTAGAGTGATAACTTCTTGCTTTCCAGAAGTTCAATAGTATTGAGAAGGTGAATCACTATAGCTGACTCAGCACAAGGATTGCAAATACTTCAAGTGCTTCGGAAGTGTAAGCTAAGAGCAGGTGATTTCTAGTAACCAGCTCGACGCACGAAGTACAACCTCGACGAGGCGGGCGAAGTCAAGTAACCTTTGCCTTCTCAACTCTCAAGAGAATGGGCAAAACTGAGTACCCCAGCTCTCTTAGTTATCCAGTAGAGGAGCTTTGCGTAGATTTGAAGACCCTTCGAAGAGACTAATGAAAGACAACAGTTGTCAAGTCCTCACCAATGGTGATCAGTGCTACTGAGAGTAGATTGTCCGCTTCATTTATAATTTGTCACAGACAAATTGTAAATAACTTGTTCGTTGTAAAAGAGGATTCAAATTTAAAGCCTAAATTTGAATCATCTCGGATTTTCGGGGTACTGGCGGTACCACCGCCTGCCACTAGTAGTACCATCGCTAGTCTGACCCTTACACTAGGCAGTACCACCACTCAGTCTGGTGGTACCACCATCTGACACACTGACACGGTCAGTGTACTGGGCGGTACCACCGCCCAGCCAGTGGTGCTACCACCTAGCTAGCGGTGCCACCACTTGGGCACTCTGCCCTAGGGCGGTACCACCACCCTAGACTACCTAGGAAGCTAGACCTGGGTCATGCCACCACCCTAGTCTAGCGATGCCATCGCCAGACAATGTCCAGCACTCCTGGTTGGGCCTTAAACCCGGCCCAAACCAATCCAATATCTGGCCCAATCGGCCCCTTACAGGGTTAAAGGATTAACACCTAATCCTAACCCTAATTATGTACTAACTATGAAATTAAAGATATTTTCTAAGCTATTACAAAGTCCGCAAGTCAAGACTTCTTTCTCCGGCGAGCTTCTGGCGATCTTTCGATGAACCCTCGGATACCATTCTACGAACTCCCAACAAGCTCCTGGACTTCATGATGATCTTGGCGAGTTCCGACCTGCTTCTCTGGAAAGCTTTAATCTTTCTCGGTGAGCTCCACAAACTTCCGACAAATCTTTCGGCGAACTTTCGAAAACCCTTCGACAAGCTCTCTACTCGTTCTCGGCCAATTCTGGTAGTACTCCCGACGAATCTTTGGACTTCTATCGAATTCTCAAACTCCCAACGATCCATCACACTTGACTCTGGCACTTTGTTTCGCTTTGTGTCATCATCATTATCGTAGTTAATCCTACACACAAGCCAAAACTCTACTTCGATCTAGATAGTTATTACAACGCAAATGGACATTCTGTTGCCCAGCATGTCATTAGCCTATTAGCGCTTCGTCTACTTCTTCGGTGTATCATCTTCTCTTGTGGCCTATTGCCCAATCGGTAGTTGACCTCCACAACCCCAATATCCTTAGTGCAACACCACTTTTCTTGGCCTGATGCTCGGTGTCCGAAGCCTTCTATCGATTGTTTACCAGACCTCTGGCACGACGTCCAATATCCTGATGTGATTTCCTTTGACACAACGTCAATTCCTCATGCGTCAACTATCGAATCCTGATCGAATAGACCTACATCACTCAAAACACAGTTAGACAATAAAACATAATCAATTAGTTTCATTATTAAAATTCAAGACCTAATAGTCTCCCCCTTTTTAATGATGACAACTAATTGATGACTGATAGAGTTAACCTTAACTCCTCGGAGTTTAACCAAACTCTCTCTATCAATATGCCATATTGATAGTGATGGGGAAAAAAAGGATAGGCAATAAACAATAACTTTTGTATATGAACAAATACTAGTAGGCTGTAACACACACAACGGAATTAAATAGAAATCACAATAAAATAGAACACCAAGATTTACGTGGAAAACCCCTTTAACTTGAAGGGTAAAAATAATGAATGTACAATTTCTATGTACAATTCTCGAATCTCTTGCCCAGAGAAAATCCACTATAGAAATCCACTATAGAAATAATGAATGTACAATTCTCGAATCTCTTGCCCAAAACCCAAGCAACAATCACAAGAGAATAATTGGGATACAAAGATCACGTCACTGTGCATAATATCCAAAACCTCCTCAAGCAATCACAGAAGAATTCACTGAAGATCTGATCTAACCTGAGATGAGAAACTATTTGGATGAGTGAGAACAATTTCTGTGTTTTCCTTGTCTTCTTCCCTTTCTTTTTCTCTTATTTTTCTGCCCTTTTCTCCTCTCTTTGAATCCCTAATGTCGCTGTAAAGATTCTGCCCTTTGCTGCAATGTTTAATCTTCTAATTCACAGCTACCATTAGCCCCTATATATAATTAGGTTTTGGTTAGGGTTTAGGGTTAACAAGAGGGCTATGGGCTGAACTGGGCTCTTAACCCAACAACCTCCCCCTTCAGCCCATAAGGGAGGCTGTCCCATGACTCAGTGTAAATCCATGCCGACCAACTGTCAGCACATCTCTTGTCTCTCTTTCGGTAAGGTCTTTGTCAACATGTCTGCTCCATTATCATCTGTATGAATTTTCTGAAGTTGCAACTGCTTCTCTTCAAGTACATTTCGAATCCAGTGATATCTGACATCTATATGCTTTGACTTAAAATGAAAAATTGGGTTCTTACATAAATGGATGGCACTCTGGCTGTCACAATACACCACATAGTTTTCCTATTTCAACCCCAATTCTTGTAAGAATTCTTTCATCCATAATATTTCTTTGCAAACCTCTGTAGCAGCAATATATTCTGCCTCTGTGGTGGAGAGAACAATACACCTTTGCAATCTGGATTGCCATGACATAGCTCCCCCTACAAAAGTAAGTACAAAACCTAATGTAGATTTCCTTGTATCAATATCTCTGGCCATATTTGAATCTGTGTAACCCACTAGCACAGGTGGTCCACCTCCAAAGCTTAAACAAACCTTAGAGCTTCCTTTAAGATATCTCAAGATCCACTTCATTGCTGCCCAGTGCTCTTTGCTTGGATTTGCAAGAAATCTGTTAGTAACACCCACTGCATATGCGATGTCCGGCCTCGTACATACCATTGCATACATTAAACTTCCAACTGCTAAAGCATAAGGAACCTTTTGCATTTTCTCCTTCTCCTCATTACTTAACGGACTCTGTTCTGAGCATAACTTAAAGTGACCTGAAAGAGGAAAACCAACTGGCTTTGCATTGCTCATACTGAACCTTTCTAATACCTTCTTGATGTATTTCTCCTGTGACAACCAAATCTTCTTGTTTTTCCTGTCACGAGAAATCTGCATGCCCAGTATTTGCTTTGCTGGCCCCATGTCCTTCATTGCAAAGGACTCACTTAGTTCCTTCTTCAACCTGTCAATTGTATGTATATCTTTCCCAAGGAGTCTTGGAGCTTACTTCAATCCATACAAACTCTTTCTTAACTTGTAGACAAAATTTTCTTTACCTTTGACTTTGAAACATTCTGGTTGCTCCATATAAATTTCCTCCTCTAAATCACCATGAAGGAAAGCTGTCTTCACATCTAACTGCTCCACCTCCAAGTCCTGGCTAGCAGCAATACCTAGAGCAACATGAATAGAAGACATTTTAACAACAGGAGAAAAAATTTCTTCAAAGTCAATACCTTTCTTTTGACCAAAGCCTTTCACAATCAATCTAGCTTTGTACTTTGGTTGAGAATAATATTCTTGAGTCTTCAACCTGAAAACCCACTTGTTCTTCAAGGCCTTCATTTCCTATGGAAGTTGCACCAAATCATATGTATGATTCTTCTGTAGAGCATCCATCTCTTACTGCATAGCAACTAACCACATTTTTTTCTGCTCACTTTCAATTGCTTCCTGGTAACTCTCTGGTTTACCTGCATCAGTAAGCATAATATACTCATCTGTAGAGTATCTTCTGGAAGGCTGATGTTATCTAGAAGATCTTCTTAATTGAGGTTCTGCGGGAAGCTGCTCCTCAACTTCTTCTTGCTCAACATGTCATGCAGGTAGATTAATATCTGGCTCTACACCATCTTCCTGCACATCTCCCCCATCACCCTGATATACTGGAGGAACAACTGGGTCACAATCTACTAATCCTTCTGCAAAAGTATTGGCTGGTGCCTCCTTTTTCAAATCCTCAAGGATTTGATCCTCAAAGAAGACTACATCTCTGCTTCTAAACACCTTCTGCTTTACTGGATCCCAAAGCCTGTAACCAAATTGATCATGTGAGTAGCCAAGAAAAATACATTCTTTTGTCTTACCATCTAGCTTAGACCTTTCATTATCTGGAATATGTGCAAATGCATGACAACCAAATACTCTCAAATGCTTATAGGAAACATCTTTCCCTGACCAAACATGCTCTGCAACATCAGCATCTAGGGCTGTACAGGGAGATAAGTTGATCACATCAATTATAGTCCTCAAAGCCTCATCCCAAAACCTTTTGGGTAGCTTTGCCTGTGAAAGCATACATCTGATCTTTTCCATGATGGTACGGTTCATCCTCTCTGCAATTGCATTATGCTGAGGTGTACCAGGAATTGTCATCTCATGCTGGATGCCATGTGACCTACAATAATCATCAAATAATCCTGTATACTCACCACCATTATCTGATCTTATGCATTTCAGCTGTCTTTCTGTCTCCCTTTTAACTCTGGCATGAAACTCTTTGAAGACATCAATAACCTGATCCTTGGTCTTCAAAGCATAAGCCCAAACTTTCTTGGAAAAGTCATATATAAAAGTAACAAAGTAAAGTGCACCACTGATGCCAGGAATATTAATAGAACCATTAGGAGTTTTTGTCCTCAAAGGACCACATACATTTGTATAAACACGGTCCAAGACATGTATTTTTCTACATAAAGCAGGACTAGCAAATGAAACTCTATGTTGTTTACTAGCTAAACAATCAATACAAGGGTTCAAACGTATACCTTTGAGGTCAGGCAATACCTCTCTCTTGGAAAAAGCTTGCAGTCCCTTCTCGCTCATGTGTCCTAATCGCTTATGCCAAAATTCCATGCTGAAGTCTTTCTCTGTAGCATTTAACTGTTCACCATAAGCTTTGGCCTGCAACTTGTACAAAGTGTGACATTTCTTTCCATTAGCTATAACAAGAGAACCTTTACTAAGTTTCCATTGCCCTCTGTGAAACCTGCTATCATAGTCTTCATCATCTAATCTTCCAACTGAAATTAGATTCAACCTCAAGTCAACCACATGCCTCACATCCTTAAGCACTAATTTACATCCAAGATTGGTCTTTATGTGGATGTCACCCATGCCAATGATGTCTGCTGTGCCATGGTTGCCCATCTTGACAACACCAAAATTTCCAGACCTGTACGTAGCAAAAAACTCCCTCCGTGGTGTAGCATGATAAGAAGCTCCTGTGTCAATTATCCACTCGAGATCCTGACACACACAAGAAAAAATATCATCAGAAGGGGACAAAATCAAATAATCACCAACCTGCATTATAGCCGTGGTATTCTATTTCAACTCTATAGACTCCACTTCTTTTCCCTTTTTCTTGCTCTTCTTAGGTTGCTTACACTGATTCTTATAATGTCCTTTCTCACCACAGTTATAGCAAACAATATCTTTCCTTGATCTTGACTTGCTTCTACCTATACGTGAACTGCTTCTATCTTTAGACCTTGACCTTCCTCTGTTCTCTGAGATAAGTGTCTGTGAATCAATCTGAGATACTGTTGAGTTCTTTCTTCTCAACTCCTCATTCAACAAACTGCTTGTTACTTGACTCATGGTAACAATACCATTTGGCGCAGAATTACTGAGGGAAACCACCAGTGTCTCCCAACTTTCTGGCAATGAACTGAGAAGTAACAATGCCTGCAACTCATTATCAAGAGACATTTTCATAGAAGATAATTGATAGTAATACTCTGTATTTCATTCAAATGCTCAGCAATAGAAGCACCCTCTTTATATTTTAGGTTCACAAGTTTTCTGATCAAAAAAGCTTTGTTGCCAGAGGTTTTTCTTTCATAGAGACCTTCCAACTTTTTCCAAAGAGAATATGTAGAACTTTTAGTAGAAACATGGTGAAAGACACTATCATCGAGCCACTGTCGAATAAACCCAACTGTTTTTCAATCTAATCTCTTCCACTCATCATCTATCATAGTTGTGGGTTTTTCACTATCCCCTTGCAAAGGTCCATACAAATCTTTGCAATATAAGAGATCTTCCATTCTTGGTTTCCATATCATCTAATTATTTTCGTTCAAACTAATCATGCGAGAAACATTACCAGCCTCTATGTTCAAATACAAAAATTAAATTACCAAAACCTTGCTCTGATACCAGTTGATGGGGAAAAAAAAGGATAGGCAATAAACAATAACTTTTGTATATGAACAAATACTAGCAGGCTGTAACACACACAGCGAAATTAAACAGAAATCATAATAAAATAGAACACCAAGATTTACGTGGAAAACCCCTTTAACGTGAAGGGTAAAAACCATGGGGCAAACCAGAGAAAATCCACTATAGAAATAATGAATGTACAATTCTCGAATCTCTTGCCCAAAACCCAAGCAGCAATCACAAGAGAATAACTGGGATATAAGGATCATGTCACTGTGCACAAAATCCAAAACCTCCTCAAGCAATCATAGAAGAATTCACTGAAGATCTGATCTAACCTGAGATGAGAAACTGTTTGGATGAGTGAGAACAATTTCTGTGTTTTCCTTGTCTTCTTCCCTTTCTTTTTCTCTTATTTTTCTGCCCTTTTCTCCTCTCTTTGAATCCCTAATGTCGCTGCGAAGATTCTGCCCTTTGCTGCGATGTTTAATCTTCTAATTCGCAGCCACCATTAGCCCCTATATATAATTAGGTTTAGGTTAGGGTTTAGGGTTAACAAGAGGGCTATGGGCTGAACTGGGGTCTCAGCCCAACAGATAGAACCCTTGGATTATGCCAAATCCAAGCAACATGTTATGAAAATCATCAAATTATGCCAAATCCAAGCAACATGTTATGAAAATCATCAAACCATCATGCAAACATATAAAATATTCAAACAACATTACATTGCATGAACTTATCAATCTACTTCTCCCCCTTTGTCATCAACAAAAAAGAGAAGTAATATTATAGCTAGTTTAAAAGATATGCAAGTTTTACAATCATACTAGCTAAATTTTCATCAACATTCTATCATGGTAAGTTTCTCATGATAGGCAAGATAGCATTTTGCTTCTTTTTGCAATACTTCATACTAGCACCTTTCTAAGTTTTGCCTTTGCAAGCTATTAACTTCTAGTTTGTAATAAGCTAGAAATTTTATAAAATCACTTTAAACATGCATGCCAAATTTTTATTATAACAAACAAGCATGGCAAGTGTAGGAATGCAAATTTTCTAAGTTTTGCATTTTCTCTTCTTGAGATAGGCAAGAGAACAATATTTACATCCTTTGAGATAGTAATTCTTAGCTTCTCGTGAAATTGCAAGGTGTTAGGGATCGAGTGGCACTAAGAGGGAGGGGGGGGGGGGGGTGAATTAGTGCAGTGGATAAACACGATAAATTTTGACAATTAAAAGCGTATTAAAAACTTCGTACGATTAAAAGCAATGTTTCATTTGAACCCAGAAAGGAATGATATAAAGCTTTAAGCTTAAAGCCAATTATAAGAAGGAGAGGTAGGAAAATAAGGATGATTTGCAGTAATATAAACTGCAAGAATATAAATGCAAACCTAGATTTTTATAGTGGTTCGGTCATACGACCTACGTCCACTCTCGAATTTTATTCTCTTGAGGCGATCGGCTTTCCACTAGCTGTCCTCCTTCCAACAGGTGAGGACTAACTCCCTTACAGCCCTCTCTTCTTTTGACGGGCTTAGGAGGCAACCCTTATAAGCACTCACGCTCACACTCCTCTCTTGAAGTTGAAAATGAATGAAAGCTTAGAGGAGGGATTCTAGAAGGATTTCTATAGCGTTTTGTTCCTTTCAAGATCTCTGTGCTTGCTTCTACAACCCAAGGATGGGAGGGTTTTTATAGGCTCCAAGAGGATTCAAATTTGGAGCCCAAATTTGAATCACCATAGTTTTCTAGGGTACTAGCGGTACCACCGCCTAACACTAGCAGTACCACCGCTTGACAAAATCCTTGGGTTGTGTGGTTTGGCGGTACCATCGCTTGTCAGGTATTAAAGTCGGTGGTACCACTGCTGACTTGGGGTGGTACCACTGCCCAGAACACCTGAGAGTTTAGTCCCTGGGCGGTGCCACTACCTGGGTCTGGTAGTGCCACCGCCAGACTATTCCAACAAGGCTGAATGGGCCTTGACTTCGTTCCAAATCAATCCAAATAAGGCCCAATTGGCCCCTACAAGATTTAAACAGGATTATTACCTAATCCTTACCCTAATTATGTGCTAACTATGGAATTGAAACATAATTCTAAGCAAATTAACAACTAGCAATGTCGAGTCTTCTTTCGGTGAGCTTTTCGACAAACTTTTGGCAGACTTTCGATGCACCCTCGGATTTCTTCCAACGGATTCCCAATAGGCTCCTAGACTCTATGGTGAGTTTGACGAGTCTTTGGCAAACTTCCGAACCTTTTCGGTGAGCTCTGTGAACCTTTGATGATCTTTCCAACAAACTTTTGAAATTTTCGACAAGTTCCTGATTCTTCTCGGTTGGTTCCGACAGCACCTCCGACGGTCCTTCGGACTTCCGGTGGACTCCCAACTACTTGACTTCGATAATTTGCTTTATGTCTTCAAGTTATCGTAGTTAATCCTGCACACATAAGCCATAACTCTACTTCGATCTAAATAGTTATTACAACACGAATTGACATTTTGTTGCATGGCATGTCATTGGTCGACGCTTCGTTCGGTTCTTCGATGCATCATCCTCTCTTACGGTTTATTGTCCAATCGGTGGTTGACCTTTGCAACCCTAATATCCTTGGCGTAACTTGCTCTTTTTGGCCCGATGCCTGACGTCTGAAGCCTTTTGCTGATTATCCTAACGTGATTTCCTCCAGCGCAACGTCAATTCCTCCTGTATCAACTATCTAATCCTGATCGAGTAGACCTGCATAACTCAAAATGTAGTTAGACAAACTAAACATAATCAATTAGTTTTATCATCAAAATTTGAGATTCAATAATCTTTCTCTTTTTGATGATGACTAACGGAGTTAACCTTAACTCTTCAGAGTTTAACCAAACTGCCCCTATCAATATGCCATTGATAGAACACTTGGATTATCTCAAATCCAAGCAATATGTATCATTCATGTCATCAAGAAAATCATGCAAATATATAAAATATTCAAACATCATTCCGTTGCATGAGATCATCAATTCTACTTCTCCCCCTTTGTCATCAACAAAAATGAGAAGTAACATCTAGCTATATTTAAGGATAAACAAGTTTTTACAATATATAAGCTAGATTTACAAATTTATATTATAGTAAGTTTTTAAGTTCAAGCACGATAATTTTGCTTGCATCTTGTGTAAGTTTGCACTTTGCTTCTTTTTGTAAGGTAGCAAGTTCCTTCATTATAATGATTGAGCTAGCAAATTTTTCATTCAAGTGTGCAAGCTAGCAATAAACTTTCTCCCCCTTTGTTTTTGTCAAAAGGAAGGGAAGAGTACAATTCTTTTCCCTTTACATGAATTTTGAAACTATGACAATTAACAAAGATAAATATTCATGGGGAATCAAAAGTTTACATTCATGATTCAAAACCAAGTTATGAATTCTATCATCGAAATCAAGTTATGAAGATCAATTTATCATTCAAGCAAACACTTAAGGTACTCTTTAAGATGCTAGCAATTTTGTGATATGTTAATAAGTAATTTTTGCTTGTTCTAGCAAAATTCTTCTTGTGATGCACAAGCTAGCAAGCATTTGCATTAAGCTAGCAACTTCTTGTTTGCAATGAGCTAGCAATTTTGTAAAATTTATAACATTTTAAACATGCAAGCTCATGAGTTTTATAAATGATAATGCAACATTACAATTTCTCATCTTGAGAAGTACAAGCTTTACCTTTTTGTAAGTTCTAGCTAGCTATATTTTCCATTTTCTCTTATGATATACAAGCTAGCATGCTAACTCTCCCTTTGTCATCATCGAGAGGAAGGGGAGGATTAATGTTTCAATGAAATAGTTTTGCATCAATCAATATTTCAATTTTTACATAATGCATTCAAAACAATAATGCAAAGAAATCATGCCATTCCTATATCATGAAGGATATGATGTGTAGGCTTTAGAAGAACATGATTCATTTGAGAATAGATAGTAAAACAACTTGATTCATGCATAATAGTTTTCATCAAGATTACATTTTAAAAGAAATTCCAAGTATATAGATATCAAGATATCAAGACTTGGATTGTGATAAAGCTCATTCAAGTTCGAATCATCAAAATCATTAACATATTATGAGATTCATAAATGACATGGATTTGAATTGTTTTCCTCTCATTGAGAAAAGTATTTCGATTCCCAAAAATATCTCAAGTCAAGAATTCAAAGTCATGATTTCAAGAGATCAAGAGAGGAGTCATAAAATCATTCAAACTCATTTTGTCAACTCGAAACTCATAATCAAATTATCGAAATTATTCTCAAGATTCAAGAGACTTATATGAACATAGTATACATGGATTCATCATTTATCTTTTTATGCCAAATCAAAATAAATATTCAAAAACGAAAGGTAAACTTCATTATAAAAATCATCAAGACAAAAATATAACACATTATTTCAAGATATGAGATTCAATTTATCATGATAATGTGTTTCATTTTAAGTTGTTTGTTATAAGTGTACTCATGTTTCAAAAGATGAGTATCAAATTTTAAAACCAAAACATGAGTTTGTCATCAAGATATAACAACTTCAAATTCTCATGATATTATAAAATCATTAAGCATGACAACAAACTTTTAATATTTTCATTTCATCATTATCAATGATGATTTCATAAGGTATGTTCAGATATTTATATGGAAGTCATCATTGTATAAATTTAAAATACAAGTTTGTCATTAAACCTATTAAGATCAAAAGCATTACACATAAAGCATCATGATAGTGCGTTTTCTCCCTTTTTTTTATGCGTTTCAATTTAAGTGATTTGATCCTTCATATGATCATGCTCATGTTTTTTCATATAGGTTCGAAAAGCAAATTTCAAGAGAAATTGTTAAGATCAAAAACATGAGATTCATTTATTTTCATTGCATTCAACATGATTATTTTCAGGAAATTCACAAGATTCATAAAATGAATTCAAAGATGCATTTTCATTCCATGCAATTGATTTCATATGATCATGTTCAAGTCTTTTATTTCAAATCCTAATGCATCATCATACTATAAAATCATTAAGCATGATAACAAGCTTTTAATATTTTCATTTTCTCTTTATCAAGGATGATTCCATAGGGTATGTTCAAGTTTTTCGTTCAAAAGCCATGAATCATCATATAAATCCGAAATTATCATCAAAAAATTTTATTTGGGAATTTTATTAAGAGCAACGTAGATTGATTACAAGTAAACATGCTCAATTCCTTTTTGTATAAAAGATGTGTATCAAGTTTAAACCGAAACTCAAGTTTCATAAAAAAAATGTGGCATGTCATCTAAAAATTTCATCATAAAAACAATTTAGACCAATTAATCTAAAATAGAAGATTTCATATCATAAACATGATACAAGCATTTATCATCAAAACACTTTCAAGAATAACATACATAGATGTGCATGATGTTTAAAGTCGAAAACGGATATGAAAAACATACATGGAATTTTTCTTGTACAAGAATTATCATTCACAAAAGATTTGACGTTTTAAGCATTATCATGCAATCATCATATAAATTTTTAATTTTTGAAAATTTCTAGAAGGAAAAACATAATATAATTTTTTAAAATAATTTTTATTTCATACTAACTAAATTAAGCACTCATGAGAAGGTCATGTAATTTCAAAATAAGGTAAAAGCAACTTGGTTGAGTTTCTTACCTCATTGTCGAAAATCATCAAAGTATAGTTTGTCGTTTCGCCTTCGGATGCACTTGATTCTTCTTGGAGTTCTTCCTTCTTATTTGGCCTCTTCTTCTTTTCTTTTGTGTGCTCATCTTTGAAGCTCTTCGGCATTTTGCATTCATAGCAAGAGTTGGTGTTCTTTTTAAGTTCATTTATGTTTTTCAATTCTTGTTTATTGAACTTTTTAAATTTTAATGTCCAAAGTTCAAAGTTTTCAATATTGTCCTCATCACTTGAGTCATCACTCAAGTGGCATTCTCTTGTTTAGAGTACCAAATCCTTCCTATTCTTTGGAAGGTGGTTCTCATATTTATCAAGTTCAAAAAGGCTCATTTCGTATGTCAATAGTGAGCCAATTAGTTCTTCAATAGGTAAATTATTTAAATTTTTAGCCACTTGTATTGCGGTTACTTTAGGATCCCACCTTTTTGGAAGGGATCTTAGGATCTTGTTAGTGAGTTCAAAAGTCAAAAAATATTTATCAAGACTTTTCAAGCTATTGAAGACATCCGTGAAACGGGTGTACATGTCACCGATAGACTCGCTTGGTGACATTCGGAAGAGCTCAAAATCATGCAATAAGAGATTTACTTTCGAGTCTTTGACTCTACTAGTTTCCTCGTGCGTGATTTTAAGTGTCCACCAAATATTAAAAGCCGTTTTGCACGTAGAAATCGGATTGAACTCTTTTTTATCTAAAGCACAAAATAAGACATTCATAGCCTTTGCATTTAAATAAAAATATTTTCTCTCTAAATCCGACCATTCGTTCGTCGGTTTAGAGGGAAGTTGAAAATGGTTTTCAACAACATTCCACAAATCCAAATCCATTGACAGCAAGAAAACTCTCATTCGAGTTTTCCAATAAGTGTAGTCCAAACCGTTAAACAACGAAGGATGAACAATCGAAAAACCCTCTTGAAAGCCATTAAGAGCCATTTCTCTCAGGTGTAAATCTGAAATGAGAAATACCAGGCTCTGATACCAATTGTTAGGGATCGAGCAGCATTAAGAGGGGGGGGGGGTGACTTAGTGCAGCGGATAAACACGATAAATTTTGGCGATTAAAAGCGTGTTGAAAATTTCGTATGATTAAAAGTAACATTTCATTTGAACCCGAAAAGGAATGATGTAAAGCATTAAGCTTAAAGTTGATTGTAAGAAGGAGAGGTAGGAAAATAAGGATGATTTGCAGTAATGTAAATTGCAAGAATATAAATGCAAATCCATATTTTTATAATGGTTCAGTCATATGATCTACGTCCACTCCCGAATCCTCTTCTCTTGAGGTGATCGACTTTCCACTAGCTAATCTCCTTCCAATGGGAAAGGACTAACTCCCTTATAGCTCTCTCTCCTTTGATGGGTTTAGGAGGCAACCCTTACAAGCACTCACACTCCTCTCTTGAAGTTGAAAAATGAATGAAAGCTTAGAGGAGGGATTCTAGAAGGATTTCTATAGCATTTTGTTCCTTTCAAGATCTTTGTGATTGCTTCTACAACCCAGGGATGGGAGGGGTTTTTATAGGCTCCAAGAGAATTCAAATTTGGAGCCTAAATTTAAATCATCCTAGTTTTCTAGGGTACTAGCGATACCACCACCTGACACTGGCGGTACCACCGCTTGCCAGGTATTAAAGTCGACGGTACCACCATTGACCTAGGGTGGTACCATCACCCAGAACACCTGGGAGTTCGATCCCTAGGTGGTACCACTGCCTGGGTCTGGTGGTGCCATCGCCAGACTATTCTAGTAAGGTTGAATGGGCCTTGACTTCGGCCCAAATCAGCCCAAAAAAGGCCCAGTTGGCCCCTATAAGGGTTAAACAAGATTATTACCTAATCTTTACCCTAATTATGTGATAACTATAGAATTGAAACATAATTCTAAACAAATTAACAACCGATAATGTCGAGTCTTCTTCCGACGAACTTCCGACGGACTTCCGACGCACCCTCGAATTTCTTCCGACGGATTCCCAACAGGCTCCTAGGCTCTATGGCGAGTTCAACGAGTCTTTGGCAAGCTTTTGAACCTTCTCAATGAGCTCTGCGAACCTCCGACGATCTTTCCGGTGAACTTCCGAAACCTTCGGCAAGTTCCCGATTCTTTCTCGGTTGGTTTCGGCAGCACCTCCGACGTTCCTTCGGACTTCCGGTGGACTCCCAACTACTTGACTCTGGTAATTACTTTATGTCTTCAAGCTATCGTAGTTAATTCTGCACACATAAGCCAAAACTCTACTTTGATCTAAACAGTTATTACAATACGAATTGACATTCTGTTGCCTGGCATGTCATTGGTTGGTGCTTCATCCGATTCTTCGGTGCATCATCCGGTTCTTCGGCGCATCATCCTCTCTTGCAGTTTATTGCCGAATCGATGGTTGGCCTCCGCAACCCCGATATACTTGGCGCAACCTGCTCTTCTTGGCCTGATGCCTAACATCCGAAGCCTTCTACTGATTATCCTGATGTGATTTCCTCTTGTGTAACATCAATTCCTCCTGTATCAATTGTCTAATCCTGATCAAGTAGACCTGTGTAACTCAAAATGTAGTTAGACAAACTAAACACAATCAATTAGTTTCATCATCAAAATTTGAGATTCAACACAAGATAACAATTTTTACAAGTTTTAGCTAGCTACTTTTGCCACTTTTTCTTGTGATACACAAGCTAGCAAGTTTTCTCTAAGCTAGTAATTTTACTTTAAGCTAGCAATTTTTCTCCCCCTTTATCATTCTCAAAAAGAAGGGAGGATGCAATATTGTAATTGATTTCCTTTTTCATCAAAATGGCAAATGAGATATTAGAAACAAATATTGACATAAATGTTTCTATCATCAAAATTCAAATCATGAATTTAACATTCAAGCCAACAAGCTAGCTCCCCCTTAGTTATGTCAAAATGAAGTGGAGGACTCAATGGCTAAAAATTTCAAACCATATAAAGAAATCATGTCATGATATCAAGAAAATTCAAGAAGAACATGATTCATTTGACAAATCTTTTTAATAAAGTAAAAAAATTATACAACCAAGGATCATGATAAAAGAAATATCAATATCAAAGTTCAAGTCATGATTCATTTGGTAGTAAAAAGGAACAACTTGATTTAAGCATAATAGATCTAAATTCATCATGAATCATAAAAATAATTTCAAGTATCATTTATCGATATATCAAGACTTGGATTGTTTTCCTTTTTAGTAAGTGAAAAAAAGAAGTAATCATAGAGAAAAGTATTCCAATTTGTATAAAATATCTCAAGTCAAGAATTCATTAGAGAGTTCATGATTTGCTTGAAACAAAAATCTCATTCAAACCAATTTCACAACTTGAAACCCATAATCAAATCAAAATCATTTTTAAGATTCAAAATGCTAGCAATTTTCATAAATCATGACAAGTGATACATCAAAGGTCTACATCAACATTTCAATCATCAAGTCATGAAGCATACAAAGAAGTATTGAAACATAGGAGAAAAAAAATCAAATTACGCATGCAATGTTTCAATCATCAAAGCACATTTTCTCAAGTTTAGTATCAAAAAGTCAAGAGAAGATAATTTATGATTCACTTGCATTTTTCTTCAATAACATGGGAGAATCATAAAAGAGTATGGAGTAAGAGATCTTGAAAAACTCAAGTTATTAAGATCACGATATAGATAAGACTCATTCTAGTTCAATTCATCAACTCCTAACTCATAAACAAATCATCAAAATTACTTTTATAATTTATGAGATTCATAAGATATCATAAAATCATTAATCTTAATAAAATGGGAAAAGCATTTTCTTTTTAAGTGATACTTTTAACACATTATCAAAATCTCATTCATAATTCAAGTGATTCGCAAAATATCATAAATGAATTCATCACTTGTCTTTTATGGAAAAATCAAAAAACTCTAGAGAGAAAGATTTCAAGAAATATGCATTTTCATTTTATGATTCATTTCATATGAGCATGCCTTTGTCTTTTAATGTCAAATAGAGATAAACACGAAAGTTCAAGACGTAAAGGCAAAAACCATCATCAAGATTTTTAAAAATCAAGATACACATACATGGATTTCCGTCGAACTCTTGAACTCCTAATGATCCATTGCACTTGACTCTGACACTTTGTTTCGCTTTGTGTCTTCATCGTTATCGTAGTTAATCCTACACATAAGCCAAAACACTACTTCGATCTAGATAGTTATTACAACGCGAATTGACATTTTGTTACCCGACACGTCATTAGCCTATCAGCGCTTCATCCGCTTCTTCGGTGCATCATCCTCTCTTGCGACCTATTGCCCAATTAGTGGTTGACCTCTGCAACATCGATATCTTTGGCACAACACCACTCTTCTTAGCTCGATGCTCGACGTTTGAAGCCTTCTACCGATTGTCGACCGGACCTCCGGCACGACGTCTAATATCCTGACGTGATTTCCTCCGGTGCAACGTTAATTCCTCCTGTGTCAACTGTCTAATCTTGATCGAGTAGACCTATATCACTCAAAATGCAGTTAGACAATAAAACACAATCAATTAGTTTCATCATCAAAATTTGAGACCTAATATTGAGTTCCGAGAAATCAAAAGACAAGTTGCATTTTATTTGAAAAATTCACTTTTGATAACCGGAAGAAGCATGGTATAGGATCTTGACTTTATAAAGGACTTCAAGTTAAAATTATCAAGATCATGATTTCAAATATTTTCTTCATTTCATGATAAGAGGCATTCAGCCAAGAATCATGATATATAAAAATATATCAATATCAAGGATCAAGTCATGATTCATTTGGTAGTAATTAGCAAGAAGAGCAACTTGATTTATGTATATGAATTCTCATCAAGATGTCACAAAAACAAATTCCAATTATTAAGATATCAAGATCATGAATTCGTAAAAATTCAAGTTGTAATCATGAATCGTAAATATTTTCTTTGGCAAAGAATCACATGAGCACTTGAATATTTCATAAGAAATCTCAAAGCATCATGATTTATAAATTCTTTCTCTACAACATGAATCATCGGAGGTATAATAGCAATGATATCAATCATGATTCATTTGGTAGCAAATAGCAAAGAGAACAATTTGTTTCATGCATAAGAAATCTCAATAAGATCACATTTCATAAGAAATTTCAAGTATAAATATTAAGTAATAATCAAGTCAAGAAGTCAAAAGAAGGTTTATGATTCGGTTGAAACAAAAACTTATTCAAGTCAATTCATCAACTCAAAACTCATAATCAAATTATCATTTTTGAGATTCATAACATGAATAAAGTTATTACCACATCATCAAAATCTCATTCATAATTCAAGTGATTTACAAAATATGAATTTATCACTTATTTTTTTATTTGAAAAATCCAAAACTTTAGAGAAAGAAATATTCAAGAAACATGCATTTCTCTTTTAGTGATTTACATTGATTTCATATAAATATGTCTTTATCTTTTTATGTCGAATAGAAACAAGCATAAACGTTCAAGACGCAAAGGAAAAAACATCATAAAAACAATTTAGACCAAAAACATATATAACATATTAGTCCAAGACATATGATTCACCATGCATAGCTTTAAAATGTGAATCCATCAAGCATTACACAAGCTTTCATTGTTAAGATATTCATCATTTTTAGCTCATTCAATTTTACGAAACGAATCATCAAAATCATTCACGAGATTAAATAAATTCTTTAATCTTGATAAGGTAGGAAAAGTTTTTTCTTTTTGAGTAATTCATTTCGTCTAAGCATGTATTTGTCTTTATATGCCAAATCAAAAAGAGGTAACAACATTCAAAACTGAAAGACAAACTTTATCATAAAAATCGTCAAAATAAAATATAACACATTATTTCAAAACATAAGATTCAATTTATGATAATGTGTTTCATTTTATAATCAAGCCTTTGTCTTTTAATAAAAACAAGTATTAACATTCAAGAGTGAAAAGGTAAAATTTGTCATAAAGATCACTAAGTTGAAACACATTATAACAAACTTTTAATATTTTTATTTCATCATTATCAATGATGATTTCATAAGGTATGTTCAATGAAAGCTATTATCATATAAATTCGAAATACAAATTTTGTCATTAAAGTCATTAAGATCAAATGCATCAAAATCTTTCATTCGAAAATTTTATTAAGAGCAACGGAGATGGTTTACATGTAAGCATGCTCTTGTCTTTTTCTACTAGATTCATGTATCATTGTATAGATCCGAAAAATAAGTTTTAAGGGAAATCATTAAGACCAAACGCATGATACACTCATTTATTTTTAAAACATTCATCATGTTTATTTTCATGAGATTCACAAGATTGGTAAAATGAATTCATTAATCTCAATGGGATAGAAAATGCATATCCATTTCATGCAATTGATTTCATGTGAACATGTTCAAGTCTTTTATGAAAACATATATCAACATTTAAAAACGAGACATAAGTTTTGTCATAAAACCGTCAAGACCAAACACATCAAAAATAAAATATCATGATAACACATTTTTAATTTTTTATGTATTTTATTTTATGTGGTTGATCTCATATAAGCATGTTTAAATTTTCATGTAAAAACCATACATCATGTTGAAAGTGAAATCATTAATATGCTTGCTTTTATCTTTTAATCATATTTGGTGTGCAAGCATTATCTTAAAACATGCCATTAATTTTTTGTCAAAAATCATGCATCTTGTTTGAAACTAAAAGCAATATAAAATCATCAAAATTCATGAATTTATCATGATCATACAATTTCTTTTTTATATGTTTTATTTGTTTCATATAAGTATATTCTAGTTTTTATAAGAAAGCCATCATCGTATGACTCCAAAACAAATTTCGTCAAGCCCAAAAATACATTAATCCAAAATAGAAGATTTCAAGTCGTAAGCATCATACAAACATCTATCATCAAAAGACTTTAAAGAAATCCATACATAGATATGTATCATGTCTAAAAATGAAAATCGATACGGAAAGCATGCATGGAATTTATCTTTTTAAGTATACATGCATTATGTCATCTTAATTTGTCATAAGAATGATTAGACCAAAAACTCATTAATCCAAAACACAAAGTTTCAAATCAACATTACTTCAAAAACTCATGCATGATATAATATCATCAAGCATCATGTTTAGAAACGAAAAGCAATATAAAACATCAAGATACACATGCATGGATTAATCCTAAGAATTATCACAAATCATGCAAATATCATTTTAAATTTTACTTTTCAAAAGAATTAGAAAGAAAAGCATGATATAATTTTTTAAAAAATAATTATTTATTTCCTACTAACTAAGTTAAGTAATTCATAAAAAAATATCAAGTAATTTTATAATAACATACAAACATTTCAGGTGAGTTTCTTACCTTATTGTCGAAAATCATTAAAGCGTAGTCAAAAATGATTAAAGCGTAGTTTGCATCTTCATCCTTTTTACGTGCTTTCCTCTTCTTCATTTTTGTGTACTCATCTTTGGAGCATTCCTATTTCTTGCGTTCATAGCAAGAGTTGGTATTCTTTTCATTTGTATTCTTTAATTCTTGTTTAATGAACTTTTTAAATTTTAATGTCAAAAGTTCAAGTTCTCAACATTGTTCTTATCACTTGAGTCATCACTCAAGTGACATTCTCTTATTTGAAGTGCTAAATCCTTCCTATTCTTTGGAAGGTGGTTCTCATGTTTATCAAGTTCAAGAGTCATTTCATAGGTTATTAAAGACCCGATTAGTTCTTTAAATGAATAAACGTTCAAGTCTTTAGACTCTTAAATAGTTATTATTTTTGGATCCCAACTCTTTAGAAGGGATCTTAAAATCTTATTAATGAGATCAAAACTCAAAAAATATTTACCAAGACTTTTCAAACTATTGATGACATTCATGAAACAGGTATACATGTCACCGATAGTCTCACTTGGTTTCATTTGAAAAAGCTCAAAATTGTGTATCAAAATGTTAACTTTCGAGTCTTTAATTTTACTCATTCCTTCATGTGTGATTTCAAGAGTGTGCTAAATATTGAAAGCCATTTCACACATAGAAATCCAATTAAACTCAGTTTTATCTAGAGCGTAAAATAAGGCATTCATAGCCTTTGCATTTAATGAAAAAGATTTTCACTCCAAATCTGACCATTCGTTCATCGGTTTAGAGGGAAGTTAAAAGCTATTTTCAATGATATTCCATAGGTTTAAATCTAGAGAAATTAAGAAAACTCTTATTCGAGTTTTTTAATATGTGTAGTTCGATCCATTAAAGAACAGAGGATGAACAATAGAAAAACTCTCTTAAAAGCCATGAAAAGTCATTTCGCATAGGTGTAAATCTAAAAGAGAAATAATGAGGCTCTGATACCAATTGTTGAGATCTAGAGTGTAGAGTGGCACTAAGAGAGCACAGGGGGGGGGGGGGTGTCGTGGGTGTGGGTGGGGTGGTGGGGGTGGGGGTGTGAATTAGTGCAGTAGTTAATAACGAAAAATTTTGGCGATTCAAATAAGTTCGTATGTTGAAAACTTCATAGGATAAAATCATGTTTTAATGAAAATCGATTTCGATCAAAGCACATCAGAAACGTATTTAACTTGCAAGCTTTTAGAGATGAAGAAATGGAGTAGGAAGTGAAGATTATTTGCTGAAATATAAATTATGAGAGAGTAAATGCAAATCGAATTTATAGTGGTTTAGTCATATGACCTACATTCACTCTCAATTCCTCTTCACTTAAGGCCACCAGCTTTTCACTAGTTGTCTTCCTTCCAACGAGCGAAGACAAGTCCCTTACAGTGCTCTCTCCTTTTTATGGCTTAGGAGGTAATCCTTACAAGCACTCTCTCCTCTCTTTTAACTTAAAAACAAGTAAAGACTAAAGGAGGGGATTTCTAGAGATTTAAACAAAGTTTCTCTACTTTCAAAGTGTATGTGCTTGTGTGTTTAACCCAAGGATGGGAGGAGTTTTTATAGGTTCCAATCTAATTCAAACTTGGAGCCAAAAACCTTCCCATCTCAGGTCTATCAGGTTTTGGCAGTACCACCATTTGTCATTGGCAGTACCACTGCCTGTCACTAGTAGTACCACCGCCAATTTGACCCTAACATTGGTGGTACTACCGCTAGTCTGGCGGTACCACTACCTGACACACTGACATGGTCAGTGTACTAGGTGGTACCATCGCCCAGTCTGGGCGGTACCACCACCCAGTACAACCTTGGGAGTTGGACCTGGGTGGTGCCACCACCCCAATCTGGTAGTGCCAATGCCAAACAGGTCCAGCACTCCTGGTTGGGCCTTAAACTCGGCTCAACCCAGTCCATTATAGGGCCCAATTGGCCCCTACCAATGTTATAGGATTAACACTTAATCCTAACCCTAATTATATGCTAACTATGAAATTAAAAATATTTCCTAAGCTAATACAAAGTCCAGCACATCAAGTGTTCCTTCGGCGAGCTTCCGGTGAACGTTCGGTAGTCTTCCAGTGAACTTTCGGTAGACTTTCGATGAACCCTCGGACACCATTTTGTGGACTCCCGACAAGCTCCTGGACTTCTCGATTGGCGAGTTCCAATGAGCTTCTTCGGCAAGCTCCGATCTTTCTCGGTGAGCTCCACAAACTTCTGACAAACCTTCTGGTGAACTTTCAAAAACCCTTCGGCAAGCTCCCTACTCATTCTCGGCCAGTTCCGGCAGCACTCCTGACGAATCTTCGGACTTCTGTCAAACTCTCAAACTCCCAACGATTCCATTGCATTTGACTCCGACTCTTTGTTTTGCTTTATCTCTTCATCATTATTATAGTTAATCCTACACACTAAATAAATCTTAGCTCTATTTTGATCTAGTCAGTTACATGAATCAACCTCCTATTGCCCGGCACATCATTGGTCGGTGCTTCGTCCAATTCTTCGATGCATCATCCTCTCTTGCGGCTTATTGCTCAATCAGCGATTGACCTTCGCAATCTCGATCTCCTTGGTGCAACACCACACTTCTTGGCCCGATGCTTGATGTCTAAAGCCTTCTGTCGATTATCGATCGGACCTCCGGCTCGACGTCTAATATCCTGATATGATTTGCTCCGGCATAATGCTAATTCATTCTTTGTCAACTGTCTAATCCTGATAGATAGTAGATCTGCATTACTCAAAATACAGTTAAATAACTAAATACAATCAATTAGTTTCATCATCAAAATTTGAGACTCAACATGTAAGAGGGAGTTAGTCTTTACCTATTAGAAGGAAGACTATTAGTGGAAGTCGGTGCCCTCAAGTGAAGAGGAATCGGGAGTGGACGTAGGTCGGATGATTGAATCATTATAAAAATCAGGTTTATGTTTACTTCTACATTTTATATTTTTGTAAACCATCTTTACTTTACTGCTCTATTTCCTCATCACTGCCCTCATTCATTACGAATTGCTTTCAAGTTTGAAATATTTCTAACATGGACTTAATCGTCGAAAGCTTTTATCGAAATCGGTTTTTATCATATGGGGTTTTCCGAAATCACCAAATTTGTCATAATCTTTCTGCTACACTAATTCACCCCTCTTAGTGCCGAGCTAATTCTAATAGTTGGTATCAGAGCCTAGTATTTCTCATTTGAATTTACACTCAAGAGAAATGGCTCTTTTTGGATTTCAAGACAATTTTTCGATCGGTCGTCCTCCCTTGTTTGACAGGTCAGACTATACTTATTCAAAAACTTAAATAAGAGTTTTCTTACTTTCTTTAAATTTGGATTTATAGAATATCATTGAAATTGGTTTTCAACAACCTTCGAAACCTATGAATGAATGGTTAGATTTTGAAAAAAAATATTTTTTGTTAAATGTAAAGGCTATGAATGCTTTATTTTATGCTTTAGATAAAAATGAGTTTAATCAGATTTTGACTTGCGAAATAACTTTCGATATTTGGCACGCACTTGAAATCATGCACGAAGGTATTAGTAGAGTCAAAGACTTGAAAGTAAACTTTTTAATACATGATTTTGAGCTTTTTCGAAAGGCACCAAGCGAGACTATTGGTGACATATACACCCGTTTCACGGATGTCGTCAATAGTCTAAAATCACTTGGCAAAAGTTTTTTGAGTTTTGAATTTATAAATAAGATTTTAAGATCTCTTTTAAAAAGGTAGGATCCAAAAGTAATGACTATACAAGAGTCTAAAGATTTGAACATTTATTCTTTCAAAGAGCTAATCGAGTCTTTAATGATCTATGAAATAACTCTTGAACTTGATAAACATAAGAACCACCTTCTAAAGATTAGGAAGGATTGTGCACTTCGAACAAAAGAATACCACTTGAGTGATGACTCAAGTGATGAGGACAATGTTGAGGAACTTAAACTTCTAACATTAAAGTTTAACAAGTTTATTAAATAAGAATTGTAAAACACAAATGAACTTAAAAAGAACACCAACTCTTGCTATGAACGCAAGAAGCCGGAAAGCTCCAAAGATGAGTACACAAAAGTGAAGAAGAAAATGAGCAAAGAAGAATCAAGTGACGAAGAGGTGAACTATGCTTTGATGGCTCTCGATAATGAGGTAAGTAACTCACCCAAGGTGATTTTACCATATTATGAGATTACTTGATTTTTTCATGAATTGCTTAACAAAGTTTGTAGAAAATAAAAAAAATATTTTTAAAAATAATTATCATGCTTATCTTTCTAGCATTTTTGACAAATTAAAAAGTTGATCATGAAAATTATATGTTTTGTGATTAAGAAGTATGATGACGATATTAAAGTTTCATGCATATTATGACTTGAAATTTTGAATGATGCATGCAACATTATAAATGATAATTACATGATTTATGATAATACTTGTACACCTAATAGGATTAATCCTTGTGTGTGTATCATAATGACTTTGAATTATTTTTTGGTTTTAAACACGATGCTTAATGATTTTATTTCAAGCATGTGTATTTGAAGTAATGATGATTTGAAATCCTATGTTTTGGAATAATATGTTTTTGTTATTAATGGTTTTGATGAAACTTGTTTTTGGGATTTATACGATGATGCATGTCTTTATGAAATCAATTGCAAAACTAAAAGACTTAACCCACATTGCTTTCATAAATTTTCCAAATGAAAGAAAAGTGGTTTTGATTATGCTTTATGTTATATTTGGACTTGATGGTTTTCATGATGAAACTTGATTTTTGGATTTATAAAATGATGTATGGTTTTAGAAAAAATTGAGCTAGAGATGAAGAAAGACAATGATAAGGAAGTAGGGCAGCCAAATATAATAGTTTGCAGAAAGATAAAAGCAATAAGTAAACGCAAATCAAATTTTTATAGTGGTTCGGTCATATGATCTATGTCCACTCCCGATTCCTCTTCTCTTGAGGCCATCGGCTTTTCCACTAGTTATCTTCCTTCTAAGGGTGAAGACCAACTCCCTTACAGTACTCTCCTTTTGATGGGCTTAGGAGGTAACCCTTATAAAGCCTCTCACCCCTCTCTTGGACTATATCATACTTAAAGCTTAGAGGGAAGATTTTGACACTATTACAATAGAGTTTTCCCTTTTTCTTTCTCAAGTTTTGTGTGTTTTTCAACCATGGATGAGAGGGGTATTTATCGGCCTTAAGGTGATTCAAATTTGGAGCCCAAATTTGAATTACCTCGGATTCCTGGGTGTTGGCGGTACCATCGCCTGACACTGGCGATACCACCACCTGACACTAGCAGTACCACCGCTAGTCTGACCTTGACACTAGTAATACTACTACTAACCTAGAGCAGTACCACCACTGCGGCTTTTATGCTTGGCGGTGCCACCGCTTGTAGACTGGAAAAGTGTGTTTTTTCACTTTTCCAGCTCATATGCGGTTCTACCACCAATTTGGCGGTGCCACCACCTATGACAACTTTTGGGCCACTGAATGGGCCTCCCAATGAGCTCAAATCAGTCTCAATTTAGGCCCAATTGGCTCCTAATTGAGTTGGTATTATTTCACCCAAAACCAACTCAATTTTGACTTAGTCCTGCTTCGATCTAGATAATTATTACAACGCGAATCGAAATATCGCCCGGCACGTTATTGGCCTATCGGTGCTCCGTCTGACACTTCGATGCATCGTCCTCTCTTATGGTTTATCATCCAATCAGTAGCTAACCTTCGCAGCTCTGATCTCCTTGGCACAACCCCACTCCTCTTGGCGCAATGCTTGATTTCTTTGTTCGAAGCCTTCTACTGATCGTCAACCGAACCTCCGGCTCGACGTCCAATCTCCTGATGTGATTTTCTCTGGCATAACATCGATTTAGGCCCAATTGAGTCCTAATTGAGTTGGTATTATTTCACCCAAAACCAACTCAATTTTGACTCAGTCTTGCTTCGATCTAGATAATTATTACAACGTGAATCGAAATGTCGCCCGGCACGTCATTGGCCTATCGGTGCTTCGTCTGACACTTTGACGCATTGTCTTCTCTTGTGGTTTATTACCCAATCAGCAGCTAACCTTTGCAGCTCTGATCTCCTTGGCACAACCTCACTCCTCTTGGCCCGATGCTTGATTTCTTTGTCCGAAGCCTTCTACCGATCGTCAACCAGACCTTCGGCTCGACATCCAATCTCCTGATGTGATTTTCTCTGGCATAACATCGATTTTTCCTGTGTCAATTATCTAATCATTATTGAGAGTAGACCTGTGTAACTCAAAATGCAGTTAGATAACCAAAACATGATCAATTGGTTTCATCATTAAAATTCGAGATTCAACAATCTCTCCCTGTTTTATGTTGATAACTAATTGATGACTAACGGAGTTAAGCCAACTATCCGGAGTTTAAACAAACTCCCCTTATCAATATACCATTGATAGAATATTTGGATTATCCCAAATCCAAGCAACTTGTATTAAAATCATGTCAACAAAGCATCATGCAAATATATAAAATATTTAATCAACATTACATTGTATGAAGTCATCAATCTACTTCTCCCCCTATGTCATCAACAAAAAGGAGAAGTAGCATCTTGGCTAGTTTAAAAATATGCAAGTTTTATAATTATACTAACAAGATTTTTTAGTTCAATTTTCAAGCTAAATATTTGCAATATACATCACTTTGAACATGCAAGCTAATAGTTTTTAAAGATGTGCAACTTGTATTTTTCTTTCTAAAGATAGGCAAGATAGTAATTTTTCATTCGCTTCTTGAGATATGTAAGTTACACTTTCTTTGCTTCCTTGCGATATGCATGCAATTTCTTTCTTCTCTTTTGAGAAAAGCAAGCTTGCAAGTTTTGCTTTCTTTGCATGCTAGGAATTTTGCATTCATTTGCAATATGTAAGCTAGCAAAACCCTTCTCCCCCTTTATCAAAGTCAAAAAGAAGCGGAGGAATACAAGATTTGCAAGATTAACTTTTCATATCAATTCTAAATATGCATCAATGAAAGTTTTACATTAATCTTTCAATCAAATCATGAACAAAGATCAATATCAAAAGATATCATTCACGATTCATAATTATTCTTTTTAGCAAGATCAAGATTATGATTTTAAAAACAAATTCTAAACACATAGTTCTGAGAAATCAAAATCATGATTCACAAAGATTTTCTTTAGCATCAATTTTCAATTCATGATAAAGGGCATACAACCAAGAATCATGATACATATAAACATATCATTCTCATAGATCAAGTCATGATTCTTTGATTCATCATAAAGCAAATAGCAAAGAGAATAACTTCATTCATGCATAAAAATTCTCATCAAGGTTTCACAAAAACAAATTCCAAGTATCATGATACCAAGATCACATTATGTACAAAAGTTCAATTATCAAGATATCAATATCATGAATTCATAAAAATTTCAAGTTTTAAGTTTTGAGAAATCAAAAGATAAATTACATTTCATTTGAAAAATTTTCTTTTGATAACCGAGAGAACTTCATGTTATAATTGTCAAGATCATGATTTCAATAAAATTTCTTTTTAGTAAAGTGAAATCTTTTAGATCTTGATTTAAAAATTACAAATATCTCAAAAAGTTGTGATTCCTATAGATCAAGAAAAGAGTCAAGAATCATTAATAAATCATATTCAAATTCATAAAAGATATCAAGAAGAACAAAATTTTTTTTACTTCGATATTCAAACCATGACAAGTGATATATCAAACATTTACATTAATATCAATCATCGAGTCATGTGTAGAAATAAGTATTGAAATATAGGAGAAAAATAAAATTATGCATATAATGTCCCACTCATCAAAGTACATTCTCTCAAGTTGAGTATCGAAAAGTCAAGAGGAAACAATTTATGATTCATTTGCATATTTCTTCAATAACATGGGAGAATCATAAAAGAGTATGGAGTAAGAGATTTAAAAAACAAAGGTTATCAAGATCTCGATATAGATAAAACTCATTCTAGTTCAATTCATCAACTCCAAACTCATAATCAAATCATCAAAATCACTTTCATAATTTACGAGATTCATAAGATATCATGAAATCATTAATCTGAATAAGATGGAAAAGGTATTTTCTTTTTTTAAGTGATTTTTTTGACACATCATCAAAATCTTATTCATAAGAGATTCATAATGACAAATATATTATTGATAAAATCATCAATTTCATGATTCATTTGGAAGGTTCTCCTCTTTAGTGACTAAAAAGATATATAGGATGTTAGGGATCGAGCGGCACTAAGAGGGGGGGGGTGAATTAGTGCAGCGGATAAAACGATAGATTTTTCAACGATTTAAAACAAGCTTCGGAAACTTCGTACGATGAAAGCAACGTTTCGTTTGAACCCGGAAAGATTGCGTTTTAACTTTAAAGCATGCGTACGAAGATGAAAAGGAAGTGGAGTAAGTAAAGTAAAGGCTTGCAGCAAAGTAAAGAGATAAAACAGAAATTTAAACACTCACACAATCAAGACGCAGCGATGTATAGTGGTTCGGTCAAAGTGACCTACATCCACTTCCGAAGCCTTCTCCGATGAGGCTCCCTTCTTCCACTACCAAATCCTTTTGAAGGGGAAGGATCAAATACCCCTCTTACAACCCTTTACAAGTGGTTCACACTCTTACAAGATTTCACAAGAAGAATGAGGTGAACACTTAGTAAGAATAAGACTTTTCAAGACTTAAAACTAAGATTCTAACTACTCAAAAGGGTGCCCTTTCAGTTGAGAAAGGGGGGGTATTTATAGATCCAAAATGGATTCAAAATTGGGCTCCAAATTTGAAATCAAATTTGAAATTCTCGGGTCTGGGTGGTACTCACTTTGTCGAAATATTCTCTCGCTGTCGATGTGACCCGACATTATGCAACATACGCACCAGAGCGACCCGACCACTACGCGGCCGACCAAAATGGCGACGATACTACGCTCAGTGGCGGTAGCACCACCAGCCGCATGCATTTGTGACGGTTCTACCACACAGTATTCGGAAAAACTGCTGATGATTTGTTCAGAGGCCCGATGGGAGCTCGTTGGCCCCTACGGGATTAAAGTTAACCCCAATCTATGAGTGATGTGCTAACTACGAAATTAAAGACATTCCTAAGCTATTACAAAGTCCGCATGAAGTCAAGTCTTCTTTGGCGAGCTTAGTGAACTTCGATGGTCTTAAGCGATCCCTCGGAAACCATCCTCCGGACTCCCGGCAACCTCTCGGACTCCACGATGGATTTGGCGAGTTCCCCCGAGCTTCTTTGATAAGCTTCGATCTTTTTTGGCAAGCTCCGTGAACTTCCGACGAATCTTCGGACTTCCGTCAAACTCTCAAACTCCCAATGATCCATCGCACTTGACTTCGGCCCTTGGTTTCGCTTTACGTCTTCATCCCTTTCATAGTTTACACACAAACAACAAACACTCTACTTCAATCTAGACAATTATTACAACGCGAATTGACATTCAGTTGCCCGGCACATCATGGGTCGGCGCTTCGTCCGATCCTTCAGCACATCGCCCTCTCTAGCGACTTGTTGCCCAATCGACGGTTGACCTCTGCAACCTCGATATCCATGGCGCAACTCCGCACTTCTTGGCCCGATGCCCGACGTACGAAGCCTCCTGCCGATAGTCGACCGAACCTCCGGCTCGACATCCAATATACTGACGTGATCACCTTCGGCGCAACGTCAATTCCTCCAGCGTCAACTATCTAATCCTGATTGATAGTAGACCTGCGTAACTCAAAATGTAGTTAAACAACAAATCACACTCAATTAGTTTCATCATCAAAATCTGAGATTCAACAATCTCCCCCTTTTTGATGATGACAACTAATTAATGACTGACGGAGTTAACTAAAACTCCCCGGAGTTTAACACAAACTCCCCCTATCAATATGCCATTGATAGAATCCTTGGATTATCCCAAATCCAAGTAACATGTATCATTTATGTAGTGAGAAAACAACAAACCATCATGCAAATATATAAAATATTCAATCAATGCATGAAGTCATCAATCTACTTCTCCCCCTATGTCATCAACAAAAAGGAGAAGTTGCATCATAGCTAGTTTAAAAGATATGCAAGTTTTTACAACATACTAGCTATCAATCATATTATACAACATTTTTGCATTGCTTTGCATTACAACATCCAATCATACCATTCAATCATAGCAAGTTTCAAGGATGGGCAATGATGGTAATTTTTACTTACTTCTTGAGATGTGCAAGTTGCACTTTCTTTGCTTCTTTTGCATGTTCTAGCTAGCAAAATTTTTCTTTGCAATACATAAGCTAGCAATAATTCTTCTCCCCCTTTGTTTTGTCAAAAAGTTGAGTACAATTAGCTAATGCTTTGATCATAACAAAATAACAAATTTACAATATGAATTTTTAGTATATTAAGTCATGAATTCAAGGGAGTCAAAAATCAAGATATGAGATAAAAAGATGATAAGCAAGCAATCAATAATGATAAGCAAGCTAACATCCTTTGCGACACGCAAGTTAGCTTCCTTTCAATTCTTCTTTTTTGTAACTAAGTTTCACCTTTGCAAGCTATCAACTTTTGTTTGCAATGAGCTAGCAATTATATATGATCACTTTAAACATATATGCTAACTTTTCATTTAAACATACAAACATAAAGGCATGTAACATTTCAAATTTTTGAAGTTTTGCATTTGCTTCTTTTGATATAGTCACGATAGCAATATTTGCATCCTTTGAAATAGCAATCCTTCTTCTTCTTGTGAAATTGCAAGGTAGCAATTTTTCTCCCCCTTTGTCTTTGTCAAAAAGAAGGGAGGACTAAATGGCTAAAAATTTCAATCATTATACAAGCCATTTTCATATCAATTAAAAGTTTGCATCAATAAAAATATACATCAATTGTTCAATCATTACATAATGCAAATAAGACAACAATGCAAAGAAATCATGTCATGATGGATATCAATATATAAATTCAACAAGGATCACAACCAAAAGATATCATTCATGATTCATAATTTTCTTTTTAGCAAGATCAAAATTCATATTTATCAATTTTTTTAATTCAAGATAAATATCATACAACCAAGAATCATGATATATAAAAGCATATCAATCTCATAGATCAAGTCATGATTCATAATTTATTATAAAGAAAATCAAATATTCAATTTACCACACAAGGCAAAGAAATCATATCACTTCTAGGATCATGAAATATATGACATCAAGGCTCATGATCCATTTGAAAAGATATAGCACAAAGAGTAACTAGATTCATGTATAAGAATACCAAGTATCAAATATCAAAATATCAAGATTTGGATTATGACAAAGCTCATTCAAATTCAAATCATCAAATTCATTACCATAGTTTGTGAGATTCACAAATGATATAAACTTGAATTATTTTCCTCTTTAGTAAATGATAAAAAGAAGCATTTATTTTTGAGATTCAAAATGCTAGCCATTTGCATTAATCATGACAAGTGATACATCAAAAGTCTACATCATTATTTCAATCAACAAGTCATGAAGCATACAAAGTAGTATTGAAACATGAGAGAAAAGTTCAAATTATCAAATCATAATCAATTCATCAAAATCACTTCTATAATTTATGAGATTTTTAAGATATCATGAAATCATTAATCTCGATAAGATAGTAAATATAATTTCTTTATGTTTCATATAAGTATATCTTTTGCCTTTATATGCCAAATCAAAATATTCAAAACCGGAAGACAAACTTCATTATAAAAATTGTCAAAACAATACATTGTTTCAAGACATGAGATTTAACTTATCATGATAATGTGTTTCATTTTGTTTCAAACAAGTGTGCTCATATTTCAAAAGATGAGTATCAAATTTAAGACCAAAACATAAGTTTGTCATCAAGATATGATATCACAAAGTCATTAAGCATGATAACAAACTTTTAGTATTTTCATTTCAATGATGATTTCATAATGTATGTTCAAACATTTATGTAGAACCCATCATTGTAGAAATTCAAAACATAAGTTTGTCATTAAGATATGATATCACAAAGTCATTAAGCATGATAACAAACTTTTAGTATTTTCATTTCAATGATGATTTCATAATGTATGTTCAAACATTTATGTGGAACCCATCATTGTAGAAATTCAAAACATAAGTTTGTCATTAAATCCATCAAGATCATATGCATCAAACATCATGATAATACATTTTCTAATCTTTATGAGTTTCAATTTAAGTGATTTGATCTTTCATAAGAATATTCAACTTTTTCATATGAAAATGTCATGCATCATATTCAAAAACGAAAATATCATCAAAATCATTTTAATTCTTTCTTACATTAGTTATAACAAGATGATCGATGCTCAAATTTTTGGTAAAATCATGCATCATTTTATAAATCTGAAAAATAATTTTCATCATGAAAATCATCAAGTCCAAATGTAATATACATGACAACATTAAAGCCATATTTCTTTCATTTTGAAAATTTGTGGGTTGGGTCTTTATAATTGATTTCATGAAGACATGTATTAATAAAAATTTCATCATAAAAAAAAAGTTAAGACCCATTAATCCAAGATAGAAGTTTTTAGATCAATATCACTTCAACAACTTATGCATGGTATAAATTCATCAAGCATCATGTTTAGAGACAATGTAAACCATCAAGATACTCATGCATAGTTTAATCCTAAGCATTATCACAAATCTTACAATCGTCATTCATATTTTTACTTTTCAAAAATACTATAAAGAAAAGCATAGTATAATTTCGAATTTTTTAATTTCTAAAAACACAAGAAAAGCATAAAAAAATTCCTACTAACTAAGTTAAGCATTCATGGAAATCATCAAGTAATTTCAAAATAATTCAAGGAAGTTAAGTTACTTACCTCATTGTCGAAGCCCATTAAAGCGTAGTTTGCTTCTTCTTTCCTTGATTCTTCTTGGTGAGACTTCTTCTTCTTCATTGGTCTCTTCCTCCGTTCAAGTTCATTGTTGATTTTAGATTTTTGTTTAATGAACTTATTAAGATCGATTAAAGGTTCAAAGTCCTCTTCAATGTCCTCATCACTTGAGTCATCACTCAAGTGGCATATCATAGTTCGGAGTTCAAAAACCTTTTTGTTCTTTAGAAGGTGGTTCATGTGTTCATCATATTCATCATATTCATCATGTTCCATTTCATAGGTCTTTAAAGACCCAATGAGTTTATCAATAGAATAATTATTTAGATTCTTTGATTCTTGAATCGCTGTTATTTTAGGATCCCACCATTTTGAAAGGGATCTTAAGATCTTATTAGTGAGTTCAAAATCCGAAAAACTTTTACCAAGACTTTTCAAGCTATTGACGACATCCGTGAAGCGGGTGTATATGTCGTCGATAGATTCGCTTGGTGTCATTTGGAAGAGCTCAAAATCATGCAACAAGAGGTTTACTTTCGAGTCTTTAACTCTACTAGTTCCCTCATGCGTAATTTCAAGTGTTTGCCATATATCAAAAGCCGTTTTGCAAGAAGACATTCGATTGAACTCATTTTTGTTCAAAGCACAAAATAAGGCATTCATAGCCTTTGCATTCAAAGAAAAAGATTTTCTCTCTAAGTCTGACCATTCGTTCGTCGGTTTAGAGGGAAGTTGAAAGCCATTTTCGATGATGCTCCACAAATCCAAATCCATTGAAAGCATGAAAACTCTCATTCGAGTTTTCCAATAAGTGTAGTCTGATCCGTTAAAGAATGGTGAACGAAAAACTGAAAAGCCCTCTCGAAAACCATTTAGAGCCATTTCTCACGGGTGTAAATCCGAAAGAGAAAGAACGTGGCTATGATACTAATTGTTAGGGATCGAGCGGCACTAAGAGAGGGGGGCGGGGTGAATTAGTGCAGCGGATAAAACGATAGATTTTTCAACGATTTAAAACAAGCTTCGGAAACTTCGTACGATGAAAGCAACGTTTCATTTGAACCCGGAAAGATTGCGTTTTAACTTTAAAGCATACGAAGATGAAAAGGAAGTGGAGTAAGTAAAGTAAAGGCTTGCAGTAAAGTAAAGAGATAAAACAGAAATTTAAACACTCACACAATCAAGACGCAGCGATGTATAGTGGTTCGGTCAAAGTGACCTACATCCACTTCCGAAGCCTTCTCCGATGAGGCTCCCTTCTTCCACTACCAAATCCTTTTGAAGGGGAAGGATCAAATACCCCTCTTACAACCCTTTACAAGTGGTTCACACTCTTACAAGATTTCACAAGAAGAATAAGGTGAACACTTAGCAAGAATAAGACTTTTCAAGACTTAAAACTAAGATTCTAACTACTCAAAAGGGTGCCCTTTCAGCTGAGAAAGGGAGGATATTTATAGATCCAAAATGGATTCAAAATTGGGCTCCAAATTTGAAATCAAATTTGAAATTCCAGATGCAGGTGGTACCATACCTGTCGGAGATTAGTACCTAAAGCATAGATCCTGGTGTGTCTTTATGCGAGCGGTGCACCACACTTTCAGGCAGTGACATATAACCACATTGACCAAAGTAGCCAGCGATACTGCTCGGTGGCAATCTTTGCCGGCTTTGCAGTTGCGGTGGTGCTACCGCCTGCTGTGATCTCACATACAACATAGATAGTTCTGCAGCAGCGTGCCATTAACTTTGCTAAATGGGCCTTGTTCAAGGCTCAAAAGGCCTAGTAAGGGCCCGGTTGGCCCCTACTTGGGTTAAAGGATTAACCCCTAATCCTAACCCAAATTGATGTGCTAACTACGAAATTAAAGACATTCCTGAGCTATTATAAAGTCCGCAAGTCAAGTCTTCTTCCGGCGAGCTTCCGGCGAACTTCCGGCGGTCTTCCGATGATCCCTCGGAAACCATCCTGTGGACTCTCGGCAACCTCTCGGACTCCACGATGATTTTTGCGAGTTCCCCCGAGCTTCTTTGGCAAGCTTCGATCTTTCTTGGCAAGCTCCGTGAACTTCCGACGAATCTACGGACTTTCGTCAAACTCTTGAACTCCCAACGATCCATCACACTTGACTTCGGCCCTTGGTTTCGCTTTACGTCTTCATCCCTTTCGTAGTTACTCCTGCACACAAACAACAAACACTCTACTTCGATCTAGATAGTTATTACAACGTGAATTGACATTCAGTTGCCCGGCATATCATTGGTCGGTGCTTCGTCCAATCTTTCGGCACATCGCCCTCTCTAGCGGCTTGTTGCCTAATTGACGGTTGACCTCCGCAATCTCGATATCCATGGCGTAACTCCGCACTTCTTGGCCCGATGCCCGACGTACGAAGCCTCCTGCTGATAGTCGATCGAACCTTCGGCTTGACATCCAATATACTGACGTGATCACCTCCGGCGCAACGTCAATTCCTCCAGCGTCAATTGTCTAATCCTGATCGATAGTAGACCTGCATAACTCAAAATGCAGTTAAACAACAAATCACCCTCAATTAGTTTCATCATCAAAATCTGATATTCAACATAGGAGAACAAAATGAATTGAGGGAGATAGAACATGATTGAAGCATTTAACATGATTGAAGCATGATTCATATTTAAAATGTATCCTATGTTATAAATACGAATCAAGCATTTGTCAAATCTGGAATTATCCTCAAAATCATATTCAATAAATTTATACATGACAAGCATGGATTCATGAATTTTCTGTAGAAAAATTGATAAGATTGAGATAGAGGATTGCCTTTCATTTTTATACGTGATTTGCTTCTTATAACCATGCTTTTGCCCATAATAAAAACAAATGTCAACATTCAAGATGAAAAGATAAATTTTGTCATAAAGATCATCAAGTCGAATCACATTAAGCATGTGGCATTTTCCAAAAGATTCGATTCAAGAGATTCACATGGATTCATCAAAACCAAAAACTTTAGAGAGAAAAATTTTTAAGAATCATGTATTTCCTTTTTATGATTTACTTTAAATAAGCATGCTATTGTCTTTTAATATCAAATTGAGACAATCATGAAAGTTCAAGACGTAAAGGCAAAACCCATCAAGTTTTTTAAAGTCAAAAGATATAACACGTCATATAAAAAATTCATTGTAAAAATGATTAAGACCAAATACACATTAGTTCAAAATGTGAGTCACTCATCATACATAATGTGTTTTGCTTTTAAGTTATTTGTTTCATATAAGTGTTCTCATGTTTTAAAAGATGAGTATCATGTTTAAATCCAAAACATGAGTATTGTCATCAAACCCATTAAGATTAAATGCATCACACATAAATCATCATGATAGTGCATTTTCATATTTTTATGTGTTTCAATTTAAGTTATGTGATCTTTCATAGGAATGTTCAAATTTTTTATATGAAAATGTCATGCATCATATTTAAAACCAAAAACATCATCAAAACCATTAAGATTCATGGATTCATCATACACATTATTTCAAAATATGAGATTTCAATTTTCATTACTTCAATTCCTCATTAAGCATGATACAAAAATTTAAAGATCAAGCAAAATACCATAAAGTATCTTCAAAATTTTTATATGAAAGCCAAGAATTAACACATAAGATTCACTCATCATGCATAGTTTTAAAATGTAAAATCATTAAGATAGATGTTCATTGATTTTATCTTGTTAGGTATGTAAGCATAAGATGCAATTATCATTAAGACACTTTCAAGAATAACATACATAGATATGCATTAAGTTTAAGACCAAAATCCGATACGAAAAGCACACATGACATTTATGCATTATCACAAATAAAGCAATTATCATTCATAATTTTTACTTTTCAGAAATACTAAAAATAAAAGCATAATATAATTTTTGAAAATAATTTTTTTTATTTCTTACCAACTAAATTAAGCACTCATGAAAAAGTCATGTAATTTCAAAATAAGGTAAAAGCATTTCGAGTAAGTTACTTACCTCGTTGTTGAAACCCGTCAAAGCCCAATTTGCCTCTTCTTTACTTGATTCGCCCTTGGGTGCCTTCCTCTTTTTTGGCATCTTTCTCTGTTCAAGTTCATTTTTTATTTTAGATTTTTGTTTAATAAACTTATTAAAATTGATTAAAATTTCAACGCCCTCTTTATTGTCCTCATCACTTGAGTCATCACTCAAGTGGCATTTTATAGTCCGGAGTTCTAAATCCTTCCTGTTCTTCGGAAAGTGGTTCATGTGTTCATTGGGTTTAAAGAAACTCATTTCATAGGTCATTAATGACTCGATTAGTTCTTCCAATAGAAATTCATTTAGATTTTTAGTTTCTTGTATCATCGTTACTTTAGTATCTCACCTTTTTGGAAGGGATCTTAAGATCTTGTTAGTGAGTTCAAAATTTAAAAATATTTACCAAGACTTTTCAAGCTATTGACGACATCCGTAAAACGGGTGTACATATCATCGATAAACTCACTTGGTGTTATTTGGAAGAGCTCAAAATCATGCAATAAGAGGTTTACTTTTGAGTCTTTGACTCTACTAATTCCCTCGTGCATGATTTCAAGTGTCCGCCAAATATCAAAAGTTGTTTAGCACGTAGATTTTACATTTAATCAAAAATATTTTCTCTCTAAATTTGACCATTCGTTTGTCGATTTAGAGGGAAGTTGAAATCCATTTTCAATGATGTTCCATAAATCCAAATTCATAGAAAGCAAGAAAACTCTCATTCAAATTTTCTAATAAGTGTAGTTCGATCCGTTAAAGAACGGAGGACGAACAATCGAAAAATCCTCTTGAAAGCCGTGAAGAGCCACTTCTTGCAGGTGTGAATCTGAAAGAGAAATAATGAGGCTCTGATGCCAATTGTTGGGATCTAGAGCGGCACTAAGAGGCAATGGTTAAGAACGATAAATTTTGGCGATTAAAACGGATTTCAAAAATTTCATATGTTGAAAACCTCGTTTCGACTAAAATCAATTTTGATTAAAGCATATCAAAAATGTAATTAACTTGAGAGAGTTTAGAGATGAAGAAAGACAATGATAAGGAAGTAGGGTAGCCAAATAAAATGGTTTGTAGAAAGATAAAAGCAATAAGTAAACGCAAACCAGATTTTTATAATGGTTCGGTTATACGACCTACGTCCACTCCTGTTTCCTCTTCTCTTGAGGCCACTAGCTTTTCCACTAGTTGTCTTCCTTCCAAGGGCAAAGACAACTCCCTTATAGCACTCTCCTTTTGATGGGCTTAGAAGGTAACCCTTATAAAGCCTCTCACCCCTCTCTTGGACTATATCACACTTAAAGCTTAGAGGGAAGATTTTGACATATTACAATAGAGTTTTCCCTTTTTCTTTCTTAGGTTTTGTGTGTTTTTCAACTATGGATGAGAGGGATATTTATAGGCCTTAAGGTGATTCAAATTTGGAGTCCAAATTTGAATTACCTCGAATTCCCAAGTGTTGGCGGTACCACCGCCTAACACTAGCAGTACCACTACCAGTCTGATCCTGACACTGGCGGTACTATCGCCAGTCTAGAGTAGTACCACTACTGTAGCTTTTGTGCTGGGTGGTGCCACTACCCAAACTAGGTGGTGCCACCGCCTACAGCTTGGAAAAGTAAACTTTTTCACTTTTCCAACTCATAGGTGGTTCTACCGCCAATTTGGCGGTGCCACCGCCTATGACAACTTTTGGGCCATTGAATGGGCCTCCCAATGAGCCCAAATCAGTGCCAATTTAGGTCCAATTAGCTCTTAATTAAGTTGGTATTATTTTACCTAAAACCAACTCAATTTTGACTCGGTCCTACTTCGATCTAAACAATTATTACAATACGAATCGAAATGTCGCCTGGCACGTCATTGGCCTATCGGTGCTTTGGCATATCATCCTCTCTTGTAGTTTGTTGCCTAATTAGTAGCTAACCTTCGTAGCTCTGATCTCCTTGGTGCAACTCCGCTCCTCTTAGCCCAATCAATGCTCGATTTCTTTGTTTGAAGCCTTCTGTTGATCGTCGACCGGACTTCTGGCTCGACGTCTAATCTCCTGACGTGATTTTCTCCAGCATAACATTGATTCATTCTTTATCAATTATCTAATCCTAATCGAGAGTAGATCTGCGTAACTCAAAACGTAGTTAGATAACCAAAACATGATCAATTAGTTTCATTATCAAAATCCGAGATTCAACAACACTAAGCTAGAATCATCTAAGAAGGAAAACATCTTGTTATAACTAATAACAATGAAAGAAAGAATATTAGAATTAAAATGATTTTGATAATGCTTTATGAAATCATACTTAATTTTATGATCTTGTATTTTGGATTAATGTGTCTTAATAATTTTTACGTCAAAACTTGTGAATCGGTCTTAAAAGAAATGAATCACATAAAAATGGCAAAATGGTATCATGCATGATGAGTGAATCTTTTGTTTTGGACTAAAATGTTTTTGGTCTTGATAGTTTTATGATGAAATCTACCTTTCGGTTTTGTATGTTGATACTTATTTTTTTCTTTTTTGATGGGAAAGGCTTGCTTATAAGAAGCAAATTATATGAATAGAAACTTATAAAAATGAAATGCAATCCTCTATCTCAATCTTATCGATTTTTTCAATAAGAAATTCATGAATCTATGCTGGTCATTTATAAATTTCTTAAATGTGATTTTGATGATGATTTTGGATTTAGACGAATGCTTGATTCATGTTTATGACTTAAGATGTATTTTAAATATGAATTCATGTGAATATCTTAAATCATAAAATTGATCTTGATGATTTTCAAGTTGACAAATTGAATTTAAATTTTTTATTAGTCATGACTCTTCTCGCTCAAAATCACAACTTTATTCTTTTTGGAATCATGACTTATTGAGTAATGAGGGTTTGAATGCATGAATTGATGATTTTTTTTTATCCCTTTATTTGATACTCAAAATCTTCATTTGATCTTGATGACTTTTTATGACTTAACATTAATGATTGAACATAGTATGCTTAAATAGATTTTTCTCCTATGTTTCAATATTTCTTTGAATGCATCATGTGATGATTGAAAGATTAATATAGAATTTTTATTGATGCATATTTATAATTGATGTAAAAGTCTATATAATTGGTTCCTCCCTTCTTTTTGACAATGATAAAGGGGGAGTTAGCTTGCTAGTTTGTGAATCACAAGAGAAAGAATTTTGCTAGAGAAAAGTGTGCTAGCTTGGCATATCACAAAAATTGCTAACTTGCAAAAGGGAAAAGCTTGCATTTCTCAAAAGAGAAAAATCAAAACTTACTAGAATGGAATGTCTCAAAGAGAAGCAAAACTTGCTATCTCAAAAGAAGCAAAAAGTGGAAACTTGAAGAACTTGAAATCTTGAACATGATTGAAACTTGATGTTGTAAACTGATTGCTAGCTTGTTGTAAAATTTGGACATCCTGAAGACTAGCTAAGATGCAACTTCTCCTTTTTGTTGATGACAAAGGAGGAGAAGACGATTGATGACTTCATGCATTGTAATGAAGATTGAATATTTTGAAATATTGCATGATGATTTTTGATGATATGTTACTTGGATTTTTTGAAATCCAAGGGTTCTATCAATATGGCACATTGATAGGGGTAGTTTGTTTAAACTCCAGGAGTTAAGATTAATTTCATCATCAATTAGTTGTCATCATAAAAAAGGGAGAGATTGTTGAATCTCAGATTTTGATGATGAAACTTATTGATTGTGGTTTGGTAATCTAACTACATTTTGAGTTATGCAGGTCTACTCTCAATTAGGATTAGATAATTGATGTAGGAAGAATCGATATTGCACTAGAGGAGAACACGTCAAGAGATTGGACATCGAGCCGGAGGTCCGATCGACGATTGGCAGAAGGCTTCGGACAAGGAAATCAAGCATCGGGCTAAGAAGAGTGGAGTTGTGCTAAGGAGATTGGAGTTGTAGAGGTCAATTACCAACTGGGCAATAGGCCGCAAGAGAGGACGATGCGCCAAAGAAACGGACGAAGCACCGATAGACCAATGACGTGTTGGGCAACAGAATATTGATTCGCATTGTAATAATTATTTAGATCTAAGTATGATTAGATTAATTAGATTGTAATTGGGCCAATCTAATTATGGGCCAATTGGGCCCATACTTGAACAAGTTTGGGTAGGATTTAAGGCCCAAACAAGGTTGCTGAACCTTGTCTAGCGATGGCACCGCTAGACTAGGGTAGTGGTACCGCCTAGGGTTCAGTCTCCCATGTGGTTTGGGTAGTGATACCGCCCAGTGTTAGTGTACTTGGGTGATGGTACTACCTAGTTAGTGTACTTAGGTGATGGTACCGCCTAGTATACTAACAGTGGCTGAAAGCTTGAGCGGTGGTATTGTTAGTTATAGGTGCCCAATCACGTGAGTGATGACACCTGTAACATGCTATGTTAATCTCTTTACTTATGATTATTTAAATTTTCTTATATTATTCATATGTATATTATGATGTCCTTGGATTTGTGCAATGAGAATCGGATTGTGATGAGATCACGATAATGAGATCGATTCACCTTTAAACATAGACCCTAAATAATCCTAGTTATAGGTTACTCTACAGGGACATCGAGATAACCGGACAGACTGGTGTACTGTATACTCGTCCATATGATAGAGGTGGTTGGTCTTATAGCTACTTGTATGGGGACACTAAGGATACAATGCAGGTGCTCATTAGACAATGAGTTCACTGATTAATCCGCTTACGGAATATTGGATGGTTATTGATACATCATGTCAGATAGTGATTTCGTAGTCCTAATAGTATATCTGGTCTTTAGACTTGAGACACCAAGGATGTCCTATATGAGTACTCTACTCTTTGATATTGAACTTATAGGTTTGGAAGTTTCAGATCTAGTACAGCCAATTATTTGGAGTAGTAGCCAATCTTGTGAGGTCTATTGAGTGTCAATAGAGGATCATCCACTATCGATATCATAAGCGAAATATCTCATGTATTCTTGCTTAGGCAAATCCGTAGCCAAGGTCATTCAGATTGAGAGAGAAAGAGTTCTATAAGAGAATCCAATTAGAGCGAGACTCGATTGGAAACCATATGAGCCTGACAAAACCATATGAGCCTGACAACACCATGCCTGACAACACCATGGACTTGCTTAGGCAAGTCCATTTCATGTTTGGTAATTAGAGGATATAAATTAGTTTTTGAGAACAATGGATGTTCAATAATATTAGATGATAAGATCATCACAAGAGGAACATTGCATAATGGTTTATTTATGATAGATATAGCTCCACATATCATGAGTGTAAGTGAGTCTAAGAGGAAATGAGAAGAGGTGAACAATGTACATCTATGACATTATAGGCTAGGTCACATCCACGAGGGAAGGATTCAAAAATTACTGAAGAATGGATATCTAGATCTATTTGACTATGAGTCATATGCGACTTGTGAACCTTGCCTTTGGGGAAAGATAACTAACTCTCCATTTAGTGAAACTAGAGAGAGAGCCATTGAGTTACTGGAACTCATACATAGTGATGTATGTGGTCCCATATTGACTCATGCCATAGGTGGTTACTCATACTTCATTACTTTTCCTGATGATTTCTCAAGATACGGACATGTGTACTTGATGAAGTACAAGTCTGAGGCTTTTGAGAAATTCAAGGAATATAAAAATAAAGTGGAGAACTAGACAGGAAAGAGTATTAAAACCCTTCGATCAGATCGAGGAGGTGAGTACTTGAGTATAGAGTTCACCCAATTCCTCAAAGACCATGGGATTTTATCCCAATGGACACCTCCTTATACACCACAGCTTAATGGTGTATCAGAAAGGAGGAATCACACATTGTTAGACATGGTGCGTTCCATGATGAGTTTCGTCGACCTACCCATCTCATTCTGGGGATATGCCCTAGAGACCGTAACTCACCTTCTGAATAGAATTCCAACTAAGTCAGTAATGTCTACTCCATATGAGATATGGAATGGGAAGAAACCTGATCTTAAGGTTGTTAAGATTTGGGGCAACCCTGCCTATGTCAAGAGACACAACCCCGACAAGTTGGAATTCAGGAATAGTGCAAGTTCATGGGATACCCCAAGGAAACTTATGGGTATTATTTTTATCACCTTGAGGACCAAAAGGTCTTTATAGCCAAGAGAACAGTGTTCCCTGAGAAGGAACACATTCTTGGTAGAGATAGTGGGAGCATGATAGAGTTGAGCGAGGTTGGAGAACCTAGCTCAAGCACCATTCTATAGCCAGAGTCTATTCAGATACCTAGCATATAAGTTTCAACTTTACGTAGATCCGATAGAGTATCCCATTCTCTTGATAGATATGTGGGACATATCAGAGGAAAGGATATTGAGGATATTGATCCTCAGACCTACGAGGAGGCTATTATGAGCATAGACTCTGGGAAATGGCAAGAAGCCATGAATTCAAAAATGGATTCCATGTGCTCCATTAAGATTTGGAACCTAGTTGATGTACCCAAGGGTATTGTACCCATTGGCTGCAAGTGGATCTTCAAAAAGAAGATTGGAGTAGATGGACAGGTAGAGACCTATAAAGCAAGGCTAGTGGCTAAGGGGTATCGTCAAAGGCAAGGTGTTGATTATGATGAAACTTTCTCACCTGTAGCTATACTAAAATCCATTCGAATTCTATTAGCTATTACAACACACTATGATTATGAGATCTGACAGATGGACATCAAAACCACATTCCTCAATGACAACCTTGAGAAGGAAGTGTATATGATATAGCTTGAGGGATTCGTGTCTAGGGATAACCCAGATAAGGTGTGCAGATTGCTTAGGTCCATTTATGCACTGAAGCAAGCTTTCCAAAGTTGGAACATAAGATTTGATGAGGCGATCAGATCTTATGACTTTGTTAAGAATGAAGATGAGCTTTGTGTGTACAGGAACGTAAGTGAGAGCACTATCACCTTTTTTGTATTATATGTGGATGACATGTTGATCATTGGGAATGATGTAGGAATGCTATTCACAGTAAAGGCTTGGTTATCTAGGTACTTCTCCATGAAGGACTTAGGGGAAGCATCCTACATATTGAGAATACGGATCTATAGAGATAGATCCAAGAGAATGCTTGGCTTGTCCTAGTCTAGGTATATAGACACCATTGTCAAAAGGTTTGACATGGAAAATCATTTTATAGGAGTATGTCCCCAAAGACTCCTGAGAAAAAGGCACACATGGATATGATATCTTATGCCTTAACGATAGGATCTATCATGTATGCTATGTTATGTACCAGGCCTGATATAGTGCATGCTCTGAGTATCACGAGTAGGTATCAAGTAGTTCCAGGCTTGGAGCACTAGAAAATAGTAAAATGTATCCTTAAGTACTTGAGAATGACTAAGAATCTTTTACTAGTATATGGAGGCAGTAGCCTCAGGTTTGAGGGCTACATGGGCTCGAGCTTCTAATCTGATGTCAATGATAGCAAGTCTAATTCAGGGTATGTGTTCACCCTGAATGGAGGAGTAGTATGCTGGAAGAGTTTTAAGCAAGACACTACTGTTGACTCGACCACAGAGACAGAATACATTCCTGTGGTAGAGACAGCAAAGGAGGGAGTTTAGATGAAGAAGTTCATCACAGACCTAGGAGTCATCCCGAGCAATTGATTCCCTTAAATTATGATAAATACGAGATGATTACTCAAATAAGGGAACCCGAGTCTCATCAAAAGTGTTCTGAGGAGGTTCTAGCTTATTAGAGAGATCATGGCCTGAAGAGATGTAGTAGTGGAAAGAGTTCCATCCGAAGATAACATTACAGATCCACTAACAAAGCCATTGACTCAGATTGTGTTTGAGCGTCACAGAGGTCTGATAGGGATCAGACATATTGGTGATTGGCTTCAGGTCAAGTGGGAGATTGCTAGTCATATGTGCCTAGGAAGCCAATTACATGAGTGATGACACTTGTGACTTGATATGCACTCTTTCCCTTTGCTTATTATTAAGCATTTTATCACTTTATCTTGCGTGTTGCATATATTATGTTGTCCTTGGATCTGTGCAATGGGAATCGAATCGTGATGAGATCACGATAATGAGACCGATTTACTTTTAAACACAGACCTTAAATAATCTTGGTCATACGTTACTCGAGAGGGACATCAAGATAACCGGATAGACTAGTGTGCTGTATACCCATCCATATGATGAAAGTGGCTAGTCTCATAGCTACTCATGTGGGGACACTAAGGGTACAATGCAGGTGCTCATTGGGGAATGAGTTCACTAATTGATTCGCTTACGGAATGCTGGATGGTTATTGATACCCCACGTCAAATAGCGATTCCGTAGTCCCAGTAGTGTATATGGTCCTTAGACTCAAGATACCAAGGATGTCCTATATGAGTACTCCACTCTTTGATACCGGACTTATAGGTTTGGAAAGTTTCAAATCTAATACAGCCAACTATTGGGAGGGGTAACCAACCTTACGAGGGCTATTGAGTGTTAATAGATGATCATTCGCTCTTGGTATCATGAGAGGAATATCCCATATTTTCTTGCTTGGACAAATCCTTAGCTAAGGTTATTCGGATTGAGAGAGAAAGAGTTTTCCAGGAGAATCCGACAAGAGCAAGACTCGAGGAGAGATCCTATGTGCTTGACAACACCATGCCCGGTATAGGGTCTCTAGGATATTAGTTGGATGAGGGACTATAGATACATGGTAACTGAGGACAGATAGGTCCAAAAGATTGGATTCCGCTATATCGTTTGGGGGCTGCGGCGTAGTGGCCTAGTACGTCTGCAGTCGATGAGTTGGGTGAATTATTATAGAGATAATAATTCACTAAGTCAGAAGGAGTTCTGACAAGAATGACTCACGACTAGCTCGATATTGGGCCTAGAGGGTCACACACATATGGTAGGTGTTTTGACGAGTAGAGGTTCAAATATAAGATATTCGCTAGAGCCCCTATCTTATTGGATATCCATTTAGCCCTTGAATTATTGGATCCTAAGATGAGATCCAATAATTGCTAATAAGAGATTATTGGGTATAGACCCACTAATCCAAGAAGCTTGGGTAATTGGATGGAGATCCAATACTCAACAGGGCAAGATCCATTAGGGTTTACAGGGGGCCTCTATAAATAGGAGGGAACTAAAGCTCTATAGGCTGAGGGGTTCTTTTGGTAGCCACATTTTGTTCTCCTCTCCCTAGAGAGGTACATCATCGCAGTCCCTTCTATGTAGATACCACTAGAGAGGAGGATGCTTGACCTCCTTCATCCTTCCTACAGATCTATAGGGATTTTGGGATATACATTCTCCCTAGGTATTTTCTTTTACATATGTAGTTTTCGTGGATTTGTTTTGACGCACCGATCTTTGCACGATGATAGAACCTTTCTACGGGAAATCTATAGTTTTGTTTTCTTGTTCTTCCACTACACATGAGATGTCACCCCATAAGATTTCCCAACATTAGTTACCTCCTATTTATAGATATCCGCTATTAACTTAACCCTAATGGATCCTACCCTATTAGGTATTGGATCTTCATCCAATTACCCAAGCCTCTTAGATTAGTAGGTCTCTACCCAATAATCTCTTATTAGCTCTTATTGGATCTCATATATAGGATCCAATAATTCAGAGGCTTAACGGATATCCAATAAGATAAGGGCTCCGACGAATATCTTATATCTGAACCTCTACTCGTCGTAACACTTATCATATGGGTGCGACTCTCTATACTTATCAGAACTCCTTCTGGCTTAGTAAATTATTATCACCATAATAATTCACTCGACTCATCGACTATGGACGTACTAGGCCACTACGCCATTTTTCCTAGATGATATAAGGGGAATCAAATCCTTTGGACCTTTCTATCCTTAATTACTATATACCTATAGTCCTTTATCCATCTAATATCCTAGAGACCTTATATTGAGTATGGTGCTATCTGGCCCATACGGTCTCTTCTCGAGTCTCACTCTAATCAGATTCTCCTGGAGAACTCTTTCTCTCTCAATCCGAATAACCTTAGCCAAGAATTTATTTAAGCAATAATATATGGGATATTCTTCTCATGATACTGATAGCGGATGATTCTCTATCGACACTCAATAGCCCTCATAAGGTTGGCTACATCTAGAAGTCCTTATCTTAATTGTTTAAAATTTCTGTAAAATTTGTAAGTTATTTATTTTTGCTCCATCTTTATGTTTAGAAAATATCATCATTAGACCCTCTATATGGCATATTTGATGTCAATTACCTCATTGGTCAAAACTATATGGATTTGCTCCATAATCTGAGAATAGTTCTCACAATAGAGAAAATTGTATATGTCCTTGATATAATGATACCTACACTTGATGAATAGACAAGCGAGGATGAGATCGCTCACTATATGAAGTACATAGATGACTCTATGGTTGCTTAGTGTTATATGTTGGGCTCCATGACTCCCAAGTTATAGAGAGAACATAAAATGATAGATGTCATATCCATATTCCTACATCTCCATAAATTACTTGAGAAACAGAAAATAACTCAACAATATGAGATATCGGAGAGTCTCTTTCACACTAGGATGACTGAGGGGACAATGGTTTAGAATCATATCCTTTAGATGATTGAGTGGATAGAGAAACTCATAGGTCTAGAAATAATCCTAGAGGATAACATGTGTGTAGATCTTGTGCTTTAGTCCATACTAAATTCCTTTTCATAGTTTTCTATACTAGTAAGACAAGAAAGAAAATAAAGACAGAGAAGTCCTTTGAGAAGGGCAAAGGCAAGGGCAGACCGGGTAAAGCAAATGTTGCTAAGAAAGATTTGGTAAAAGACAAAAGCTAGTGCTTCCACTTCGGTAAATACAAGCATTAGAAGAGGAACTACAAAGAGTACATTGCAGAGAAGGCAAAACAAAAACTTAGAGAAACTTCAAGTACATTCATGATTAGTCTCCATTTGTCAAACTTATATGATAACACATGGGTATTGGATACTAACAGTGCTTATCATATCTGTAATTTATGTAGGTTCTGGCAAGGCCTAGGAGATTGGCGAGAGGAAAGATGGACCTCAAGATGGGCAACGGAGCAAGTGTTACTACTGTGACTATTGGCAAGGTCAACTTACATCTACTTGGTGGAGCTACTATTGCATTAGATATATGTTATTTTATTTCCTCTATTACCAAAAATATTATTTTCATTTTATGTTTGATAGTTAGTGGATATAAATTAATTTTTGAGAATAATGGTTGTTCAATATCATTAGATGATAAGATTATCACGAGAGGAATGTTGCATAATGGTTTATTTATGCTAGACACAGCTCCATACATCATGAGTGTAAGTGAGTCTAAGAGGAAATGAGAGAAGGTGAATAGTACATATTTGTGACATTATAGGCTAGGTCACATCCATGAGGGAAGGATTCAAAAGTTGCTAAGGGATGGATACCTAGATCCATTCGACTATGAGTCATATGTGACTTGCGAACCTTGCCTTCATAGAAAGATGATCAACTCTCTATTTAGTGGAACTGAAGAGAGAGCCACTAAGTTGTTGGAACTTATACATAGTGATGTATGTGGTCCTTTGTCAACTCATACCATAGGCAGTTACTCCTACTTCATTACTTTTACTGATGATTTCTTAATGTATAGATATGTAAACATGATGAAGTATAAGTTCAAGGCCTTCGAGAAATTCAGGGAATATAAGAATGAAGTGGAGAACCAGACTGGAAAGAGTATCAAAACTCTTTGATTAGATCGAGGAGGTGAGTACTTGAGTACAAAGTTCACCTAGTTCCTCAAGGACCATGGGATTCTGTCCCAGTGGACACCTCCTTATACACCATAGCTCAATGGTATATCCAAAAGAAGGAATCACAAACTATTAGACATGGTGTAATCCATGATGAGTTTTGCCGACCTACCCATCTTATTCAGGGGATACGTGTTAGGATCGGAGAGGCACTAAGAGGGGGGGTGAATTAGTGTAGCAGATTAAAACTCTTAAGTTTGAAACCAATTTCGAAAATAGCTAGTTCGTATGAAGATTTCGATTCGATGAAAGATGACTTAGTTAAAGTAGCTTGAGTAAAGGAGATAAAGACCGAACGATTTGCAGCTAAGTAGAGAAATGATTTAGAAATTTAAACACTCACACATTCAAGGAACACCACGATGTATAGTGGTTCGGTCAAATGACCAACATCCACTTCTGAAGCCTTCTTCGATGAGGCTCCCAACTTCCACTAGCAAGTCACTTTGAAGGGGAAGGACCAAATACCCATCTTACAATCTTTTTACAAGTGGTTTACACTCTTACAGGTTTTTCAAAGAGAGAGGGAGGTGAACACTAGCTATCGAAAATAAGACTTTGCTAAAGCTTTTTGCTCAATTTCTAACTCTCAAAAGGGTGCTCTTTCTGCTAAGAAAGGAGGGGTATTTATAGACCCAAAGAGGATTCAAATTTGAGCTCCAAATTTGAATTTATTTTGGGTTTCTCGGTGCTAGCGGTGCCACCACTTGTCAATGTCAGACTAACAATATATTAGGCAGTTCTATTGCCCAAGGTAGCGGTGCCACCGCTCAACACTTTTCAGCACATCGGTTTGGGCCTTAAACTTGACCCAATGGGCCTCTACTTTGGGTTATAGGATTAACACCTAATCTTAACCCAAATTACATGCTTAACTACGAAATTGAAATATAATTTGAAGTGATTTAAACTGACATTATTCAAGTCATCTTTCGGTGAGCTTTCTAGCAAAATTTCGGTGGACTTTCGACACTCCTTCAAATTTCTTCTAGGGACTCCCAGCAAACTCTCGGATTCCGTGGCTAGTTCAATGAGTCTTCGGCAAGCATTCGAACCTTCTCGGTGATCTCTGTGAACCTCCAATGATTTTTCTGGTGAACTTCCGAAACCTTCGGCAAGTCCCTGATTCTATCTCGGTTGGTTCCGGTAGTACTTTCGATGATCCTTCCGGTGACCTCTTGAACTCCCAGCGAACTTGACCTTGGTAAATCACTTTATGTTTTCATCCCATTGTAGTTAATCCTGCACACTTATCTCGACAATATGGATTAGAACAAATAATTCACCAATTGACTTCATCATCAAATCCGAGATTTAACAATCTCCCCCTTTTTGATTATGACAATCAATTGATGATGGAGTTAAACTTAACTCTCCCTATCTATATGTCATATCATGAGAAGGTAAAAACACTTGAATTCAATCTTTTGAATTCAAGCCGAAACCGATAAGTTTCATTTATCGTCAAGCTTAATAAATATGATTTTTCATCCATAAATACGAAACTTCATATTTTTCACAATGTCATGGCATGATATGCATTTTCTAGTCAAATGATAGACATTCATCATTTCGATAAGAGAAGCTAATCACCAATTGAAATAACACAAGTATCAAATGATATCAATGAGGTGCATAAAGTCAAGGCATGATGTTAAATGAAATAATAGCTTAAAAAATTTAAGCATTTGAGATATATTGCGATACATTACAATGCTTCATAGCAATTAATTGTTGATTTCAAAGCATAGCAAAAGTAATTTGCAATATGAACTATGTAAGTTTTTGCGATGAGATACAATACATATAAGTCATTTTTCATTCCAACATATTGTTACATATAAGTCATTTGTTATCAATTTCACATTTTTCTTCCCTTTTGTCATCAGCAAAAAGGAGACGAAGTAGCCATCACAAGGTATCATACCATACAAAAAAAAATAAGTGGTCAATTTTCAAGCATTTGATAAATGAGTCGAACATAATGCAAAATATGTCATCCTTGACGGAGAAATCTGAAAAATGTTTGGATCATTTTTATTCATGTTCATGAGATCTGAAAGAAAACATTAGAGTGTTAAAATGCTCATGAAGAATTCATACATGAAGAATATAAGTTTGATTGAGAATTCAAACATAGAATTGTGAAAGGATAGATCATTAAAGTCATTCATCAAGGATTTCATATTTTAAGGTAAACTCCATGAGAATGAGATGTCAAAACTCATAAAACTTCAACGATTGAAATATATCAATATCAAAAATTTAAAGGAAAAACTTCGACGTGGTATTCTTGTATTGATTCGTGAGGAAGAAGTCATAAAACCTTGAATCATACCGATTAGCACAAGAATAAATATCGAAAATGAACATTTAAGGACTTAATTTTGCACAAATAATGATATTAATTTATGCATATGTTAAGCTTCATATAAAATTCAAGTCATGAAATATCTTCAGTCATACTTAAAAGAGGGTATAAAATTAGTTTTTACTACATCATTAGTGTCCACTATTTAAAGGAGGAAAACAACATCATGATAGCTTTCATCAAGATTATGATCGAAAGATAAAAATGAGAGCTCCATGATATAAAGATGTCATCAAAATGCGAAAATATAATATCAATGTAAAACTATCAAAACTAAAAATTTAATCATTTCATCAAAAGTCATAACTCAAAAATTCATCAAAAGGAAGATCAAAATGCCAAGATGATATTGTAAAGATGTCATTCAAAAATGAAGAGGTGATATTAAGATGATACAATCAAAATCGAAGTTAGAAAATTTTGGAAAAGAAATATACAACATCATGTATTAGAACAATTTAGCATGCCTAATTCTCTTCTAATGAAGTCAAATTTTTCTTCATTTAGGGGTTTTGTGAAGATGTCCGCTAATTGGTGTTTTGTATCAATAAATTCTAGAATGATATTATTATTATTGACATGATCTCATATAAAGTGATGCCTAATGTCAATATGCTTAGTTCTTGAGTGTTGAATTGGATTTTTAGTTAGACAAATAGCGCTTGTATTATCACATTTTATGGGAATGTTCTTTAAATAAATTTTATAGTCTTCTAAGGTATTTTTCATCCAAACAACTTGTGCACAATATGTATTCGGCTTCTGTCGTAGATAGTGCAACTGAATTTTATTTCTTGGAAGTCCAAGAAACAAGTGCATGTCCTAAAAATTGGCATATTCCGGATGTGCTCTTTCTATCTATTCTATATCCACCAAAATCTGCATCCACATAGGCTTTTAAATCAAAGTTATTAGATTTTGGATACCATAATCCTAGATTAGGAGTTCCTTTAAGACACCTAAGGATTCTTTTAATAGCTTTAAGGTGAGATAACTTAGGATTAGCATGGAGTCTTGCACATAGACCTACACTAAACATGATATCTGGTCTAGTTGTGGTGAGGTAAAGTAATCTACCTATCATTCTCCTATATATTTTTTGATCAAAATTTTTTCCACTTTCATCCAAGTCTAACTTGGTGGAAGTACTCATTGGAGTGTTGATGGCTTTTGAACCATCCATGTTAAATCGTTTTAACAAATCTAATGTATACTTTGTTTGATTAAGAAATATACCATCACTAAGTTGTTTAACTTGTAATCCTAAAAAGAAGGTTAATTGTCCTATTAGGCTCATTTCAAATTCATGACTTATACACTTAGCAAATGATTCACATAGTGATTCATTCGAAGCACCGAAAATAATATCATCAACATAAATTTGAATAATAAGAAAATTATTTTTAAAATATTTAATAAACAATGTAGTATCAACCTTGCCTTTAGTAAAATTATTTGAAATTAAGAAAGAACTAAGCCTCTCATACTAAGCCCTAGGGGCTTGTTTTAATCTATAGAGAGCCTTAGTTAGTTTAAACACATGATTAGGAAGAAGAAATTTTCAAATCCAGGTGGTTGTTCAACATACATTTTTTCGAAAATAAAACCATTTAAGAAAGCACTTTTGATATCCATTTGAAAAAGCTTAAAATTATTACTACTAGCATAGGCAAGGAGCATCCTAATGGCTTCTAATCTTGCCACAGGAGCGAAGGTCTCTTCATAATCGATACTTTCTTTTTGGTTAAAACCTTTGGCTACTAGTTTAGCCTTGTTTCTAACCATGATACTGCATTCATCTTGTTTGTTTCTAAAGACCCATTTAGTACCAATAACTAAATGGTCACTAGGTCTAGGAACAAGCTTTCATACCTCATTCCTTTCAAATTAATTCAATTCTTCTTACATTGTGATAACCCAAGAATCATCTTTCAAGGCATCGTCAATGAACTTAGGTTCAATTTGAGAAAGAAAACCTGCATGGGTACAAAAATTTTTAAAGGAAGAACAAGTTTGAACCCCTTTTGTATCTCTTATAATTAACTCCTTGGGATGTGCATCTACATACTTCCATTCCTTAGGTAAGGAAATTTGGGAAGAAGATGCATCCAAGTTGCTATTTTGAGGAGATGATTCATTTAAATTCAAACCATCAAAACCAAAATCATCATCAAAATCTTTTTTCTTAAATTTGAAAATTTCATTAAAAACTATATGAATAAACTCTTCTATAATTAATGTTCTTTTGTTAAAAACATGAAAAGCTTTAGAAATGGAAGAGTAACCAAGAAAGATGTCTTCATCGAATTTAGCATCGAATTTTTCTAAAGCATCCTTTTCATTTAAAATAAAGGATTTGCAACCAAAAATTTTAAAATAAGAAACAATAGGTTTTTTGTTATTCCATAATTCATAAGGAGTCTTGGATAGAGATGGTCTTACTAGAACCCTATTCATGATATAGCAAGTTGTATTAACGGCTTCGGCCCAAATGTATTTGGGTAAACTATGTTCATTTAACATGATTCTTGCCATTTCTTATAAATTTCTATTTTTTCTTTCTATTACTCATTTTGTTGAGGATTTCTTGGAGTAGAGAAGTTGTGGTTATACCCGTTAGATTCACAAAAATTTTAGAAGTCATGGTTTTGGAATTCTGCACTATGATCACTTTGAATCGATGAAATCATGAAACCCTTTTTGTTTTGAGGAAGTTTACAAAATTTAGAGAAACACTTGAAGGAATCACTTTTGTGAACCAAAAAATAGGTCCAAGTATATCTACTATAGTCATCTACAATGACAAATGCATATTTGCTACCTCCTAGACTTATTGTGTTGATTGGTCTAAATAAATCCATATGGATCAATTGTAATGGTCTAGAGGTGCTTATTTGATTTTTTGATTTGAAGCTAGTTTTTATTTGTTTTCCTAGTTGACATGCATCACATACTTTATCCTTGACAAACTTGATATTTGGAATTCCTCATACTAGTTCTTTAGAAGAAATTTTAGATATTAGTTTTATGCTTGCATGGCCTAATCTCCTATGCCAAAGCTAAGCATCATCATTTAAAATGAAGAAGCACATTTCATTACTAAGTTCCTAAATGTTAATGGTGTAAACATTATTTTATTTTAACATAATCATGAATATGTTGTTGTTTGGTTTTTCAATGATACAAGCATTAGATTCAAATCTAACAATATAACCTTTATCGCATAATTGACTAATGCTCAAAAGATTATGTTTTAATCCATCAACTAGTAATACATCATTAATTTAAAAACTTGATTTGTTACCTATGGTTCCCTTACCAATGATTTTACCCTTGTTGTTATCTCTGAAGGTGACATACCCTTCTTCTTTGCTAGTGAGCATAGAGAATTGAGATGGATCTCCAGTCATGTGCCTTGAGCATCCACTATCAAGATATCATCTCTTGCTCCTAGTTTGTGATGGTGAATGGTTCTACAAAAGAGGATGGTTTTTAGGTACCCATTTGATTTTGGGTGCCTTAAATATTGATCTACTAACTTTGTCATTTAGCATTGAATTATTTATGGTTCCTTCAGGAACCCATATCAATTTATGTTGACTAATTTTTTTAAATAGATATTTATAAACATATCTGGATTTACAACAAAAATTATATTTTAAATGAGGTGATACATGTAGTGTGGGTCCTTTAATGAAGGTGGTAGGATTTCGGTGAGATCCACTCACAAATCCAATTCCACTTCTATTTCAAATGTGACCCTTATTTGCAAGTATCATGTCCAAGCCCTTGCTACCTGTTGAATCTCGGATTTTGATGATGAAACTAATTGATTGTGGTTTATTGTTTAACTGCGTTTTGAGTTACGCAAGTCTACTATCGATCAGGATTAGACAGTTGACACTGGAGGAATTGACGTTGCGTTGGGTGATCATGTTTGGATACTGGATGTCAAGCCGGAGGTTCAGTCGACAATTGGTGGAAGGCTTCGTACGTCGGGCATCGGGCATCGGGCCTAGAAGAGTGTGTTACGCTAAAGATATCGGGGTTACGGAGGTCAACCGCTAATTGGGCAATGGATCGCAAAAGAGGACGATGTGCCGAAGGATTGGACGAAGTGCCGACTAATGATGTGCTGGGTAACTGAATGTCAATTTGCGTTGTAATAACTGTCTAGATCGAAGTAGAGTGTTTGTTTGTTTGTATGCAGGATTAACTATGATGATGATGAAGACGTAAAGCGAAACAAAGTATTGGAAGACAAGTGGGATGGATTGTTGGGAGTTTGAGAGTTCGACGGAAGTCGGAAGATTCATTGGGAGTATTGTCGGAACCGGTCGAGAACGAATAGGGAGCTTGCCGAAGGGTTTTCGGAAGTTCACTAAAAGGTTCGTCGGAAGTTCGCGGAGCTTACCAAGAAAGATCAGAGCTTGCCAAAGTAGCTCGGTGGAACTCGCCAAGATCATCGTGAAGTCTAGGAGCTTGCCGGGAGTCCGCGAAATGGTTTTTGAGGGTTTGTCGGAAGACCGCCGAAAGTTTGTTGAAAGCTCGCTAAAAGAAGTCTTGTCTTGTGGACATTGTAATAGCTTAAAAAAGGTCTTTAAAATTCGTAGTTATCACATAATTTGGTTTAGGATTAGGTGTTAATCCTATAAATCAAATTTGGGCCAATTCGGACTTCATTTGGATTGGTTTCGATCGAGTTTTCGGCTGAAACTATTGTGCTGAAATGACCTGGACGGTAGTACCACCCAGGCTGGGCAGTAGTATTGCCTAGTGGCCGAGAACCAGGTGGTGGCACTGCCTGGCTGGGGCGGTAGCACTGCCCAGCACCCGCGAGCACCAACGGTAGCACCACTAGATGGGCGGTGGCACCGCCTAGTACTGCCAGCATCAGAAAATTCGAAATGGTTCAAATTTTGGCTCTAAGTTTGGGCTCCAAATTTGAATCACTTTGAGGCCTATAAATATCCCTCTCATTCATAGATGAAAGGGGGTCTAGAACTTAGAAAAAGAAGGGGGAAACTCTCTTGGAAGTGTGTCAAATCTTCCCTCTTAAGTTTTAAGAGTGTTCTAGTCCAAGAGAGGGGTGAAAGGCTTTGTAAGGGTTATCTCCTAAGCCCGTCAAAAGGAGAGGTGCTGTGAGGGAGTTCATCCTCGCCCGTTGGAAGGAGGATAGCTAGTGGGAAAGCCAATGGCCTCAAGCGAAGAGGAATCAAGAGTGGATGTAGGTCGGATGACCGAACCACTATAAATCGGTTTGTATTTTCTTTCTTGCAATTTACTATACTGCAAACCATCTTTACTTTGCTGCCTTACTCTACTTCCTCCTCACTTTCTTACATATGCTTTAAAGTTAAAACGCAATTGAAATGATTTCAAACGAAATGTTGATTTCTATCGTACGAAGTTTCCGAAGTTGGTTTAAATCATCGAAAGTTTAGGTATCAGAGCCACGTTCTTTCTCTTTCGGATTTACACCCGTGAGAAATGGCTCTAAATAGTTTTTAAGAGGGCTTTTTGGTTGTACATCCACCGTTCTTTAACGGATCGGACTACACTTATTAGAAAACTCGAATGAGAGTTTTTATGCTTTTAATGGATTTGGATTTATGGAACATCATCGAAAATGGCTGTCAACTTCCCTCTAAATCGATGAACGAATGGTCGGACTTAGAGAAAAAATCTTTTTCTTTGAATGCAAAGGCTATGAATGTCTTATTTTGCGCTTTAGACAAAAATGAGTTCAATCAGATTTCTTCTTGTGAAACGGCTTTTAAAGTTTGGCGAACACTTGAAATCATGCACGAGGGAACTAGTAGAGTCAAAGACTCGAAAGTAAACCTCTTATTGCATAATTTTGAGCTCTTCTAAATGACACCAAGCGAATCTATCGACGACATATACACCCGCTTCATGGATGTCGTCAATAGCTTGAAAAGTCTTGGTAAATATTTTTCGAAGTTTGAACTCACTAACAAGATCTTAAGATCTCTTCCAAAATGGTGGGATCCTAAAATAACGGCGATACAAGAAACTAAAGATTTAAATGATTATTCTATTGAAGAACTCATTGGATCCTTAATGACATATAAAATGAGTTTCTTGGAATATGTTGAACATGATGAACATTTGAACCACCTTCTAAAGAACAAGAAGGTTTTGGAACTCCGAACTATGAAATGCCACTTGAGTGATGACTCAAGTGATGAGGACAATGAAGAGGACATTGAACTTTTAATGAATCTTAATAAGTTCATTAAACAAAAATCTAAAATGAACAATGAACTTGAATGGAGGAAGAGGCCAAAGATAAAGAAGAAGCGCAAAGAAGAATCAAATGATGAAACAGCGAAATGGGCTTTGATGGTTTTCGACAATGAGGTAAGAAACTCACCCAAGTTATTTTTACCTTATTTTGAAATTACATGATGCTTTTCATGAATGCTTAACTTAGTTAGTAGGATTTTTTTTTTGGAAATTAAAATAAATTATTTAAAAAAAAATTATGCTATGCTTTTTCTTTTAGCATTTTTGAAAAATTATAAAAATGATCATGAAAAGCTATATTGTTAAAGTTTCATGCATGTTATGATTCAAAACTTTGAATGATTATGAATGATGATTGCTTAGTTTATAATTTCCATATCATTTGTTGATGCATGGTTTAACACAAAAGTTAATTAGCATGATTATGTTTAATAGGGTTAATCCATGATTGTGTACTTCGGTTTTCATGCAATGAGGATTTGAAGTAATGTTGATTTAAAAACATCCATCTTGGATTAATGTGTCTTAATCCTTCTTATGATGAAGTTTTTATATGATGCATGTCTTCATGAAATCATTTGCAAAACAAAAAGACCTAACCCACAAATTTTCAAAATGGAAGAAATGTGGTTTTGATGTTGTCTTGTGTTATATTTGGACTTAATGGTTTTCATGACGAAAATTATTTTTCAGATTTTTAAAATGATGTATGATTTTAGCAAAAGTTTGAGCATTGATCATCTTGTTATAACAAATGAAAGAAAGAATTAAAATGACTTTGATGATGTATCATGAAAACATGCTTAATGATTGTATCATACTTGATGACTTGAAATCTCATATTTTGAAATAATATATTCATAATGAATCTATGAATCTTGATGATTTTCATATCACTTTTTGGTTTTAAATTTGATACATATCTTTCATGCAAAAAGTTTTTGGGCATGCTTATGTGAAATCTTGCTTGATAATGAAAATGCTCCATACATATGATCATGATAAATTCATGAATCTTGATGATTTTATATTACTTTTGATTTCAAATAAGATGCATGATTTTTGATACAAAAAATTAATAGCATGTTTCAAGAGAATGCTTGCATACCAAATATGATCAAAAGATAGAAGCAAGCATATTGATGATTTCGTTTTTACATGAAAGTTTTAAACATGCTTATATAAGATCAACCACATAAAATAACACACAAAGTTAAAAATATTTTAATCATGATGTTTTATTTATGATGTGTTTGGTCTTAACGGTTTTCATAACGAAACTTACGTCTTGCTTTGAAATGTTAATACATGCTCACATGTAATCAATTTATGTTACTCATATTAAAATTTTCGAATGAAAGATTTTGATGCATTTAATCTTGATGGGTTTAATGACAAACTTGTATTTTGAATTTATATAATGATGGCTTCCGTATAAATATTTGAATATACATTATGAAATCATCATTGAAATGAAAACATTAAAAGTTTGTTATCATGCTTAATAACTTTGTGATATCATATCTTGATGACAAACTTATGTTTTGGTCTTAAATTTGATACTCATCTTTTGAAACATGAGCATACTTGTTTGAAACAAAATGAAACACATTATCATGATAAATTGAATCTCATAATGTGTTATATCGTTGTCTAGACAATTTTATAATGAAGTTTGTCTTTCGGTTTTGAATATTTTGATTTGGCATATAAAGGCAAAAGACATACTTATATGATGAAACATAAAGAAATTATATTTACTATCTTATCGAGATTAATGATTTCATGATATCTTAAGAATCTTGTAAATTATAGAAGTGATTTCGATGAATTGATTATGATTTGATAATTTAAACTTTTCTCTCATGTTTCAATACTACTTTATATGCTTAATGACTTGTTGATTGAAATATTAATGTAGACTTTTGATATATCACTTGTCATGATTAATGCAAATTACTAACATTTTGAATCTAAAAAATGATTGCTTCTTTTTATCATTTACCAAAGAGGAGAACAATTCAAGTTTATGTCATTTGTGAATCTTATAAACTATGTTAATGATTTTGATGATTCGAACTTGAGTGAGCTTTATCACAATCCAAGTCTTGATATCTTAATACTTGATACTTAGAATTCTTATGCATGAATCAAGTTGCTCTTTGTGCTATATCTTTTTAAATGAATCATGAGCCTTATTATCATATATTTCATAATATAGAAATGACAAGAATTCTTTGGCTTGTATGTCTTATGTGGCAATTGAAAAATTGATGATTGAAAAGAAATTTGCCTTATGATGAATCAATGAATCATGACTTGATCTATGAGAATGATATGTTTTTATGCATCATGATTCTTGGTTGTATACCCTTTATCATGAATTGATATTTGCTGTATAAGCCTTATATGATTCAAAATTGATGTAAAAGAATTGTGCTTAATGATTGAATCATTAATTTATTCTTTTATCATGGCTTGAAAATGAATGAAAAGAAAATATGTTAGCACTTATAATCATGATTTGATCCTTGATATTGATATGCTTTTATATATCATGATTCTTGATTGTATGACATTTATCTTGAATTAAAAATTGATAAATATGAATTTTGATGTTGCTAAAAAGAAAGTTATAAATCATGAATGATATCTTTTGGTTTTGATCCTTGTTGAATTTACATATTGATATCCTTCATGACATGATTTCTTTGCATTGTTGTCTTATTTGCATCATGTGATAATTGAACAATTGATGTATATTTTTATTGATGTAAATTTATAATTGATATGAAAAATGGCTTGTATAATGATTGAAATGTTTAGCCATTTAGTCCTCCCTTCTTTTTGACAAAGACAAAGGAGGAGAAAAATTGCTACCTTGCAATTTCACAAGAAATTAAGGATTGCTATCTCAAAAGATGCAAATATTGCTATCTTGACTATCTCAAAAGAAGCAAAATGCAAAACTTCAAAATTTTGAAATGTTACACTTGCCATGCCTTTATGTTTGTATGTTTTAATGAAAAGTTAGCATATATGTTTAAAAAGATTATATATAATTGTTAGCTCATTGCAAACAAAAAGTTGATTGCATGCAAAGGTGAAACTTGCGTGAAAGGAAGCTAACTTGCGTGTCGCAAGAATTGAAAGGAAGCTAACTTGCGTGTCGCAAAGTATGTTAGCTTGCTTATCATTATTGATTGCTTGCTTATCATCTTTTTCTCTCATATCATGATTTTTGACTCCCTTGAATTCATGACTTAATATGCTGAAAATTCATGTTGTAAATTTGTTATTTTGTCATGATCAAAGCATTGACTAATTGTACTCCACTTTTTTAACAAAAACAAAGGGGGAGAAGATTTATTGCTAGCTTATGTATCACAAAAAAAAATTTTGCTAGTTAGAACATGTAAAGGAAGCAAAGAAAGTGCAACTTGCACATCTCAAGAAGCAAGTGAAAAAATTGCCATCATTGCCTATCCTTAAAAACTTACTATGATTGAATGATGTATTGCAAATCTATGCTTAAATGTTGTATGATGTGATTAATAGCTAGTATGATTGTAAAATTTACATATCTTTTTAAACTAGCTATGATGCAACTTCTCCTTTTTGTTGATGACATAGGGGGAGAAGTAGATTGATGATTTCATGCATTGATTGAATATTTTATATATTTGCATGATGGTTTGATAATTCTCATATTATATGATGAATATAGCTTGGATTTGGGATAATCCAAGTGTTTCTATCAATGGCATATTGATAGGGGGAGTTTGGTTAAACTTCAGGGAGTTATGGTTAACTCCGTTAGTCATCAATTAGTTGTCATCATCAAAAAGGGGGAGATTGTTGAATCTCGGATTTTGATGACGAAACTAATTGATTGTGGTTTATTATTTAACTGCATTTTGAGTTATGTAGGTCTACTATCGATCAGGATTAGATAGTTGACGCTAGAGGAATTGACGTTGCGCAGTGTGATCACGTCTGGTATCGGATGTCGAGCCGGAGGTTCGGTCGACAATCGGTGAAAGGCTTTGTACGTCGAGCATCGGGCCTAGAAGAGCATGTTGCGCCAAGGATATCATGGTTGCAGAGGTCAATTGCCGATTG